>OX421445.1:39914399-39939399 GCA_949126865.1 Montipora capitata | reverse complement strand
GCAAGCAGATAACAAGAATTGAGAAAACTGTCAACTCAAGGAATCAATCTAATGCCAAATTTTCCAAACTGACAACAGGAAAGTGTATCAGACTAAAAAAGGAGAATTAATACTCAGATCTTGGGAGTAAAAGGGTTAAAAAACTCATTTGAACATGCACCAGATAAGGTCTAACATCTAAATCTAACACCTAAACATTTAAATATAAATTTGAAATTCTAAATCAAAACACTAAAAATGTAAAAATTAAAACCAAAAAATGTATTTCAAGCAAAAATAATTGAAGAGGCTAATGCAAAAACTTAATGTCACAAGTGACAATTTACCCAGGTTATTTTTTTGCTCCAAATTGACTAAGATTTGGCATTGTGGGTTTTTGTTGTGTACAAATCATTGCTCTGGATTTAGTTTTTCTGTTGGAAGCTCCATTTTGAAGAACTTACCCATGGACACTATGAGTACAGTACATGTACATGTATCTTGTAGCAACTCAAAAGCAGCGAACAAGAGTAGCACAGTTGACTGATTTTCCTTTGTTTATGATCAGACAAAATATATAATTTATAAGTTGCTAGGCTCAGTACTACCGGTAGTGGTATCCATACAGGCAAGTTCTTTGAAATGGAGCTTTCAGGCAAAAAAAAAAAATCCAGAGAAATGGTTTGTACATGAAAAGAAGTGCACAAATGCTAAAATAGAGTCAATTTGGAGCAAAAAAAATTCAATTATACTGAATGGCAGATAAAAACAAATAGTAACAAGTAATATAATAGAACTATACTGTACATGTACATTTGTACCTCTTTGCTGTGTCTTCTTTATGCACCATCAAATCTGCAAGATTGCTGCTCACTTCTTTCTGGCTGCTGTGCTCTGAAGAGTGTGCTGTGGACGGGTCCTGAAATTCCAGCCTTCTTCCAGACTGATTGGATGGCTTTGCTTATTTGGCCTGATTGCAATTTCTTTCCATTCCAAGATGGAAATAATGGCTGTTCTTTCTCAGTTGCAACACCAGGGACCTTTGATCTCACTTGTTTGATGAAGACATTCATCCAGTTTCTCAGATTTCCAGTGAAGACGACTTGGGCTGGCCCATGGACATGAAATGTTTTATGGTTCATCACGTGAATAATGTATCTGTCATCTTCTTTGTAACCCCGTTGAAATTCTTTCACAGTCATATTTGACAGTACTCCCGCCCACTTTGCATTGTCAATTGAGATTTCCACCAGAAGATAGTCCCTCAGAAGGGTATAGTGACTCTGAGTGATCTCAATGTTATGTGCACCACTCAACTTTCCCAGCAAAATGACAGCATCCCTAATAGCTTGGCTTTTTTCAAACTGATCAATTTTTTCAGGTGTAACAAGTTCGACTCTGTCTTCTTCCATCTTTTCCCACTTTCTCTTTAGGCTAGATCTCTTGTACGAGGCAGACCACCTCTTTACCTTTTCTATCATTTGAGTGACCAGCTCGGTAGATGCATCAATTGCTGGCCTTTCTGCTAAGACATAGCAGTAGAAATGACGAAGGCTCATTAAGTATGATTTGATTGTTTGAGGAACATATTTCTCTTCAGCATACTTCACAAATTTGCTCTGAATTAGGGTGGAATCAAAAAGCGGCATCACTCTTCTGTCAGCATCAATCAGAGATAAAATGTTCTTTATCTGTGCCACATGTTGTTTTGCAGTTTTCTCATCTTTTTTCCCTCCATCAGGTGATTGTAACCATTTGGCAAGCAAGACTATCACTTCAGGGTCAGTACTCTCAATGCTATCCTCATCATCATCGTCAATTAAAACCACATCATTACCTGAAGATGAAGTCTCAGTTTGTTCAAAACTTTCCAATCTGCTCTCTTCATCTTCATCTTCATCTTCATCATTTCTTACAGTCTCCACCATATTAGGCACACGTGATTCAAATTCAACTTTTCTCTTAGCAGTTTTCTTTTCAATCATTTGAACTGAATAGGGCCTCTTGGGTTGTGGAAAAGCTTTCTTTAACAAGCTCTTGTACTTTGCACCCTGTGGACTGAAACCATGAACTTGTTGCAAATGTGCAGGTAACCTTTGGACCACTGCAACGCAACCCACAATTGGACAAACTCTCTTTTTGTGGTAATCCTTGCTCTTCTTTTTTCCACTCTCGTCAGCATTTGCTTTCTTTTTCCTTTGGCCAGCAACTGCACTCTCTGAAGATGAAAAGGCATATTTCTTACGTAAATTAAACCGCAAGACTGCAGCACGAGCTTGATGTTTGGACCAATTATGCACTTTTACCAAATGCCTTGGGATATGAACAACAGTCTTATCACAGTAGGGTACAGGACATTCTTTTTTAATCCTCGATTTGCATTGACACTTTTTCTTTTTAGACTGGTCAGATTTGTTCTCATCAATATTGGCTGACGTCTCTTCTACAGTTCCTTCATCTGAATTATCTTTCTTTTCTTCATGACCAGAAGGTCTGCCACCACTTTCTTCACTACTTGACAAATCTTCCTCTGTATGATACTCTGATTCATCTCCATCCTCTTCACTGGACATGCTATGTGTCCATGACTTCCTCAAAGCAACAGCTTTCTGGGATAATTAAAAAGTAATCATAAATATATTACAACCTATACGATATTGTAATCAATGCGTGGGCTGGTTGGGCATAAAAACGCATGTACTGTAAATGCATTTGAACATATACACATGAAAATTTGGGCTATATAAGTACACTATCACTTCTACATGCACAATGTAAAATTACAAGTATACCATGTAAGGTTAGATATTGATGATGGCCACTGGGGAAATGTGCTTCAAATAACATACACTTAATGTATCGGCCAGAGGGAAACAGTTAGTTTTGTTTTCTTGAGACTTCTGATGTTTCCCCGGATAAAGTCGAGGGTAACATCAGGACTCAGGAAAACAAAAGTAACTACAGTAGTTTCCTGGGGGACCAGACATTAAGTGCTTTGTTATATATAACAATCACAGCAAAACAAAAAAATTAACAAACAAATAAACCTTGTATCTGTTGTGGGAAGCAACTCTGGAATTGTTTCTCAGTCAGGATACCTTTGAATTTAATCAGTTGCATGTGACTAAGAATCAACCAAGCACAATACTTGTTTTGTTGAGGAGGTGGGGGGGTGGGGTTCTTCCTTATATGGGCTGTATAGGTATGTGCGGCACCAAAGGGTATGACTTTTTAACCATTTTCGTCTGAAATAGGGTATGGTTTGTGCACTCCAGTTTTGAATTGGGTATATTTCAATTATTGCTCATTAATTTTAAACTTCGGTAGCACAAATGACTGGAATCTGGGATATGTTTGATGGTTTCAGTAAATTATTTAATAGTTGTGGTACGATCAAATGGTATATTACTACACAGTAATCCCTTCGAATCCCTGTATTTTCATTTATTCCAAGGTTACAGTTCGTAAATACACTATTGTTTTGTTCCTGTGTATAGCATATTAGTCATCATATTAACGTTACGTTATGCAACCTGCTTTATAATGTGGAATTTTAAGCTCGAAACTTTGTACAATTTTTTTATCCTACTTAATAAAAGCATATAAACATTGCCTTTAACAATAGTCTGAACTAGGGAACTGATTATAAGGCAGGTCTGAAATAGGGTATTGATTTAAGGATTGGATTCGCTCTGACGAAAGGCTAACGCTCGAAACGTCAGCTTTCAAAATCTCTGTACGGTGGCCAAATTTACATTATCAACTCCGTTGAGATTACCAAATTTTTGTATACTACTTCCCCACCGACGCAGCACCACAGTTTCCTTAGAAACTACCCTCTTCATTCATTTATTGATTTAAGGGTCAGGTCAGAAATATGGTAGGGAAAAATCACAGATTTCGGTCTGAAATAGGGTAAGGGTTTCAGGAAGCGTGCAGCACACCCCCACCCATTTTTTGTGGAAGTGTCCCCGCCCTGCGAGTGAAAGTCTGGGTATATAACAATATTATATAAAACACCAGTGAAATACAAGTGGGACACTCTTTGTGATACTAGTAACAACAGTATTTTATCATGATCACGTTATTACACGTACAGGTAGTTTGGGCAGAGCTTTCAAATCAAAAGAAACCTTGAAATAATACTTTACTTGTGTAAAATAACAACAACGAGATACAAATAAATCGGAATAGAAGAAGGACTTCTGAGACCGGATTGGGACAGATTACAAATGAAATTACTGTAAGCCTGGCGTTTTCAAGATGCAGTTTTGGTCACAGTTTTTTAATGAGATACCAAAAAATAGGAGAATTGTTCCTATCAAGTTGACAAATCAATCGCCAAGTAACTAACCGATCTTAAAATCTTCGTTACATGGTGTCACTTGTCATCAAGAAATACTAGTAGCTTAATTAATGGTCACACACACTGCACAAATTACAAGCAAATCCTGGCAAAGAAACCCTAAAATCTATTTAATACTCACGCTCTTTTTCTTGTCCTTGTCATTCATGGTTCGTCCAAAGGTACCGCATGGATGCCGAGCCGTTACTTCATGTAAAACGTTTCAATTCATCTCTTTATTGGGTCCAAACTCCCACGTTCCAATTTTTTTAACACGGTGCTACAAAGAGTTTTTTTTTGTGCTGCAGTTAGATACCGACCAGGCTGAAACAATTGGGGCAATTTGCGTTTAGTTTTTGTTCAAAATATAATAAAATATAATAAGTGATCACAACCTAGCTACTGGAACCAAAACTTTGGATACTTCTACATGGATGATTTACAGGAGTAAACTTGCTTCTTTTGTAAACCAGAAAAATAAATTTCATGATCAGAACAGAACAACTCTACCGCAAAATGAACAAAAGACCTCCATTTAGGTGGCGTGTGTATTTTTATATTGAAGGAATTTAAACACTCTTAAAAATACTTTGTAAAACAAATATAGTTGACCAGGAGCCCATTAGTTGATCCCTAATGCCATACTGTGTGCGCAACATAAGAATAAGCCGCAGGCAAATATTTCTCACTTCATCTTTCTTTGTTTGTCAGTTAGTAAAGTTTAACGTACGTTTGTAGAGAAATGGCTTCAAACAATTTTATTCTTAAGTTGTGCACGCAAAATGTCGTCAAGGATTGTACGTGTTTGCGCCAACATATCACCACTATTGTTTTACAGTTACAAACTTGTTTCTTATGATCATGTGGATTCCTTAATTACTACTACACACCACGTGAGGTCTTCTGGTTAATTTTGCCGTAGTGCAGTGCTGTTTTAATGGTGAAATTTAACTTTTGGATCGTAAATAACGTGACATTTGCGATTATTTCAAAGCAGCACGCACACAAAACTACGGATAACTGGAAGGGCATTCTGCTGCGCGCTTTGTACCGCCATCTCATAAAGTTGGCTGCTTAATTAAACCACTCAGAACGCTTGGTAGATCAGGGAGGAGAAAAATTTCTTTTCTCCACTCTGCTGTTGAAGGAACACCCTCTTCAAAATATCTGCCAAAGACGCATTGACTTTGTTATCCTTATTGTGTGTAAGTATAGCAGGTTTGATCCACGATTCTCCTAAAACAAGCATATATACAAAGACCCATCCTTTCTGCATAAGACACACAATTACAGTAATCCAATAATGAGTACATTGTCGTTATCACATATGTTTTTATGTGCATGCTGATAGACCGTACCGAAATATGCGTGTGCAAGTGTTCCTGCATATTGAACATAGAGAGAAAAAGGGCGCCTCCCGCCTGAGTGTCACACTAAGGAATCGAAACTTTTGCTGATGAGAGACTTCATTCGTAACTTATTTTACACCAAAGGATTTGAAGTTTTGTTAAAAAGAACTTAGAATCTCTCACTATTAGAATATCTTGCAAAACGGGCACTTTCGCAACGTGCATAGCCGCTTATACCAAGTAAGAAACCAATAGCAATTTTTGTGTTTAAAATTTCACGAAACAAACTCAAATTTTAATGATGAAATGTGTGGTAATAAAACTAACTTTTCCGTAAGTTTCGTAATTTTTCGTGCGTTGCACTTCTTGAAATTAGATGTTCGACTTGTTAGTTCAAGCTGATTCAATTAATCCTGAAACATCTACTCGACTTAAAAGTGTACATTTTACTTGTCATTTTTTGGAACAGTGAAAACCACGTTTGTTATTTTATTGGGGTAAGCGAGAGAATGCTATAGGACCGTTCTAGCTTCCTTTTAGGCATGTGTTGACGAAATTTTGAGTTTTGACGCCTTGAAAAGGCCCTTACCCTAGCATAGGGCATATTTGTAACCTAAGTGTTAAAGAAAAGCATGTAAATGAAAGGGATTTCAATCACTAATGAAATTTCTAGCGTCAGTATCACAACATGGTGAGGCCTCAAACAAATTGCAAACAAAAGTTTAAAATGTAAAGCCACAGATTTGGCAGGCAGGGAGACAACAGGGTTACAAAAGTGCCCCTCTTACGTCTAGAGAGAGAGAGAGAGAGAGAGAGAGAGCTAGACGTATTGGCACTTTTGTAACTAAAATATGGCACTTCCGTAACGTAAATGGCACTCATGTAACTGGTTTGACACTTATGTAACTTGGCACTTTGGTAACAATGGCACTTGAGTAACATGAAGTAACACTTTGGTATCACTGTGGCACTTGAGTAACATAAAGTGGCACTTTGGTATCGCTATGGCACTTGAGTAACGTTTATGGAAAAAAGAAAGGAAAGGAACTTTATTAAAGTATCTAGTAGTTCTAGCGCTGGAGCGCTAATTGGGGACACTGTAAACTGAAATGAACAATGAAAGTGAATCAAGTCAAATGGCTCTTTTCTAACAAATTGTTCATGGAAAAGAGAAAGGCCTCCCACGCCAACCCTCACCTTTTAGTCTTGTATTATCAGGTCCTCAAGTTGTCTACATGAAAAAATTGTGCGCTACAGCGCTTGGCCAAATTGTGTGATTTATGATTGGTGAATGCCCATAGAAACTCGAAAGTTCTCATGTTTTTAGTATAGTCTAATTATAGATAACCTCTCTACTAAATACTTCGCCCTATGCATCAATTTTTCTGTACTTTTTTGGCTAATAAAAATTCCCCTGATAGATTATATCGATTACAAGGCTTTTCGTGAAGTAATCGTTCATTATTAAAGTAACTTGTAAAATAACTGGAACTTTATTGTAAAACCTATTGTTTTAACAATAGCGTTTTATAAACTTGAACAAATAACTTGAATGTTTTCTTCTCAAAATACACTGAACAAATATTTGGAAGTTTAATAGCACTTAAAAGATGCACCATGCATGCAACGATGAAAACGGGATGCTTAAGTGTTACATATCTTGCCACTGATTCTTTACTCGACTGACCAAATTCTAACAAAAATGCTCAAATCACAGAGAGCTTGTCTGATGGTAATCGTTCTACTTGTTTGACTCACATACTCTCTTGTAGTTCTGCTTTCGTTCATATTTTAATCTGTTCACAACTTGAGCTATAGTGCAGTCTTTAAACAGAGTTTTTGTCATACTTTCTCCTTGTAGACGTGTGGTAATCACAGGCTTTGAAATGGGTGCTCCCTTGATCATGTCTTTAAACAAATCAACCAGTACTTTTGCCTGCTCCGCACTGAAAATACCTTTCGATTTCTCTGTGGTGTCTGTAGGAGGCATGATATCAGATGATTGACTGCACGTTTCCTCGAACATTCGATTGATACGGGATTCGACAGCTTCAGTCTCCATAGGCAGTGCAAGTGGCTCCCCGATGCTGCTGGCATTTTGGTTTTCTTTGCGCAATTCCAACCGTATATCGTACACTTGCCTGGGGCTTTCCTGATGCAAAATTGGATCAGATTTGATTTTTTCTTGACGGTAGATAGGGCAATGTTTTGGGTTGATATTTCTTCCTTAAACAGATCATGAATTGCTTTCAATGACTCATCCTTCCACAAAGATCGCTTAGCAACCACAGGATCAGATATGTCGTCCATTTTATCTTTGTTTTTCTTCGGACTGCAGTGGGATTTTCTCATAACACCATGAAGTTGTTCAGATGCTTTCAAGGAAGACTTGTTTTTTTCAAAAAGTCGGTAATATTTCTGAGCTGTTACTTCTCTGTGGGCCATCAAATCGGCGAGACTACTACTAATTTCCTTGTGGTGTGAGTGACACTTAGATACAGCACTCTTCCTGTACAAGGTGTGGTGGACTGGACCGTCAATCTCTGCTTTTTTGAAAATGGAGCTAAGGACCTTTGTCATTGGATTTGACTGCATTGTTTTTCCCATCCACGACAGAAATAACGGCTGTTTCCCACCAGACTCCACACCGGGCAATTTTGAGCGCATCTCCTTGATGTAAACATCAATGTGACTGTACAGAGGCTTTGTTAATATCACTCTTGCTGGTCCATGTGCGTCAATTGTTTTGTGATTGAGAACTCGAATAATATGTCTATCGCCCTCCAACAAAGCCCTGCAAAACTCCTCTACAGTCATACACGAAACCACCCCGGCGCAATTAGCGTTATCGATCATGATTTGCGCAGTAAGATAGTCCCTCACAAGAGTATTCTTTGCTTGATTCATCATCTCCTTTCCATGATTTTCACACAGTTTCCCCAGGACAATTTACAGCATCATGTGAAGCTTGGCTCTTATCAAACTGCCTTATTTTGTCTGGGGTGATAAGGGAGCTTACGTCTTCTTCATTTTTTTTCCATCTTCTTCTTGTTGATTCTTGTTTATATGATGCCGACCATCTCTTAAACTTGTCGCGTATTCTGACCACATCATCAGTATTAAATTCAACATCAGGTGGTCTGTCACTGAGCACAAAGGAACAAAAGTGTTGCAGGCTCATCAAATATGATTTTATCGTCGCTGGATAATACTTCTCAGCCGCATGCTCGCCGAGGAAAATATCTCTAATATTTGTGGCTTCTAGCAAGGACTCAACTTTTCCTCCATTACCAAGTATTGACAACACTCTTTTGACCTGTGCCACATGCTGTTTACCCGTCTTTGCATCCTTGTTCTCACCATCAGGTGAGAGAAGCCACCCGTGAAACTTGCTCAGCACTCGGGATGCTACGTTAGCACTTTCATCAACTTCACTCTCAATCTTGCTAGATTCATTAGGTTCCTCAGAACTCCCCTCTTCACCAGGTTCATTTACGTCTGAAAATTGGGAGAAACGATATCCTTTGGACAACTAGAATCTCTTGAATTTTGTCTTTCCTCTGCTTGTGGCCACCAAGTGTCAAGACTCTCGTCGAAGCTCTTTTCGCTTTCCTCCTTCATTTCAAGCAGTTTTTGGGGCATTGTGCTTGCAGATATAACTTTTGCAAGAGAGGTAATCTTCTTGTATTTAGAATCATCTCGCTTCAAGCGATGCCTGCGGAGCAGATGTTGAGGCAGCCTCTCTGTGATTATCTGGCAGCCTGAGAAAGGGCAAAGTTTTTTCCTCCGACAGGGTTTCTTGGTGTTGACCTTACTTTCCGGACACGACTCTTTTTTCTTGTTCCTATTTCCAGCAGAAGCCCTTTCTTCATTGGTGAAAACATACTTCTTTCTCAGCAGAAAACGAGATGTGACAGTGCTTGCAGAGTCTTTGGACCAGCCATGAACACTGTGCATGTGTCTTGGTAAATGAACAACTCTTGCATTGCAACTGGGTAAGGGGCAAGTCTTTTTGGGCCGACAGCTCACTGACTGATCACTTTCCTCTCCATCACTATTATCTTCACTGGATTCTTGATCATACGTTACACTTGTTTTTTCATCTTTTCCTGGCAGCTGCAGAGGTTGCTTACTGTAAACAGGTGGTTGGGGAAAGCAAGGGGAAACTTGTGGCATCATTACTTTCTCCTGTTTGCTTGATTTTCCACCCACACCAATTTTGTAAACGGGCAATGGAGGACAGCCAGCAACAGTATTACTATCATTATGGGTTTCATCTTCATCACTGAATTTTCCATCCACACCATCTTCACTGGATTCGACAGCTTGTACTTCAGGTGGCATTTCATCTATCCTTGACAAATGTACATCTTGTTCAGTGTACTTGGTTGAACACCTAACAGCATTACTAAATTCTTTGCTAAATTCTTCATCCATGTCATCTTCGCTGGTTTCTTCACATTTACTTTCATCATTAAAGCTTTCAATTTTTTGCCCCTTTTCTGTTAACCCATGACCTGCATCCCTTTGCTCAAAATTTGAAAAGAGCCATGACTGTGCACTTGTCCATCTATGCCTCAGGTGAAATGCTCTTTCTTTGCACTAAAAAAAGAACAGTTAAAAGCTGTATTCCTATACATTAACATATAAATGGCTCAATTTACCAGGCAGACAATCCATCATTAATTTGACCCATGGATTAATTGATCAAACTAAGATAATAAATATCATACCATCCAGCATTCCTATAACACTTGAAACAAGAATCAAAACGATCAGACAATATTATCCCCAGAGACACAATTTTCAAACAAATTCCTTGGATTACTGGTGATTTGAAGATATCACTCTCCATGAAACAGTCAATTTCACAAAACTACAATATTAACCACATAGCACTTTAAAAATTTTAGGAGACATATACATGTATAACCAACTAAGCTGCACACATGATTTTCCAGTGCTATTTACTTTATTGTTGGCCAGAATTTGTGGTTGACAAAGACACCTAATAAACCAGAAGCCAAGAGATTCTACCTCACACCAAACAAACTTGAAGATAAAACTAGTAAAATATGTTTTCTATTGGTGTGGAGATTTATATTAGGCAAAAAAATATTTCAGTTTAGATGCACTTTGATTTGTCCTTATGTGCAATGGAAATAGCTTACCTTTCCCTGTAACAGGTCCCTAAAATCTGGGTTCTCCTATGTGGGTTTTACTGTATTTCACCATTTACATTAAACATCAGCTCATAGTACTTCAAATAAGGTGCTAGTAGCCCTCACTGATCTCAGAACATGGTATTATTATTATCTTAAATGGCACTGGATGCATTCAAGGTAATCTTAGGTAGTATTTATAACTAATAACCACTGATTTCAAGATCACCATCACCTTCATTACAAACTGTATGTGTCTCCTTACCCTTTTTGCTGCCTCTGCATCACCCCTTCTTATAGCTGCTACCTCAGCTGTTTTAAGATCATCAAGTCGGGCTTTAACTGACCAAAAATCCATTTCACTAAAAGTTTTTTACCATGCCTGTAAAACTATAATTAGAATTACTAGAATTAGACTCTTAAATACCCATTCATTCACTGATATGAATACAAATTTCATGTAAGACAAAGTAAGGATGGTTTAAGCCTTAGTAAAGGTATTGATAAAAGGCAGAGAATCTTAGAATGACTGCTTCATCACTACATGAAGGCACTCTAACAAATGAGGTACGAGTAATCCTAAACATTTTATAATAGCTTTTAGATGGCATTTTGGCCAATTAATGCTTAGACCATGTTTTTTTTATGCTGATTCATTTCAGTCACCCAACTCTTAAGAAGAAAAAGAGATAACAACTAAGATGAAAGAGGTCTTACTTACTTTAATACGTCGCCATCTTGAAGTGACACTCAAAATAGGTCCCAGTCTTCCAGTGCGGAGCTCAAGCACGTGCTTTTTTTGAGATGCGCACGGCAACCGGAAGAGAAAATTTCACTGGCCAGGACAGTGGTGTCTCCCAGATTTTTAAAACTAATCATCTCTAATGGAGAAAAGACATTTAGCAATGCAAATGTAAAGTTGTGTTAAAATAACTGAAAAGGGAAAACCGCTCTTTCCGGTTGCTGTACGCGTCTCAAAAACACGTGTGCTTAAGCTCCCTAAGTTCCGCCCATTGACCACGTGCCAAGAGTGATTAGCTACAACCTAGCTTCAGTCCTTTACCAGATGGGGATTCCATTTCGCTTTCACGGAAGGCATCTGTCAGTCTTAAAGACGCTAATACCAGCGTGATTAATGAAAGTGCACTCTTGAAGGCCAGGCACAATTTACTAGTAAATAAAGCTTGATTCAAACCATTCTATTTAGCGCCTGATAGCATGACATCATCTGGTAAGGACGGGTAAGTGTATATTCCTTCTTGTAAAGTAAACACAAGGTAGGAAACAATTCTCGTTCTTGTCATTTCGCTCATATGCAATCCTTTTATCAAATTTTATTTTCGGCCTTTTCATCACTTTGAATCAAGAAAAGCTAGAAACATGCCAAGTGGTTAAACTGAAGCCCTAATTAATACAAAAAGCCAAATTCAGCCCAAATAAGGACTTCCTGAAATGTAAGACGAATATCAGCATACGCAGCTTTTTGCGCGTCGTTTTGAAGGCCTGGTACCGAAAATACAGTTCCAGTTGTTGTCTAAGGCCTTTAAGCTGCTATTCACAAAAGAAACGACTAACATAATAATCATAATAATCTTAATAAGTAATGTTTAATCTCTCTGTTGGTATTTAAAAATTAATCTGTAAAATTAAAAATCAAAACCACATTTGGACACTGTAGCTTAAATCTGGGTGTGGCCGGTAACTTGTGGCCTTCCTTTACCTTGACACATCCTTGTCAATTACACATGTCAAAAGCACCTGTTGTCATCTTCAAATATTTAAATTTTCTGATTGCCCTTAAACTATTCCTGATTCTTTGAAAAGGAATCCTGCCATAATTATTGCATCTTACCGTCCATAATGCAGCACTCTCTGCTCACATAAGCCCACCACTTAATTTCACAAACTATTGCCCAAGTAACCCGTGCTGGAACTGCGAAAATGGCGCATTCTGTTAAAGTAACCGTACACCGTACTCTGGTAGTTAAAGCAGTGAGACAGCCATGAGCCAATGCTGAGACCAAAAAAAACTTCCCTGGCTTAAAACACACCCCCAAAGGCAATACCCAAATGAAGGTAACAGTGGCTCTTGCTGCGAATTATATACAATTAGAAATTCGCAATGCAGTTAAAACGTTAAAAATCTACACTTAAAAGGCTACTTTCAAATGGGTTTGAATCCCAATAAAGAAAGGAAACACATGATATGGTTCATTGAAAGACTTCAGAAATTTGCGGTGTCATGTGCGTACATGTGGTAGGTAATTGCAGATTATTCTCAGACCCAAGACAATGCAATGTCTTACCATCAAATGAAATTTTATTCCTATTGAATTAATTCAAGTGGAATGGTGCCCAAGTAAAAGTCTGAACCAAAAAACACATTTGGCATTTTTGAACGCTAAAATGGTGGGTTCGGGAAAATGGCCATAAAAGCCCTTAAACATGAGATATCGATAAAGAAATTTAGGGACAAACAGACCTTGAATAGGGCTATAAACCGGGTAAATTTTAGGTTCCTAGGAGAAATAACAAAAGCGCAATGGGTATATTACCTTTGCAAACGGCAACATGGCCTTAAAATTACTTGCTGAATTGGACTTCAGTTTACATCGATCATAAAAAGTACACGCTTTTACGGCATATTCTTTCGGTGTTCAAAACAGCGATTGTTAAATTATGGTGGCAAGAGGGTGAACGGGGTGAACTTTATTAATGACGGAAATATCTATCGGTTGCCAGTGAAATTGGTTTTTACCACTTAAAACTGATCGTTACCACCACATGTGGCACATCTGTAACATTTCATGCTAAAGAGCGCAATAAAAAGACGGAAAGTTATCGAATCAACCCCAAAACTGGGCAGAACATTGAAACTACCATAACCAAGCAGTGCAATGCTTTTTTCCTCATTTCCAACCTTTTTGAGGGGGTCAAATTTCATAGGAGACAAAAGGTTACAAAAGTGGTGACAATACGTCTAGAGAGAGAGAGAGAGAGAGAGAGAGAGAGAGAGAGAGAGAGAGACTTTATTTTACGAGGGTAACACGTGACAGTAACTAACATTACTGATGAACTTGTGGCTCTCTTAAGGTACAAAATTACAATGTATAAAAACTACAATAGAATAAGAAAACAAACATTCCTAGAACTCAATTCATAACTAGACAAATCGATTTAAAAACGAAATGCATACAAAAGACTATCTATTGTCATTAATTTATATCAAACGATCCCCTTGTCTTCTGAGAATTTAGTACTCTTTCTCTTTAGTATTCTGCTTTGTAACCATTCTTCAGTGGGTGTCAGCTCACCTGACTGCACTCAATGGATGTAATTTTTCTCCAAATATTCTTCAATGACCTTCTGATACGACTCTGCTATTTCTGGATTGTTTGCTAATTTTCGCTCTGTGGACTCCCAGCGCTTCTCAGCTAACAGCCTATTGTTTGGAAGGCTTGGTAGCTCCTTTTGCCAAGGAATTTCTAAATACCAATGGAGATATTGTCAGAGAGATGGCAAAGCTGGGCACAACACCAACACCGTCTGAAGAAACCATGAAGGCTGTTGAGAAGTTTTGCAAACTTTATGTTCCAAAGATGCCACTTTCCACAGTGGTTATTTTGTAAAAAGCAGGCCCAATCAGAGGGACTGTTACCAACCTGTGGTACTTTATGTGCCCATTACGAAGCCATGGCATGGAACAACGATGTTGTGGCCACCCCTGACATACCATCTCCTGATTACTTTGGCTGGCAGAAAGATAACAACAGCTGGCTACAGGTGATGACAAAGCTGCCACCAGCACTAGATGCTGTCATTCAGCTAGTGAAATGTGCATGCACGAAACAGTGTGCAAGCAACCGATGATGGTGCCGAAAAAATGGACTACTATGCACAGACCTCTGCTATTGCTCTGATGAAGAAGACGAACCTTACCAGAAAGTTTTCAGCGAGATTGTTGTTGGTGATGATGATTAGACTGATGGTGGACTTTGCACCTTTTTTTGTTGACTCAACGACCTCAACTTGTGGACTTAGCAACCACACTGTTCACTGTACAACACCAATAACGCGTTCCTAACTGAATTGTGGCATTACGATTTAGCGATTTTCGGAGAAAGTTATGAGGTTAACTCTGAAAATCCCATATCTTTAAGAGTAACCTAGCACATCTTGTCAGAAATTGTTTGTTGAACGGAGTAGTGTCTTATGGTAGTTCAGAAAAGGATGCCAAATTAGCTGCAAGGGAAAACTGAAATCAAAACAGAATTACAAAATTACTGCCCTTCACCGCCGATTATTTGCACTATTTGCTCGGAGATGAAGATTCCTTACACAAATTCAACTGCAAATTGAAAACTGCAAAATTAGTTCGACAGAATATATGCTCTTACACCATCAGCCTGACCCCATTCAACAGGAAAGGAAAAGGGCTCAGAATTTCTGACACCTTTCAACGGGGTAAGAAAAGGGTTCAGAAATTCTGACCCCATTCAACTGGGAAGGAAAAGGGTTCAGAATTTCTGACACCTTTCAACAGGGATACCATTGTTTCCAAATTTCTGATCCATTTAACACTTAAAGGAAAGATTAAGATCATTAGAATATTCCCTGGACCTGGGAAATTTGCTTGAATTCAACTGGCCTAAAAAATGAAAGGACTTTAGATAGTCTGATTTCATAAGCACAGAAGATATGAATTCCCTGTAATTTGCATGATACGATTTAAAGTGCCCCTGTGATAAAAAAGATCGCTTCCTTTTTTCTTCTGATTTTGAATGTGTTTGCTTAATTAACACCTGACCGGCAAAATTTTGAGCTTTGATTTTTATCTAAAGGCCGTTTACTTTGAATGTAAGTGTTGGATTTCATGATCCACCACAGCTCACGTTCAAAACTGACCGATTGGACCTCCAAGGGTTGGATCAAGGGAAAAGTGGTCAACATGAGAGGCTCACTAGCTTAAAATTTCAGCGTGTGAATGCAGCTTATTATATACGCAAAGCATGAGTTTAAAAGTCTGAAAACCCAAAACTCCTGAGCTGCATATTAATTCTGCAGCGTACACACACATTGCATTACAATACAATACAATAATTTATTAAACTCTCCCCAAAGGGGCTTTTCAGAGCTTAAAGTAGTGAACAAGTACAGTACATGTACATGTAGACTCTGTTCAAGTAAGTTTCTGTTTCTTGGTGGCATGATTTTCTTCGGTTCTTTCTGTGTCCAATGTGTCTACATGTACTGTACTTGTTCATATAGTGTACTCTGTTTGTGACAGTACTGTACGTGTAAAATGTTCATTTATATCTGCTTCAGCAAAAGATTGTGCAAAAAATAACAAAATCTAAATGATAATGTACATACTCTTGTATTTTTGTTCAGTATTTTATAATACATATAACTACGATGAATGACACTAATGAATGTTTTTTTCTTCCTATTGTTTATTCGAAAAATACCAACGTTTGTCAGTTCACGTTAATGATGGACCATTTCGATTAAACGATTGTATGAAGGTGCAATTGATTGTTCGTCTCTATGCAAATTGCATTATTGTATGTCTCTAATACGCCATTGATTGTCATACTATGCAATTGATTTTCTAATGTAGTGAATGATTAACCATTGCGCGAGATTAAAAGTATATTTGTTACCTGTGATTGTCCAAAGGTGCAATTGTTTATCCGTTTATGCTATTGAATGTTAATACATATGCAAATAGCGTTATTGAAAGTTCGTTCGCGTTAATGAAGTTCATGGAAGTACTAATAAACGTATATTTGCCATATAGTTTCAACTGTTGACGTAAATGAATGTATATTTTGCGTAAATGAACAGCAAAATGTGTATTTCATTGGTGTTTACATAATAAATAATAATAATAATAATAAAAATAATAATAAATTACATGGCTGCTTGGAGATATGAAATTTGTTTTCTCGTGTTGAAAAATGTTTCACTTCGCGATTTTTCAACACTAAGAGAAATTTCGTATCTCCACATGGACATGTAATATCCTCTATGTTAAATCTTGCAAACATGAAATAGAATACAAAATAATTTAATTTACAAATTCAAGAAGCATCAAAGAAACTCATTCTTCAGCATTATTGCTTTAGACAAGCTTAGCCTCATAATCAAATATTAATTATTGTCTTTGATATGCTATCAAACAGTTTTTTTCTTATTAATATTATACACCAACTACTGTAGCATGCTACCTAATTTTTGAAAGGTGGTTGTTTTTTTTCTGACAAACCACGCCTTTCTGTTATAGGCAGGTACAAAAGTCAGATCACATCAACTCGGATCACTCACTTCGGATTGATGTAAAAAATGTGATAAGCTTAAGGCCCAGAGAAATCACCATCGGGGCAAACGTCAATCACTTTTGGCTAACAAAACCATTTTTCACTCGATCCGAGTTGGTCTGGTCCGATTTTGTACAGTGTACCTGCCTTTTCTGTTGTTGCCTTTGCAACGAGACTTCCTAAAACAAAAAAAAACACTCAAGTGTCTATCAAATAAAAAAATAACTAACTTAAAGGCTTTTTGGTGTTCTCATTCTTAAAACATCTCAGACTATCGTTCTGGAGATATTTAAGTTTTTGTGTAAAAACTGATGACATCATCAGTGGTGCCAAAGGGAAAACAAATCGCAAAATCTAGAATATCCTCAGAAATAATTATTAAATCAGTTCTCTTCAAACTTGGCACCAATAATGTTCATCAGTCAATGCATCAAATCACACCCATTGGAAAATTGCTATGGCAACCGTTTTGCTTCCAGATCAAGTTTGTGTGGAAGTGGTGTGTCTACTTTTTGTCTTAACCAAACATTATTCACACTCAATGAGTTGATTAGAAGACCTACGGCAAAGTAGGCTACATGTCTGTTTCGAGCAGGACTGTCTGTTTTGCCTGAGGAAATTGAGATTTTTACAACCAAAAGAGACTGAAGGTAAAAGTGGTGCCATGGTTACATTGTACTCTGCACTGTTGAATCTTTCTTAAGGGTTACCAGTGTTACTCCTGCCAAGTTTGAATAGTCTTGCTGTTACACTTTCAGAGATATTCTTGATTTTGTGATCCATCTTCCAGGGGAACCACTGATGACATCATGTTTGCTAATTTGTATATAAACAAAAAACCCCAAATATCTCTGAAATGAAGAAAGATACTTCAAAACGGTGAAGGTTATTTGGAAAAGTCTTTCAAATAGGCATTAATCATTTTTACTTCATAGGCACTTTAATAAAATGAAATAAAAATAACATTGAAAGAGAAGCCTTCCAACCAAGATACAATGTTGGAGAACAGATGTTTCCTAGATTTTTCCCAGTCTTTTATACTCGTGTTGATGGAAATAACTTGTTTCCTTCTGTTACAGAAAAGAAACATAGGATAATGCACTCCTAGGGAGATCATCGACCCAAGCTGTCCTAGTTCTAGGTACATTACGAGGGCTCCATCTTCCCTTGAATGATCCCTTCCAGTATCACACTGTCTGCAGTCACTTCAAGCATTTTTCCCAGCACTGGCACTTTGTAACAATTTGAGAGATTCACTGCCACAAATGTTCCAACCACAATGTTTTCAAGACAATCATCTTGGGTAACAACTGGATTTTTGCGGGCACGTGGAGGTCTATATCGTCCAGTGTAGATCTGTGATGAGAAAAAATAAATAAATAAATATCCTGGTGTATAATCACTTGTTATGTCCATGTACACGTGTCAGGAAGCAGTGTGGCCCAGTGGTTGCCTTGAGATCCGGAGATCCCTGGTTCAACTTCCCAGCTGCACTTGTAAAGTTGGGATTCTTAACAGTTGTTGTTGTTGTTCTGTTCTGTCGTTTCGTTGTGTTTCATTGGCCCTGAAAAGCCCCTATGGGGAGCGGTCAATTAAGTATGTATTGTATTGTATTGTATTGTATTTAGATTTAAAATTACACTAGAATACTGTTAAACATTACTTGTTGGGTTTCTTCAGTTTCTTTATCATGGAGGGCTATAAGATGACCAGGAACAGCCACATCTTGAATTGCCGGCCTCAATTTGTCACAATTTTGTAGTATATCCAAAGGCCATTCCCATTCTGTTGGCAATTGCAAAAGTTTATTGATATTTTGAACCCACTGTGACCATGCTTCAAATACTCCTTTTGGGATTTTCTGAGGTCTCTTCTCAGAGCATCAGCATCAATCTTATTCAGTGATGGCTGGATAAGATTTGGTTTACTTGTTGGCGTACTCTTTAACGGAAGAAAACACAGAATAATAGATGGGATGCATTGAAATATACCAGCAAAAAAGGTACTTCTTAAATGGGTTTTTTAAAAAAATCCTTCTACCCCAAACCTAACCCTAAGGAAAAGAGTAAACTATCAGTTCTTGGGGATAAAGTGAAACATTGCCTGTAAATGTTAAGAAAAAAGTCACCTACTGTACAGTAGTTAGAAAAAAATACCAGGTAAAAATAAAATAAGCTGAGATGAGAAGATTACATGTATCTACAAGATATGCCTTTGGAAATCTCACTTTCGGATGTTATAATATTTGTATTTAAAACGTAAACTTGGTTTTGGTGATACTTAATTCATTTACAGTAAAAAAAAATTACGTGACAACAATGTTTAACTACAACAGACATGTATGAACCCACATAGCAACACTTTCAGTTTACAAAATCACGTCTTTAGAAGCTGCTGTGGTACATCCCATTTTATGTGAGAATAATTCGTATAAAACATCACACATCTTCCCCCTTCATTTCTCACAAATTTGAAACACTTTGGCTGAGTTTGAGAGTGGAGTTAATTTGCATGGGCTAAGAACCATTCTTTGACGTTGAAAACAATGTCAAGTAAAAAATGGGAAGGCCTTGATTGTTGTCAGGCATCTGTCCATAGCTCTCAGCAGGTCTGAAAAACAAAGAAACAACATGCTAAAACTTGGTGAGTTGACTTTTATAGTACATGTACGGATAATAATGAACTTACTCGGGCCTATGTAAATTTTCCAAATATTAATAATAATGATTATTGTAGGTTCATGTGGCCAAAGTTACAGCTGTATTTCAACCAAGCCTACGCGTGCAGAAATTAAATCAAATTTTAAATTCCTTTTTAGGCATTTAGTGTTACTAAGAACAACAACAAACGTCAAATCACAATAGTTTTCATTTTAACTTGAAATCCTGGTACGAGGCCTTCCTCGCTCATTTTCTCCCCATTCAAACTTATGCAACATCTTTGGCATTAACTCATTTTCTACTGAAATGAATTTCCAGTTAAAACGTCTCTGTCTGTGCCAAGTACTTTAAAAAACACCAAAGAAGGCATCAATGTCCTCATGGCTATGACCAACAGGAAGAAAGTTCAGACGTATCTGAAAGCATACAATGTTCATGTAAATAAAGTATAAATTGAGCAAGACAGTAAGTAAATGTGATACTGAGTTTACATGTATAATTTACACAGGACCTCTAAAGACATAATTCAGTTATTGCTACTAAATAATACACATAATAATGTCCTTCAAGGCTTCGCGAATGTCCTTCAAGGCTTCGCTGGATTTCTTGAAACCCTTGGCCTTCATGCCATAATCGTTGTAATATAATCTCTCCGTTAGGGTCGGAGAGAAAAGATGGCCTTTTTTTACATCTGCGTCTTTTAGCCAATTTTTCGTGTAGTCCTTCTGTTCTGTTTTGTGTTTTCTGTTTCTTTACTTATTTAAAAATGGGGAATGAGCCTCTTACCAGGAAAATCCTGGAAGAAATCCTTGATGTGAAGCTATCACCGCTTAAAGCAACAATCAAAGAGTTCACCGACAAGATGGCTGACTTTCGTAAATTCATTGATGAAGCAAACAAGAAATACGAAGAAACCAACACTCGTATGTCTGGCATCGAAAAGGTCTTTAGTACCATCACTACAGAAAACAAGGCCTTAAATAATACGATACTTCAATTGGAAGGGCAAATAACTAATCTAAAGAAAACTTGCAACGAGCTCGAGCAGTATTCAAGGCGGGAGTGCCTTGAAATCCATGGCATTCCTCTACCTCCGAAAGAAAGGGATATTAAAGAAAACACCAACGAACTAGTTCTCAAAATCGGAGATATGATGGGTGTTTCAGTGCGTCCTGAGGATATTTCGGTCAGCCATCGTATTCCAACCAGCCAGAAATATCAGGGAAGGAGATCTGCTCCTGCTATTATAGTGAAGTTTACCCGGCGTGATACAAAGGAGATGTTCTATCGTGGGCGAAAAGAGCTGAGAGGCTTGACAACTAAAGACCTTGGCTTTTCAGACGACAATATTATCTTTATAAATGAGAGTCTAACTGAAGTAAATAAAGAACTCTTTAAGGCCACACTTAAAGTAAAGAAAGATCACAGTTATGATCACATTTGGACTTCAAATGGAAGGATTTATTTGCGGAAGGACCGAGACAGCTCAGCTATACTTATAAAGAATCAAGAAGAACTTAACAAGTTAAAGAGATAAGTCCTGATGATGTTATAGCATTACATACTGTTCTAAATGTATAGGTGGTAGCTGCCCTCCTAAACAAAGTGAACTGTCTGATAAGGTCACTGAACTTAAGAACTTACCGATTCTAAATGTAACTTCTCCTGTTTCCGTTATTCCACACCTTACAAATATTGATGTTGATCATAATATGCCTTCAGATCAGAACTTTAACTATTATACTACTCATGACTTTCATTCCAATTATGATATAATTGACTTTTCAACACACTCGAAGTCCTTTGCTGCTTTACACTGCAATATTAGAAGTTTGCAGTGTAATCTTGAGAATTTTGTTCGTTTGCTATCTGAATTGCAGTTCCCTTTCTCAGTATTGGGGCTTTCGGAAATTAAGTTTAAGGTTGATAAGGATATCATAACAAATGTTAATATTCCAGGTTATAATTTTATTTCACAGCCAAGCCTCTCAAATGCAGGGGGTGTTGGCTTCTATATAAACAATAATTTAACTTTTACTGTTCTATCAGAACTATCAACTACAAATGTCGATTTTGAAGCTCTTTGGATAGAGATTAATTGTGACGGTCAATCCAATCTAATCTGCGGAGTTGTATATAGACACCCAAATGGAAATTTGGATAATTTCATGGTTTATATTAACAAGGCAATTGAAAAGATACATCTGCAAAATAAGTATTCCCTCATAATGGGTGACTTCAATATCGATCTCTTGAATTCTTGCAAACCATCAGATGATTTCATTAATACCCTTGCTTCCTTCTTTTACCAACCTCACATTTTACAACCCTCGAGGATAACGGATCACACTGCTACTCTAATTGATAATATTTTCTTTAATTCTATTGAGCATTTTACTATCAGTGGGAATATAGTTTGTGATCTTACTGACCACTTGGCTAATTTCATTATTCTGAGTAATCTTAGTTCTCTCCCTTCTAATATAAAAGTACATAAAAGGGACTACTCTAATTTTAACCAATCGACCTTAATCAGTGAGTTGCAATCTATAGACTGGCATAGTATTTTTACTTCTGATTCTGATCCATCTGACATGTTCCGCTCATTTTACTCTACACTTTCTGATATAGTAGATAAACACATTCCTTTGAAACAATTATCTAAGAAAGAATTAAAATTTCAGTGCTAATAAACTTTCTCTTAATATAGAAAAAACTAGTTTTGTAATTTTTCATCCTCCTCAAAGGAAATTAACATTCAACTTCCACCTAACTCTAAATGGGAAGCAGTTGCAACAGGAATCTTGTATTAAATACCTAGGAATCTTAATTGATTCAAATTTATCCTGGAAACCTCAAATCGCATGTACTGTAAAGAAAATTAAAAGAAGTGTAGGCATCTTGTCTAAGCTTCGCCATTATGTTAATATTGATATTCTTACTAATCTCTATTATTCTTTAATCTACCCATTTCTGACCTATGGTATAATTATCTGGGGTAATACATACTCAACTACACTTCAGCCTTTATATATTTTACAGAAAAAAGCAGTTCGATTTATGACTTTTTCTACATTTGATGAGCATTCAACTCCACTGTTTAGATTATTAGAAATTATGAAGCTTTCTGATCTTGTTACATTTCATATTGCACTTTTTATGCATAAATTTCATAATAACTCATTGCCTTCGAATTTTGATACCTTCTTCAATTCAGTGCTTAATATTCATAACTACAATACACGAAGTGCAGCAAATCAATCTTATTACCTGCCTCGAGCTAGAACAAACTATGGAATATTTAATATTCGCTTTCAAGGACCAAAGGTATGGAACTCTCTTGGGAAAGATATAAAGTCAACTCCTTTTAGTAAATTTAAAAAAAAACTAAAAAATGAATTGCTATGCCAATATTAATTTCACTCTGGTTTCTGTTTTCCCTAGGGTAATGAGTTTCTTCTCAGTTTATTCTGTGATTTATTTGCTGCCTTAAATTTGATTTTTCGTTTATTATATTCAGGATTTCATCCAAGTTTATCTGTCCTTCTCCCCATGGCTTGAAAATTTTGTTTGTCCTTTTTATAGTTATCTATAGTTCAGTGTGTGTGTGTGTATGCATCATTCTGACCCTTGTGTTGTAATTTATTCTATGTAGTTTGGTTTCCTAGCCTTGTTAACTTTCTAGTTATTTTAGGAAGCCAACACCCCATTTAGCTTTAATTCTTACTTCATGTACATTAATTTTTTTTCAAGTATAAGGGGTCAATAAAAGTTGTTGTAGTCACAGTACTTTCACTTGCACATTCCAGTTCCTAAGGGACTTGAAGGAAGGGACCACATACAGTAATTGCACGATACACATGGACATTCCAGGCCCCTGTTGTTCAAAATGTGGATAATGCTATCCACCGGATAAATCACTATCCAATGGATAGAGGAATTGATTTCGCTATTACTTATCCACTGGATAGTGCTTTATCTGGTGGATAGCGCTATCCATCGTTTGAACAACTGGGCCAGGTGCAAAAAGGCGTAAATGCCTTTTTGCACCTGGCCCAGTTGTTCAAACGATGGATAGCGCTATCCACCAGATAAAGCACTTCTCAAAAATGCGCAACTCCACCAGATAAGCAAGAAGCCAAAGAATGAACTGGTTCTTGTTCTCTTTAACACAGTTGTCTAACTGAAGATACAACACTGGTGGAAGTTGGTACTTTTCACATCATTTTGCCAACATGGTTAGTAAAACAGATGCAGTTAAGTTTGGGTCATATGACCACTGATAGTAGTCAAATGACCCAAACACATCTTTCCCGTGGGGTGATTGGCCACTGTGAAAAATTGCCCACTGTTGCCAGGTTACATGTCGCCTTTGTCTTCCTGCTTACACGTGGGATGCATGTTGTCTTTTGATCCATGGCATCATCTATGATCGGGCTTTGTCCTGATGCAGGTAATACACTCTCCTCTCTCTCCTACAAAAGGTTAAATGAATACAAACATGTAGGTCGTTAACTCCTTTTTTCACAGAATGAAAGCTTGAGAGCATGCCAATAAATCATTTGGAAAAATTCTGGAAAAATCTGAGGCATTCCCGATCGACATGACACTCTGCTAGCTCAGTCGGTAGAGCAGCGGTGATCTAACCCGAAGGTCGTGGGTTCAATTCCCACCCTGGTCAGAGTTTTTCTTTGTCCTTGTGTGGGCCTATTTCCATTAGTAGGGCTAATGCTCACATGGTTCATCACTCTAATCCGTTAAGTCTGTCGTAATATAAAGTGCTACAGAGCAAACGTTTGTAGAAATGTAACCCTTTCTTGTACTAAGTTATTACGTGTACAGTGTAACAAAGGTCCATTACCGCCCTTGATGCAACGTGATCGCTTGCTATTGTTGAATAGTGTATTCTAATTGGCCAACTATTTTTTTCGCACCAGTTTGTGTGGTTTAATTACAAGGTATCTTCTTTAAAGGAGTAGCTTTGTCACGGCAGCAAGAAAAACGTGTCTGCTGCGGCAATCCAAAAGATTTTAAACAAATGTAGAAATACAAGTAAAAAATGATAACTAGAGAATGCATAGATAACTAGAGAATCGAGACGTGAAAGATTTATTGACGGATTGCTTTTATGGACAAAGATGATTCTGAAAAGCTTTTGAAGATTTTTTCGAACTTTGTGATACAC
>OX421445.1:39899399-39904399 GCA_949126865.1 Montipora capitata | reverse complement strand
ACCTGCAAAGAACTTCCAAACTTAAACCAGAGACTTGGTGTTGGCGTAAAAAAGAAAAAAGATTGTTGAACAATTATTTCATCATCATCATCTGACAAAAAAATTTGGTGGGGATTAATATTCAGTTCACCTCTCCTATCAGCTCCACGATTTCTTAGTCACAGATATCATCAAGGCAACAATAGTGAGAAGCAGCTTCAGATGAACCACTGCCTATGTACTCGTAGACTGGAGGACTGAAACAGGGAAAGGGAATGTCCAGGTGAATGATTAAGTACGACATCATGTTGCCAACCAATTGAAACATCCTCGAGTATATTCCCTCCATGGAATAGATGGGCAGTTTTCTGCCATTAATCCCTTCAAATAGATTGGCTTCTGACAAAAATCTAATCCAAAATCTTTGGCATTACCACCATCATCAATGCCGGCCTCTCCTTCAAAGGGCACCCTAGAACTTGCAGTTTCTTTAACCTTTGGATTTTGGACTATTGCTACACTCTCCCTCCACAAATCTTCCCTCAAAATAGTAAGGCTCTCCCTGCCTGTCAGCCCATGATTTCTCTTGTGACTGTGCATGACATCATCTAATGTCAATACGGGCGTGTGTTCATCAGTGAAGTTGAATGGACTTTGCAGCAGTTCTTTATTGGAGCCATCATTAGCATCGTTCACAGCTGTCAGAAATATTTACAGTAGACAGGTAAGAATCAGTATTCAAAGAAAAAATCAGGATTGAAACATCTTGGTATGTTGGTGTGGTTTGACATTTTACAAGTGCTTCAAACTGTTAATGTTTGAAAGAAGTACAATAAGTGTTAGTCGCAAATTTATAACTACAGTACAGCCCAAAAATAATGCACGCGCAAGAAGTGGCGCAAGAAGGTCTTGCGCCGCAAGAACACGCAAGCGGTCAAAAGAAGTTAAATTGCGGTTTATCCGCAAGAACATTCAAAGCGCAAGAAGATAGAAAGCTTGCCGCAAGAAGCCGCAAGAAGTTACGAACTTAACCGCAAGACGCAAAAAGCGCAAGAAGTTAGCGGGTTCAACCGCAAGAGTAGTCGGTGTTGCTTGTCTGAGATGATTACGGATTATGTTTTCCAAAACATAAATCGCTTTCAAAAGGAAGGGATATAATGGTATGTTTCCTCTTGGGAAACATTCGATGGGCATGAGATCAGAACTCGATGTTTGGTCATCCCAATTTATCGCAGGCCGTATTTAACGCACTCGCTTAAGAGAAAGACCGGTGAACGTGAATGTTTCAAAGCAGTAACTAATTTCTGCACTTTCAGAAAAAAAAAAAACCGTCAATCACGCCATTAACTACCAACAAGCAGGCTCGCAAGGATAACAAACCACGTCTAAAGAGTGAACATTTGAATGTTTTGGATCGAACGCGTAGCCATTTGCATATGATGCCGGGAAGGTGACAGTGTTACGTATAAGCAAATGTCGTGTGATATCTTCATCGGCAACAGAAAACTCGTGGTATCATAACAATACTAATAATAAATAACAAACAAAAGCTTCTGCATTTATAACTCCTTTCAGAAACACTTATCAAGGGAACTACATTGTAGAATGTCACCTGCGAGATCGAAAGCGACAAGAGCGAATGTTTCAAAATGTGAAATGCACATAAATGCAAAGATTTAATAAGGCCGCTTTGAAGTTTGCTTGTTTCATTCCTGTTTGATATCATTATTTTTCAAAGAGAATGCACATCACCAGGAAAAGACGAACGATAACAATAATTGTGTTCCTGCAATTTGCATAACAACCATTACGCTAGCGCTGAAAACAAGTTGGTCACGCTTTTGTCACGTAATTCGCCAAGGGCGTACTTGTATTTATTTTTCCTTTCTTAAATTTGGCTTTGTTAAGACGGAATGGATACAGAAGAGGTCAAAACAAAAAAAGTTCCCTATCAAATTGCCCTAGAGAAAGTAAAGTAAAGTAAACTAGCAACAATCACATTTCTGGCTTTAGGTGACGATCGTGAAATAAAGCCACGTGCTCGGGAGCAGACAACAAATGAAAATGGCGAGCTTGAAAAATTTAGTCTTGTGAGTCTGCTTACATTGCATTTTCCTTGAGATATTTAAACAGGAATGCATCAATTCTAGCTTCACATTTATGTGAATTTCACAACAATGAATTCCTCTACATTCGCGGTGACAGTCCTACAAACGGTTTGCGTGGAAAAAGCCATTCTCATCACTACAGTGTACCTTGATAAACATTTCTTTGACTGGGATTTTTGGTTAGCAAAAGGGTTTTGTCTGATATTTATTCTGATTACTATCATGCGACTAGTCTTCGTGCAAACGTAGTAAAAAATCAACATCATTGTGACGTTTGTTTACATATGATACGTGTAACTCCCGAGATTCGATCGACCGTGCATTGCCCTGGAAATTTTCGTCTTGTTGCGAGTTTTGTATATCACCTTCTTCCTGAGATATTGCCGCAAAGAAGTTCTGGCGGTCAGGATTTGTTAACAGAAAGAAGTTCTTGCGGTGTTAACTTCTAACCGCAAAGAAGTTCTTGCGGCTGGTAGGATTGTGGCCCAAGGAGCCGCAAGAAGCCGCAAGAAGTTGCCTGCTTGCGGACGCAAAAAGAAGTTCTTGCGCGTGCATTATTTTTGGGCTGTACTGTAATAGTTATGTTGATTGTCACTGAAATTTTCTCTTGTTCTCCTTCCTCAGCTTCTCTCTAGGATGTCTTCGCTCAAATTTCTCAAATTTTGTCACCTCTTCTCTCGTGCTCTTTACTATTCTTTAATCTTTATCCTGTTGCTCGTCATTAACGCGATTTTCCACCAAGGTAAATTGCCCGAACACTCACGTCCCCAGAGGCTGTCCATCTCCACCCTGACAGTCTTAATGGGTGGACGTACGTGACTCATAACCAAAATTTCTCGCATCTATAGATTACTCAAAACATCTTCCCCATGTTGCTCCGCTGGTGCACTTTGTGTGCCTGAGCTCTGCTAACAAACATTTCATTCAGGTGCTTCAGTTTATTAGGGACACAATACAATAAACAACTATTATAAAAATAACATAATTGTATAAAGTAAAGAGCTATCCACATTAATCGGACAGCAAGAAATAGTCTGAGACAAGGTATAGGTTATATGTTATGTTAATCCTGATTCAATTGTTTACATGTAAATTTTATTTACACTCATTATCATACATTAGCATGCAAAAAAACAACGGAAAACAGTTATTGAAACACAACACATGGAAAAGGTACTGTGGTGTGCCTACCATTGGCTATCAAAAGGGTGTTCGCTGCATCATTAAAGGCCCACCTTCAACCGACAGGCTTTTCGACTGTTTGTTTTTGTTATGGAAATTCACATTGCTTATCACAGCGATCTGATTGGATAAATTTCAGCTTTGGCTGGATTTTCATGTATGAAAATTGTTCTACGGCCTGCAAAGCCTGTCGGTTGAAGGTGGGCCTTTAACTTCTCCAGAAGAAGACTGGAGGGAAGTAGTCAAAGTGTCTACTGAAGCACCAGGAAAAAGTGTTTCAAGGTCTTTACGTTTTTCGGGAAAACTAAATGAAGTGGAAATGATGAAATTCCACATGTATACTACATGTTACCACAACGAAGTGACTAATGTTACATTACTAAGTGCCTCATTTTTCTACTCAAAAAAGGTTTTTGTTTTTTAGCTTATATGTACCACCCACAGCAAACGTTTGGAGAGACAACTCCTTTTAGAAGAAAATAAATTCTGCCATGGAAAACCATGTGACAGATGATATGTTAATGATGTCGTGAGTACCACACGGCCATCATATTGGATGCCTTGATTTTTACAAAATCTTTGACACCAAAAGAAAAAAAAAAAGATGATCTAAACATAAAAAGAACTGCATAAAGCTATTTTTTTCATGTTTCTTGAAAAATAACACAGTGAATGGTTCCCAGTTTATGTTGCAAATCTTCCTCCCCAATCTAGTCTGAAAAGGGTTGCAATGGGTACGCCAGTGTACAATAAGTCAGAGCACCAAAGTATAATTGCTGTCAGCAATGAAATTTGGAATGTTAGCCCATGTTATCCAATAATATATAGATTTACCCAAGCCTAAAAGCGGAGCTCCTGGCTTGTTTATTTTTACTGGCTGTAGGATTATTGAAGTAGGAACTGTCCCCCTTTTGGTTTTCCTGGATATTGCTTAATTATGTAACATGCTAAAATTAGAAATCACAGACGTACTATAGCTTATGATGTGAAAGATCGTCTTTGTCAGTTCAAGGTCAAACAAGGACTTTTATTGATGTACTTTATTTATCCCACTTTATCTCTGAAAACGAGATCATTTACAATTCGATGTATTTCATTGAAACACGCCAGCTTGGCTTAGAACCAGAATCGGCTAGAAAGGACAAACTTCAAACAAGATCTCCAACAAATTACCTGTACGTGCTCTAAACAAACTTCTGAAAACACAAGCTGGTGATATTTCTCCTTATACTCTTACGAGAATTCATTGTGATTACATGTTTAGAACATGAGTGCAAAATTCTTGTTACTGTCGAGGCACATCGAAAAACAGGTAGGCAAGCGGAGTAAAAAAACTTCTTGTTCGCTTGCATTTTAAGGCCAAGCAAACCAGCAACAGATCGATTATTTCCGTCCAAAAAGAGTGCAGATGATTGTTATTTAATTCCAGTTAACAATAAAAATTCGAGTTTCATTCCTGAAAAAAGGAAAAAACGACTAAACCACGTTTTAGAAATATTCATCCACTTGAAATAACTCATCCGTAGAAATAACAAACGGTTTAGTGTCCAAGAAAAGAATTTGTGGAGTAACTTCTTCCACCAACTTTAAGCTATTACTGGTGTACCGTTTTGTCATTCTCGTTCTCTTTCTCTCTTCTTTCGTTTCTGTTCTTCTGACATAGGCCGTCCAGGCATCTTGCAACCTTAGTAGATTCGAAATTAAAAATCTTAAGACATACCAAAAACTGCA
>OX421445.1:39881899-39891899 GCA_949126865.1 Montipora capitata | reverse complement strand
ACTCGCTTTTGGTAACAGCATGGTACACAGAAAGTTGTTTTAGAGAAGGACACTAGGTTCAAATGTCCGGCGAGGACACATAATCTTTCAGAATTGAACTTTTTTTGAAGTAAAATCTTTCCTTTGTTTCAATGAATCTATATGGTGGCTGTCATGTGCGCAAACATTCCATTCTATTTATTACTTGCTGAGTCTTACCACACTGAAGCAACTTGGTTGTAAAGTATTTTGCTTCCTTCCCCTTCCCCACAATACATTTACTATCTGGATGTAGGCGTAATGTTTCTCCTTAATCTGGTTTCTTCATCCTCGAATAAGACCAAGGCAAAGTTCTGTTCATCAGATACTGCGAAAGAAAGGGTAGTAGTTTACAATATAGTGGCAACTGGTTGGTTGGTGAGTAGTCAATCATTCATCTCAATTATTGTGACGCCTTGCTATGAGGTTTCAAAATCACAGCATGTGAAGGTTCAAACAGAGCTTTGCAGTCAGATAAGTATAGTTTTAAAGACACATTATATGTCAAACTTTGCATAAAGTCCACAACTTGAAAGACTTTTGTGAAGTTCTAATTTTTCTGAAAAAAGGGGAAAACTGTTTTCCTTGTGCGAGCTGTGACTGATGTGAAATTTAACCCCTCCCAAGAAATCCAGTTGAATCTTCAATTTAAAGAATATTTTGTACGAGCCAGAAAAATGAAAATCCATCCAGACTTCCGAAAAAAAAAAAACACCCTAGAATTAGTATAAACAAGGCCAAGGTTGAGGGGCATGTCGGTTAAAATATGGAAGACAACTAAAGTAAACACTCTTATCTGGAATTCGTCTGCTTACCGATTGATCTCAAGGAGTCTGCCGACATAATACCAACAATTTATGTTCGAGAGATTTGACTTTCCAACTTCACTGTAACAAAAATTTTGAGTACCCTCTCAACGGGGTTGTAGAGGTAGGTGGATTCTCGAATGAAATGATCTATCATCTATGGATGCTTTATTCTGGCACAATCAAACTAAATCGTGTTGCGACATTCTCCAAAGAACGAGTCAGAATACAATAGATGTTATTCTTATGCAAATAAGAGGCAGGGTATTCAGCAGTGAAGTCCATGTTGCTGGAAAAAGATTCACTCACATCATCAAAGAAATTCGAAGACTGTCCAGTGAGTTTGATGCACGTGGACAATTAAATGAGCATTTATATTGCCAACTTTCTTTTCTCCCTTAGAGATGATAAGTATAAAAATCAGGGAGACACCACTATCCTGGCACGCAAAATGTTCTCTTCTGTTTGCCGCCAGTGAGTGTTGACGCTTGAAACTTGAGACTGCAATTCAATTTGTGCAATAAATACGTGTTTCTAAATATATGAGAAATCTCCCAGATTTTTTCCTCAATTTGGGTATGGAGGAGAGAGACACAGATGAATCACAGAGTCCTGACTTGAACAGGGATATTAGTTCAAGCTCCGCTGACCATCTGGGAAGGACTACCCAAAAACAAAGTTGTAAACGAAAGAAATTTCTAGTTGCAAAGATCAATATGATGCTCAATCCCAACTTGACACTTAAGAATTCTAGCTCAAATGGTGAAGATTTAGCTATTAGCAAGGGAAGAGTTCCTAAAACAGCCATCGCAAGCGGTCACGACTCTGATGAAGACAGCGCTAGCTCTAGTCCTGACAATCAAGTAGTGAGAATACCTCGCAGAAAACGAATTCAAAGAAGAGGAAACGTTGCCCAAAGATCCAATGCAATAAACTCTGCCAAAGACCTTGAAAGTAGTCTAAGAACACTTGTGATAAGGAATGACTTCAATTAAAAAGATGATGCCTGGTTTTTTTAAACTTTGTAGTCAAAGCTGTGACCCACTAGGTCACTCAGGCTATGGTAACGATAATGAGGAACAATGCACAATGCACACTGGTGAAGACCAAATTTCAATAACAATTGGTTGATTGCATTTACAGGGAGGGAGGGTAAATGCATGAGTGTAATAATTATAATATTTCTTTTACTCAGTCATTTTGACACCCTCCAGCATATAGCCTATCTTGACTGGAGGAGAAGAAAGGTCTGTGCAGAAATCATGTCAGTCAGGATTGCAATAATTACCTCCAGCATGCTGAGTACATCTAACCTGTTACTGTAAATGCACTTCTTTGTAACGTGTTTTGTTGCGACTTTATCACTGTTTACTCGATCTCTCATTTCACATTCTTTGATCCTTGACCGAAAAAAAAAACCTAATAAGTTACAAGTGTGCATTTCTCATAGGATTTGTTCGTTTTGTTCCCAGTAGCTGTTTTAAGTCCTTAAGCTGGTTTATAAGCTGTCCCCGTTTTTCAACCTGAAAAAAGAAGCAAAACAGACTTATTGAAATGTTGATTCCTGGTTCCTTTCTTTTTTGATAACGTAAAATACATTTCTCTGTACTTACACTATACTATGTGCTGGGCTGTGGTTGCTGATTCCGGGATCCCAAAGCCGTCATGGATGCAGTTACTGCCGCTGCCTTGGTCTCAGATATAAATGTTCCCTGGCCAGTTTTTTTTTTCTGTGCTGGGGCGGCCTCTCTAAAAAAAGGTACGTTTGGAGGTTCGTCCTCAGAATAGTGTGTGCCAACAACCTGTTTAAAAGAACCCTGTAAGCTCTAGTAGGATTTTGCACGAGTCTTTATTGAATAGTTTACATGATGAAATTTTATGCATCAGCTGGTAGCCTGGGAATCATCCACAGATGATCTGATGTATGTCCTGTTCCTGAATGTTAAAACGCCGGGGAACCCCATGGCTAACTAGCAACTTCACTGATTCATTAGTAGTTCACCTACTGGCTAGTGACTACATCGTTGGATTTCCAGCAATCAAGCAATGTATTTTGTCGCCTTAAACTAAAAGTGATAACCTCCCTGTACAGAGCACGCTGATCTTGCTTTACTTGGCAAGTTTCATACGCTTGAAACATTCATGATCGCCACCCACTCTTTTTTTTTCTTGACAACTACTTGCTGTATTCACAGAAATACACCGGCAGTACGATATTGTCACTGGAGGAAAATATGGTGGGTGATTACCGTCATAATTCAATTTTTGATTTTCTGACGTGTTATTACATTTTGCATTGTAATGAATTTGTGTCTGTTTGAATTTTATGTTGGTTTTATCAATTTTCTGACAGAATTCAGAAATTTTTCTCTAATCAAATTTTCGGATAACCTGAACTTTCTGTTGATTTGAATTTTCGGGTTGTGTCAGGTTTCGGGGAGCTTTTCGATTTTCCGACTAGTTTTGAATACTTTACATCTCCGATTCGTTTCTGGTGTATTTTTTGCCAGTAGTTCTAATTTTCGGATACATTCAATTTTCTGCTACAACTTTTCTCGACTTGGCCTGGTGACTAGGAGACACGAGACACCAGGTCGAGGTAATATACCGTGTTGATCCAAGATGGCGGATAGAGTGATGGCGTTTAGGTACTTGCGAGAGCTTTTACTTAATATTATTCGGGAAATTAGAGGAGGAGGCCTTGACCCAAATACAGTGGATGCCTTACACTTTAGACTGGATTGGCTGCATGGTTTAATAGCTCGTCTTGTTCATTTGTATGGGATCGATGAACAAATTGTGAACCTAATTAAGGGTGCACGGGATTGCCTTATTGCAAATCAGGATATTTTTGGTGTTTCATCACCAGCTACTGCCTTTACTGGACAACGTGGACGTCCTCCAAGATATTCAATTCCCAGAGATCAGCTGGATTTTCTGATCGGCAGATGCTTTTCTGTCGTCGATATTGCAACTTTGCTACAATCTTGGACAAAAAGGGTTGAGAATATTAAAAAGAGAGGTTCCTTTACGTACAGCACCTTCAATATCGCACCCTAGCAGCCATCCCCCATCCCCCCTGATCAATGTTGATAATCCCAGGTTTGACATGCTTTGTTTCGTGTAGTAACATTGATCAGGGGGGTGGGGGGGCAAAAAGAGAGCTTGTTTTTTATACTTGTGATCGTAGTTAGTCCAAAAGCAGAATTTTCTCAACAATTTTGTCCAAGATTGTAGGTCTGTGTTCGGACTGTTGTCCATGTATTACAAACTTCCACCTGAAGAAGTCATACAACATAAATAATCACTTTAAAAAAAACTTTTTTTGAAATCTAACCTGTGCTTGTTAACTGAATTTAAGCACTGATCGGATTTCAAAGAGTTTTTAGAAATATCTATCACCAATCTCAACACTGGAAGCAGTGTTTTCAGCCATAAATTATCATATTGATGTCTTATGACGTATACACATACCTTTCAATGCTTAGACATCAACAAAAAAGCAAACTTAAATCCTCGCAAATAACAACATAATTCCCAAGTGAGATATTTTGTAAAGCAAATTTCAAATCAAGAATTTAATAACATCTCCCATACTATCAAGAAGGTCTAGTTGAGTTACCATAGATATATGGTTAAGTAGACAATGCAGGAGTGAATAAATGAACTGAGAGAGGGATAAGTGGTGGTTTTTATTCTCCTGATAGAAATAACCTAATAAAATATTGGCAATTAACAAGAACGATAGACATTAGAATTACTAATTAATTAATAAGGGTATGATACCTTATTAGTTCATGATTACCATTTATATACCACAACGCAAGTGGTCCATATACTTGGTACCGTCGTCTGTGTATTGTCCTAAGCTCGAGTGCCTGTAGCAGGACCCCAGCTGCATTGACCCTCTGCATTGCTTCTCTTATTCTGCACTGTTGAATTCTGAAACCTCTACTCCTCAGAAATCCAGTCATTCGCCTGTACCCGGTGTTAAATATACTTTGGTGCGCAGTAAAAGACAATACACACAACTTGGGCGTAATCGAGGGGCCAGGGAATGTACTGGCAAGGCGCGGATCACACCCACCACCGGTATGGACTAGCGGATGAGGGGCCTCAGCAACTAGCCAAGGGGTTGCCTCATGCCTGTATTGCAAGGTGGGCACAGTGGCTGGCATAATGTCCTGGGGCCAAGTTAACCCAGTCCAGCAAAGTAAAAATATGCCCCCTCCCTAACGGGGCTTCACAGGCAGCAATTCCCCACCCATATTTTATTTACGAGAACTTTCAAATAGGTCACAATAAGCTCATAAGGAAGAAATAACAAAACACAAAAGAACCAGAAAGCAAAACTGGGGGGAGGGAGGGATTAAATTGCTGAGCAGAAAAACACAGAACGAGTTGAGCTTTGGAAATGTCAAACCGAGAAGGCTCGCATGGTGGGATGAATGAAAGAGCCAAATAAGGTAGTCACGTGATGGGAAATCACGCTCTCCTCCCAGGCGCTGCCCAGTATTTGCTTACTAGCATTAACATCTAATTTATTCTAAAATATCATTTAGGGAACTCTGTTAGGATGTTTTGAATCAGCTGGTCGAGTTCTTCGTTGTGTACGTTCGAGTATGTTAATCTCACACTCAACCCAAATTCGAACAAGCGTCTTTCAACAGTCCCGCGAATGCTTACACCTAGCAAAGTTGCAATATCGACGACAGAAAAGCATCTGCCGATCAGAAAATCCAGCTGATCTCTGGGAATTGAATATCTTGGAGGACGTCTACGTTGTCCAGTAAAGGCAGTAGCTGGTGATGAAACACCAAAAATATCCTGATTTGCAATAAGGCAATCCCGTGCACCCTTAATTAGGTTCACAATTTGTTCATCGATCCCATACAAATGAATTAGACGAGCTATTAAACCATGCAGCCAATCCAGCCTAAAGTGTAAGGCATCCACTGTATTTGGGTCAAGGCCTCCTCCTCTAATTTCCCGAATAATATTAAGTAAAAGCTCTCGCAAGTACCTAAACGCCATCACTCTATCCGCCATCTTGGATCAACACGGTATATTACCTCGACCTGGTGTCTCGTGTCTCCTAGTCACCAGGCCAAGTCGAGAAAAGTTGTAGCAGAAAATTGAATGTATCCGAAAATTAGAACTACTGGCAAAAAATACACCAGAAACGAATCGGAGATGTAAAGTATTCAAAACTAGTCGGAAAATCGAAAAGCTCCCCGAAACCTGACACAACCCGAAAATTCAAATCAACAAAAAGTTCAGGTTATCCGAAAATTTGATTAGAGAAAAATTTCTGAATTCTGTCAGAAAATTGATAAAACCAACATAAAATTCAAACAGACACAAATTCATTACAATGCAAAATGTAATAACACGTCAGAAAATCAAAAATTGAATTATGACGGTAATCACCCACCATAGAAAAAGTTAATGTACTATTAACTGCTTTAGTAGAAAAGGTGGCTGAGGTATACTGTCAATTTTAGACACTACATGGTGACATTTCCTTTCTAAATATTCCGCCTCTAAAAAGACAATTCCATTTCCTTGCAGAATTGATCCATATGAAGGCAACCCCAGAAGCTCCTTAACATGGGTTCATTCGCTGAACCACACCAATGTTAAGCCCTGCATCGCCTGGAACACGAAGCTGTTGTGGTACTACATCGACGACCAATGCCACTTTTATTCCGACAGCCAAACTCTCCCTGAAGAAGACTAAAACAATTTTAAGAGATGGTTAATAAAAGCTGCTAACGGCATCTTACATGGTGTTGTCATGTGTTAAAGCCCCTACACCTACAAAACCCTTCCTTGGCTCCACCTTTACACTGAATACACAGTTGCAACTCCATTAATCATAATATTTTTTCGCACTTTAAACTGTTCCTTTTTTCAACATGCACAACATGGGTCATAAAAAATAAGGCTGAAGAAAAACATAATAACGACAAATGTAAAAGAATCAAAAAAGACAAACTCTAAAAACATTTTTTTGTCCATTTTCGAAAATTCAGTTCTATTCATATCACAGCACAATTGACCATTCAGGTTGAGGTCCCCATATATGTATACATATCTATATATATATATATATATATATATATATATATATATATATATATATATATACATATACACCCGTTTTCAAAGTATGTATAATGTATATATGCCTTTTGTTTTCTCATCAGAAAGGTGAGACCGAAGCATGTGTATTTCACGCTGAAGGAACAATACGTTTTTCTTCTAACAGAAATAATATTCAAAAATTGACGAGACAAATTCAAAGGAAAAGCCAATTGTATTTCCTGTACGGAAGCAGTCCTTCTCAATGCCTGCTCCATATAGCTTGGATCTTCGCTGGCGTATCATAGAGCTGCACTTTGTAGAGAGCAAAACTAAGAGGTCCATAGCATGCCATTTAAGGATCTCAATCTGTCAAGAGTAGCAAAGCCAGACGGCACATTGTTAACAAGTTCGCAGCTTCTTGTGGTCATGGAATACGTATTAAACAATCCCACAAGCTATTTGAGGGAAATGGAACAGTATTTAATTGATTCAACCGGGAGCTCTTTAATCCTAAATTTTTTAAAGGTTCGTTTATTGTTGGGGTCGTTCATCACGCGGACTAATATTTTACGGGTAGCCATCACAAAGAGGTGTGGTCTGTAAATTCGCCAACAAAACAACCTCCGAACCAATCAAAATTTATGACTCATTATTCACGATGTACACGGGCTTCATGCCAGCAAGGCTTAAATCGAGAAGAATTAAAAGCAAAACAATGAGTAAGGTGCTTCCTCGCTATTGCATCAGGAGGATGACAATAACTCGTGGCTTTGTTGAGATGACAAGAAATCGCAAACAATAAGTGTTTTGGGGTAGACTTTCATATACTGGACTAAAATGGTGGAGGACAAAAGAATTATTGTTATTCCAATTAGGCCTTGCTAATTAGCTATTATTATGTTCGCGTTGTTCTTGTGTTTTATGGACATTAATCATTTCGGATCCCATATATGAAAGACCAGAAGAAAGTGAATTGAGAAGACAATTTTCCCAACAAACATTTATCCAATTATAAATTCGTTAGACACCTTTCAAGACTGAAAGATCAAGCCATAAGTAATGAGATATTGGAGGTTTTCAACAAACCTCTAGAGACATCAATAACACAATAGAGAAACGAACAAAAGAAGCTAATGAAAGATCTTTGTTTTCGTCCACCAACATGGCGGCGATGACGTCATGTAAAAACCTCCTCTCCAAAAGTAATTTAGGTTTTTTGAGATATGTGGCAAAAATGCTCCGTTCGTCAAGGTAATTCGAAAAAGAGCTGACTAGTAATCACCATCTTCATAAACCGAGCTGTTCTTTCAGTCAGGAAAAAATAATAACACTGAGTTTCCAGCGCACAGATGTTAAGACACTGCCTTTTTCACATACCTTATTCTTTTCAATTATTAAAAAAAAAAACGAGAAGAAAAGGTGTGGTGGATGCTAGAGAGAGGTAAACTGGTGAAATTCAAACAAAGCATACAAAAGGTTTGACAGCAGCTATCGTTCTTTTCTTTTGTAAAAATGCCCCTTTATTGTTTTATTCTGTCAACACCTTTCTAATGAGAAAACAAAAGGCATAGATATATCATATATACTTTGAAATTGCAACGTTTTTGAAAACGGGTGTATACATATATACATATATATTTAACAACTATTCCTCGAGCCCGAATGGGCTCTGAGTCAATAGCCCATGAAGCCAAAGACTGAATGGGCTACTGACTCATGAGGGCGAGAGGAATAATTGTTTTAGTAAAAACATAAAACACAACTAGTTCGTCAAAAAAATATCGAGACAAAACATCTTTTACTAGTTAAAGCTAGACTTTAATTCTTATTTGCTGCCAAAACATTACAAATAAGGCCAGGTGCACTCACTTACAATTCTTAAAGTGCACCTAAACCCAAATATTTTTTGTTCCTAATGTAAATCTCCCCATCCAAAGCAAAGATATGCCAGCATTGTCACGCACAATTTCGCTTTTTCTGTGCCGTGCAAACCACGTAAACTTGGCAGAACTAGCAGTAATTTGGACCCACGACCGTGATGCGAGAGGCATGGGTCTATTCTCGATTTTACGTCACAGACTGCTTTGCATTCCTATTTTCAAAGAAATTTTGCATTGCAAAGCAGTTTGTGACGTAAAATCGAGAATAGACCCATGCCTCTCACATCACGGTCGTGGGTCCAAATTACTGCTAGTTTTGATAACTTTGCGCTTATTGCTCGGCAGATAAAAAAGCGTAATTTGAGGTAAGAATCGTCAAACAAGTTTGCTTTCCGTGGAGAGATGAATATTGTACACTAAAAATATTTGGGTTTAGGTGCACTTTAAAACATGTGATTAAATTTGCAGTTCCTCGCAACTGTAGAAATTCGCATGTGCAGGAGCTTTGCAATTTTTCTCTAAAGGAGGCTATTTAAAATACTCTTTTAGACAACCAATCAAATGGAAATTCAGTTCCTGTTTTTGCACTAAAGTCAATGGAAACATAGCAATCTATCAGCTTGAGTGAAGGGGGTAGTTTCTAAAGAAACTGTGTGCTGCGTCGGCGGGGAAATACTATACAAAAATTTGGTTTTATCAACGGAGTTGACAATGTAAGTTGGCCACCGTACAGAGATTCCAAAAGCTGATGTTTCGAGCGTTAGCCCTTCGTCAGAGTGAATCGAGGAGTTATGGGTTACGTGTAGTTTTTATAGTAGAGTAGGAGCTACGCTATTGGTGGTAACATGGCAACATGAAAAATTGGAATATATTAGTTAAATGAAAAGTGTTCGTTAATACCGTGAGGATTAAGGGAGCCGATTTGAAAGATGAATTTTTGTTCTAGATTCTTGCGGCTTTCTGTTGTACCTAGATGTAGGGAAAGGCCGCAGATAGCCATGTGTATTTTGGAGTGGTTAGGGAGATTAAAATGACGAGCGACTGGCGTAGATGCATCTTTGTCATTCTTCTCAACATCGCGACGGTGTTCGCAGAATCGGTCACCTAGTTGTCTACCTGTCTCGCCAATGTATAATTTATTGCATAACATACAGGTTATGCAGTAAATGACATTTGCGGAGGTACATGTGAAACGATCGGTGATCGTAA
>OX421445.1:39864399-39876899 GCA_949126865.1 Montipora capitata | reverse complement strand
CCCAACCCCACCCTTGTGCTTACTTTAGGCTTTACTTATCCGCTTTGCAGCGACATTTTTGACAGTACTCCTCAATTTTGTCTGCATAGGGCTGTTTACGTTTGATGGATACATCAATCAATCAATCAATCAATCAACTTTATTTAAACACGGTAAATGGCTCAGCAAGCTGGTTTTCAGACATGCCGTGTAAGAATTACAAAGTATAAATACTAAAAAATTTACAAGAATTTCAAGATATAAAAGATATAAATGTTAAAACGACTAATGAGCTAGGTATAACTTAGCGCTAAATATCATATAATGGGAAAGAAATTTAAACAATAGTGATAGTTAGTAACAAGCATAATTTACTATATAATAATACGAACAAGCCATGTAAAAATGTACCCTAGCAAGGTAAAATGTATCCTATGATATCGCACATTTAAAGCTTGCAAGATCCCTTATCTCACGTATTTGATTTGACAGTTGGTTCCAAGCATTTGCACCTCGATAAGAGAAAGAACGTTTTAGAAAATTCGTTTTAGGTAGCGGTAATTGGAAGTCATAGTTCGAACCCCTCAAATTATAATTGTGAACTTCAGAGGTTCTATGAAAATACTCCTGGAGATACGTTGGACAATTGTTATTGAATACTTTAAACATCGTAATTAACAAGTGCCTTTTCTCTCTTTCTTCTAAGTTTGACCACTCTAGAGAATTTAGCACTGCTGTTGATCGAATAGAGTAATCAGCCCTAGTAATAATCCGTGCTGCTCTATTTTGTAACTTTTGTAATTTGTCAGCACGTGTTTTGGAGCAGTCACTCCATACAACATCACAATAATCAAAATAAGGTTGTACAAGTGAATAGTAAATTGTCTTAAGAGTCTCTTGATTGTCAGTTAATTTTCTAGCTAAATACAACATTCGCAAGCCATTCGAGACTTTAGATGAAATATGTTTGATCTGATCATCCCATGTTAGCATTTCATCAATATGAACTCCCAATAACTTAGTACAAGGCTTATGTTCAATTGGCCAATCATCCATCTTTAAATTCATGAATTTAGCTTTTGTCAAATTTTGCCGAGAACCAATAGTCATATAGCTAGTTTTGGAGGTATTGCAACTTAATTTGTTTGTCTGAAGCCAATCATGTACTGCAGCTAAATCACTATTTAAGGAACATTCAATTGTGGATATATCTTCATGGGCCATAGTTATATACGTATCATCGGCAAACATACCAGGTGTTGTATGTTGTAGACAATTTGGGAAATCGTTTACACATCAACAGCAATGTCAAGCCCGGCGCAAATGTGTCTTAGTTTTGCAACCGACAACTTGGTCGTGTTGAGTTTCCCTCCTGAGGTCATTTCGCATAGATTATATTTATCCCACATGATGGGGTGTCCTGGCAAAAGTTCCCGAGAAACCTCATTCGTCAATTCTTCGATGGTTGCCTCCTGGGTGGCACATTCAGTCTCCTCTTCAAGATCATCATCGCTAAAGAGAGACTTCTTTGCCGCAAGTCTGGAGAAGAATCCAGCTACCTGAGATACAGTCAGAAACTCTTCACTGCTGAACATCCGTTTCCCTTGAGAGTCCACGGCAGACATCATAGAGCGCGCAACTGACGCCGGATCACTTTTTCGTCCTGACCGCTCACCTTGTTGAAATTTCTCAGTCAGGTAGTTCTTTTGCTTGTACGTAAATCTACATCTACGAGAAGCACTTGACTTGAGCGCCCAACCCTTTGGTAGCATGTCGTGAGAAGATGGCGGTTCTGCAACTGCGTCCAGCTCGGGAACAGCTTCGCATTGCCCCTCAAGCCTTTGAGCATATCCAACAGCAGCTCTATCTAGTAGAGTAGATCGCTCAAGAGCACGTTGGTGTTTTTCACAGTCTAAATGCCGCTGCATTGATGAATATCTCACAAATGTTTTGACACAACCCTCCTCAGGACAACTGAAGATCGCCACGTTACTGTCTTCCTCTTCGATATTCACTGGTGGATCTGGATCTCGAACTGATGCTTTTATGTGCCTCTCCTTGACAGATGTAAATGCGCTTGAGTAAGAGCGAGTAACTCCGGTAAGGCTCGGTAGGTCAGATGGGGATGGGCAATGCAATTTGTCTGTAGGGATGAGTTTACCATCGCCGATACCATACGCCCTCCAAACTAGTAGCCCCTCTTCCTTGTACTCGATATTACTGAGCTGACTAATACCCTCTATTTTTGAAGATAGCACCTTCGGGACTTGGACAGCTTCACACAATGCTACGTTAACACCAGGAACTCCACCAGAAGAGAGTATTGCGTCTCTCATCTGCTCAGGTGTCTCGATATCACTTCCAGCGTTAAGATAAATCCTCATATGTGACTTTATAGTCGCAGCCTTCCGATCACATGCCGCCTTGCCCCCTTGTGGATCAGAAAAATCCAGACGCCTGATCTTGACACCTTCTTCATGGCCAAGGGCTGCTGCACAAACGAGAGTGGTTCCGCAATGGTAGCAGCCGGCATTATCCTGCCGATAACAGACGGTCTTGAGCCCGGGCATGGCGATTTTGAGTTGCCGAATAACATCGGCCATAACGGCAAGGACTGCGTAGCTGTCTTGGCTACAGGACTTGAAAATGTGTGCGAACGTTAGCATCTGCAACTCCCCTCCCTCTCGTCTTGTGGCAACTGTCAAATGCCATGGTATCCCGCGTTTACCGAACCAGTCGGTCTGACTTTCTCTGTACTTCCGAGGAAGATATTTCATTGCCCAATCTTGAACAATTAAAACAGACGACTTATCAATGCCTTCCAAAAGCTGTACTCTGGCGCCATCCTGATTGACGGAACGGAGGAGATGAGACTTCCACGCCAATATAGCGGTCTTTGCATTCCTGACTCGGAAAACAAGTTCTTCCTTCGTGTTGGATGTCATGTTTTGACTTTGCGCAACCAAACCTTCCTCGATATCATTTAGAGTTGACGCCAATGTAGCGCAGCGCTTACACACGTCACTGTGATCGTGATCACATGCGGCCTGGAACGAAGGCTCCTTCGGGTCGCTTAAAGCGTATGACCTGCAGTGATCCGCTACAGTAGAACTCTGGGAAACGTGGACCTGCAACAAACGTTTGAAAAAAAGGTTATAATTAAGAAGCGCTGCTTTAAGGAGAACTAAGGAGAAAGATAGAGAAGGTTTCACATGACTGTCAGACTTTCATTCACTTCATTTCCCTATTGATTGAGGGGCTTGGTCTGTTGTCAGTGAGCCAATCAAATGGCGAACTAAACCCAATCGCTCGTTTACTCATGTCACTACTAAACGCAAGTTAGACAAACTTCGCCTCCTGATTGACTTTTGTTTAATGAGTTCCGCTCCTGGTTGGCTGAGGAATTTCATTTGCGGTTAGTTCTACAACAGTCAAGAGAAATCCGCTCTAACATTTTGTTATCATATGTTCCATGTGGACCGATTGGCACGCCCATTGAGTTAGTCCTTTATAGTAATCAGCCTTTGAGTGCCGGACAGTAGAACCATGAGACTGACAAATATTTAGCGGTATTTAGCGCCAACTGAACAAAATAAAACAATAGAAATGATGCTATTTAATGGTATTTCGATTAAACTGCTAGCAGGTGTTAGAGGGTGTTTTTTTTTAACGCGGAAAACCCGGGTGTGTGATCGCAGACGCCATATTGGACGTACAAGACAAAGATCTGGGGCGAGTGACAGCGAGTTGGAGGGATCTGCTTAGCGCGGGTCACACCCACCTTAAAGTCGCTTTTAAGGTACCGCTTGCTTGCGCGTAGATTATTCTCCTGCTGTTTCGCCCATCCCATGCCTTTTCCTGCATCTCCAAGAGTTTCAACAACATCACACAGATCGTCAAATGCTTCCGCACCTGCTGAACTAACATAATCAAGGCCTTGAACCGATGTCCGAACAGACGCAGCGCACTTGCTCAAAATCCGCAGAAGGGTAGCGCGGCTTAATGGCGTGAACCCAGACTCTTGGCAGTAAGTCATATACTGGATGACTATTCGCTCTGGGATAATCATCCGTATGACGTTTGGAACCTTGATAGTCTCCTTCGTCGATAACATGATTGTTCTTTCGCCAAAAGGCAAATCCTGGATAATATGGGGACTAGTGATGAACGCTATGAAGTGGTCGATTTGAGCAGTGGATACTTTTATCCTTGGCGTCGGAACTGTTAGCACTGGTGCCCCCCTTCCATATACTAAGCAGTGGCGTCTGGCCTCGGTGAAACGATACTGAGATAAATCGGGTATCCAGTGTCGGAGCTGATTCAGTGTCAACTTATCAGCCATAATGGACAGGATTTGCCGACGCGTCTCCCAGCTGTCGGCTGCGCGGTAGCACTCGGCGAGTGCGCTCATCATGGTTTCGTCGACTGAACTGCTTGTGGTGTCTTCTCCGTTACATTGTAAGGTTCTTTGTATGACACCAGAGGAATAGACTGCCTTAAAGAGAGAACCACTATCACTTGGAGCTATGTCTTGTAGAAGTGTAGACAGACCTTGACCTGCCTTCCGCACGTAGTAGTGTCGTGTCCTTTTACTTGTTTCTTCCCACGGCCGCTGTAGCCGAGAACGAATGGGACTGATTCCTCGAGTGCCCAAATAATCATTGAGTGGGTCAGCGGTCTTGGACTTTGGTTCGCGCTTAGTTGTAGCTGGTGTGCTGTCAAAGGAGATCTCCTCAGAGGAGGACGAGTCGTCGCTAGGTGGCAAATAGAAGCTTCCTCCTGGGGTAGCTGGGGTACTGTGTTCAGGACAAGTACGAGTCGTCTCCTCAGCCTAGAACAGCAACGCAACTGTTAAATTGCGCACGGTTCATGATGCTTTTCCATGTTAATATATAGAAAACAAGGCGTGGCATAAATAATTGAAAATCTTTAGAAACAACCATAACAATAGCGTCGCTAAGTATAATTAGAGAGTCTGATTAATAAAGGCCGATGCAGAATCAGAGTTTTATGGTAACTTAATGAAATTCATACCTTGATCCTGTATATAGTTACATATAAAATCAATGATATGTGCGAGACTCCTAAAATAGCTAGTACTTACCAAAGAAAGCTCATGAATACTCTCTGAAAGGGCAATAAGTTGTGGGTCTTGGCAATCGGCTCTGACCTGTTCTCCAAGAGTTATCCGACATTCACTACATATTCCTTGAAAAAAGACAAAACAATAATAAGTATTGAATAATGATTCAATTTTAGTGTTCAGCATTGCTCTTTCGAACGTGACTTGGCTTTTATGAAATGTAAGGTAGCACTGTAGTCTATAGATTTTATGAACACTTACCAGAGCCGACTGGAAGAAATATTCCAGTAATACGCAAGATTAATCTGGAGATGTCTTTACTGATTCCACGATCCGTAGTACGGGATTTGCGGACGTGCTTCGACAGCTGGGCTGGTATACGACAACGCGCCAAACCCCTTCGCCACCCGATGCCCAGCGAAGAACGATGAGCGGGACAAATATCCATGTCAGAAATATTGGAAGGGAAACTGAAAATTGAAGACCTTGCTAGAATCAGTTCCACTTCAGTGTCTACGCCGCTGCCGGTCATCAGCCCTAGAGAGCTTTTGTGGCGTGATATATCTTTGTTACAAGTTAGTAAGGGAACCAAATCGTGGACTTTAGTACTTCGAGGGTCTTGACCGCATTGGCCACCAACTAGCCGCTGAAACGAGCAATTTCTCTCCATCTTCCAATTTTTCAACCGATGACGCTGAGCAAATGGCTCAATTTCGACGAAGTAAACACATGCGTCCTAATTACTCAGGATCCCGAATTGTAACTGTTTGATTTCAGTTTGTTTTTTTTTTGGACAAAGTGAGCGCTCAAGGTTATACAATACACTTCAAAAGACCTAAACTCAATATCCTGCACATATGTGGATTTTGTTCGCTTGATAAGGTTTGCCGAATATAAGAATGAGTTAAAAAGGTAGGAGCCTCGCACGTGCTAGCTTCAATCGCTTATCGGGCGAGCGATCGAAAAGTTCGATTTTAAAGATAACAGCTCAAACGCCGTGAAAATTCTATATTTAAAATTTTTTTAGAGGTAGACAAACCGTTTGCAACTGATCTATTTGCGTTTGGTAATTATCTGTTTTAAACGTAGATTTCTCTCGATGGCAACTCTCAAAACAGTTTTACGTGCTCTTTGCTCGTACGAAAGGAAACATGTCTTGTGCGAACCCAAAAGCGAATCATTTTCAGTCTCCAAAGGGATAGTTTTCGAGAATCACATAAAAGCGTGCATCTACTTCTGCATCAAAAGGTATCTTGTTGAGCATAATTCCTAAAAAGTTAGATGCGCCAGGAAGGGGACCTATTTGCGTGTTCACCTGCCATGGGCAAATTGGTAAATACAATTAATACAAATTACAAGAACTCGCTTTGCGGCCAGTAAGTAGCCCTTTTTCAGATATATTTTACTATTCCCTTTCATCTAGCTTTAGGAAATCATCAGCAATAGACCTGCCCAAGGCATTTGACTTCTGGAGCTAACACTAGATGGGATTTCTAGTTTGTTGCACAGTCACTAGAAAATGGGAAAAATAAATGTGTTGCATGTATGTACACCGCTTCAAAGTATTGCACACAAAGAACTCTCCTTCTAAATAGGCTTGTGATAGCAAATAAAAAAGTTAAAAAAAACCGAAACGAAACATTTTGTGGTAGTAACGAAGAAAATGAAGAAATGAGGAAGAGCAAGACAAAAATATCCAGGCCGATGTATTTGCGGCACGTGTTTACTTAAATGTAAAGATTGCGTGACATCGATCTGGGTCTATATTTCAGTTCAATTAGTTTCTTTACTTCTTGCCTCTTTTTATCAGGAATATTCAATACAAAACTCAATAAATACCCAGAGGATGCTTTATATGCAAGACATGGATCCAGGTCCTGCAAAAATATTGCACAAGCCAGGGAAAGGTGACATTTAAAATGCCGTAACCGTATGAAAAGGCGGGCGGCTGAGCACGGCAGCAAGACACACGGAAATTAGCGAAGAACATCAAAATTATTTGCCATCATCATTATCTGTCATCGAAGTATTATCTCAGGATTACTAGGTAGTTTTAATGGGAAATGGCAGGGTTTTTCAATGGTTTGCTCAGAAAGTGAGCTAAGGCTAGTCGAATTGTTTACATTTCCTGGTTAAACAGAATTTTTTCGAAAGGTCAAATTGGGTCAACTTGCATGGGGTCGCTCGCCTCAGAAATAACTATTGCCAAGAAAAAAATTATATCACGTTCTAAAACAGCTCTTGTACTTGCTAGAACTGAATTTTGAAAGAATTCTACATAATACCGAGTATGTTTTGAGATGTTTGAAAACGGTATGGAATTTTTGATTTTCAAAGTCTAGAGATTTCAGTTCTCTTCGCTTGCTCTCCAGGAATTCGGAATTACAATTGTAAGTCTAAAATATCATCAAAGCAGCCTAGCAATACCTCCTAAATAAAATTATAAACTACGGAAAGCCATAATTTGCAATGCGCCTTCACGGGAGTTCGATTATCTGATCATGAAATTTGACCTCATTTCAGTGATTTTTCGGCTTCACGGGTTGTCGACGATTTTTCGTAATTTTCTCAAAAATGTAAAAACTCTAGAACCTGAGACTTATATCACGATTCTTAGCATACCATAGGTTATCTCTGGACGAAATATCGAGAGGTCCATTTTTTCGACCTTGTGCCGCCCGTCACGCGGTTGTAAGGGAGAGTGGCTCTTAAGACATACCAAAAACTGCAATTCAGAGCAAAAAGCAGCCCTAAACAAATTAAAAATGAACACTCAGCTTTAAGTTTATATCCCTCCAATGCTTGACTTGAATAACTACAGCTATATTATGTTAAAGCTGAATTGAAACCAGCGAAAAATGCAAGAAAAATATATTTTCCAATCCGTACCTGAACACAAAAAGCATCGACTGTCAAGAGCTTTGCTGACGTAGCACGGCTGTGTAGCCGCATCGAGCCACAGAAAGAGTGCGAAAAATTAAGCCTTGTTTAGGTGTGTGTGAGTGTCTGACCTGGCTTGAGCCTGGGATCTAATCAAGAACCAGTCCTGGGTCAGCGGTCAACTTCAAAAAAACAGCTGACCTCGATAAGGTCTAACTTGAGCCCGCGGTATGGTCACGTGATACTGGTCATCGGATTTCTTGTTTTGACAGGTGTCAATTCACCATAACATTGATGTCCAATATCAAAGATGTATGCTGTAAACTAGCTATAGTGTAAACTGGAGTATTGCCTCCTCGATGAGCTCTAAACTTGAGCTTGTGATATGGTTACATGATACTGGTCACATTGGCATACATGGAGGGACGGAGGGACGTACGTACGTACGGACGTTCATGACGTCATGTCGATAAAACCAAATTTTCTCACATCGATGGGTTACCATATTTTCTTAGCTATGGTGCTCCGCACCCGTGCACCAAAGGCGCGCGGAGCTCCGCTATTATCAACTGTTATCATGACAGGGTTTATGTACATACATGTATCTGTTGAAATACACTGTTACCCTTTGCATGCATTACGGATATCAATAGATATCAGTATCACATATATTTTCTATAAGAGCTCACAAAATGCAATGACTGTTTGCATAACTTACATTTGCAGGTCATTGTGGAAATCAAACAGTTTGTTCAAGTACTTTCGCACATCCCTGTCTCTCGCTTTTCGCTTTTCCTCACCCAATATTGTGCAATAATCACACCTGGTAAAACGGTTAACCTACAATAATAATTATTATTAAAATAAGGATATATCAGCAAATCCAAATTACCAAGAAACTGCAACTCCATTTTCGCATAAAAAACCATAGTCTACTTGTAAACAGCCGACTTTAGTTAATGGCTATTATCGATACCTACATTGTCTTTCAACCTTAATTTTCGTCTGAATTTTTCAACATCTTTCAACAAGTGGGATGTGTGGGGGAGACAACTAGGCCTACTACATAGTGATGACCTTTCTTGTATTCTAGATCAGTGTTTGACACTAACGCTTGTCTCATTGTTCGGGGTAAGCGAAATATATCCATGGGCAAGTAAAACAGCTCTAAGACTTGCCAAATGGGGCAATCAGAATTTTTGGTCGACTAATATTTTGCAGAACGATTTGATTTGCAACAAAGAAAGTGACTAGTAATATGACATAGTCACCGCAAACATGATAAAAAAGTAATATAATTAATAATTGTTGTTTGACATGGTTTTCATAATGGCATTTCGAAAACGAGGGTAAGGGTAAGACCAAGGGTCAGGGTAAGGGTAAGGATACGAATACAAAAAGTATCCTAACCATGCATAAAAGCTAACCTTAGGCCTAATTAGGCCTAAACAAAAGCTTAAGGTTAGCTTTTATGCATTTTTAGGATACTTTCTGTGTATTCGTATCCTTACCCTTACCCTGACCCTTGGTCTTACCCTTACCCTCGTTTTAGCAACGCCGGTTTCATAACATTGCTGTGACATGATAACGTGTTGTAGTGTCAATCTTTCTTGTAACAAGGTCTCTTCAAAGTGTTCAAACTGGTTTGAGCCACCTTAAATGTATGCTTGTCAAAGCAAAACTGTGAAAGCTACTTGAACACTATGGACACAGCAGGAGTCCTGTTGGTCTGTCAAACCCACTTTACACACATTTTACTCCAAATTGACATTTTTACAAGCCTCCTTTGAGTTTAAATGGACAACAGGTCTTTAGCAGGCGGGCAACCGAAAAAAAACCATGGGCAACCAAAAAAACCAAACTGGTTGCCCAAAGGGCAGATCAGTAAGAGAGTTAGTGTTGAACACTGTAGATTGGGATATATTTAGTATATTTGAAATTTATTTTATAGGAATGGAACAAAATTGTATGGTTGGTTAATTCAAGAAATAATAATACAGCTGTAACCCCTATACCACTAACATGAAAGTACGATCAACAATAGTTCTGGAGTAAATTTAATAGGGAATAGAATTAAAGTTTATGCATCTCTCTCCTGTTTGAAATTGGTGAGAGTAGACGTTGCCTAGCTTGTACTGCCAGTCCTTTAGCTTGATCCTTTTATAAGAATATATGATTTGATTGCTACACTGTTTACGTAATGTATTCTACAAGTTTTAAAGTATGGAGTTCAAAATAAATAGAGCTCTAACATGACAATATCATACCTTGGGTATTTTAACATGTGGAAACACATCGCTCAGGAGATGGCAGAAAGTGCTATAATGAACGACATCTTCATTGCCATCTTCCAAGTCTGCTTTCATATACCTGTACATGATGGTTTTGTCTAGATAGCTTGGAAGATGCAAGGCACCCGTGTCTGGCATTTTATCACCCATCTTAAAGTTAGAAATAATAATTAATAATAATATTTAATAACAACAACAACAAAACTATAACAAAATCAGTTTAGCCTGAAAAATAGAGCTCTTCATGAATTTTTAGTCATGCAAACAAACACTTATGAGAGGTTAACATAATGCCCACTGGCTGCATGCAATCAACTGAATAACAGTGAATTAGCTACATGCATGCACATATTACGGCAATGCTGCTAGGTTTTGAATTCTTTAATGTCTTCAAACCAGATTAACCCTTATTTCTGGAAGCCTGGACATTCTTAATTATTTGACTTAAGTGTAATTTAGTGTTACTTGAAAGAAGGCTCATACAGTGTACCATACATTGTGGATGGAAATGATGAATTGAGAATTTGACCCCAATAGTCATACACATACAATGCACTTTTTCAGCAATTGGAAATTTTGGTTAATATAACTTTCTGGTAAGGGTTACCCTTTTAGTGAATGCTTCCATCCAAGTTTCGGCCATCAGCCTCTTGTGTCTTAGGTTCCTGCTCTGGGATTTCTGTAAAGTTCTAATTTAGTAAAGGAAGTTACGAAATGTTTTGCTTAAAGCTTTAGCACTCAGTCCAATTATCATACGATAAGCAGTGCTGCATACTCTGTATCCACTTAAATAATATGGGATGTGTTGAAGATCACTGAAATTCAAGGAACAAAGATTGTATTGGAAAATGTTTTTGAATGTGAATCTTGTTCATTGTAACATACACAAACTATTGAATAGTTTACATGTTTAGTAAAAGCATATACATGAATGTAGTCAAGCTTACGGTTGGTACCTACATGTAGCCCAGTTATAATAATTTACTTTGTAATGTACTCAGCTATAAAAGAAGTATATACAGTCATAGGAAACATGTTATATAAAGATCATACATGATTTGTATAGAGGGTTTGGATCGACTAAGCAAAAATCACCTAAGATTGAATATTAATCTGTGATTTGATTCAGTATTCTTGTCTATTAAATTTTAAAGTCAATCACAAAGCAAACTTTAAAATAAACTTAAAAGCATAACATTCTCCACATTCAATTTAGTTTTGTTTTCTCTTGTCATGCATTCTTCTATATGAGACCATGCAGGACTGAGAGCTATGTATTAAACTGTGTATACGGTAGGCAATATGAAAACACACCTTTCATTTGGCTTGGCATGCACCCACAAACAATCAAGTAATGTCTGCCTCTTCTGTAGTGAACAGGTACCCTGAACACTTTTCCTTATCATGCACATCTCTGCCAGATCCATGGCCTCCAGACATTTTTCAGTACAACATCCAGCATTTTTAACTACAATAAAACCAGAAGAATACATGTAATTTCAATAAGGTTATTCAAAACTGGTTATCCACTGGAAGTTATTAAGTCTGCTTACGCAAATGCTGCATTCACATAGCTACTAAAACAAGGAATGACATACAATGACCTACAACGATCTACAATGAGCTACAAGGACCTGCAATGACCTACAGTGATCTTCAATGACCTACAATGAGGTATATTATAAGCTAAAATTAGCTTATGACCAACAATGAGCTACAACAAGAGCCCTACAATGGCATACAATGAGCTACAATGACCTAAAGTGATCTACAATAACCTACTGTCAGCGATCTACAATGACCCACAATGAGCTACAATGACCTACTTAAATGTCTTACAAGATTTCAAAGAGAAAGACAAAAGAGGATCAGGGTGAAGAGTTTGGTGAGTGGAAAACATCCATTGTGTGTTGTCACACAACGCTTTTAGTCCATTGTATGACAGCCCAAATGACGACAGCAATTACGCATGTGGCCTGAGAAACGACCGCCGGACAGTCTGAGTTCCACGTAATAATAAATAATAATAATAACAATAATAATAATAATAATAATAATAATGGAACTTTATTTTCACACGATAATGTTTAAAGCTGAATAGCTTGTGGGGTCGTGCACAAATGAAATCAAATCAAAGTAATATTTATCAAATAATATCCTAGGGAGGATATCTGTTTACAACACAAACATTGCTTTTGTTAGTAAAATCAAAAGAGAATCAAAAGACCTTTAGTTTATGCATGTTTAGGATACATTTTGTATTTGTA
>OX421445.1:39856899-39859399 GCA_949126865.1 Montipora capitata | reverse complement strand
TACCCCCTGTCTGGGCATGTACTATAGGTCTAAATAGATAATGGGTACTATGGTCCAAATTGATAGAAGCTGCCCTCATGTACCTTTCTAGGTTATGTACTGGACATGTGCCTTTGTTTGACCTCTCTATGACGACTTCGTTACCTTTTCTGTACTGATCAGTCTTGCTTTTACGAATTGTTAGACTTAAATGGGAATGAAAAATGGCCACGTCCCGAATTTTTAGTTGGGCGATCTCGCTGTACCTGAGAAACCCCGAAAACAGTAACAGTGCCATGGAAATGTCTCTATGTACAAGTAAGGTGTCACAGCTTTGATGTGCCAAACAGCATGTTCCCTTTTTGCCCCTTTGATTAAGCTTTTGAGGAACGTATTTCCCATTGGATTTGGTACACCTGCGAGGTCGTGTACCCATTCAAGGGCACAATAACTGGATTGAATAACTGAAGAAGATTTACAGGTGGCAGACAAATTTGCTATGAACAGTGAAACGTCTATAACGGAGGCTGGAAACACATTCAAACCTTTAAATCTAGCAAATTCTACCCAACGTCTTAAATTATAGGTATAGTTCACAACAGTCCCATCAGCTTTAGAATGAAGAGCTGTTTTCTTGAGTACTGCAAGCAAACTTGGTTCTCCAAGGGACAAGGCTTGTTGTTGCAAATCGTTCCAGAAGCCTTGCTCAAATACATTTAAGGGCGCTTTCCATTTGACAGAACTGGCCGGCCAGACCAGGTATTTGGAAGGAAAAACTCTCCAACGCCTTCAATATAACACGCTTGGAGGATGATATATACTCTCCGGAACAATGCAAGGGATTATCGTGCAATTGTTTCTTCAAATTTTTTCATTTTCTTTGCAAACTGACGGGTCTGGCCGGCCAGTTCTGACAAAAGGAAAGAGCCCTAAGTCTGTGAACAAAAAGGAGAATTTGCAATGAATGATAAATGGCAAACAGGCGGATCTAACGGTGTGGTCCCAATAAAGAAGGTATAAAAAACCACCTGTGAGTAGATAGGTTATCTATTATGTGGACTGAGTAGCCACCAGTCCCCTGCATAGGGAATTATACGTGACAATATGCGTAGCCATCTGTGAATATCTTTCCAAAAGGCATAACTTCAAGTATAGCCGCCTGTGGGCATCCTGAGTTTACCCCTAAATACCTATGGGCTAGTTAAGGCCACCTGTGGGCATTACCGCCGCTGTCAGGTTGATGGGTTCAACAGTCTCGTATGAGCCACCTGTGGGCTGACATATAACAACTAATGGTAGCTGTAATCTATCAAATGGTGTAACAGCACCTGTGGGTATCCTAAATGATGAACAGATGCATCAAGTTTGAAGGCACCTTGCGCAAAAACCACAAGGGGTTGTACAAAAACCCCTGTTAGAGACCCTTTCTCTGGCAGGTTTTTCAATTGATATACACTGCAATCAGTGTAAAGGGAAGTTTCACTCCAGTAAAAAGAGTGTTATGGGATCTCCCTGGCAATGTAGCTGGATGACTCCGTTCTGGAATACTGTCCCAATCAGTAATGCACTTAGCTACAATCACGGTCATAAGTCGTTGGAACACCGACCCCCTTTCCCCCGTTCAATGTTGCATAGCGCAATGCACCCAAACTAACTGTTCAGTACGTTTTAGTTTCTAAGCAACATTGAAAGGTGGGGGAGGGAGGGATGCTCGATTAATCCCGTCGGTGTGCCAACATTGTGTCACTGATTGTCTCTACGTGATAAGGTGTAAATTTCATGTAACGAAACATGGCAGTCAGTACTGGAACATTCGCGTAAAGATGGCTGTGCCAACATGCCACATTTTTCGCCTCTTAATTAAAGAATAAAAGTAATAGGGGTATATGCTATTCCCATAGTATTCAGCTTATTAACCAAAGATTTTGATTCCTTAAGATGGTTTTTAGAGGATATGTCTCCGCTGAGATTAGAGCGACAGTCTTTCAACTATGAAGGAACACTGATATGAGCCTTAGAGCCATAGCAAGAGCATGCGGAATTTCACCGACTTCAGCTTGTAGGATTTTAAAAGGGGGAATCCGGAGAGTTTCATCTTGCCCAAAAAGAATGGGACACCCGCAAAAACTAACTGCCCTGCAACAACGTCTCCTGATTCGAAACGTCAGGAAACTGAGAAATGAAAATCCCAGTTTTTCTCTCAGAGATTTAATGCGGGAAAGTGGGGTGAGCAGTGAAGATGTTTCTGAGAGAACAGTGAACTGCTTACTTCAACGCCAAGGATTCCACTATTTGCAGACGTGAAAGAAAGGACTATTGACTAAAGATGATATGCCAAGGCGAATTACATTTTGCAATGTAATGAAAACAATTTATGATGGCGATGTTTGGACGAGGCAAGTGGCATTTTACTTGGATGGGGTCTCATTCGCTTTCAAAATGAACCCGTTAAAAGTGGCAACGGCACCTAAAGCAAGAATTTGGAGAAAACGAGGCGAAGGATTAACGTTCGGATGCACAG
>OX421445.1:39836899-39839399 GCA_949126865.1 Montipora capitata | reverse complement strand
CATCACACGGGTATCGCGAGGTCACGGGTTCGAACCCCGTTGAAGTCCTGAATTTTTCAGGCTTCTCTACGCAATTGCAAAAACTGCGTTCATAACTGCAAGGATCATAGCTGCACTTGATTTCATATCCGCAGTTCATATATGATCCATTGCATGTATAATTTCATCATTCTGTAGTAAATTAAGCATATTTCTTTATCGTTTCAAGCCCTTCTTTGAACCTCAGTGAGTTAAAACTAAATGTAATTGCTACCCATTACTCATGACCAGCCTCATTTCCTTAAAACAATGAATCGCTTATCATGGTTCCTATGTCTCAAACTGCCGATAAGCTGTCTCGAAAAATGATGCCTTTTAACAGTATTACTTCAGATTACTTCTAGTACCGGTCTCTCTATGGGTACCCACGTTCTTCGTTTTCTTTGCGATTTTTGTGCAAATCTTCGTGCAAATTTTCGTTTTTTTTAGGAAGATCTTCGTTTTTCGGATTGAAATGGTTAAACGTTTATTCAGTGTTATTCACGGTTGATAAATATTTCACTTCAAAAGCAAATTGCATAACTCACTGTTTGAATTCACGAAAATCAATATAAACAGTTATTGAAACAACAAAGGATTGTTGGATTGTTTGGTGACGTTCTGCTATTTACGACATTTGAAAACTGGGTTTTCTTTATGCGATCACACAAGCTCGTAGCTTTAACATACACAACTAACCTGTTTACTTGAAATGAGGTTTATTCTACCCTCCAACCTCTGTCACCTTTTTAGTCATGTCAGTAGTACACCATGTCCTTTTTCTAATGCCTCTTTCTCTGCGGCTTCGAATTTCAGTTGCTTCAACATCAGTATATTCGACATGCTCGCTTTCAACAGGGGACTTTGTTTGCAACTGGTCATTCTGTTCTTGGTTATCAGATTCTGCAAACTCTCAACTGCACAAGTGGGTGGGGTTTGGGGGTTTATAGAGTTCAGTATCCGTGAGTAGTACATGTCTGTTAAGTGTATAATATCATTATTGTCTCGAGTGGTTATGTCATTGTCACTCAAAGAAAACAGGATTCCTTTCTTTAATACTCTTCTGGATCCTACGGCCAGAAAGTAGCCCAATTGGTTATCTGTCGTCTAAGTAAATGAGTACCATAGAACATTTATTTCAGAAATTTACTGTTGTGATGTCATCTGGAGCAAACAAATCGTCTCCCGGCTTGACTACAAGGACGACTCCCTTTTGAAACAGGACTTGGACAGGATTATGCTCCCTGTTTACAGATTCTACTACATTTTCCTCTCCACGCTATTCTCCTTGAAAGTGCATTCTGGAACTGGTTACTTCTGTCTGATTCATCTCCTCTGCATTGGCAAATGATGGAAGGGTGCCAGCATCATATTCACTGCTATCTCTGACAGACCGTTGTCGAACGCCACCATAATACTGCTTCTGCCATTCCTGTAGTTCCTGTAATCTTCGGGCGAGATGGGTGCTGTTGGCGGTTTTGATAGGCCATTGCAGGTTTGCATAGTGCACTGAAGCTGTTGGGTCTGTAAAGTGGGCTTTTTTGCTTGTGAAGTAAATGAAGGATGTATTTGTCATCCTCTTTACCATCTCCTGTATTGTGGGCATCAGCAGCTGGGCATATTGCGGCATGTACGGCATGGCATAACAACCATGCATGTTCGAAAGGGTCAGGATTGAAAGAGACCTAAATGGGAGTCAGTGACCCAGGTTACAGCCTCCACGGTTATGTAAGCTGGTGAGCCGTTTGGCCCTTCAGGGCTTAGAGTTGTCTTCTAAACGTGTTCCCTGATATTGCTGACAAGTTCATTGAAGTATTGCTGGACCTTGGTCATGTTGGTGATAGCCTCATCAAGTCCAACTTGCTTAGTGTACCCGTATTTGGTCTTCTCAAAATGTACAGAAAACACCTGAAACATCTTTTGGATGTTTTCCAAGTATGAAGCCAATGGGGATGTTGGAGTGATGATTCTTGGAGTTTGCGATCCTGTGTCACACACATACACTGTATGCCCCTTAGTTGCCAAGCCAGTGGGTTGTGCATGACTACTTGATGGCGACTTTCCACTTGCTGTCTTCAATTCTCGATTTCCAGAAATTACAGTGACCTCACCGCTGGATGTTTAGCTGTCTGACCAGGTTTCGTTTCCAGTCCGTTAAGATCAGATTCGGACCGTCAAAGGCTACGCCATGTGCCACAGCACACTGTTGGTAATCACTTTCTGTGGCTCCTTACCATCAAGACAAAGCTTCATTATACCACCAGATTCTTCGTTCGAGTCAGCAACATAGAGACAGTTCTCATGGTATGCCAGTCCATGTGGTAAGCAGTTTATTGGTAAGTCTACAATTCGTCGAGCAGTTGCCTGAAAGGCAATACCATTGCTTGAGATGGTTAGCCCATACACTGACTGATTGTTTGCAGTAAAAAGCAGGTCCAGGCACGAGGCCAGAACTTTTGGATTGTGAATTTGTGTATTAACA
>OX421445.1:39801899-39829399 GCA_949126865.1 Montipora capitata | reverse complement strand
TCTACTGAGGAAACTTCAAAGATTCATTGTCAATCAATAAAGTGTAATAGAGTTTATTATAGAGCAGTTGCGTTGTGTGTGCGTTCTCTGTGTATCTAACACTAGCCCAAACAGTTTGATGCAACCGCAGCCCCGTGCGTAACACTCTTCGGCCTTAGCACAAGGTATCATAATGCCACATTGCTGTATAGCTGGTGGATGTTCAAACATTCGCAAAGATGGAGGTGTGCCACCCGCCATTCCAGATGGAAAATACTACAGATTAGTATCACAAATTAGTATCACCCAACTAGTGGACTAATGCAAATCCTGCATTTTGATTGGCTACGCTACTAAAGGACTAAAGGACTACTAAAGGACGCTACTAATAGTCCTCGAGTAGCAAAAAGCGTGGCGCTTTCTTTCGTTTTATTCCCTAATAAATATTTCTTTAACTTGCATTTTCTAACTTTGCTATTGCCTTTTCTGTCCGACTAGTTGGGTGATACCAAAACAATTAGACCCTTCGACCTCAAGGGCCATGGGTCAATAGCCCATTCGGCTTCGCCCTTGTGGGCTACGGGTCTAATTGTTAAATAACTCCATGGTTAGACCTACTTTACAAGTTACATCGAACTGTATGCAGTGTGCTACCCGCCAGTTCAGATGATGGTACTTATATTACATTGATCTTTCAATCATTGCTGCCATGTGCAGATATGTCTATTGGAAAGATATCACGTATATTTTTGTTACTGCTTAAGATTGATGTGTTTACGATTGAAAGATGACTGACAATTTTCTCAGACTTAAAGGATAGTGAAACCTTTCTTGACTTTACAATATAGTCAAAAATTATTGAGAAACTGTTCTTGTGTTAACAGACGAAGTCACTGATTGTTGCACTGAAGATCTCTTGCTGGCGTTTAACCTGTTCAATGTGAAGGCACTCAACTCTGCTATAATTACCTGATGTCTGAAAGAATTCACTTGAAACAGTTAGTGTCATAAGATTAATTTCATAAGGTGACTATCCAGAATGACAATAAATCCTCTACCCTCCCAAGTATTGACATAAAGACACTAATCTACAATTGCATCACAAGTCACAATCAGAGGACTGTCTGCTTCTTGCATCTCAAGAAATTCCCTCCAATTAAATTTCAATGCACAATTTCCTTCAGCACTGCATCTTGTGGTTGAGGTACATGTAGGCCCTAGAAAATATTCACACCAGTCAATCAATCAATCAATTAATCAATGCATAAGCTACATGTACATTTCAATGAATGATGTAACACACCACTTTGCCATTCATAAGCAATCCTCTGGTGTAAATGAAACTGAATAATGAAGCTAAAGGAATTGCAAACTTATCTGGAAGCCTGTGACAGCTTCCACAAGTGTCCACCTTTCCAAATTGATCATTTTGTGCATGTGATTAAATCAATAATTATTGATTTTTAGTTTTTCATGATTTTTTAATGGAATTAGTGTTTGAGGGCTACAACTCAAAACAACTTTGGTATTTCACCTATAAATGGCCCTTTTTTCTTGGGTTCCTGGCCATAAAGTACTAAAAGCATGATATTGTGAGTTTTACCATATCCAATTAAAACAGTGGAGGAATCATGCAGAAAACTGCATGAGAAATAAAAATTTCCCAGGATGTCCTTTTTGTATTGTTACTGTATGAACTAGACGAAGAACTGTGATGTGTACTTTGTCTAGTTCAAACAGTAACAATAAAAAAGGACATCCTGAGGAATTTTTATTCCTCAAAACTTTTGTTTTAAATTTTAGAGAGCCAGTTCTACAGTACATGTACATGTATGGTAGCTTTATAATCTTTCATGAGAAATTCTAGTAATGAAATGCTTTTGAGTAGTCTACTTGTACCATGGAATACCACAAAAGACAATTGGATTTTTTTGTAAAGGCTTGCATACACCTGTACATGTAAATGCAAACAAAATACTTAAGTGACAAATAACATGTGACAAAGCTTTGCAAGGCTGCTGCCTAACGGTCGCCTGAGGTGCCTTATTTGCGAACGCAGGCGACCAAATTTCTGAACAAGTAGCTTGAACGGGTGCCTTACTTGACTCGTCACCACTTTCTTGTACATTATGATCCCAGCTGGAATTAATTAATTCTGGGCTCTTGAAAAAATGACTTGGGCTACTAACTTTTAATGTTGGAAGCTTTGTATACCAAGTCATAGGAAATAGTTACATAATTATATCCTTGCAAAAGCAATGTGGTGTGCAGTAGCAAGGTTTGGTGGAATACAGCTGCATGTACAGTTATTATTTCACAGTCTTCCCTGCATTCTGATTGGCTACAATTATATTTTATGGCTTGGTATAAAAGGCTTCAGGTACTAAACATGTTACATTGTTTGCACATGAGACACCAGTGAAGGTAGACCATGTCACACGAAAATACATGTACAAGTGACAAGTAACAAGTGAGAAAGCTTTGTATACAATGTCATATGAAATATTTACATACAGTATATCCTTGCACAAGCAATGTGGTGTACAGTGGCAAGGTTTGGTGAATAGCTTGGTATAAAAAGGCTTCATGATACTAAACATGTGACATTGTTTGGACATGGGACACCAGTGAAGGTATACCATGTCATAGGAAATTTGGTATTCGACCAAACCCTGCCACTGCACACCACATTGCTTGTGCAAGGATTTATGTAACTATTTCCTATGACATGGTGATGAGAGAGTAACCATAGAATACCCGGGCCACTATTGTGTTCTACTAGCAGTGTTGTTTGAAGAACGAGGCATATAAATATACATGTAATGTAAGTGGCAAATAAGGGGACGGATATAATGGGCTGTGACAGGAATGCAGGGATATCATTCCCCTTTCCTTATTATTGGTATTGTTTTAAGTGGCCTTTAATAACATTACGTGAAATTACTAAGGGAGTGCATGTGTAGGTCTGCAAAAGTAAAGACTGTCCTTGCAGGGGGAGGGATGGATGATGCAAGTCTCAATGAATCAGCAATCAAACGTGTTATGAAAAAGCAAGGCTATTCTATACAAAATTTAAGGCATTTACTATCAGTTGTATCAGTATTAAGGTGACCTACCGAAAACTCCTTCTGCAATCTTTTGCCATTTGGCCGGCGCTCTGGAATCTTTCCGCCCTTTTTGCTTAAATCTCGCTGTTCAATCCACCACCCTTTGTAGTTGTTCGAAACGTTCGTTGAACTCCGTTTCCTTTTGGAAGAAGGCCTCTATTTTTCCCACGAATTCTTTATCGATTAATGCTGCTGGCGTTGGCCGAATCTCTTGCTCGAACACCGTCTCTGAACTCCCTGATCACAATCCAGTAAAGCTTAAGCTTACGTATGAGTATAGATTCAACGGTTCCATGTCAAGTAGCGAGCGAAGTTTACTCTCGCTAGGTTTCTCTGGTGGTATTGGAATTAGTGGGAATCGTAGACTTGAAATTAATAGGCATAGAACATTCCAAAGACTGACCATTCAATGTTCATGAGACTGGCGTGTATCTTTGTGGCGAACTACTGTAAAACTACTATAGCTGGTTCCCGACGTTATGGTGTGAATGGTCGTAGCCCTTTCTTTCGGATTTCGTCGATTCGATTTCGTACTGCCATTTCACCCACATAAATGTCAAGGAATCGCCGTAAACCTTAGTCGTCCAACAACGGAAATTTGAAAGAGGAAAGAATACATCGCCCGCGCGAATTTCAAACTGTCGATAAGCGATTGCAAATTCCGATTGCATTGTCACAAAACCTCGTTTCCAGGGTCTTCGTTCGGTATTTTGGTCGCCCCTCCGTAAAGATCCTGGGAACGAGGTTGACTTTGAGGCAATTTAATTATGTACGAAGGCCCTACAATTGCTTGGTTTTTGTTGTAAAACGTTGTCGCTGATGAGACTCAACAGCTTCCGAATACCAGTGCAGTTTTCGTTTAACAATATAACAGTTATGTATAAATTGAAAGTTTACCGCAGCAGTAAAATGTGTAACAAATATCATATGCACACTGCCTATGACAACAAAACGAAGATGATGTAAATCACCATTATTTGCTGCCAGGCAAATATGAATATTTATAGGAAGGAAATTTGCAAATTTACAACGAAGTCATATTCAGGCAATTCATCCCTTTTTGCTCCCATTGCAAAACAGAGTAAATTAAATGCAAATGTACGTATTTGGATCTTTTGAAAATCAGTTCAAACAATACCGCAAATTATTGGTTTTTCGACATGTTTGCTTGCATTTGCGGCTGTGGTCCCACTGCTATCTGTTCGGAGAAGCAAATTTGAGCATATCTGTGGAAACGATAAAGATTTGCATCCCACGCAAACGCCAAGCAAATTTGCAGTATACAATTACATTTCCTTAACATTTGCACACAAATTCCTATAAAACAAATATCCAAGTTTGCGCAGACTTTACCTGTCAAACCAAATTTAAAGGAAACTTAGAGCCCTAAATTTGCCATACATTTGCTCAATTTGCAAACTCGCGTAAATCCATTTTTTCGTCCAGTGACAGCTGCTTGCAAATTCAATATTTTCATTCTCAATCATACTTACGAAAAGGGTAATAATTAAGATCACACAAGTGTTTTTACCACTGAACTCGCAGTTTTACAAATAAATATTTTGTATTTTTCACTGAAAAAAAATGGATCATATTTCTATTCACTACGGGAATCATGTGCACGTGGTTTCGTACTATTCAGCAGTACTATACCTGAAAGCAAGCATTTTTCTGGAACTTGCAATGCAATCTTTCGCCATCATTGCACCTGATGACAATATTTGACCCAGATAATGGTTCTTCACTTGTCCTGAATGTCCTTGCTTTTGTAATCGATATATGTTCATTTTTAAAAAATGAATTATTTGCAGCATAACAATTCAACACATGCATTCTGGTGTTTCAAAGTGGTCTTCAGAGAAACAATATTTTACAGCACAAACTGTAACTTGTAACTTGGGATAATTACTGGGGTTAGTTGGTTATGTGCACAAACTATCATAAAGTTGCACCAATTTTGGTTATGCATGCCTGCTATTTCACCTCAAAATACTTTTTCGCTACAATAGTTGTCTGCAGTTGTCCCATCATAGTTTAGTGCATTACAAGTACTAGGCTCCTAAAAGTAAGGGGTAATCAGTTGTAGTTGAGCCAGGGAGGACAAGAATAGGTTCAATCCCGGGTTGACGTCACAAACTAATAGACCTTTTTAGCTTGTACGTTTTGTTTTCACATTTCAGACCACGTGGTGTTACTCTAGGGAACAGTTTCTTTCAAATGTCGTCTTATGCACGCGCATATGTATGCATAACTTATGAAAAAACAAAAGAAAAAATTCCCTTGGGAACATCACGTGGTCTGAAATGGGAAAACAAAACGTACAAGCTAAAGAGGTCCATTGGCAAGACAGTAGACTTGCCACAAGTCGACCTCACGATAATCCCAGGAGAAAATGTTTTGGCAAGCGAATCGTGATTTTTTGTACGCAAAGTGGATTTGTGAGCGAAAAAACAAAAGAAAAAATTCCCTTGGGAACATCACGTGCTCTGAAATGGGAAAACAAAACGTACAAGCTAAAGAGGTCCATTGGCAAGACAGTAGACTTGCCACAAGTCGACCTCACGATAATCCCAGGAGAAAATGTTTTGGCGAGCGAATCGTGATTTTTTGTACGCAAAGTGGATTTGTGAGCGACAAAGTCGCGAGAGGTCGACTTGTCTCGCTTGCAAGGTTTTCATTTGCATCTCGCGCCAAAAAGGGGATGACGTCATCCGCAAGTCCTGCACTTGATGGCGCAATCCGACGAAAACAGTCGAACATGTTTGAAATTAAATCGAAAGAGGAGATTTGTTGACTTTGTGCTAAAGGTATCAGAAACAAAGATGAAATAAAACGAAAGTTTATTTCAATCTTGAGTCGCCGCTTGGAAAGGAGATCTCCAGTGGTATTTTTTGGACCAACACTTGTGCCGTAATTTGTGCTGATAGAAACAAAACACTTATTCGAAAGATTAGCAAGTAAGGGAGAGCTTCGAATCCTCAAGAAAGTCAATTGATTTTACTCATGAAAGATCAGGTAGGCTTCAGGTGTAGGAGACATATAGACCGGGCTTAAAACATCCATCTTAGTGAAACTTAAGCTCACCATTTAGCAATGCAATGACTCTCGTCGATGAATACACATGCATTTTACATTTTTTTGTTCCATTCGACGAAAAATGTGTCAACAGTCGTTGAGAATCGCCTCGGGACTTCCAAACACCAGTTTATACTTAAGATTTTAAATGTGTTGTCCCCTACATATGACGCCCTAATGCCAAGGCAATTGCAGCTAGGAACCAAATCTTTCATTAGTGAAAGCAGTGGAACAATTACGAAGACGATATCATTGCAATCCTCTCCAAGTAAACGATCAAAAGCGTACGGGACTAGTTCAAAGACTTTTCCCAGCTCTGGTTGGAGCAGGCAGATATTCTTGAATCATTTTTCCTCTGATAGTCGCGTAATTCGGAATATCCAGTGGCCTTAGTAGCTATGTTGAAAGTCACGCTTCACTGCATGTGGTAAATTTTGATTGACAACTTTATCCCCCGGGGTCCACGAGGACTACTCTGATTGGCCTAGCTCAGTGACCCGTTTTTGGGTCGCTAAAATTGGCGCCAATCAAGTATGAAAAGTCCTTCGTTCCGCGCGCATCTACATGAGACGAAGGACTTTCAAAAGTCTGGCAAGACAGTTAACAAAGAAATACAATAATGCAAAGTAGTTTGTGACGTCAGTATTGACGTGAGTATTCGCGCATTTGATTATGTTCGTATAGATACTTGCGCGCCATAAATTTTTAAATTATATTACATTATTGAACCCACCTCCCTTGCTCGGTAAGAGGTGTGTAAACAACAGAAAATGAAAAGTACCTGTAACGCATTAAAATATGATTCGAGAAGTGCAGAGAACTATTGTTGCAAAAGAGTATTTTTTTTTTTGTGATAGGCCCTGTAAGTCACAAAAGTTCCCTAAAGTGACGTAACATTTAAAAATATTCTTATTGAAATCACAAAAAATACATGGATGCCTAATATTGTTCGTACATTTTACTGTACACTAGACAAAGGGAGATGATTGTAAGGAATGCTAGTTTATTATTAATACAAGCAGGGGGTGGCTATATTCATGTCATTGGAAACAATTTTGAGTTTTCAGGTTTTAGGTATCAAATGAACCAGAAAAAGCCTGAAATCATCAGGGTCAAAAACTCTGTCAATTTTGGTAGCTAGACGTATCACTGATCAGAAACCAATCAATGATAATTTGAGATATCTCGTTTGTGCGCATTCAGGACAACCTCTTTGCTGACCTTTCACGAGGGATGCCCACAAACAAGATTGACAAAGTAATCTTACCTTCTATTACACACGCTGTACTGAACTGTATGGCAGAGTTGCACCAACAAGCAAGGTTTTGATGCACTTGAGGCGATTCACCGCAGAGCAACATGTACAAAGTTAAATTACGCAAGGTTAATGGATAAGATTTCTCATCAATTAACACCTGTACACATGGAGAGCATGATCAACCGACCCAACACTAGTCACAACTTTACAAATAGAGTAACACCATAATGATCCCCGTTTTAGTAGTTTTTACATGCAGAACTCTATACAGGGCCCATAGTATGGTAGTGACGCCAATGAGTTCACGCAAAGATAATACCACAAGTAACGTCCGAGCCTTTACTCGGCTGGTGTGGAGGTCCAAAACCCTTAAACAACTGAACGTAGCCGGTGAGACGCCGGCAACGACTCAATATAAGACCACGGATTTTATATATTATTATTTCACGGTTGGCACATTTTCTTTTTTCATTCAACAACCTGTATTTAACTTACAAACCTAATAAATATTCAACAGACTGAAAGTCCGGGGAGGGTTTGATAAAGTAGCAGGGAAGAGTGGGGCTGATGAATTAAATTGAAAGGGATTTATACAGATAAATCCATCCAGCGAGAGCTTTATACAGATAAATCCCTCGAATGAGGGATTTTATTGAAACAAACCCAAAACGAATTAATGCAAATGAATTTTCATTGATAGTTTTCATTACCATAAATTTCAATGGAACGTCGCTCTTCCTGATGAAATCAAATTCGTTCTCTGGACAAATTTTGATTTAAATTTCCAACAAATATCTCAACAAAAAATGAAATCTATTTATTTCAATAACCATGTCTTACAAATTAAAGTGTTTTGAAATTATGAAAGTGCACTGTTTAAAAGCAGCATGTCCAAAATCAGACATTTCAGCTTCATTACATCCCTCAGGAGGTTTTGAACTACCTTCTTTCCCATTTAACTTGACTTCACTTTTTTGAAAACTTCTCAGGAGCAACAGACGGCTCGACAGGTAATGACCCAGCTTCACAACTCTCCAACGTCTTGGAAATCTCAATCTTAGTTGAAATATCAGAGGGTTGATATTTTTGCAAAGAGCTAACATCTCTATGCCTGGTGCACTTGATGACAAACTTTCATGGAATTTCTTTTTTATTAATAATAATGATAATAATAATAATAATAATAATAATAATAATAATAATAATAACTTTATTTATATAGCGCTCATATCCACGTATCGCTGTCCATGTTATTATACAATAAATATTATTAATTCTATAAACGATCTATAAAATATTATTATTATTTCAAACAACAATTATTGAAATGATAATGATAAAATCAAATGATGAAAGAAATATCAAATCAGTCAATAAAAAACAAAAATGACTAAAAAGAAAAAATCAAATAACTAATTAAATTTCCTATTATCAAGAAATAATGTAAGGGGTGGCGAATGGTTCTTCAAAAACTCTGGGTCTCGAAAAATTTTATTCGAATTTCACGGGTCTCGCAGTCTCGTTTTTTGGGCGGTTATGTACGTCTCGCAGTCTCGTTTTTTATACGAAGGTGTCTCGGAGTCTCAATTTTTTGCAATGTTTAAGGGTCTCGAAGTCCCGATTCGTTGGTTTGTATTTTTTTTAAATGACGTCTTCTCTTTTCAGTAACGCAACTTTCAATTTCCGAGAAGAAGTTCATCCTAAATTGTCTGAATTCCACAAAAAGCTAGAAAAATTACCGCAACGTCATTTTGGAACCAGAAAAACAGTTATTTTGTTGTAGCATATTATAACGTAGTGTTATAGTCGAATTTCTAGTTCCAGCAAATACACAAGCTTACACAGAAGCCGGCCAAAAGGCTAAAAGGGGAATGAAGAAACCCACGAAGTTGGAGAACTTATCGGTTGTCCCCTGTGGGACTGTAAAAGCACAAATATTCCCAGTAAAACAAAAAAGTTACTATCACTCACCTAACAGTGCCCTAGTGCTTCGTACATGGACAATTGAATAAGATATTTCCATCATTCTTCTTGTAATTTGTTCGATGGTCATCTGGAACCCTTTTAATAAGTTTTAATTGTTCTCTGTTCTCAATTCATCCATGCAATCGGACGAGTTCTGCGACTGAGTGTTAACGACTTTTAACTAAACAGCTATAGCTAGCTATAAGCTTATGTCAACTGTTAATCTGCAGTCGATTCATCATTTTCTCTTTTTGCTTCTTTTTATGCCACTTGACTCTCATAACAATGTAAAGCATATATTCGGTTACTTCTGTTTTATGGTTTGTTTTGTTTGTCTTTTTTCTTTCCCTTTTGTCTTGGAGCAGTTATTCTCGTAATCTATGTGGCAGACGAAGAGGACGCCCTCTAGATGTGTGGCCACCGGACGCTGGTTCTGTTTGCACAGGTGGAGGCTTCGTTGTTGTAACTCTGCTAAGCTGCATCACGCACTGATGATAGACCTCTTCATTCACTTCTAATTGAAAATCATTTTCAAGATAAGTAATGCCTTCATCACCTTTTAGCTGGCAAACGACCTGATCCAACTTCACAATACCGGTGAATTCATAGTGTAGGAGCAAACAGTCCTCTGGATCAGGTGCGTAAACATCCGGGGTTTCGAGACTTGGGCAAGGTTTCCTAGTAAAAATGGGCCCGAAACTCTTTTATCACGCGAAATCAAAAGGGTTGAACCTTTACTAAACGTAATGGTGGAAACACAATTCATCGTTACTGGCACACAATCAACATCGAAATCATCCTCATCGTCACTGGTTGGAATATCTGAATCCACATGTATGTTGCCGCGGATCTCTGACAATGAAGAAGAGGGGTTTGCTACAGGTCCTCGACGACCGTAAGCAGTTACAGGCAGGGTGCCCGGGTTATCCTTTGTTGACTTGGCACGTACAGTTAGTTGCCGCGACGACCTTCCGTACTCCTTCGCCCACTTTCGCATTGTGGAAAGGTCTTGCTGTGTACCGTTCTGTTTGGGTGGCCGAGGGATGTCAGGCAATTCTTCAAAACTAACGATATTTTCCGTTACGTCATAATAGCTTCTTCTGTTGGTAAAGTAGTTAAAGCCGCAGTTGGTGGTTCTTTTGACAGTCTCCTCGACAGCAACAGGAAATTGATGAGAATACTGGATGACAATAGGAACTTCATAACCTCTCTCATTTTAGTTGAAGTGCTCAACTATTAAGGTGACAAGGGATTTGGGATTCACATGCTCAATGTAGGCTGGATTGACGGTCGTTAACTCTTTTTCTATACAGCGAGGGGCCTCTAGTGTCATCCTTATGCTGGCAACTGTCTTGAAGGAGGGCACCCCGTGTGGTCCTTCAACAGTTCTTCTGCCTCCTGCATTCAACTTCGCTTCCTCTACAGTTGTTTCGAAATAACTCGTTGTATCGTCCAGGAGACGCGTCGCAGTTGCTAAAGATGCTGGTGGAGAATAGATACCATGCGATGTACACAAAAGCCGCACATGCTTCAGGAAATTAGCAATTGGCTTAGTGGGGGATATAAGCTTTAGTGCTCCAGCTCCTGTGTCAGTGAGATATAGAGAGTCTCCTTCGATACAAAGGCCTGTTGGCTGAACAAATGTGGCTGTTTTATCGCAACCATCATGAGGTGTTTCTCCTTCTGATCCGATGGTATATTCTGCTCTATTGCCTTCCACGACCTTGCCTATTTTACGTGCATCGACATCTGTGAAAAAGATATCACCAGTATCACTGACAGTATACTCTCCTGCAAACGACCGTACCATTGTGGATGACCTTTACACACGTTGCCTTGCCGCTTTCTTTTGCTGTGTCTACTATTTAGATTCCGCCATCGTTCTCTGAGTTGGCACCTGGATGAATGATGAACCGTGGGACCTAACTGGTTAAGCGTGGCGTGGTTGTTTTCTCGAATCCGGGATTGAAGTTCTACTGATAAACTAAGACAAATTGTCGGCACATTGATAAATACAAACATTAATAGAGTACTTACGTGATTCGTGCTTTCGTTTCCGATGAGAAGAAGACGACTTTTCCTCCATTTCCGTTTCCTCCATGGTTTTAACGCATGAACGTTTCCACTCAACTATCTTCAACTGAGTTCAAACACAGCCGCGCATTCTTTTTGACGACTTCCAGACAAATGTAAGTGACAGCGCGTCAGTCACAAAAAAATCAAAGGCCAACGACCAAGTGTAATCTCCTGACCGGAAATTAGGTCAAGGCTAGGAAAATAATAGAGTTTATTGACTGTTGACAGGTTTACAACAAAAGCCTCCTTCGTAAGACTTTTGTACAAGCTAATTCTATCTCATTGTCATATCTTCTCATAGCTCTGAACCAAATCTGGGGCTCGAATTTTAAGAGTCTAAACGTCTCGCACTCGCACTCAAAACACTTTGAAGTCTCGGTCTCGCAATCTAAAAAATCAAAATGTCTCGGGCTCGCAAAGAATAACACTAGTCTCGCCGTCTCGCAAAGTCTCGCATTTACCATTCGCCACCCCTAATGTAAAGAGAAACGTTTTGAGTCTGCTTTTAAAACTAGCAACTGAGGAGCAAGAACGAATATTCAAAGGTAACCTATTCCAAAGTCTCGGAGCAGCGAATGAAAAGGACCGAAAACCATAAGTGTTTAGCTTAGCTCTAGGTTCAACAAGAAGTTTATTTGTAACAGAGCGAAGAGAGTAGCAAGAGGAATGATAGGAAAGAAGATCAGACATATAGCAAGGAGCCAGACTATTTAAGGCCTTATAAGTGAGCAGAAGCAACTTGAAGATAACCCTATAGTATACAGGAAGCCAATGAAGATCAATCAACACAGGGGTGATGTGATCAAACTTCCCTGTAAAAGTAACAACACGAGCAGCAGAATTCTGAACGTGCTGTAACCTGTCAACAAGATATTTAGGGAACCCATAAAGAAGAGCATTACAGTAATCGAGTCTGGAAGAAATGAAAGCGTGAACAATAGTGTGAGCAGCATTAGTAGTGAGCAGCATTCGTAGTAAGGTATATCCTAATAGAAGACATCTGCCGTCAGGCCTACGTATGTTTCAAATTTGTCATTGTCCTTTCTTCTAATGTTTGCCTGATAAACTACACCAGAAGTCAGACATTGACTGTTTAAGGGGCACTCGCTCTTTTTACGGCAATTACAGAGCAGATGACTTTAAGACACGTTACAGAAATCATAAAACATCTTTCGAACATAAGAGCTATAGAAATTCAACTGAACTCAGCAAGCACGTATGGTCGCTAAAAGGTAACAACATAGAGCATGAAATTACATGGCAAATTGTTTGCCGCACTAAACCATACAGCAGTTCAACTAAACGTTGTAATTTATGCTTGAGCGAGAAATTTGTCATTATCTGTGAACCGGAGCGATGTACATTGAACAAAAGAAACAAGTTAGTATCATCATGCAGGCACCGAGCAAAGGCGCTACAACAGAACAATTAGCTTAGCACCCTAACACCAACATGTATGTAAATTTACGTAGTGTTTGTGATATAAAAATAAGTGCGCAGCAGCGTGAATAAAACTCCTGAAGAGTGAGGCTTCAAGCCTTACGAAACAGGCCTGTAGGGCAATTACCGTGTAGCCATGTTTTAATTCTCACAGCCCTCTATAGTTACGCTCTACCTTGTATTGAGCACTCTAATTGGCTCGATCACCACCGCTTTTTGGTTATATATATACATATATATATATATATATATACACAAACAATATTTAAAGTCGAATAGGCTATAAACACGTAATGAATAATATATAAATCGACGAAGGGGAGTAAGATATGGACTATAAATGAACATGTATACAGATATATGTAAATATGAATTAAAAGACGTAACAGTGGTTGTGGTAGGACTATGAAAAACAGTGACAAAGAATAGAATAGCGGCAGGTCGAGCACAGTAGATCCTCCAAGTGTTCGGCCGAGGATAGGCGTGAGAGAAACAGACTTCGTAATCTAGACTTAAGAGAGGAGGGAAGAAATTTAAATATCAGTGGAGAAGAAGAAATAGAAAAATCTTTTAAGTCGGAACTGAGGTCATTAAAAAGTTTAGTAGCACTATAGGCCAATGTGCGTTTCCCAGAGTTGCTATGCGGGCATGGCACCTTTAAATTGTGGAGAGAAGCTCTTGAAAAAGGGCCCACAAAGAAATTGAAATCTGTTCCTGAGACATTTAGGAGCATTTGGATTAACGACTACTATGAAAAGAAGAAAACGTTTCCTGTATTTAATAAGATAAAAAACGGGGATCCAGTTTAGTTTTAAAAATAAAGAAATAGAAGTCTGAGAGAGGTCGGCATGAAGGAGTATACACCCAGCACGCTTCTGAAGATGAAGCAGTTGTAAGAGGAGATGATGGGAACAGTTACCTCAGGCAGCAGAAGAATAAATAAAGTAGTTGTTAACACAAGAATTATAGAATCTTAAAGCAGAATCAAAGTTAAGATAAGGTTTGATGCAACGGAGAAGAGAAAGCCGACTGCTAATGATGCAGCAGATTGTATCGATATGATGCTGCCACGACATGTCACTGTCTATCATAACGCCCAGCATCTTGGCATAGTCCACTTGCTCAATAGAGCTACCATCGATTTAGACATTGAGTGCCGAGCTGGTTAAAGTACGGCGTTTCTGCAGTGCCGTAATAAGTAAAGATTTAGTTTTGGTTGTGTTAAGTGACATTCGATTATTATCAGCTCACGTAGATACAGGTCTTGCAACTTCATTGAACTGAGTGCTAAGGGAAGTAACCAAGGTCTCTCGAACAAGAATAGTAGTATCATCCGCAAACATAGTTGAAGTTACGTCTGAATGTAGCTCTTACAGCAAGTCATTGGTATGAATAATAAAGAAAAGTGGCCCCAGGATACTACCCTGTGGCACACCTACAGAGACTAGAAGTGCTTCAGATAGAGTGCCCCTAGACTGGGTTTTTTGGGAATGCCTGGATAGGTAAGAGCGAAACCAAGCCATGGTAAAATGGGAACAACCACAGGTACGAAGTTTATTAAGTAACGTATCATGATCCACAAGGTCAAAAGCTCACACTAACGAGAACTACGGACACCAAATTGCGAATCCAGCAACAGCTCGTGTTGGGGAAGAAAATAGTAAAAAGTTTGGTACACGTGGCGCTCAAGAATTTTTGAGACAACAGCCAGAACTGATATTTGGCGATAATTGGATCAGTCAAACAATGAACTGTCTTTATGCAGTGGAGAGTTAAGCAGTTTTCCAAAGGTCGGGGAAAACACCAGAAGAAATGCAGTTCAATGATTTATTTCACACATCATTTCATTCGTAGTCTCCTCAAAGTCGGTTGCTAGTTCCGCCATGATTCGTTGCACCTCCTCACCGTGCGTGGCTTGTGTGACGGCAGAGTGGACATGCGTAGTCTATTGTTACTTTGCGTGGTTATATCTACATAATTTGACCCAAATAATACCTCCCGATTGGGCACGATAATACGAAGGATTTTTTGTGCCCAATCAGGCGCCGGCATTCGCCAAGCCGTTTGGAAAGGGTCTGGTGAGACTCTGTACCCACCAGCTCTTTCACCTGTTCTTGAAAACTTTCGTTGTCTTTCTGATTCTCCTGCCCAGACTGACTGCCCATGGGTCTCCGAGGATGAAGATGCTCTCGCTAGACCTTCAAAACAAGCGCAGAAGCCGCCACGAGAAGATTTTAGGAAACGAGAAGCTACTAGGGTATGTTGAGGAGGAAATCAAAACTTGTCTTAATAAATTCAAAGTGAGGGTGACCTTATTCGACGGAATGGAGGAATGATGGAACGGAATGGCGGTAAGACAGAATTGGGGAATGCACAGAATATTCTACAACACGGAAAAAACCCAATATTTTGAAACACGGAATATTCTAAAACGCAGGATGAGAGGAAAGTCTTTTAAAAAAGGATATAAATATTGCATTTTTTGTTCTTGAGTGGTCTGGGTGGGACGATAACATAACTTCGGATGATAATTTTACATTTCCTCGCGACAAAAGATATTAAGATGTGTTACAGAGAAGAGCTCACCCTTGGGCGATTTGTTTCCCCTCTTCCGTTTTGGTGCCTCTCGGACTGTGCTGAAACATCGCAGGTGCACTTTCCTACACTCAGAGAAGGAAAAATAGAGAAAGACGATGGTAAGTGTCTCAATTGCCTTAAAAACATAATGTACAATATGTTATCGTTTCTTTTTCAGGCTGATTTGCTAAGTCAATGCCTTTTTGAGGGTTTTTGTTACAAAACCTGCTTCATTCATACACGATTTCCCTAGCAGATGTTGTTATGAATATCTAGCAATTTTATTGGCAAGACTCCAGCGACAAATGATGATTTTCATCATGTTGGAGTCGTTTGGCAATGCTTTGTACGAGCGAGGAGGAATAGGTCTATTGATAATAATTACCAATGTGGTTCTTCAGTGTTTTTCCACTTATTGCTATTACTGGGAGGAGATATTGAAGTAAAGCCTGGTCAATGGAAATTTCCTTGTGGTATATGTTCGAAGCCTGTTAAGTCAAACCAAATGGGGATTCAGTGCGACGAGTGCGAGCAATGGTTTCACATGAGGTCTGATTGTTGCAATTTATCACACAAGATGTACGAGATCCTAGCAAACTCGTCCTGCTCCTGGATTTGCCCTATCTGCTGATTGCCTAATTTCTCAGACTCTTTCTTCGATAATTCATTGCATTGCTTGTGCTCGTCAAATAGTTTTGACCCACTGAATGGTTGGGATGCCGAAGTTCCTCCACCACAAGCAAATTGTAAACAAACGGCGACAAAGGCATCGCGCCATTTTAAACCAAACTCCAAGCCAAGGAAATTGACATGTCTGGTCATAAATTGCCGGAGCTTAAAGAACAAGATTGCAGACATCGCAGCTGTAATTGATGTACACAAACCTGATGTAATTCTTGGCAACGAGTCCTGGTTAAACCCAGAAGCTACAAGCTCGGAGATCTTCCCGGAAGGTTATACTGTATTTAGAAAGGACAGAGCCAAAGGTCAAACCGGTGGTGGTGTTTTCCAAGCAATAAAAGGTGATATCATAGCTACGCATCGTGTTGACCTGGACACAGATTGCGAAATCATCTGGAGCCAATGCCAAACGGCTGGAAGGCGGTCTAAATCACTCTTCCTTGTATCCTTTTATCGACCACATTCCCACGATGTGAAAAGTCTGGATGAACTGGACGCCTCTCTGCTCAAACTGGGTGATAAACTCCACAAGCATGATGTGATTGTCGCCGGCGATTTTAATGCTCCAAATATCTCATGGGATAATCTCGAGGTTCCAACAAATCCTTCTTCTTCTTCTTCTTCTTCTTCCAGGAAATTGATTGAGCTGACTCAAGAATATAATTAAATGCAGTTCGTAAAGGAACCAACTAGGCGACAAGGCAACTCAAGTAACACCTTAGACCTTGTCTTATCAAATAGCCCAGACATTATTTGTAATGTCAGTGTAGAATTAGGAATTAGCGATCATGACATAGTGTTGTTTACACTGAAGCTATCCTGCCACAAAAAACGGCATGTCAAGCGCAAAATTTACATCAGAAAGCGGCTTGACAACGAGCGAATTTAATTGAAATTAAAAACACTTGCTGAAAAGCTCAACACTCAGTATGATAACAACTCGGTGGAAGTGAAGTGGAATGACAACATTATGGACTCTTGCATCCCGTATAAAATGACAAGTTCAAGACACAATTTACCTTGGTTCAATCGCTCGCTTCGACGACAATCCAGGGAAAAACAAAGACTATATAACAAGGCATAGAAAACAGGATCTGTACAAAGTTTTTTGCCGCCAGGAAACACATGCACAATAATCTTAAGTTTGCAAGAGTGGAGTATGTAAGTGGCCACCTCAGTGAGGCAATCAAGGTCAACCCAAAACGTTTTTGGTCCTACGTAAACCGGCTTAAACAAGAAAACCCAGGGATAGCAGATTTTGAAGTCGATGGCAAAGTCATAAGTGATGGTGGTCTTAAATCAGAAATTTTAAACAGCCAATTTTCAAGTGTGTTTACTAAGGAGGACCTTGAAAACATTCCAGAAATGGACTCTGATCCTACTCCTGGGTTGGGGTCTTTAATTATTTCAGAGCAAGGAGTCTTAAAACAGCTGTCTTCGTTAAATCCAAACAAGGCCAGTGGTCCAGACCAGATTCCACCCTGGTTTCTCAAAACGTTTGCTACAGACATTGCTCCATTACTGACTGACGTCTTTCAAGACTCGATAGAGAGTGGCACTGTACCCCGCAGGTGGAAGGGGGCAAATGTGTGTGCAGTTTTTAAAAAGGGAAATAAATCTGACCCAGCTAACTATAGACCTATTTCTCTTACTTGTGTTGTATCGAAGATCCTCGAGCACAGCGTCGACAGCTTTATTATGAAACATGTAAACCAACATAACATCTTAACAGACTGACAGCATGGTTTTAGGGCAAAGAGATCCACAGAGATGCAGCTAATTCTTACCTTACACGACATGGCAAAGACTATCCAGAGCTCGTCTATCCATGCGGCCGTTTTGGACTTTGCCAAAGCTTTCGACAAGGTCCCTCATAGGCGACTCCTAAGGAAGCTGCGGTACTATGGAATCCAAGGCTCGCTCCTAAACTGGTTAGAGTCGTTTCTTACACGACGTTTTCAATCAGTTGTTTGTGAAGGCCAGACATCAAGTCAATGTCTGGTGACTTCTGGCATACCCTAGGGTACAGTCCTCAGTCCTTTGCTCTTTTTATTATACATAAACGACTTACCAGATAACATGCAATCATCAGTTAGGCTCTTTGCGGACGATGCTTTACTTTACGGCATTGTCGCTAGCAATGCGGACTGCGACCTTCTTCAATCTGACCTACGCAGGTTAGAATCCTGGCAGTATCATTGGCAAATGGAGTTCAATCCTTGCAAATGCAAAATTGTTACCATCTCACATAACAACAATCCACCCCAGAGAAAATATGTCTGGTGTAGAGCTGGAACAGGTTGATACCTTCCCATACCTTGGGGTCACCATCAGTAACAAGCTCATGTGGTCAGCCCATGTTTCTATAACAGCAGCTAAAGCAAGCAAATCACTGGGTACAATGCAACGCAACCTTTGGAATTGTCCAAAGAACGTAAGAGAAATTGCATATACATCCCTAGTACGACCGAGGCTGGAATATGCAAGTGCGGCTTGGGACCCGTTTTTAAAGAAAGATATCAGTGCTCTGGAAATGGTTCAACGTAAAGCAGCACAGTTCTGCTCACAGAATTATGATAGATATGCTAGTGTTACGGACATGATGAAAGACTTAGGGTGGCCACGCTGGAAACGAGAAGAAGGCAGGCTAGATTAACGCTTATGTATAAACTAACTCATGGTCTTATTGATATAGATACCCGAAAATATTTGATTCAACATTCTGAGAGTCGCCTGAGGGGAACCCATCAATTTAAATTCCGCATGCCTTATGCAAATAAAGACGTTTTTAAATTTTCGTTTTTTCCAAAAACTATAACGGACTGGAACTGCCTCCCTGAGGCTATTGTTTCATCATCCTCCTTAGAAACCTTCAAATATAGGTTAACAGCTTTTCTTAAATAATAGTTATTTTAGTTTAATATAGTTTTCTTTATTTAAATTTTTTTATATCATCATTTTACATATTGATATATTTGTTCTTTATGGTTGGTGTGATAACCGAACGGTTTTTTCCGACCTAATACATGTAAATGTATATGTAAATGTAAATGTTATGATCGGTCACAGGCGGACCACTTTCTGTCATTGTTGTTGTCATTAATCTGTATAAGGATAAATGAATTACGGTGGTTGCAATTTGCTCGGCAATAAAGTTTGAAAGCAAATAATTCAATGAAAGGTCAAACAAAGTGTCAACCCAGTCGTGTTATTTTTCTTTGGTCGTTCCGAGCTGTTTTAGGCGTCATTTTGTGAGATCTTTTCTCGAACACCAGTTAGAGTCAAGAAAATTGACAAGGCAGGAAACACCGAGCTGCTGGCCAGTGACCTCGTCTTGTTGAAGCGGGAACTGACTCCAGACCAGTGAAATTCTCACATTAAAAAAACCAGCATCCGATCGATTAGGGATGTCCTCATACCTTCGCTGAATTTGAGCTTCAGTACAACGCCGCTGCCGCAAAGTGTTGACAAGCCAATGGTCGCATTGCACTGATTGGTAGATTTGAATGGACTCAAATGCTTCGAATTCCTGTGATCTGGTTTCTTTCACCGATCATGTTGAGAAAACTTTATTATGGATTTCAGGATCGCTTTTCTCGATGAATTTTCGAAAAATGACACTCAAATTCGGCGAAGGTATGAAGACATCCCGCGAGGACATGTCGCAAGGAAACATCATCCGAAGTTATATTATCCTACCCAGACTACTCACGGGGAAAAAATGCAATATTTATATCCTTGTTTAAGACTTTCCTCTCATCCCGCGTTTTAGAATATTCCGTATATTCTGTGTTTTACAATGTTCCATATATTCCGTGTTTTGGAATATTTCATATATTCCATATTTTAGAATATTCCGTGCGTTCCGCAATTCTGCTGTTCCACTATTCTATTCCATTGAATAGGGTCACACGAGGGAGAGTTTGCCTGGAGTTAAGCACAGGTTGGATGGTTGGCATGTTGGAAAAGGTGAATATTTGTAAGAACAATAATTTGGATTAAAATTAACTGGCACAATTTTTAGCAACTAGCAATTGTAATTTTATGTAGGAACTCGAAAGAAGATTGATGCCCTTGCTAAAACAAAGACTGTGCTGTGGTTCAAAAATGGAAGAAGAGCATTGTAAACCACATGTTCTGGTGTGCATCGTCAACAGATGACGATGACCCCAACCTCAAGGAGGCAAAATGGCTGTCTATAACAAATCACCTCATGAACAGGCATTCTGGACATGAAAATCCACTTTTTCGTAAGTGTGCTCATGGAAGGTTACATGGAACAGAAAGAAAGAAAAAATGGCTCAAGCCAGGTACGTATTTAAAAAGGCCTTAAAATTCTTCAAGTCTCAATATTAACCCCCTGCAAAAATGCTAGCGTTTTCATACCATGGAATGACAAGCAGGTATGAATACTTGGAACATATCATAACATCATAATACACACTGACCTTGCTTACAAATGTGAGATTTTCAGGTTGCCAAAAGTCACATTTAATGGAAGGCAAAACAAACCAAAAACATCTATCTTTTTAAGTTGCAGATTGCAATCCCGCATTTCAATGGAAACAGTGAGAGGGAGCAGGCCACATTGCAAGATGGCACAGAACGGTTTGACATTGCTTTCCCCAAATACAAGAAAGGAGAGCATACAGTAAAGAAGATTTTAGTGAAATGTACACATGGTGAGTAAAGAATGAAAAAATCTAGCAAACTGAATTTTTCATTTTTTTTCCTTTACATATTTATATTACATGTACATGGTTAGACCCCACTTATGCTTTCATTTTCATGTAGGGTATGTTGCCAACCTGAAGGAGAGTGTTGTCCGAATTCTCCAAGGCACTGAAAGCTCTGTTTCAGGGAGAGCTCATGCTCCCTAATCACTCTCATTGGATTATGGCCGCCCCGACAAACAGGCTGCAGCCAATACATTAAAATCAAGATTTAGGAAGTGACTTTCTTCACAAGGGTCCTCCTCATCCTTGTTGAATATATTGATAAGTTAAGAAAGATGATCACTTTTAAAATGTGAAAGGTGAATTGATCAACATGGCACGAGCATGAGACAAAGAAAAATCTGAATCCCAGACAGGAATCGAGCCCATGACCTCTGACCTACGAGAACTCATGGAGAGCAAGGTCATTTAACTGAGTTCATGTGTGACAGATGTCCTGTATACTGCTAGGATCAGCACTGTCATGAATAGTATCATGAATAGTGATAAGTGACTAATGATGGCGCGTACGAAACGAGCAGATCTGTTTTGACAAAAACAGATCATCTGCAGACTAATTTATCGTCTGCAGAGTCTGTTTTCAGTCTGCTGCAGACGCTGAGCTTGAATACACTTCGCGATGTTAAGACTGCAGACGAAAAACAGACTAACAACAGATCTGCAACACGTTGAAGCCCAAAAACCGGATCGATAGATCATCATTGTATCGTGACTTCGGTATAAACCTTAGTTGGATCAGTCATTACTGGTGTGTTTTGAGATAAATAAAATAGTTTGATTGTACAGATAAAACGATAGTCGAAAATTTAAAATGCGTTAATATAAAGAGGCTTATAAATGGTCAGCCACTTACATACAACGTGTTAGTAAATCAAATGTTACGTCGATTGAACACTTAAATGAAAGGATAAATACTCTTTCAACCTTAATTTATCCTTATTATATAGCAATTAGGCACCCATACCTGACACATTCTTTCAATAGAATTTAAGAGCAGTACTGCAGGGTGCATTGGTGTTAAATTCTCAGTTCCAAACGCTCAGGGAAAAACATTTGATCGATCGACATATCAGTGTTGATAGAACAACGATACGGAAGTTGAAGTCAACACGTGAATGAATCATAAAAAGTGCAATAAGATGGTTAAATTACTGTACTGTGATTATTTTTCTTACCTACATCATGAGATGTATTTCTTATCAGTTGTACAGATCTGATCCCTTTTCTGGACATTCAGTAAGCTACGGACCCATGAGCACTAAGGAAGTTTCCCGTCTTAAGTATCATTATCTTTGATGTTCAACATGCTTCAGTTTTAGTGCCGGGGATTAACTATGCTCAACTTGATTAGTGGCGTAATCCATCTCAAAATAAGATCATTAAAATCTGTAATCATTCCATTTTTAAAAGTTTTTGTGGCTTTGAAAGTTTGAGTCGTTACTTTCTTATCCCTTTGGAAACATAGACATAGTCAACTTGTCAGTAAAAACGTTGCGTGATAGCGGTAAAAACGCTTGTGGTATAAACAGGATAATCAAGGAGTTACTGAGTTCCGAGGGTCAACGTCACATTTTCTGCCTATATAAGGAACCTTGGACTAGGGGAGCTGTCACTCGTACTCGGTTTATTCGAGACCTCGACCCGTAACATCGTAGGCCAAGGATCACGGCTAGCGACTTGCAGATGATTTTAGACGAACACAAGGGTAAAAAAAATGCTTGGATCTACTGCAGCAAAACGAGTGAGAGTGAGTACAACGGTCATTTACTTAGCGTGCATAGCATGGCGGTTTTGTCGAGCCGGGCGGTTTTTCTGCCCTCGTCCGCCTTTATGACTTTGCAACCAAAACCGCACATGCTACGCAGGCTATCATTTACTAAGAATACTTGAGCCGAATTATATTTTTGTCAAGTTATTCATTTTACCTCACCGTTTTGTGCCTTGTCTGAAAACCTTTCTGCGTTTGCTTTTTTATTGTAGTTAACTGTTGAGATACCGGAGCATCAAGAGGATGATATTCTCTGTCTTCTTAGGCAGCAAGAAAACTGTGAAGTGGTTTCCATAAGACCAGTACAATCTGGAGAAGGTAAATGCTATTTATCACGATTTTCCTTCCTGTTTTGTTAGATTTTATTTCGTCTTTTAATTTACCTTCCCGTATCCTCTTCGCACTGTGTGCGCGAGTGAGTTTTCTTTAATTCTTTGGTAAAGGATTCCAGTTACCTTCCGTTCTTCTCCTTAGGTAAATTATTTATATCACTATTATTTCCGAAAAGCACGCCACCTTTGCAACGAACATCACTTTCAAACTTGATGCCCTTTAGTCTGAGGTTATATTATCCTTGATCCTGTTTCCGGCAAAATCTAATTACTCTTTCATTTTATCGCATGTATGGAGGTTTTCTCATCGGAATATATATCAATTGACTACTATAGCAATACCGTAAATGTTCACTGAGTCTGATGCTCAGAGACTGGACAAAATGCCCATACAGAACATCGCACTTCTAGCAGGAAGAATTAAAAAAAAAAAACCAGCAGATTCCTAATGCAGTATTTCCACTGTGGTCCATAAGAAAAAAATGTTTCCATCATTTATTTCCAGGCCGCAAACTTTTTGCCGTGCCGCAAAAAGATGGTCCTACGCCTCCAACACCCTGTTCGTCTCTTCCCAAGAAATAAGACGTCGGGCGAACTCGCGCCTCCAGCAGAACAGCCACCTACAGCTGAATCTGGAAGAATCGAAAAACATGAAATTGCTGTTCGGACTTGTAATTTCTGCCTGCAGACGCCATGTATCAGTCTTTCGACATTCAAACCGATGGGTTGCGGTGCGGCGAGGATAACGAATCACACCAAACACCGCAAAAATTACAAGTGGTTCTGGAGAACTCTGAAAGACTGTGGGCAGTATCTAGTTTAATGAAGGGGTAGTTTCTAAAGAAACTGTGGTGCTGCGTCGGTGGGGAAGTAGTATACAACAATTTGGTTTTATCAACGGAGTTGATAATGTAAATTGGCCACAGTACAGAGATTCTGAAAGCTGACGTTTCGAATCCGCGGATTCGCTCTGACGAAGGGCTAACGCTCGAAACGTCAGCTTTTAGAATCTCTGTACGGTGGCCAATTTACATTATCAACTCCGTTGATAAAACCAAATTTTACTATCTAGTTTACTCGATCTCGTTTCTGTAAATAACCTGCCAAGCAAACCAAAAAAAAAAAAAAAGCATGCAAAGCCTAGCCTGCGAGCAAGTTCCCTCGTTGCTCGCAGTCTACGCGACGCTTAGATTCTTGAAAGCAGTGGTTGCTACTCGAGGGTTTTTTTAATTCATTTGGAATGCGTTGAAAATGTCACGCTAAGAAAATACTTTAAATTCCTGCTGGTGATATTATTTTGCGTATCTATCAGCATTAATCGTTTACTTTTGATGAATAACAGACCGACTTCCTCTCTCCGTCTTTTAAATAAACGTTGTTTGATTGGTGCATTTTGTGGGCTTTTTTTAAACAGGATAGGCTGATTTCGTCTGCAGAGCGTCTGCAAATTTGCAGACTTGTTGCAGATCATCGCTGCAGACACTCTGCAGACATTCTGCAGACATTCTGCAGATGATCTGCCGATAATCTGTAGATCATCTGTAGATTGTCTGCAGATCTGCTACAGATGTGCCAGCAGATCTGTAGCAGACTATAAACAGATCTGCTCGTTCCGTACGGGGGTAAACGAGGATGACTTTCATCAATTCACCTTTAACATTGCAATATACTGTTAATAAAGAAACACCCATACTAATAGTGAAAGCTAGTCCTAGTCAAACTGAAGTCAAAATTAATTTCATTAGAATTATATACTCCACCAATCACATAAATGCAAGGATCGTCGATCAGTCTTAGAAGACTGATACCGTGACGCAAAGTAAAATTGAAAATAAAACATGAAATGAGGATCACCATTTTCACTATATAAATATGTTCTTCAAAGTATGTTACCCAACCACCCTATAGCTGGATGCAATTATTTCGTCAGTTATAATCTCAAGGAAAATCCTGACAGACTAGTGGTGTCAACTAAAAGCTCAATTTAAATAAAACACAGTATTAAAACAACAAGAAGCTCCATTAAAGCATACACTGGGTTGCCTGTGGTGCGTGTTACACAAAAACAGAAGGCACTGAATTGGGTGGTATTGAACTGCAGGGTTCCAGTTAATTTTTCAAGTGGGGGGTCATTGAGACCATGAGGGTCACCCACATGTGGCGCCAGCTGAGGCCCTTTGGCTCACACGTTCACACCTTTAATTATTTTGTAATATCGTGTCCCATTTTGAGGTCTTTTAGTTTTGTAAGCTTTGGCAATAAATTCAGTTTAAAGATAACAAAACACGCTCTTGAGTAAATTTCACTCGTTTCTTCTCAGATAAAGGAAAAAACCCCATAGTTTTTGTAGATAGCTCTGAATCGACTTCTCATCGAAACATTAATGACAATCGATCGTAAAAAGACGAAGATTTCTGCAGTCTCTGACTTTAATATAATATGATGTTTTGTCAAAAGGAAAAAATTGAGCACGTGCTAGGCAACTATAAAGGTGCATGTGATCACCTTGTGTCAACTGAATGAACTACGGGAAAGCATGTTAATCGTTCGTCGTTTTCAGAGTAAAACAACATCTTTAACGTTTTTTAATTGTGTTGTATATTTAACTGAATATTTACATTTCATCTGTCGGGTCAGGAAGTCTTTTTTGTCGGGTTCCTGAGTACAATCGCGAGGTTGAGCGGCCATGTAATTGAAAATCTGAACATCCATGAGATACAAAAACAGACTTGCGAATTATCGCAAATCACAATGCTGACAAGCACAAAAGCAGAAAAAAATGGTTCATAAATATGAAGTTTGTTAACATCTGAATGTTTTTGGGTTAGAGTAAAGGGATATATTGTCATGCAACTGATGTAATGAATGAGTTGCCAGTAATCGGATCCCTGTTTATACTCAGAGAGTTCTGGGATCGCCATGGGGCAACATTCCAAGTCGCTGTAAGAAAATGTATGGCAAAAACTTATTTTGACGTCCAAAAAACGATTTTGGAGAGAGATCAACTCTTTTTTCGACACAGATTTATCAGAAATCAATTTGGGCAATGTTGATACGTGGCAAGTTGTAAGTGTTTGTTCAAATAACCGTGAAATATGATCGTGGGATAAAATTTACAGGGATTAACCTTGCTCGGGTGAGGTTTATTGTGAAATTGAAGTCTTGTCATGGTCTCAAAATATTACAAATTTAGGTACAAATCTGGAGAAATAACACAGTTAAGTCTTCTTAGTTGTATTTACGTGTGTCTGGGCTGTTTTCTTATTTGTTACGTCTTGCAAAAACGGATTATGGCTTCTGAAAATATTCCTCCGCTGCCTCCTCAAAGGAGAGAATCGTTGTCAGAGGAGATGGAAATTGTGTTTACAGAGCTATTGCTCTTTGGAGGGATGAAATGAGCGATCATAAACATGAGGAAATCCATATATTAAGTTCTTGTTTGATTGAGAAAAATCCAACGGTTTTTAAGCCAATACTATTTTCTACAAACTCTGTGAGAAGAATTAAAAAACTTGTTGTCACTGACGAAAAGACATGTAAAAAGGACGTTTCGGTCAAAATACTATGACCTTCTTTAGCATAAAATGGCTTACGAATACAAAATGAGTGCTTTAAAAGAGCCGTAGAAACGTCACTTGGGATTGCCAAGGGCCTTGTAAATGTCCAGAATGTAAACATGCTCATTAATGGAATTAGGTTCGCGAATTGAGTGCCATGCTTCTAAAAATAATCTTTTTGACCATTGGGAACAACGGTCAGTGACCTTGACGTTGATGTTGACGTTGTCAAGGTCGAAATCGTGATTATTCTCTACGCAATGTTGGGTTAATAAAGAATTCCTATCTCCTGTAAAAATCGATCTTTTGTATTCTCTTGTTCTAGATCTTAAGGCCCTTGATGTTTGACCGATATAAACTCTGTCACAGTTTTTACAATTAATTTTATAGATTACTCTTGTTGATAGCTCTTTACTACATTTGTCTTTAAGGTTTCTTAAAATGGAGCCGACCGTCATTACAGGTTTGTGGGCAACATTGATATTGAAATGATTTTTTCTGAAATTCCTTGAAGGTATGGCAACGTGAGAAAACCTCTGTTGGTTTGAAACCAGTTTGAAGAAACAGTGGTACTTTTACAGCTTTTGATAAATTGGTCGGTGTAACCGTTGATCTTTAGAGCGTCGACCACGTGTTGTACTTCAGATAATTTGTCTGCATCAGTAGAAGGGATGTTCTTTGCTCTGTCAAGGAGCGTTCTAGCTACTGAGCGTTTGTGTTGAGAAGGGTGGTGAGAGTTGAATTTAAGGTACTTGTCAGTGTGTGTGGCTTTTCCGTAGACGCTGGTTTTTATAGTTCCATCGGGATTCCTGGTTGTCATGGTGTCCAGAAATGCGATGGATCTGTCTTTCTCTTCTTCCACCGTAAATTTGATGTGTTGATTAATTGAGTTAAGGTGGGATTGGAACTCTGTAAGGTGTTCCCGAGCAATGCAGACATGGCTATCGTC
>OX421445.1:39774399-39779399 GCA_949126865.1 Montipora capitata | reverse complement strand
AAGCAACTGCGAATGACTTTTTTCTACCACGGTAAGAGAATTTGCAGAACGACGTTTTTATTTTTGCATTGCATCGGCAAAAACAAGTTCTGTAGCCTCTTAAAGCATTATAAGGAAAACGGATTGTCGCTCCGCGTCCATGGCAACAAAAAGCGACCTCCGAGTTGGACTGTTCCTTCTCAAACTGTCGAACAAGTCGTGAAATTTATACTGAATGTTGCTGAAGAGCAAGCGCTACTTCTTCCCGGGTGTGTTCCTGGCTTTAAGAGAACTGATGTACGTTTACTACCGTCAGCCCTTACAAAACATCGTCTTTGGATGACCTACACCGGAATTTGCACAAGTCAAGGTCAACAAAGTGTGGGTTACTCGAAATTTTGCGATCTCTGGAAACAACTGTGTCCATTTATTTTAATCATGCGTCCGGCGACTGACCTGTGTTGGACTTGCCAAAAAAACAATAATTTAATTCAGAAGTCGGCGAATTTACCTGAAAACCAGAAAGTAGAGGCCGTGAGAATTCAGGAAGAACACCTTCGACTTGCGGCTGGAGAAAGAGATTTTTATAAAGAATGTTGCAGGGAATCTAAGGAAAGTGTTCAGCAGCATTTACCGGAAATTGATTTTACCGGGAGACGCGAACCATGCTCTTATCAGGGCACGGTTCACTACTCTTATGACTATGCGCAACAGTTGCATTACCCTTCAGATCCGCTTCAACCAGGGCCTATTTACTTTAAAACCCCCAGGAAATGCGCTATCTTCGGAGTGTGTTGCGAAGGAATTCCAAGACAGGTGAACTTCCTCATCGATGAAAACGTGTTGACTGGAAAGGGAGCAAATAGTACCATTTCGTATGTCCATTTCTACTTTGAACGCCACGGGTTTGGCGAGACAGAAGCACAGGTCCATGCTGATAACTGCGGCACTCAAAACAAGAACTCAGCGTTCATTTGGTACTATTTATGGCGCGTTATAAGTGGCCTCCACGAGGAAATACACTACAACTTTCTGCTTCCTGGCCACACTAAATTTTCCCTGACTGGTGTTTTGGACTGCTGAAACAAAAAAACACGAAAGACTTTTATATCGTCACTTTTTGACATTGCGAGGTCAGTGGAGGAATCTGCAAGCGTAAATGTAGCTACATAACGGGACAGTTTTAATATGGTTTACTTATTTAGGAAATTTCTTCAAGAAGCTGCCAAACATTAAATCTTTCTATCATTTTCGATTTCATAGGGATTTTCCTGGAACTGTTTTTTGCAAAGAGTACTGGAATTCGTAAGAGAGGGCTGTTAACCTTTTGAGAAATGGAGCAACTGTGGAGGCTGGTGTTTTGCCACCTACTATTTCTCCTAGCGGAATTAGCCGTGAACGAGCAGAATACTTGTATAAAGAAATACGTGAGTTCTGTCGTGAAGGAACCGAGGATTTAGTCGCCCCTCCAGTTCCCGAGTAAACAAGGAACTTTATTTGTTTTGGAAAAACATTGACAACTTTCTAATTTGGCTTTGTTGTAAATAGATTTCTCAAACCGTTGAAATATTACATGTGAATACTATAATTGGAAGTGTAACATTGTGACTTTATAATTTAACTCAAATAGCCTTCCCAACGAATTAAAAGGTGTGTAAATTTATAATTAGTTTGTTATTGTCCAGTTACTGATCATATGCCTCGCCAAGTTGAGGATCCTTATTCATTTCTTAGTCCATCGTTAACATTAGGAGCGACAATTTCTGCTTCCTACCCGGTATGACCACAATGCGAGGGTACATACTATTTAAGCGCCCCCTGTATGCTGCTGTCCCAGCGGATTTGGACCTCTGGTACTCTGAAGTTTGAAAGTTTCATTGTAAACAAATTTTAGTAGTACTTTATTTAGACACGTTTCACCAGTGAGCCTGATGTTTAATATAACTAAACTAAGCGTACAGCTTATACCCTAAAATAATTGCCCGGAAAGCGAAGGCGTCTTGCCGACTTAACCAGCGAGATTAGCGGGAACAAAGAGATGCTTTATCGAGTGCGACCATTGTTTTTACTTTTTCACGGAGGTGGCCGAAATTGATTTATAAATCTAGCCGTCGTAAGCATAACAATGTGATTTAAATTTTCGCTCTTACTATTGAGAGGGTATAAATTGCGCCATTTCCATCAATTAATTATAAATCTCTTTATCATAAGTTTTTGTTTCATGTGCGAAACAAAACAAAATGTTGCACTGTGAAAATGAACTCTTACTCAACTGAATCAGCATTTATCATCGATATAACCGCGGGAGAAAGTGCGATTCTTTGTATGTTAGTTTGTTGTTTGCAAATCAAAGGCCCGGTTTAAACGTCGCATTTTACATGCGGCGAATCGAATTGCCGAATTAAGCGCATGTAAACTGCGACATATTTCAATTCAATGCCAGTCAGTCGAATATTCGACTGATCCAGTCGAACATACAACTGAAGTTCGACAGTTGATTTAAACGCCGTATTTTATCTGTGCCGAATCGAATTCAAATTATGTTCAATAATTTATGTTTGCTCGAATGGGAATTTAAAACACGTCGCACGCTCTCAGCAATTTAATTCGACAAAAAATGCGACGTTTAAATCAAATCAGCCGAACGTATTCATTCGAGTCGACTAAAATTTGATTCCGCGCATGTAAAATGACACCTATTGTCTAGGGCGCACATGCAAAAGCACACAATAAAAACAAAAAAAAATTCATTTTGCCGCTTTGCCATCTCCCATTCTTTTGTTTGTGAAGCTATAAAAAGTAAGTCAAACAGTAGATACACACCACTTTATGCGTACCCTGTGATCAGAAAGAGAGCGAAGCGTCAACATGGCCTTACGACAACTTACAAAAAGTCCCAAGCCTTGTGTACTTTTATATTGATAAGACAACTGAGGCTAAAAGATAGCGGAGAAGTATTCTCAAAATCGGCCCCTGAAAAAGGAGACAAAGTAACCCTAAGAAGCAGTGGTAAACTCCTAGATGCCATGGTGATTGCAGCAGATGGTAAGTAAACTCTATTCTTTATGTTCTTTTTTGTTAAGAATCGCTCAATAGACTTCCAGATATAGTTAACTTTGGTTTGCCACATGAACTAATTCACTTTATTCTCTTGTAGATTTCAAAGAAAAGCTAAACAGGGAGGAGAAGTCTTTTGTCGAGAATCCCGAGAATGCCTGCCTTTTTCCTGCGGACGGCAAGAGCAACAGCATAGAACACAATCCAGACCAAGGCAAACAAAAAGCAAACACAGCAAAGAATCAGAAAGAGGTAGGCTGTCATTGTTTTCCTATGGTATACATAATCAAATTCATAAGGCTATTTAAACAAAGTCAGCAAGTGTTCGCTAAAACTGCACTCTAAGTTAGTTTTAATGTCGGTATCCAGGTCGAACGGAGTCAATACGGACTCGCTATCTTTTTTAAACTGTTTTGTGCCTGCTGGTCGATCGCCACTGATCACAGGTGAGCTTGCCACCCAGGAAGCCTCGCCACCAATGAATTCACCAGCAAATTACATTAAATGAAAAGCCAAAGAGACTGAAATTTGTCCTACTTTGTTTAGTTGTATAACTCACACAGGTCGTTAAATTGTCAAGCATTCTCGAGAAAGTTAATGTCGAACCTCATAAGACTGCTTGAAGCGTGTCCTATTTTGTTTTTAACTAACGCGAAAAGTACGTTGTAATTGAAATATGGATAACCTCAAGTTTAGTTTCCTCTCGTTGAGTCAGTTTGAGAGCTTAAGTCTGAAAGTCTCGAATAAGTTTTGTACACGTAAACGTTAACTACAAAACTCCTCAAAGGCAGTTTACATACATTGTTTCATAATAAACCGTGAATGGTTTTCAGGGTTTTTCAAACTCAATCAGTTATCGATCATTCCATCAACAGAATCAAACGTTATTATATGCATGCAGTACGCGCATATGTGCCGGTTGATTTTTTGATTCTAGTAGATTGACAAAAGGGATTTAATGTCAGTTCTTATTAGGGAAATGACGAAAACAACCCAACTACTGGATTTCTTTTTAATGAAAAAAAAAATTTAAGCCTTGTTTTGAGCTCTTCAGAATAATGCTTAATCATAACCAATTTCTGCTTCAACAGTTTATTATTGTCTACCTGTTTGGCGAGTTTGCAGAAGTTTTAAGTTTAGTTTGCATAGTGGAGAACGTGCATGATCTTTCAAATAAGAGTTGGTGTCAGAAAATTGACAAAATTTCCTTGCCATCTTTTGCGCTGAGATGCTGCAACAATTTTCTTTACCGCTATAAGGCTAATAACATTACGTGTTTTTCTTTAACATTTATGCTGGGAAAATAAATTAGGGTTGCTCGAAGAAAGCGCTACCATGTACTCGTATAGTAGCAAGCGTAACCAACAGGGCAACTCCTTTGCTTACTGAAACCTCTTTCATTTAAACTTAGCTGGAACCTCACCAACATTTGTTATATCCTTTCTGTGTAAGGTTGAGATGCTCCACGCATTCCTAACAGAACAAGAAGAGCGACAGGTCCTTCTTAAGCAGCAGCGGGAAAACAAAAAGGTTCACGACCCGCCCAAAGCTAAGACGAGAGATGCCAGTGTCCAGTTTGCACCTGTGCCGAGGCAGTCAACAGATGCGGCCATCCAAACAGACTTCAGTGGTGATGTCATACAAGAATTAAAGGAGCAGGTTTTGAACCTAACGAAGATAGTGTCAGAACTTACGACTCACAAGGCTCAGACACAGACCGTGCAAGTCTCAGAAGATGCCCAAAAAAAGCCCCGGGGGTCGCTTTTGACAGAGCTTCTGAGTGACTCGATGAGTGATTTGCAAGATCTGTGCCCAGACAGCTACGAAAATTCCAGCGCCACTACTCCTGATACTCCCCTGCCTGGTCTAACGTCTTGCTATAACAGCTCTCCATTTGGTTATCCGCCACGAGCACCACTCAGAGCGATACAAGAAAATGGTGTTGTGAACAACCTACCATGCCC
>OX421445.1:39756899-39769399 GCA_949126865.1 Montipora capitata | reverse complement strand
TTGTGTCAACCCTTACTAGACAGGATATAGAGTACCTCCTCAGGAATGTTCTGGCAATGGGAAGAGGGAGTTTGGACTTTGCAAAGAAGCTGCTAGATGAAAAAAATGCACCACCACCACCTCCCCCAAGCCCAGGCAACAACAGTTCTCCAGAGTGGTGCAGGTGTGGAGTTTGCAGGCCTATGCCCAGTGACCAGGAAAATCTCTGTTGCAAAAGGGTTAACTGCATAACTCGTTTCCAGGTTTTCAACAATATTTGCCTTGACAGAGATATTTTAGAAGTATGTATTAAGGCTCGCTGCGACATCAGAGCAGATGATTTCAATTTTTCGATGGAAAGTTTTCGAAAAGCAGCATACAGACAATATATTCTATGGAAATATGGAAAACTTGGTCGGGGAAACAGGAGAGTTGTTCCATCCTGTGCAGTTTTGTCAATACGACATGCATATCCTTCCCCAGATGGACGATACATGGGCTTTCGAAGCAGCTGAACTTTAGAAGTATTGGTAACTCCCAATAGGGAAAGGGGGTGGGGAGCAAAAGTGGTCATGTCACAAACCACACAGTTTAAAAATCAACCCTTTCCTAACCCTCCCCCCCCCCCCCCCTTTCCCCCCTCATCCCATTATCTTGCAAATAATCCAAGGCTATTATCAATAATGGCTCATTCATCTAAACCACCTTTTAAGGAATAATATCAATTCCAATGTTTTGGGTGTGAACTGCATAGCATTTATTACAGCCTCTGACCCTACACCCTTGTGAAATTTGTGCAAGGTGGTAAGCTTATATACCTTTGCATAAATGGTGCTTAAATTTGAATAACAATAGTTTATACATCCTTTGCCTCTTAATCAGGGTTTTGGACAAAGGAGTTTTCACATGAATGTGAGGCTAAGGATGTATAAGTACTGTTATTCAAGTTTGAGTGCCATTTGTGCAAAAGGTCTAGCTGTTCCTGTCCAAATAGTCTTGGATCAAAGCTAATTATATACTTAGGGGACATTATTGTTAGCAATGACAGTTTGATTGTAAAACAATGCATTTATTTTAACTTTTTACATAGATTATTTCAGAACATTTTCATAGTAAGGAAAGTTATAGGGGGACCAAAATGTAGTAAATTTTGACACCATCTTCCAGTCTTATCATAAGAAAACAAGAATCATAACATCTCCACTTCTTGAACAAGGTGATATAACTTATACTGGTAATGTCAGACATCCCTAAGTTATGGAAGTACTCTACTGTTAATTCCTGGTATTAAAACTGTGTGTGTTACCACTGAAAAAGAGAACTGTCTCGTAAAATCCCATGTTCTTACTAACCCAAACACCAATGCCCACCTGAAAAAAATACAACAGTGATTGTAAGAAAATTCAAAGACCCTTTTCATGACAACCTGTAAGAAAAATTTAAAGAAGGAAAATTAGATTAACTAGAAAGACCAGGTTTGGACAGGCGTGAAGGACCCTTAAGTAACTCCTCTGTGGATGGTGCTGCCTTCATTCCAATTGTAGGGGCTATCTGTTTGGGATTAAAGAGGTTGTCATCTGTTGGCTGTGAAAAGCTCCCCTCTAAAAGACAACGCTCCTTGAGCATCTTGGCCATCATGAAAGGAAAATAGCTGTAGCTCTTCTCTTCTTTAACAATCTCAGCATGGAATTTTTGGGTGCGTTTGGAATATTTCCTGTGACCACGTGCATCACCAGCTGCATTTACCTGCTTCCCTCTTGATAGATGCATGTTATGATCAATAGCAGCTAACATTATCCTCATGATAAAGTAGGGATATCTGAAATAAATGAATGAAAAAAATTGAAAGTAATCATTATAAAATTTTGCAAGAACAGACTACAGCAGAAATGAAATACAGGTTATCAATGGTGGGTAACTTCTGAAACACTGATATTTACAATTCTACTACATGTGGTCTCTGATGGGAGGGGCCTGTTAAAAGACCTACAAGACAGAAAGGCATGTACATACACAATACACAAGATTGATTTCCTTACTCAAATGCCATGCGCTTTGGAGCATATTTCGTGAGCATGCTATTGTAGCTCTCCAATACACTTGTGTGCCTGTAAAAATGATAAACCTAAAAGTTATAATATTATGAGTGGTAAAGTAGTACTTAGTGTCCTCATTTCCTATCATGATCAGCCACCTTGAATCTTAAAACAAGCCCTTGATATTGAAACAACCCTTTTCTGATAATAAAATGCTTGTTTATGTATGGAATGTCATTGTGTGAGATTTATTGACAGCAGTGGGTTGTTTGATGAAAGGGGGCAGGTGGAGGAAACAATTTGACCAATGCAAGAAAATTAAGTCTTCAAGTTTATAACACCACTACCAGCAACGGGAATTACTGACCTGAACCTAACATAAAACTCCAAGTTGTTGAGCCACTTCTTGTCCAAAACAACCTCCCTGAGAGCTGTTAAAGCTTTCGAAGACTTCGCCAAATATGTCTTTCCCGAAGTTCCTGTTTCATCAGGGGAATGCTTGCAGGCTCCTCCAGCCCATTCATGTTCGCCACAAACATGGTGAAGAACACCAAACCAAGTTTCCTAAAAATTAAAAATGATAAACATGTACAGTATTAGAACTAAAAAAATTATTACACAAACAAGAAGCCTCTCAGAACTTCATGAACATTAATAAGACAGTAAATATGACTGCAGATGGAGATTTTGATTAATGTGCAATCAATTAGCATGTACTCAAACCAAATAAGACAGCAAGAAGAAAATTGCATCACAAAGGAAAAACCCTGTACAGCAAAACTGCTTTGTGTAGATCATGCAACAAGGGCACTCCTGTCTAGCACAATATTCAATAAAAGGGGAAAACTGTTTCCAACCTTCAGTTCATCCACACTACCATCACAACTTTGACAGCAAAACCAGAAGTGGTTGACAATGTCATCGATCCACTCTTTCAGAGTTTCACATCCTCTTATGCGAGCAGCCTGTTACAAAAAAAAAAAACAGGAACAAAAACAGAGGCAAATCTAGTATATAGAATCAAAGTAGGGTGGTCAACTTACTGAGAACAAAGACAACTAAATCAAACATTTGTTACATTTGGGAAACTAAATATCCTTGCAACATTTAAATGACAGTGACAAAACATGCACTTACTTGATGAAGAGACTTGCTCAGCTTCTTTGCCTTGTGCCAAATATCAAGAGAGTGAAACAGCTCCACCAACTGTGGAAATTTCTCTACCAAACCAAAACAAGCTATTATTAGCTAACAGGCCCTTTGCACAATCCGATCACATGGCATGGAATTCATTGTGCTGGGATGCAAGTAACACAGAGGGACTTTCAAAACAAGGAAGTCAGGCTCGGCTGGTAACATGTAACACATGACCGGATCATGCAAAGGGCCTATTAGCAATGAAGCTCTCTCTCATTGTTGTTTATCAATAGTTATAATTTTTGAGCCAGAAGCCCCAATGGCACTGATCAAATCCAGGTATCTTTAATTCATTGATGAACATACACTGTGACTGTTGACTATTTAATATACAGACTATTGACCAGCTGCTGGGTTTATCTGGGTATTCAATGTCAAAGAACATTGGATACATGTATTTAGAGTCAAGGCCACTAAGGGCAGCCATCCCAAGCAATGAGAATAAAGGGATTCAACACTTCGCTGATAAGATGCTCGAGATTAGAATATGCAAATAACATAAGCATACCTTTCATATCACGCACAAGCTTCATAATTGATGAAGAAGCATCTGTTGCAAGCTCACTGAAGGGGAGGACACTAGCCATCTTCTCCAGAAGTCGTCTCAAACCTTCTTTCTCCATGACAACAGAGTTGCCCCCTGTCTCCCTTTTATCTACAACTGCCATGTCCACAACTACTTTGCTGGCATGCTCCATTAGCGTGTAGACACAGTACCTTGCACTGTGTCCTGGAGAGTCATTCCTGCCATCACCACACAAACACAAGTCGTCATACTGTTGAAGAATACCAGTTATCAAAGAGTTCATTTCATCCCAGATCTCCTTAACCACAGGGGCTGCACAGTGCTTCTGGAATCTTGTAAATGTGTTCCTGCTGATAATACTTAATCCAAGGGCTTTACATAACAGGGTAAATTTGCTATAGTTATTCCCAGAAATGATTATTGCTGCTGCAAATAGGGAATCATTCAGGAAAAACTCTACATTGTTCTTCACTCCTAAGACTTCTGATGACACCCATTTCTGGCAATGTCCATTCTTGCATTTGCGAATGATTTCAACCCTGGACCCAATGGTCTTCACCTCTTCCTTAAAATGAAGTCCCTCACCACAGAGGGCACATTTGTCTTCCGAAAGTTCCACAAGCTTATTGATGGAGACCATAACTCTCATTCGTGAGTGAAGGGCTAAGAATGTTTCGAGATCACCTTTGCTAGTAAGCTGCTGGAAAGCATCCTCTAGCTTCTTAAGAATTTCAGCTTGATGTTTCTCTGCTGGTTTGGTAGTTTCCTCTGGCTGGGGCATGCTTACTTCTTGTTCAAGGGCCTCGGTGACCGTCGGACTTCCAGCAGCGCCACAAATATGGTTGGTATCATCATCTGCATGTATGTAGTAAGGTTGAGGGGCTTCAGACACAACACAAGGGGCTACAGCAGCAGTAGGAACACAGCTGGAATCATCTTCAGCAGCATAAGAAGGATCAACCATTGTAAGGGTTCTTTCATCTTCCTCACTGCTGATATCCATGCTGTGAATAAGCAACATAATATGATTATAATATTGATTGCTATAATGTACACCACCCCCTCCGCACCAAACCCCCTTCATGAGGAATTGCAGAGCAGCTCTGTACTGTGTGACATATGGTAACATATGGCCTATCTTCAAGCATGCATACATCTAATATGCAGGATTAAAAAGCCTTCATTTAAATTAAGATTATATATTTGCATTTTCACGAACTGGTGTTTGCATACTAACTTCAATCATTGACAGTTGACCCTACTCACTTTTCACCAAACAGCTGTGTAACATCAGGATGCTCAGGACTGCCATAGCTATCAAGATGCCATTCGTCATAATCACTGTGGTCATCGCTGAGTTCATCACTGGATGTGTCACTCCTGTTAAGATCTTCCACAATGATGTTCACTCTGTACACAAAAGTACATTGAAATCTTGTGAAATTTTGACAATGAAATATAAATTCGATAATGGTTGAATGTATGGGACATACAGTTCATTTACTACAAATCATGATATGAATTGTTGGCATTTTTATCAGGTGCTCCATTCTAGGGCCTCTGATCATGGGAGTGGTCTCTAAGTAACATTACACATGTCATACCTATAGCTGAGCATCAGGTACTACATAATTGACACCCACAACAGGTTATGGTTTCAACTTTGATCAACATTCATTGTTTTCTGAGGCTTTCTTGGTGCAAAAATCATCTTCTATTTGCTTTATACAAAAAAATTATTGATTCTCTATCAAACAGAGTATTTGTACACCAAGATATCTCTTGCATGCATATAACTAAGAAAAATACACAAAAGGAAAGACCTTTACATCGTCCATGTAGCTGTAGCCATTAAAATTAGAAACAGGCAAAATTGAGAAATGACTTAAAATCTGCATTGGTATTCTTTTATCACTGGTATACAGAAAAATACTGACCCCCCTTTCCCCCGGCTCCCAGGAAATTCTAATCCTTTCTGTGGGGGTGGTATGGATATTGTATGGAACTGTATATCACACGGTTAAAAATACAACAATCGTAGAATTGATACAATATTACAACTGGGAGCTTGAAGATATGAATAATAAATTTTATCATTTAATGCATGTTTTTCTTCCTTTCCATTACCTAGGAGACCACCATGTAACCTACCAATAAATGCCTACAGATAATGGTATACTCGTGAATGCACAGCAACCTCTCATTGTGTTTTGCTGCAAATAATATTGCTCATGGGTGGTCGAATGATAAAACAATTATTGAACTTGGCTATTGCAAAACATCATTATTTGTCAGTGTCACTCAGATCTATCATTTGCCCCGCCTTCGGCTTCAGAAAAATAACTGCTTTGCTCACCACTGACAAAACACAATATTTTGCTCACCCTCATCCAATTATTTTTAAACATTCTACTCGCTGTGCTTGTCACATTGTTTTTACCACATATGACTTTGTGCACATTGCTATCCCATTTCTATACATACGTTTGCTCCAAGTCAGGAAAAGGATGATCATCAAAAATACATGTAGGCTCAACTGATACATCAGAGTCTTCTTCAGATAGGCTGTCATCAATTGCAAACCCACCAGCAGAGAATGGGTTGCCAGTGAAACTGTTATTGGTCTGGTCAAACAGTTTACTTCTTGAATGCCCTGGATCTGGTTCTATCTGTTTCCACAAGTCCGATATCCCCGTGACATCAACACAACTTGAGTGTGACTCACCAGCAAGATTTGCACGAATGGGAGTAGAAAACAAGGGAACTGGATCTAGGGTAAACCAGCAAATATGTTCGTAAATGACCTATTCATAGGAATAAAAATTAATTTCCTCAAAACAACACAAAATTAAACTACATGGAAAACAACAAGAATATTACAGATTCATCAAATAAATATAGACACAAAAATTTAATCCAAGCTTAGGTAACAGTATGTTTCTAAGCTTGTATAGGCTTACAAGATTACGTGGGACTACCAGTAATAAAAAGAACTTACTTACTTGTATCATTATCTTCTTCACAAGACAGAGATAAATTTACCTCTGCAGATTCATGAATGGTGTTTGATCTAATAAGGAAAGGAAAAAATCAAATACAATACTGCCTGGAGAAGTGTATCGGCAACACAAAGGAAAATAATTTTAAGTAACAAGTGGAACAAGTGGTGTACATGTGCACCAATTATGTACTGTAGCTGTCGAGCAGCAAACCTCACCTTCCACGATGTAACAGGAATTCTGCAAACTCACTGTCTGTGCGTTGTGAAAGTTCCAGAGCTTCTTTTCTATCCCTCCAGAGATTAAAAACAGATTCCCTCAACCGAATCGACTTCAAAGAGCCAGGCAACTTTGGTCTTCCAACACGACGGCGTGTAGTGGCCGCCATTTCGTCATACACACACAGTCTTCACAGAACAAAATTTACGAATATATACAGAATATTTACAAAATACTTTCAGAAATATAAAAAGTGACAACAAGAGAAAGTTTTTCCAGCAAGAGAATGAACAATATTCCAAGGATTGCTTTGGGAAAAAGCGATGCAAGTCTGCTTCGAAGAATTCGGTAATTTCGTGTAACACGAAATTCAGGATCAAAGTATCACGGCGCGCAATGCATCAAGGGTGAAAATGGGCCTTTAAGCTCGAAAATTACACAACATGATATTAAAGTTCACAAAGGCTGGAAATATCTCGGCAAAATCCTTTTTCAGCGAAAAATTAATTGAAACACACAACATTTTTACTATTAGAGGCAATAAATCCTCCCTATTTCAATTTCATGCGTGCAAACAACAGATGCAATTAATAAACTTTTTGACAGTTCACATCAAACCCTTTTCGACTCGGAACCTTGACCGTAAATAATGAAGCACAAAAGCAACAACAACTTTAATTCAAATAATTCTTCACTGTCACATTTCCAAATTTTTTACACCTTTGCAGAGTTGAGTACAAAATACCGGTAAATGTAAATTGTCAGACAACTAAGATGCGACTTGAGTGAACACTGTGATGCATTGAAGACGTTCGATTCCTTCAATGTTGATTTGTTAAATCCATAAAAGAATTGCTATTTGGTTTCAGTGTTTTATATAATACCAAGTTAGTAAAATAGTAGAAACAAAGCTCACTTGATATCCAAAGGCGAAAAATGAATCTGTTGTCGAAGACCATTACTCGTCGCTTAAAATCCAGATATTTATTTTTCAGTGCTGTCTTGTTCATCCAATTGACACTCCATTATTGAGCTCCATGAGGGCATATTTTGTTTAAAGATCCACTAAAACGCCATTCACGTTACAATGACTTTTGACGCCACTGAAATCTCCAATTGTTACCAGAAGACTGTGTAGAGTTGAGAACAGGTAAATACAAATAGCGAGACAACTGAGATAACAGATCCATTTTATGGATTCCTTCTTTGTCTTTGTTGAACCCATACTGAGTTACTAGAGAACTGTTCATTTGGTTTCAGTGTTGTACAAAACACCTCACTTTGATTACGGCTTGACGGGCGACAGATTGTAGTGGAAGTCCATTACTCGTCGCTTTTAAGATTCCACCGCCTGTCTTGTTCAGTATTCAATTGACTTGCCATTATTGAGCTTCATAAGGGTATATTTTTTTCAAAGATCCACTAAAACGCAACTCGCGTTACATGACTTTCGACGCCATTGCCGGTTAAGTTAATCATTCTACTGTGTCCACCAGAGATATCTAAGCATTTCCCATTACTCTCTCGATCCCAAGAATATACGCACAGAAGGCTCTATGCACAAAGACACCACTTAGCAGGGGAGTGACAGGCAAGCCTCTTACCGACACGGAAAAAAAACGGAAAAAAATAAAACCAACAAATAAAACGCAGATTCCGACTGGGTTTGCCATACTGGCAACCCAGTAACAAGACTCTATAAAAGCCGATACAGTGACTTGAGAGATGCCATCTTGGACATTCCAGTTGCATTGTCTAATTTTGTTTGTGTATGAAGAGTATATGAGAGAAACCGTGACCCTGCAGGCACTTTTTCTTTAAAGAGTTGGAAAAAAAAAGCTCTAACAAGGATGCCTTAGTTGCTGAAACCATTTCGTGACCCTAAGCATTAAACCATAGGATGTCCATCACTCTGAACATTAATCTCAATAGGCTGACAGTCTTGCTCTCTTTCCTTTTCTTAGCGACAATGACAAACCGGAGGAACTTGAGCACGATCTCCAAGCTGCAAGACTTGAAGAGTGGAATCCCACATTGTACGATCCGTGCACCAAGATGCTGCGAAGACTACCGTTGTAGATGCCCTTTCGCAAACAGAGGCTTTATTAGACATGGACTGGGCCATGAAGTTCCTGCCAACATGCTATAGAGAGACGCAGTACGATTGTTGGTTCGGTAAAAAAGGAAAGCCATGGCACATTACTGTTGCTATTTTGAAAGCAGATAACGAGAATATCGAGGTACTAGATTTAATCTTATTCCATAAAATAAAAGTGAAATTTAAAACTTAAAGCTAAATTCGTGGCAGACTATAATAAGGCGCGGGTAAGAGAAACGGATTCACTTTAAAAAAGAAACTGATTGTTTAAGGCACATAATCCATCTCAATTTGTACGATGTGTCTAGTACAATGTGATACGCAGTAATTCATTCTTGACTGATCAATGCACATTTTCTTTTCTCTAAATTAAATGCAGTTTTACAAATCTAAGTGACACCAAAGCAAACTAAAACTGTCACAGAGATTACGCAATGAGGACTTCATTTGTTTAAAATCAACCACTCATTTTCAGACGCGAACCTACATCCATCTTTTCGACGAGTGCAGACAGAACTGGTTTCCGGTAGCGTCCATAATAGAAAACACTTTAGCAACGCTAAAAGCTCTAAAGCCAGATCTCAGCCAGGTGTACCGGAGGTCCGACAACGCCGGATGTTACCACTGTGACTATCTCCTGCTGTCACTCTCCGGCATCGCTGATCGTACTGGAGTCAAAACCACACGCTACGACAACCACAAGCAGGGAAAGACATCTGTGATTGCTGGATCGCCGCACTCAAAAGCCACATGTGCCGCTTCCTAAATAAAGGTAATGATGTAAAGACAGCCAGCGACATGAAAGCTGCCATTGAGTCATACGGAGGAATTAAGGGCTGTTATGCGGCAGTGTGTCGAACACAACCATCTGCGCAAACAATGACCAAGCATACCATGACAGGAGTACAGGGATTGCACAACTTCTCTCATGAGAGTGGAGGCATGAGGGTGTGGCGTGCCTATGATGTCGGTCTGGGAAAGTTTTATAGCGAAGCCCAGCTTGCCAGGTTTGGAACACCTCAAGGTCCCACTGAGCTCATCATAGTGAAGCCCTTCAGTAGACCGATCATAGAAGCAGGTACATATCAGCAACATCGAGAGTCATCAAGAGCCATCTCTGAGCCTGGGCTATCACAAGAACAACCACACCCGTCACAGACAGATGAAGAAAGCGAGACGTTTTCCTGTCCAGAGGAAGGATGTGTAAAGATGTTCCAGTCATTCGCCGCTCTCCAAAGGCACCTGGATGTCGGTAAGCACATACTAAAGCTCGCTAAAGAGTCCGCGTACGACGAGATCAAGTGGAAATGGATAGAGGCATGCCATTCCGTGGGTGGTGGCTACTTTTGTGGTCAGACATCAGCAAAAGATTCTGATGACCAGTCCCCAGCTGTACACTTGGAACTCGGATGGGCCCTGAGGAGAATATGGAAATCAGTCGCCCTTTCAGAGAAAGTGAAGAGCTATTTGGTAGACGTGTTTCGGACAAGAGAGGAAACCGGCAAGAAGGCAAACGCTTCCGACCTAGCTTCTGACCAACTGGTTGATAGAGCAGCAGATTACTTGCTACTTTAGCCGACTCGCCCCCCTAAACAAAAGTGGCCACTTGCAGAGGGCCCGCACTGTAAGTTTGAATGAGAACAATCGTTTCAGTCTTGTCCATTTGTGTCCACCCATGCTTTTCTTTCCTTTTGCTGCAGTTCTTTTATGTTGTTGAACAGTTTTAAGTGATCATAGCATAAAAATACATGCATAGATCTCTGGAGATCACTTTGATACATTTCCTTAGCGAAATGGATCAGCAATTTGTGAATGTATAAAATGCAAGTTACGGTACATTTGCTAAGCGTCACGTGGAATGTTACGAAATGGTCGATGATGTTATGCGACAACAACCCTATCGCTCCTAATCTTCTTTCTCGGAAGCAAAGCTTAAATTACAAATTTATTAGACCATCTGGCTTTTCTGTATATGCTAGTTGGCAGATTTTCTCTTCCTTTTATTTTCTGTACAAGGCGATGTTATTGTACACTGGAATTTGCTTGTCAACAAGCACTTGACATGTGACCCTGAAATCCCCCCAGCTGGGAAACTGTGAAAATAAACAGTTAAATGAAGCAATTATGAATGTTTCATGCCGTACAATAGCAATTAGCTGATTTTGAGAAGCAAATCTCTAAAATAGCAACCTCAAAACAGAAACATCGCGATTTTGCCATCGATATTTTGGTGACACACATCTATTTTTAACGTGAATCTTCGATGTCTTCTCAAAATATCAAAATGTTTTATTATTTCTTACCCTCCGTGATAAATTTCTCGTATAAGAAGCTCGAACATTTCGGTTTGTCTGCCAGAGTGGCCGCGAACCGCCAGCGAATTGCCAGAATTGTGTGTCAAGTGAAGTTGAAAGAAACACGTTTTATGTGCTGTTTATAAGTGGCATCTGAACCGAAAAAACGGGAGTGTCCAAAAATATTTTTGATGTTGTTAAGAGACGAAATAATGGACTACAAAGGGACATAAAAATTACTGTTGAGGCTTTCTGGCAACAGGGGATATTTGACTTCAATATCATCAAATATTTGAATTTTTCAAAATGTCTCACAACGCACTCACTTATTTTCCTGGGTTGATTGACAAGCCATCAGTCAAAATGACTGAAACTTGTTCCTTGCGTTCACTAAGGATGTATCAATATGTATGTACACCCTCAAATTAATAGGTCAAATGCAGTTGTACTGAGAGCTTCGTATATTTTGCACAATTTGAAGCAATTTCCATGGTAAAAGTCTGATAAATCCACGGAGGTGGCCAATCTCCCCCCTGAAAGATCCAAAACACAAACCAGTTTGTATTTTTCAGGTTTCGGGAGACCCTTTAAACTAGCAAAGTTTCATGGAAATCGGTGAGATGGCATTAAGCAGCCCTGCCTGGTGCTCTCGTGGACTCACTCTTAAGACCATTTGAGGGTCATCCACATGTCGCGCCAGCAGAGGCCTTTTGGCTCACACGTTCACACCTTTAATTATTTTGTAATATCCTGTCCCATTTTGATGTCTTTTAGTTTTTTAAGCTTTGGTAATAAATTCAGTTTAAAGATAACAAAACCCGCTCTTGAACTCATTTCTTCTCAGATGGAGAAAAAAAAACAGTTTTTAAATATAGCTCTGCCTCGAATTCTCATCGAAAGATTAATGACAATCGATCGTAAAATATGAAGATTTCTGCAGTCTCTGACTTTTATGATGTTTTGTCAAAAGGAAGAAGTTGATCACGTGCTAGGCAACCATAAAGGTGCATGCAATCACCTTGTGTCAACTGAATGACCTACGGGAAAGCATGTTAATCGTTCGTCGTTTTCAGAGTAAAACAACGTCTTTGGTTTTTTAATTGTGTTGTATATTTAACTGAATATTTACATTTCATCTGTCGGGTCAGGAAG
>OX421445.1:39744399-39746899 GCA_949126865.1 Montipora capitata | reverse complement strand
GCGGCTCTATGGCGGTTGAAAGTCGGCCAAAATCCCATACATTTACTGTAAATTTAGCCGTGTTTGCACCTCAACCAAAATGGCGGTCAAAAACCGTGTAAGGGTCTATTGTGCCGACCATAAGTGAATTCAAATGAGCCGCGTATAGCCACATGACCAGCTGCCATGTGACGATATACATACATGATGTATCGAGTCCCCCATCAAACCCCTTGGAGAAATAAAGAGTCTTAAGAGACCGTCGTTCCCTTTTAGCTTACATTTTCTAGAGTATATACTTCCTTAAGTACATCTTGGAGACAGCTCAGTTAACTTACAAAAAATGAAAAGAAAGAAGAAAATCCAAGCAAAAGCGGAAATACCACTACCGAGGGAGGTATATTTCTCAAAATATTGAAACGTCAAGATGAGCCACTGCATTTGCCTGCCAGGAATTTGTATGGGTAATAAAATGGTGACGGGTGGAATTAAGGAATAACTTCACACGCGTTTTGTCCAAAATCAAATAATCTCCCGAGCCTTTAGGCAAGTGAAATTATTCCCTATTGATTAGCTATTAATATCATGGGTGACAAATTACGTTCATAAAAGGCCTTTTTGGCCCTGTTAGTCAGGCTGTTAAAACAAGGAATTGTGCTGTTTATGATAAAAGAATCGAACTCTGCATATTTGTTGACCCTCATCAAGTTAACAATTTTGGACATAGAGGCATAGGCAAAAAGGTAGTTAACGGTAATTAGGGGGTTTTACCAAAAAAATGCTGACGTTAGGGCCTTTTTGGCCCTGTTAGTCAGGCTGTTAAAACAAGGAATTGTGCTTTTTATGATAAAAGAATCAAACTCTGCATATTTTACTATTTTACTAAAAAAATGCTGACGTTAGGGCCTTTTTGGCCCTGTTAGTCAGGCTGTTAAAACAAGGAATTGTGCTTTTTATGATAAAAGAATCAAACTCTGCATATTTGTTGACCCTCATCAAGTTAACAATTTTGGACATAGAGGCATAGGCAAAAAGGCATTTAACGGTAATTAGGGGGTTTTACTAAAAAAAATGCTGACGTTAGTATTTTTCTCAAAACGAGCTTATTCTGATTATAGAACATTTCAGCCATGCCTCTATATCCAATATTGTTAACTGTCCCTTGGGTGACATTTGTGAAACGTTTAATGGTTTTATCAAAAAACACACAGTTCCCCTGAAATTGTGGTCTTGACTACTTAGACTATGTAGGAAAAGTTGCCATGGCAACATTGTAATTTCGCGCCAAAATTAAGGAGTAATTTGCCACCAATGTTATTATTACGGTAATTTAATTCATCATCTGATGCGAGAAGCTTGAGTATGGCGTGTGTGGCTTACGCCTGTGCCTGCCCAGCTAAAAACCTTATTGACCCACCACCGTATGTCTCACCTGGAATGCAGAGATTCTGAATCTGCAGATTCTGAGACCAGAGAACCTGAATCCACGGATTCTGCATATTCTTCAACGTACTTGTCAATGTCCTACAGAAAAAGACAACCATAGAAATTAAATAATGCCTGCTTGGGCCCATTTGCACAAACGAAACAGTAATGATCTTGAGGTTCTGTGGCACTTTAGGGGTGGACCACTAGAAAAGGCATGGGTGTGGGAGACGATTTTCGGAGACGCAATCCTTTTTTCGTACGCGGCTTCCTCTAATATAATTTGCATTTTATTTACACTTGAGTGTTGTACGATGGCCCACAAGGGACATGCTGCAAATAAAGAGAAGTGCTGCAAACAAAAAAGATGGGCTGCAAACAAAAAACGAACGCTGCAAACAAAATAAAAAGAAAACGCTGCAAACAAAACAAGGAATGCTGCAAACAAAAAAACTGCAAGAAAAAAAGAGAGGCTGCTGCAAATTTAAAAGGAACGCTGCAAATAAAAAAGAACACACATCATGCGTGCGCACTGTCCCGGTGGGACTGGGTACATATCAAGTGAGTGTTTCCCTCCCTTTTTCAAACTCCGTTCGGTTAGAACAGGGAGTGTAGTTGTGATGTTTTGTACTTTTTGTGGCGCTGGGGAAGCTCGAGACAGTATATGTGAAAAGTGCGTGGCAGAATAATATATCGACGATGTGATAAAGCACTATTTTGATCGTGGTTATCCGTACGACGCTATTGTCGGTCTTCTCGAAAAACGAGAAGGCCTTCATATGTGTGTGCGAACACTTAAGAGACGTCTGAGGTCTCTTGGATTGAAAAGGAAAGGAAATGCCAAGATAATAGATGATTCCGAAATAAGAAGTGTCATTCGTGAAGAAATGAGAGGCCCTGGAAGTTTATCAGGGTACAGAAGTATTTGGCATGCTCTGAGATTGCGTCATCATATTCATGTTCCCCGTAATTTGGTGGCAAACATTATGAAGGAAATTGATCCTGTTGGGGTGGAGGAGAGGAAATCTCGACGCTTAAAGAGAAGAACGTTCGTCTCAAAGGGAGCCAATGGTTCGTGGCATATAGACGGTAATTG
>OX421445.1:39731899-39734399 GCA_949126865.1 Montipora capitata | reverse complement strand
AAGGTAGATAGAGATGGCTATCGGTGGGTTTAGCATAAACATCAGTGCTAATAAACCCGTCACAAAAATGCAACGTGAGATCAAGGACATTCAAATGACTTTCGGAGTAAACCAATTCAAATTTAATAGTAGGGTACAAATCATTGATATAATCAGTGAATTCCAATAATTTAGGTAAACCCTGAGTCCAGAGGTCAAAGATATCGTCCCTGTATCTCCACCAAAGCATAGGTCTCAAGCTACCCTCAAATTTGGCTTTCTCGTCGATGATGCCCATCGCTAGATCTGCATAACTGCAGGCGTTTTTCGGTCCCATGGCCGTACCGTGTTTTTGAACAAAGCTCTGACCAGCAAACTGGCAATTATTTACCCTGAGACAAATTTCGACGGCTTCAACTAAGCAATCAGTGGAAGGAATATTATCAGATCTGGAATTAAGTGCCTTTCTAACTGCTGAAATACCTAGATTGTTGTCAATGTTTGGAAACATTGACACTACATCCCAAGACACAAGGAGGGACCCCTCAGGGAATGGGCCTTTTGCATTCAAATCTTCTAATTTGTTGATAAAATCCGTGGAATCCTTCACAAAGGATGGAAGACTCTGTGAAAGAGGTTTGAGGTAGAATTCTGTGAAGGCAGAAAGCCGTTCAATTGCTGTACCGCAACAGGATGTAATAAGCCGAAGTGGGTTGTCACGTTTGTATGTTTTGACATTCCCAAATGCCACTCCCGGTTTTGGTTCCAGATTTACAACCCACGCAGCAATCTCCTGGCTAATCTGCCCCTCAGAAAACCACTTTCGACTCCATTCCTTCACCACTTCAAAATGGTCAAGTGTTGGGTCGGAATCTACGCTGTCATAATGCAAATCATTATTAAGCTGCCCTAGTATCTTATTTTGGTATTCTTGTTGACTGAGGACAACGAACCTAGAACCTTTATCTTGAATTCTTATAACCTTTTCACTAGATTTAAGAGACCTTAAAGCTAACCTTTCTTCTCTCGTAAGATTGTCCTTGGTAGTTCTTAGATTAGCAGGCTTAAGGATGTCGTTCTTCACATTGTTGAGGAACACTTCTACCTCCGGGAAACTGGATTTTGGAGGCATCCATTGGGAAGCTGATGGAATCGCTGGAAATCGGTCGTCCACCACGCGGGGGTTGTCTTCAGCATTTCAAGGAGAATCCGCCTTGCCGTTTTCTTCCACGGCAGAAATGCTGAAGACAACCCCCGCGTGGTGGACGACCGATTTCCAGCGATTCCATCAGCTTCCCAATGGATGCCTCCAAAATCCAGTTTCCCGGAGGTAGAAGTGTTCCTCAACAATGTGAAGAACGACATCCTTAAGCCTGCTAATCTAAGAACTACCAAGGACAATCTTACGAGAGAAGAAAGGTTAGCTTTAAGGTCTCTTAAATCTAGTGAAAAGGTTATAAGAATTCAAGATAAAGGTTCTAGGTTCGTTGTCCTCAGTCAACAAGAATACCAAAATAAGATACTAGGGCAGCTTAATAATGATTTGCATTATGACAGCGTAGATTCCGACCCAACACTTGACCATTTTGAAGTGGTGAAGGAATGGAGTCGAAAGTGGTTTTCTGAGGGGCAGATTAGCCAGGAGATTGCTGCGTGGGTTGTAAATCTGGAACCAAAACCGGGAGTGGCATTTGGGAATGTCAAAACATACAAACGTGACAACCCACTTCGGCTTATTACATCCTGTTGCGGTACAGCAATTGAACGGCTTTCTGCCTTCACAGAATTCTACCTCAAACCTCTTTCACAGAGTCTTCCATCCTTTGTGAAGGATTCCACGGATTTTATCAACAAATTAGAAGATTTGAATGCAAAAGGCCCATTCCCTGAGGGGTCCCTCCTTGTGTCTTGGGATGTAGTGTCAATGTTTCCAAACATTGACAACAATCTAGGTATTTCAGCAGTTAGAAAGGCACTTAATTCCAGATCTGATAATATTCCTTCCACTGATTGCTTAGTTGAAGCCGTCGAAATTTGTCTCAGGGTAAATAATTGCCAGTTTGCTGGTCAGAGCTTTGTTCAAAAACACGGTACGGCCATGGGACCGAAAAACGCCTGCAGTTATGCAGATCTAGCGATGGGCATCATCGACGAGAAAGCCAAATTTGAGGGTAGCTTGAGACCTATGCTTTGGTGGAGATACAGGGACGATATCTTTGACCTCTGGACTCAGGGTTTACCTAAATTATTGGAATTCACTGATTATATCAATGATTTGTACCCTACTATTAAATTTGAATTGGTTTACTCCGAAAGTCATTTGAATGTCCTTGATCTCACGTTGCATTTTTGTGACGGGTTTATTAGCACTGATGTTTATGCTAAACCCACCGATAGCCATCTCTATCTACCTTTTTCGAGTTCACATCCCTCACATTGCAAAAGAGCAGTCCCCTTTGGGGTAGCTTTAAGAATCAAACGCAATTGTTCTACTAACGACTTTCTTCAAAATAGGTGTAAG
>OX421445.1:39716899-39719399 GCA_949126865.1 Montipora capitata | reverse complement strand
GACCTGGTTTGGCTATGGACTAACACCTCATACTTGTTAGACTTGCATGCGACAAGCCATGACGCAGCCCTACCTAGGAATTTAAAGCTCAAAGCAGTTGCACTTTGGATTTTTCCGCCAAGTTTGACCTTGTTTTCAAAACTTCAGCTATATATCTCACATAAATCCAACATATTGTTTTAACATTGGATATCTTTAACTGTATTTGAGACCCTACAGGTCATCATTTACTTCCCTCACCCTCCCATAGAGAGGTCTAGTGACTTGTTTTGGCTATGGACTAACACCTCATACTTGTTAGACTTGCATGCGACAAGTCATGACCCCGGCCCCCCTAGGAATTTAAAGCTCGCCTTTGGATTTTTCCGCCAAGTTTGACCTTGTTTTCAAAACTACAGCTATATATCTCACATAAATCCAACATATTGTTTTATCAATGGATATCTTTAACTGTATTAGAGACCCTATAGGTCATCATTTACTTCCCTCACCCTCCCATAGAGAGGTCTAGTGACTTGTTTTGGCTATGGACTAACATCAGTCAAAGGCAGCAGTTGCACTTTGGATTTTTCCGCCAAGTTTGACCTTGTTGTCAAAACTTCAGCTATACATATATATATATATATATATATAGGTAGGTTGATTGCACTATGCTGATTTTTCCATAACCAAGTTTATTGAATGACATAAATAAAGCGACTTCATTGTAACTTGAGATAACTTTTTATTAACACAACCATGAGGCCTTGACATGTGATGAGAACCACAAATAATGTTGCATTGTCGTAAAAAAATCAACCAACTTCTAGTGAAGTAAAAGTTTTATGTTGAAAGTGCTTTGACCAGCTCATTAATGAACACTTACTTGTTACATAATAGTTAGCAATGTTTAGATTACTTAAATTTATGCAACCTCGTTCCCAGGGTCTCTCTTGTTACAAGAGAGAGCCTGGGAACGACTTTGAAATTTATGCTTTTAATTATGGGAGTGAACAGCAAGCACTTTTCATTGTGAGGAAAAACAAAGAAACATGAAAAATTCATAGAAACTTCTCTTGAGTGAAAGCAAGATTTCATGAAATGGCTGAAGATATAATACTACAAACGAGAAGTACCACTACTTGTATAGCTATTGTTAGAAATTCATATTGTGTTGCTAACCACCACAGAGCAAGGAAATCTCGCTGTTTCTCTGTCCATACCCATCGATCAATTCCTCTGATTTTAACACAACATCAAACAATAACAGTGAGGCAACTTACATTAAAAAAAGTGGCACTTGTAATTTTATCTAAGTAATTAAAAATCAAGCAAATCCTTCAGGGTGTCATTAAACAATGTTGAAATGCCATGCCTCTTTATTTTGTAACAATTCACTGAATTCTTCTGACAGCTCAGTGTATGACTGGTATGATGATGGGATTTCTAGTAGTGGTCCACAGGTATGTGCCACTGGTCTCCGAGACATGCCTTTGAATACTTGAAACCTCTGTACCTGTTGAAAAGTAATGAAAATAATCAAGAAATAAAATGAAGCTTCATGTGAAAAACTATCCCCAGTGTCCAGTTTACTTTGTCTGAACCTATTCATGCCTTCCCTAATACTTCCTTTAACTGAATAACATTATTCAATTCATTATTCATGAACATTCTCTATTCATCAATGACTGTCTTTATGTATGTTACACAAATTATAAATTATATGTTATTTTGCTCCAATTAAATCCCTTGCACTATTACAAACACTGCATGCTAATGTTAGAGTACTTTACAATAACTGAGTCTGTTTTATCACTTTTTTTCAAATTATGACCTTACTCAAGCATGCTATTTTGAATGGTGGGACATGTCCAGTCCATGCAGGAGGTATCCTTTGAGAGGTAGGAGGTTGCCCTTGTCAACACTCTAACCTGACCAAACAACTTACGTAATCATTACACTTGTTTTGTGCCTTATTCACCTGAGAACCATAACTAGGGCTGTAACAATTATTATTATTATTATTATTATTATTATTATTATTATTATTATTATTATTATTATCATTTCAGAGAAACATATCCTACAAGAATACTTGCAAAAGCAGACTTCAACAGACCTGTGACTACTGAGTGAGCCCCTTGGGTCAATGTATCAGTGTCTGCAGCTATCTCAGCTGTAGATATGTTGCTTATGGCTGTTTGAACTGGGCAAGTGTTCCTTGTTGCTGTATGGGTTGTAACTGTCTGTGTAGACGTGTGTGTGACAGATGGGAGGAATGTCACTGTGTTGGTTCTGATGTTGTTTGCACCAGTATGGTTAACCCTCAAGGTATCTACTTCACTTTCATTTTCCTCTGTCATTTTCATCAACTGTAACCAATGCATAAATACAATCACATGAATTGTTATAGCCACATCAAACAGAACATCAGCCCTTTAGATACTCATTGTTTGGATAAGTTAATTAACGTGAAGTCTCAGAAGAATTAAGTACCAGTTCACTAATTATTCCATTTCCT
>OX421445.1:39681899-39711899 GCA_949126865.1 Montipora capitata | reverse complement strand
GGAGACACTCAAACCACGCCACGTCGACATTTGCTTAGATCGCTGTTGAACTTCACCATCTTTTCCTCACCTTTTCTGAGAAGCTCCTCAGCACCGATCTAGGGTAAGACTTAAAGCGGCAATGACGATCCACAAATTACTTTCAGTTCTCCGTCTTTTAACCTGATTAAGGCTATATGAATAGTGACTTCATTCTCGCCGCTTTCCTTTTTCGCTTTCTTAGAAGACTTACTGACAAACCTGGAGGTTCGTTCCTTTCCTTTCCTTTCTCTATATTTCTCAAAGGTGAGAGGAGTGGTCTGATGTCGTTTCCTTTCTGAAGATTCCACTTCTAATTGACCAACACAGATGAGATCTTCGTCTTTTACACTTATCGCAATTCCGCAAACATGACAAAATTTCGCCGCGTTGGCTAACTGTGAGCCACAACCCGAACAAAACATGGCGAGCACAAACAGCCCATTTCGTGGGAACGGAAGCGGGAACGCACAAACAAGAGTCCTCCCACGCATGTTGCGCACGCATGATGTTTGTTCTTTTTCTATTTTCAGCGTTCCTTTTAAATTTGCAGCATCCTCTCTTTTTTTCTTGCAGTTTTTGTTTGTTTGCAGCAGTTCCCTTGTTGTTTGTAGCGTTTCCTTTTTGTTTGTAGCGGTTCCCGTTTTTGTTTGCAGCGTTCGTTTTTTGTTTGCAGCGCATCTTTTTTGTTTACAGCGTTTTCTTTTTGTTTGCAGCGCATCTTTTTTGTTTGCAGCGCCTCTCTTTATTTGCAGCATGTCCCTTGTGGGCGATCGTAGTGTTGCCATAGAAAAAAATTCAGGCAATTGAAATTATTCCCCTGAGATGAAATGTGTCAGAAAAGAGGAAACTCCGAGGGTAAATTAAAAGGCAAAATAATCAGACTCACCTCTCGAATTTTCCCGGGAAGTCGTATTTCCTTAGCCAGATATTCCTTATTTCATTGGCTGGCGGCTTTTCGTGTTGATACCTTTTTCTGAAGAGACGTGACTGCCATAACATCTTTATAAATCTTTCGAGAGCGAAAACTCGAGTTCGTCTTTCTGGATAATCCATCCTCTTTTAAGGTGGCTCAATGCAGTTTCCAGCACTTTCCAAGACGTAGATTTTTGATGGGTCATAATTACTACTCTTTATCAATTGATGCTACAATTATGGTATCAAAATACTGCCCAATCACTAGCGAACACGTTGGTATTATTTTTGCGACACAATAGGTTACCATAGCAATACTATGACCTGCTAAAAACACCCTTAATTTCAGCTTTAAGCGTTTATATTTAAAAAACGGCACGGTGAAACTTTTTCTTCTTACAGAATTTTGATTAGCAGGATAAGATGTAAGTTTAAAAAAATTCTGTACATGTGGTTCAGAGCCGTCTTAATTTTTCGAAAAATTTAGGTGGCTCTGAACCCCATGTACAAAATTTTTTTAAACTTTGCCAAAAGTTACATCTTATCCTGCTAATCAAAATTCTGTTATAAGAAAAAATTTCACAGTACCGTTTTTGAAATATAAGCGCTTAAAGCTGAAATTGAGGGTGTTTTTAGCAGATCATAGTATTGCTATGGTAACCTATTGTGTCACAAAAATAATACCAACGTGTTCACCAGTGACTGGGCAGTTTTTTGATACCATGATTGTGGCATCAACTGATGAAGAGTGGCTATAATGACACATCAAAATCTAAGTCTTGGAATGTGTTGGAAACTGTTTTGAGCCACCTTAAAAAATTAATGGGGTATGTACAATTCACGGATTTCCGTGAAATTTGGCCAGATCATCTGATTACTAAGGAAGGAACGTGTGCTGGCCAGTTCTTTAATTTTGAACTTTTTTTTGGCGGCAAGTCAACAATGCTTTCCAGTTTCTCAGCTGCTCACATGCTCCTCAGTCTCTAAATTTGAGAACTTAAATGCAAGAGGAAAAACGCGCCTTACAAGCTGGATACGAGACTATAAAATGATCATTCTACTTTGACGGTATTAGCAGTCACAGCAAAAACGCAATATTAATTAAAAGCTCAATTTCGTATCGGTTTAAACACTCATTCAGCAACCGAATATTCCTGCTTCTTCAAGCTCATGTGAGAATAAAAATAAAAATTGCAAGACAAAGGAAAACGTTTCCATCTTTGGAGTTTCCTGAATTGAAAACGATCGGCTTACTGGAGGAAAATGCACTTGCATTTATAACTCAAAGGACGGCGGCCGCATAATTCGAAGCTAACGCGATACGAGAAAGAATCTGTAATAATGTGCGGCATTGTTTACTTTAAGCTTCAGAATGTGGCTCTACGTGATTAAATCCGTTCAAACAGAACGAAAACAACGAATTTTACGTGCAAATTGCTTCCTACCGTGTTGTCCTCGGCTTCCCTGTTATCCTTCATTTCTGTGGCTTTTAACCATGTGCTCACAAGATAAATCATGTGATGACAGGACTTATGGGTATTGCCATCATTTATTTAATTTATATTTCTCGTTATTCGCTTTAATCACCCTTATCATATTACAAGTCATTTGGGGAGGGGGGTGGGGAGTATTTGCATTAAAAACGCGTTCATTTCACTGAAGCATGATACAGTCCCAAGAGTAAATAACTTGTTCGCCTCAAAAATATTGCTTTATGGGATGGTGAAAATAGTCAATTTCCTTGGCAGAAAAATATTCTTACTATTGCGCTGACCTGACCTGTGACCTATGTTTTAGATCCGCCGTATATTTAATTAAGTTAACACAACAGAAAGACGCTTACCTTATTTTGACACGAAAATGCTTTACTATTGCCATAAAAACTATCCAGCTCGCATATTACACAACATGATGAATTCATAAAGGCCACCTTTTCCAGCGAAATATTTTTTGAAAGAAACAACATATTTGCTATTAAAGGCAAAAAACCCTTCATATTTCATTACGTGCGTGAAGACAAGAAACTCAATCGTGTCAAATTACACTCCGTGCCAAAAAGGCAACTAAATAAATTTCCCACTAGTGTTCAGCATCAAACCCTTTACTGAAAAACCCTTTACTTGAATTATCAAGCAAAATGGGCAACAAGCTTTCTTTCAAATAATTTTTGACCAACAAGAATTAGTGAAATTTCCAATTGTTACCGGAAGACTGTGCAGATCCAAGTTGTTCAATTCCTTCTCTGTCTTTGTTAAACCCATAAGTTACCAGAGGATTTTCCATTTGGTTTCAGTGTTCTACATAACAGCACACTATTAGAAATAGAGCTCACTTTGATTTCGGCTAGACGGGCGATAGATTATTGTGAAAGTCCATTACTCGCCGCTTTCAAGATTCCAGATATACTTGTCTTGTTTATCCAATTGACGTTCCATTCTTGAGCTCCATAAGGGTATATTTTGTTTAAAGATGCACTAAAACACCACGCGCGTTACAATGACTTTCGACGCCATTGCAGGTGTAATAATTACTGGGTTGCCAGTATGGCAAACCCAGTCGGAATCTGCATTTCTTTTGTTGGTTCTATTTTTTTAATTTTTTTAGTTTTTTTTTTCCGTTTCGGTAAAAGTCTTGCCTGTCACTCCCCTGCTAAGTGGTGTCTTTGTGCATAGACCCTTCTGCGCGTATTTTCTTAGGATTGAGAGGGTAGTGGGAAATGCGTAGATTTCTCTGGTGGACAGAGTAGAATGATTAACTTAACCGGCAATGGCGTCGAAAGTCATGTAACGCGAATGGCGTTTTAGTGCATCTTTAAACAGAATATGCCCTTATGGAGCTCAAGAATGGAACGTCAATAGGATAAACAAGACAGGCGGTGAATCCGGAATCTGGAATCTTAAAAGCAACGAGTAATGGACTTTGACAACAATCTTTTGCCCGTCGAGCCGAAATCAAAGTGAGCTGTATTCCTAATATTTTGCCAAGTGTGCTGTTATGTACAACACTGAAACGAAATGAACAATTCTCTGGTAACTCAGTATGGATTGAACAAAGACAGAGAAGGAATCCTTATATAAAGTGGATCTGTTATCTCAGTTGTCTCGCTATTTGTATTTACCTGTTCTCAACTCTACACAGTCTTCCGGTAACAATTGGAAATTTCACTAATTCAGTGGCGTCGAAAGTCATTGTAACTTAAATGGCGTCTTTAAACAAAATATACCCTCATGGAGCTCAAGAATGGAGCGTCAATTGGATGAACAAGACAGCGCTGAAAAATAAATATCTGGATTTTAAGCGAAGAGTAATGGTCTTTGACAACAATTTCATTTTTCGCCTTTGGATATCAAGTGAGCTTTGTTTCTAATATTTTACTAACTTGGTATTATATAAAACACTGAAATCAATTTGGATTTAACAAATTAACATTGAAGGAATTGAACGCCTTGAATGCATCACAGTGTTTACTCAAGTCGCATCTTAGTTGTCTGGCAATTTAGTTGTCTGGCAATTTACATTTACCGATATTTTGTACTCAACTCTGCAAAGGTGAAAAAAATTTGAAATGTGACAGTGAAGAATTATTTGAATGAAAGTTGTTGTCTCTTTTGTGCTTCATTATTTACGGTCAAGGTTCCGAGTCGAAAAGGGTTTGATGTGAACTGTCAAAAATTTATTTAATTGCATCTCTTGTTTGCACGCACGCTATTGAAATAGGAAGGTTTTTTTGCCTCTAATAGTAAATATGTTGTTTGTTTCAATTAATTTTTCGCTGGAAAAGGATTTTGCCGAGATATTTCCAGCCTTTGTGAACTTTAATATCGTGTTGTGTAATTTTCGAGCTTAACAAATTTGCATACCTGGGTTGAAATGTGATACGCGAGGATTTTTGTGGTGTTGCTCTGTAAGCAGGAAGGGTTCACGAAAATAAACAGGTCTGTTGGAAGCGTGCTTGAGTTTCAACAAAATCAGCCCTAAAATCAGCAAAAAATCGTGATGCTGATGAATAATAAAGTAGCTGCTATTTCCAAAAACGATGGAATTACCTGGTGATAAATAACCTCTTCTTGGAGAGTAAATTTTTGACTTTGCAGAAACAATGGCCAAACTCAAGAGTTGGGCAATTGTGATCTTTGTGTTGAATTTGCACATTTCTTGTCAAACTTTATAACTCTTGAAAAGAAAAAGAAAACTAACAAAAACAAAACCTTGTATCTTGCCCTCGTTTGACACAGATGCTTCACTGTTTCGCGAGTAAACACGTCGCGGTAACTTCATCACGGCGCCCACTGAATCTGATGTCACTTTCGATTTTACGCTTTACTTTTGCAGCCAAAAGTACAGTAACAAAACTGAACGTAGAAAAAATCTCCCAAAATGTTTGTCGCTGATTGTAACTTTTTATATTCGGGGTTCAAAATTAATGTTGTTTTCATGTTGTAAATGTTGTTGCTGATGACATAATATTTTATTCTCGATCGACCATCCTGAAAACTTCCTTCTGCTGTTCCTAAAAACTGTGTATCAATATTTATTCACTTTTGCTTCAATATTTGTTTTGCATAAAGCAAGCTAACAAAATCTGTACCTTGCGTAGTTCGCATTTTTGAGCGTTAAAATAGAATTTTCGATTCCTTTGCTTCTGTTACGGAGTGGTATATTTTTAGGTCACCCATCCAGATACTAACCCTGCCGGGAGGGTTAACTTTATTGAACGTTTGTATTACAAAGCTGTCAGACGCTCAGAGTGCACGCTTAAACTTGTGGTGAAAAGAAGTTGTGAGGGAACTTGGAAATGATTAACATGTCAGTGTAGAAGCCAATGTCTCTCGATTCCCTTTTATTTTCTTCAATCTTTCCGGGTTTGGTACTTTGCGAGTAACCACATGTCTTCTCAGTGGGCTGTTTACCTAAGATTTTTACCATGACACAACAATGATATACAATACCAAAACAAAAAATGCTAAATGTTTGCAAGTTTTGTATTTGGGGGGCTCGGAATGATTTTCGTTTTAGGGGTGTTTGTCCCTCGGCGGTTGATGTTATGGAGCGTGTAAAGTCGCGGGTCCGGTTTAATCTTCCTTTGTTTTTCCGTCGTTTTCGGTCTGACCGCCGTCGGCGTTTTTTTTTTTTCGTCAGTGGGGTGCTCGTGGTGTGGTGGCTTCGCTACATAATGATGCCTTGGTTGTTCATATTTAAGTTCTCGTTTTGTGTTGCGTTTGCGTGCCCCGGGCGTTTTTCTGGGGTGAACCAACATCTTGGCGTTGGATGAGTCTGTTGACGGGCGGCCTTTTATGGGTCGCTTTTCACCCTTGTGCTGGGTCGTGCTTGTTTTGGTTTGTCCAGTTGTTTTTGAGTCCTTATTGTTGTTTTTGTCGGATTGTCATTTAGGAGTGTAAGTCAGGCGAGGCATCTCCTAGGTGAATTCTTCGTTTGTGTGTTGCCTTTTGTTCATTGTTGGTAGGGGCGGGGTTCGATTCCCCAGCGAAGTTGGCGTGTTGGTGCACCCCCGTTTGAGATGAACCGTTGTGTTTGACGGATTCGTCGTTATGTCTGGCGGCCATTGCACTCACCCTACCGGGGGGCCAGCCATTCGCCTTAAACATAAAAAAACAATACCAAAACAATATCGTGTACTATTAAAAGTAAAGTAGTCTGCTTACAAGCCGGAAGGCCCAATCAAGCCGGGATGTATCTCCGGTTTCATTAGCATGAAGCGACCAGGAGTATTCGCTACTCCCCCCTGGATGGGATGCTAGTCCATCGCAGGGTTATCCCCAGCAATCCGCTGGTACCCATTCATATAACTGGGTGGAGAGAGGCACTGTGAGAGTAAAGTGTCTTGCCCAATAACACAACACAATGTCCCCAGCCAGGACCTGAACCCGGATCGCTTGATCCGGAGTCGAGCACTCCAACCATGAGGCCACCTCGCCTCCTATCGTGCACTATTAGAGCTACATATTGAACTTGAATATCCTGGAAGACAAAACGCAGCTCAGTTGACCCCAGGCCAATTCGGAAAATACCATAATACTCTGTTTGTCCCCTCAAATTTTGTATGAGCATTGTTTTTGTTTTCTCTTGGGAGCATTGTAAGTCCCAAGAGAAACTCGAAACAATGCTTATGCAAAATTTGGGGGTACAGACAAAGATTGTTATGGTATTTTCCAAAGTGGCCTATATGGAATAAAGTGCTGTGTTACTGCACTACCACACGTATGCGATGCGTGCCTATTTTTTCTAAAGATGACAGGTTTTCTTTTCTTTCTGACAAAATATTAATGATTAATAGGCTGGTAGCCAAGTTTTTAACCTCAGAAAAAGATCTGTTTCGTCGTATCAACGTGTGAGGCAAAGGGCCTCTGCTGGCACGACCTCTGGGTGACCCCTTAAATGGTCTTAATGACCCCCGACTTGAAAAAATTGACTGGAACGTTGCAGTTCAATACCACCCAACTCAGTCCCTTCTGTTTTTGAGTAACACCTACCACAGGCAACTCAGTGTACGCTCATAGAGCGTCTAGTTAAATGTTCTCCTGTGTGCACCAGGGAAATCGACGCATTACCCCAGCCCCCTCAAACCTAACAAAATAAGCACAGAAGACTCTATGCACAAAGACACCACTTAGCAAGGGAGTGACAGGCAAGACTTTTCTCGACACGGAAAAAACAAAAAAACAAAAAAACCTACGAAATGAAACCCAGATTCCGACTGGGTTTGGCAACCCAGAAATAAAAAAAAACGAAAAAAGGAAACGCAGATTCCGACTGGGTTTGGCAGCCCAGTAATTACTCGTCTGGAAAGTGAAATCTTTCAAATATGAAGTCTTCTTCGAGCCCTGGAGGCGGGAAGTGCGCACGTATGCAACACAGCACATGATGGCAGAACCACTTGCACTTCCTTCCCAAAAGACCCCAGCACCACCTCGCTGTGGCATTCGACAGCTCGATTTAGTTTCTGGCAACTTCCACACTTGCACCTACAATTTCCAATCGAGACTTTAGCTTTAATACATATGACCGCGTACCGGTGGCTCAGTTGGTTGAGCACCGGGTACCACGTGGGAGGTCGTAAGTTCAACTCCGGCTGGACCAACACTCAGGGTCTTTAAATAACTGAGGAGAAAGTGCTGCCTTTGTAATTACATCCGCAAATGGTTAGACTCTCTAGTCTTCTCGGGTAAGGACGATAAACCGTAGGCCCCGTCTCACCACCCTTTAATGTTCATAATCTTGTGGGACGTAGAACCTACACATTTGTCGCAAGGAGGAGGGCATGTAGTTCCCGGTGTTATGGTCTGTCTTGTGTGGTATATCATGGTTGGGAGGGCAAATGCTGTCTAAAATCCGAGGGTAAATAAAGATATATAATATATAAACACATTCCAGCCGAGAAATATGTCACACCGATATTGTGGATATCTGGACACGACAATACACGAAAAACAATTCCATCACAAAAACCGTGACAAGAAAACTTTTTTGTCATCTTGACTTCATTTATTCGCTTAAAAATAGTTACAAAATTATAGGTTGTAAAGAGTACTCGCCACAAGAAGTAGATTGATCGCTTAGCTTACCAGTCTGTTTTGCAGTCGTTCGAATTCTTCTTCATCGGACTCATTTGTGGAGTCCGTGTCTGAGCTAGCCTCACTATCGTGAGGCTCAAAGAGATATATATGGCTGCGTTCCTTGACACCCTTCCCATGTTGTGTCTCCTGTAGAATGTTCTTGAGAAGAAACAGAGGAAGAACTACACGAATTCCACGATTCTAGTCCATGCTAACTAACTTCGAGTTCTCCTTTCTACTTCATGATCACGTGCCTAAAATGTTGTCAGTTTGACTTCCGGTCCTTGAATTGCCCGAAATTTCGCTTTTCCAGCTGAGTTTTCAGCCGTTAAACTGTATACTCCCGCTCTTTTTGTCTGTCATAAGTTTTTATAGTGCATATGCTACATTTTGAGCAAAAGTCGAAATATGGTGTAGAGTATCCTTTAACTGAGTCAGTCTCTGAGTTGACATATCTGGTATAAATAGCTAATTTCTTAAATAGCTAATTTCTTTTCAATGGAATGTCACATGTTTCATCTAGCATCAGTCCAATGTGTGTGATAATCATTCAGCCCTTTTATCAAGTTATCTTCCACACATTTGGCCAAAACAGATTCCATCTCTGAAACAATTTCAAAAACAGAAGCATCACTACATCCATTAGCATCCAGTAGTAAAATACCATCCTAAACCATGTGCATCTGAGAGGATCCGTTCTCCTTGCCATTTTGAGTCCCTTTTCCATTTTCAGCCCAACAGTGCGTCTCGGACGCACATTTGCACGAAAGGGAAAACCCTTACGCAATCGCCTTGGTTAAGAATCTGCGTGGGCTGCTGGAGAAGGGTGGGTTCCACCTCACGAATTAAGTGATTCAGCAACAGCAAAAGAATTATGGAATCCATACCGGAGTCAGAAAGAGATAAAGATGTTGTCAATTTAGAAATGGAGCGACTTCGACACAGAGCGCCTTAGGGTTGAGGTGTAACATAAACGATTATAAGTTCGTGTGGGAAGTAGAGGAGAAGTTTCAGAATTTGGTGCGTGAGAAGCCATTAACTAAGCGTGGTATGCTTTCTGCGGTATACAGCTTGTTCGACCCGCTTGGATGTCTCGCGCCCTTTGCATCGAAAACCAAGTTACTGTTGCAGTTACTAACAAGAAAGAAGGTGGGTTGGGATGAGTTACTTCCTGAAGAAGACAGAGAACAGTGGGCCAAAATGGGTTAAGAGTGTGCCAAAGCTCAGCGAGATACAGATGGATCGTTGTTACAAGTCGATTCGGTAACACTTCAGTTGTCCAGCTCCACGTGTTCTCTGACGCCTTTAGAGTAGGATATGCGTCTGTTGAATGCCAAAGGTGTCATCCATGCTACATCCGTAATGGGAAAAGCAAGGCTAGCGCCTTTGGAAGAAGTCTCACTCCCTAGACTGGAGCTGGCGGTGGTAGCATTGTCGGCAACGTTAAGTTACTACTGGGCAGATTCACTGTCGGTTTTGAAATGCATGAATAACCAGACGAAGCGCTTTCACACCTTTGAGTCCAACTGTTTGTCGGTAATACATGACGGTTCTTCGCAGCACCAATAGCGACATGTAACAGGGACATCAATCCTGCGGACGATGGTTCGAAAGGAATGAAACTCGATGCAATGCTTCAAAATGATGGGTGGCTCAAAGGACCTGAATTCCTCAGGCGAGAGGAGTCTGAGTGGGCGCAGTCAATCAAAAGTTCCAGTTCTTGAAGATGATGATCCTGCGGTTAGTAGGGAGCTTCAGCTCTACGTGACAGAAGCGCGGGGACATCAAGACAAACAGTACGGTTCTTACTCGACCTGTTACAAGTTTGTGTCGTCTCGAATTAGACGAGTGAGAAACTAAAATCACAAGACGTAGACATTGAACAGATGTTTATTCTGAATAGGTCAGTGTCATTTGTAGGCATCGATAGTTTACATTAGTAAATTAAATTCGTTTAAGCATTTCATTTAGGGGCCGGTGTGACTACCAACGTGGAGAATCACGTGATTAGTGTGTTTTGAGGAGGGGGTGGTTTTGTGTGTGTTATTTCAAAGCGGCCGCTACAGCTCGGTCAGTGTTTTCCTTTTCGTACCTTTCTGTTTGAAAACTGCCAAAAGTGGAGTCTTTACGCGAGCGGAGGTGTGAGATTATCTCAGTGGAAGAAAGTTGTTGTATTAAACGTTGTCCGGTTTCCAGTGTTTACTCGCCCACCATTGAATCGTTCATGGTTTGGTGGTGACATATGACACATCTTTTTCGGCCGCACAAAACGGCCTTCCTTCCCCAGGGTGATTAGAAACAGATACAAAAGAACGTTAATTGCACGCTACTTAAGCTGCAAAATGTACGCGTGACAATAACAAACTGGATTAATTAAAACATAGTACGCGTGCACACATATGAAAAAGATGAAACTGAAGCGACACAACAACAACAACAACAACCCAATAACGACAACGACAAAAACAAGTAAAAAAGCGTTCGCGTGCTATATTTACATGCTAACACCAGCTGAAACACGATTAGTAACTACCTTTTTCTAGCGACACGATTCTGGCTGTAAAAGAAGTCGCTATCGTTGAGGCCGTCTGGTCTCAACGTTTGTGATCTGTATGCCCACTCTCCTTCTTTTACCTGCAGTTTATCTTCAGTGTAAATCCTATCGATAATCTGAACGCGAACATCCCGTAGTCCATGATGTCCACGTGCTATATTTTAATTAGTCAAGCTTGTTATTGTCACGCGTACATTTTGCAGCTTAAGTAGCGTGCAGTTAACGTTCTTGTTTAACGGTTTCTAATCACCCTGAACGCCGTTTTGTGCGGCCGAAATATAGAGCGTTTTCATTCACGTGACCAGCAGCCATATTGGATTACTGAAACAAAACAAAGTATTTGCATAAAAATAGAGATTAATTCCCGGAGGATTAGTTTGGTACACCATCATGGCCGCCATTTCTTTGTTTTGGAACACCAACATGGCGGCCGTGATGTCATGTAAAAACCGCTCTATAGGTGTAAACTAAAGTTGTGTCATCTCTTCATTTGGGGTCTGTTTTTGGTCAATCAGCTATGTTTTATAGTGCCAGTAAACTCATGGAAAAATCGCGCGTCTTCTGAATTATTATATAAAAGCAATAGACCACAGGTTATGGTTTATAGGCATGAGAAACCCGGCGTTGTTAAAACGAGGGTAAGGGTAAGGATACGAATACAGAAAGTATCCTAAACATGCATAAAAGCTAACCTTAAACTTTTGTTTAGGCCTAATTAGGCCTAAGTTTAATTAGCTTTTATTCATGTTTAGGATACTTTCTGTATTCGTATCCTTACCCTTACCCTCGTTTTAACAACGCCGTGATAAACCACTTGGGATGTTGGAACAACACTCGAAGAATTCGTAATTCACTCGCCTGTGGCTCGTGATTTACAAATTCATCCGGCGTGGTTTATCAGCCTGTAAACCATAGAAACTTGTGGTCTATTGCTTAAATTTATTGCTTGGAGAAAACATCTACACAACATTTTGTGCTTGTGGTCGACGAAAACGTCACCTCAAATTAGATCTTTGCTTTATCGTAAGCCTTTACGTTTATTCAGTCTGGTTCACGTCCTACAATATGGGCGAAGTATCCTAAAAATAAACTGGTAAGAGCAGTTTCAGAGTAAAAATAGAGATTGAAAGATTCTCTGTTGCATGCTTACGTTGTCATCAAAACCTCAAATCTGATGATTTCACGTCGTCGTTATGCAGAAGACCGCTAACATACTTGCTAAAATCCGTGCAGCACGATTGTTTATGCTCTTTTAACCAACGACATTATTGTTTTTGTGGCGTTGTAGTACTCGTAGTTGTCGTCGTTTCTTACACTCCCTATAGAGGGCTTTGTCAAACCACGCATTCTTATGATCACAAGATAAACACGGTACGCGTGTTAATTTGGCCGTCTAGCCTGCCAGCCTGCCAAGAAGAGTCTTTTGTCATGTGCTGTTCGTCCCCAAATGTAAAATATTTATGACAGGTCGCACTTAACATGAATGACAAAGCCCTGTTTGAGGTGCTAATTAACGTTGAATAGTGAAACTTGAAAACACTGTAGGTAATGTAATTAACGGATGTGGAAAGGAAACAGTAAAACAAATTGCCACGTGTGTCCCTATTTGCACAAGACTGTTCCTTACGCGTTTTTACTGAAAAGGAGAAGTGACTAAAATGACCACCGCTTTGCAGGATCAGGTGCCTTTTTTCCAACATGGTCCCGGTTGTTCAAAAGCCGATTAACTTAAACTGCAGGATTAGCGTAAACTTTTGTTTCACGTTTTCAACTTTTTGGTCAAACTTTCTTTTTCAGGATCGACTTCTACCAACGTAAAATTTTGCCGAAAATCAGCGTTGAACAGCATTTGGGAGCAGAGAAATAAACTCCTTAGTTAATTTTATATCTAGGATTAGCGTTAATCGGCTTTTGAACAACCGGGCCATGGTGGACAAAGCAGTTTGGTTGTTTAACCGGGGACAAGATTAAGGCCTTAATATTTAACTTCCCTATTTTGTTTTCCATTGTCAGTGATTTTTTTTGGGAAAGTTTTTTATTTACGTGAAGAGTGGCCCTGTTGATAAGCGGAGAGAAAAATCATTTGCATAAAAATACTGTTCAATAGGCCGTTTTCGAAATATCAATATTCAGGCAGAGAGGACAAAAACAATAGAAACAAGTTGCAATGAATGTGAAATATATTAGCATATCATCCACTTTCCTTTGTCTTTGTCCTCTAAACCTCTCTTTCAATATATCGAAAGTGGCCTATTGTCAGGAGATTGTTTAAGTACATCAACATCGCGTTTCTTTGTTTGAAAACAAAACGTCTCATTTTCATGGTATTTAATGCAGATAGAAACAAGATTCTATGATCTAGTCGATGGACGAGCAATAAGCCCCTCTCTCTCTCCACAAATCTTCATGATTTCCTGCTATCTTGCCACAGACGTCAAAGTCATTGAAAAATCTAATGCTAATTTCAGCGAAGTCCAGAGCATGTTTTACAGCTGATTCCATGTCAGAGCTCTCCCAATCTTCGTCAGTCATGTGTCTCAATCTTTTAAAGTTCACTTCCTTTCTGTTCAGAGCATTTTCAGCCAGTTCTGGGTTAAGTTTCATTTCAGATGAATCATATGCTTGCCAAAAAGCCCCAGGCGACCTAAAGAAAGCGGCAAATGATGAAAACGATTGAAGAAACTTTCAGTTGAGGCTTCTGTCAACCTGTCAATTTTCAAGAGTGTCTATCGGAAAACCGCTCTGTTTTGAGTTGTTTTTAAAAAAACCCAAGGAAACTATATACCACTGGAAAGCTATTAAAATGTAGTATTTCAAAATGCCTTTAACGTTCACGTTTTTTTTTCAGGAGCGAGCGCAGTCACTCAAACATGAAATTGACCTTGTCTGCTCCGCTGAATTAATAACCCCTTGCGTTAACCCGGACATCCAAAGAAACTGCACTATATCACTTAGGAGATAATGAGCTACCAAATTTCATATTCTAATTGATTCTTGAGAAAGTCCATGGTAAAGTTGGCCAATAGAATTTTTCAGTATGCCCGGCACGCTCTTGAATACCACGGGAAAACTATTTAGAATTTTGAAAAAGCCTCACGCACTTTGTTAGCTAATAAAAACGGGAAAGTTAAAGGCATTTTTAAATACTACATCTTATTAGCTTTCCAAGGGTATATAGTTTCCTTGGGTTTCTTTAAAAACAACGCTAACAAGAGCGCTTTTCCGAAAGACACTCTGAAGGCTGACAATAAACTATAAAATTGATTTTGGAGAACACTTTGAAGGAACCATCCACTTCTATGAAAGGATAATTTTAACCCACAAGGAAAAACCGTTTACTATGAAATGTGTTCGCAATTTTTTTTAGAGCAAACGGATATATCACTTTTTTTACTTTAAACTCTATTCTCCCGGTCACCGCCATCTTGAATAATTGTGACGTGTACTCCTCTGGTTGCCCTATTATTGTTCTGACACAAAGAGCTTTCTTATAAATACAATCAAGTAACCAATAACTTATACAACTATTTAGTATTGTTGCGCCCTGGAAATACGAAAGCGAAAATAAGCGCTCTAAAATTATTTTTATCCTGATAAACGATTTCCATGAAATTTTCTTCTGGTACGGTTTAACGAAAATGCAGTTATTTCATCAAAACGAACAGTTATATCGGTACATTACAAATCAATAGAACAATTCGGCGAACTCAATGTTGTGACCAATTCAAATCTCTCAAGGTTAAGATTCTTTGTGTATTGTATTTCCATGATAATGTGGTATTCACATTTAAATGATACGGAAATACTTAAAACAAAACGTTTTATTCCCAATGGGTTTGGATCAGGCCCTGTCCACACGTATCCGGATATTTTTGAACCGAAACTTTTTCTTTCCGGATTCGAAAATATTCCCATCCACACGTAGCGTATTGAAATCGAATTTGTCTGTCCACACGTACCCAAAACCTATCCCGGATTCAATCCAGTACTCAAGACTTCTAAAGGAAACAGAGGTAACAAAGCATGTGCCATAAAGAAATAACACTGGGCTTGATCTTGTTACGTCATCCGGATAAAAAAATTTCGGATTTCGCGTCCACACGGTTGCGGATTCAAAAATATCCACTCTGGAGAGCGATTTGAAAAAAAATTGCGGATTCGCCAGCGAATTCGCCGGATACGTGTGGACGGGGCTTGAGTTAGCCGAATTGGTCCAAGTATTTCCATCTCATTTAAATGTGAATGATATACATAATAATGCAAATACAATACACAAAGAATCTTAACCCCGATTTGAATTTAATAAAACAACGAGTTAGCCGATTTGGAAGGCAGTACACCGCATCATATTAATTGTTCGTCAGGGTTGTGTAATTCTTTCAACGTCATCAATATAATGCGGCATCAACGCCTTAAAACAAGAAATTGTTTGACTAATACCGCATTCACACCAAAGCTTTAACACGTTTAAAAGCTGTTTAGTTAAACATGGTTTAAAATTGTTCTCTTCATACAAGTTACTACCCACAAATTCAACACAATGAAGAAACACATTAGAACTTACATAAACCCTACTTATACGTAACTTTCAGTCTTTTAGCCTTCCGTTGCTCATTTTTATTTTGTTAAACCTGGTTTAATTAAACATGTTTAGTTGCTGTGAATCGGGTATTAGCCTGAAGTTGGTCGCGGTCTAGGTTTCCCATCTATATCAATCCTTAAAATCTTACCGAAACAAAAAAAAAACCAAAAAAATTGGATTGTCCCAAGTAGTAGTAAGTTATACCAAATGGTCGAACCAATACACCTTATTCCAAAATGGCCGCCATTTTAGTATTCTTTTGTTTCCATGCAAATCGGCCCTTATGGCCCTGTTCAAGGTTAAATATTCTTTTGAATTTTACGTCTGAAAGCGAGGTCATAAGGGCCAACTTGCATGGAAACAAAATAATACTAAAATGGCGGCCATTTTGGAATAAGGTGTATGAGAAGTAAACAGATTGAGAAAACGTTGGCAAATTTGAGTCAAGACGAGGAAGCTACGAGCAAAAACATGATGTCGAAATTTAGAAGTTTCTGTTTTTGACCTTTTCATTTGTTTGGCCATATAATAATAAAAAAAACCTCTTAACAGAGCTACACTAGGTCTGTCTGTGGAGGAGAATCTTGACGTGTGTCTCTCGTGCAGATCTCGCTGAATGAACGAAAACGATATTTGAAATGAATCATATACTGAACTGCTGATATAAAATCAAGTAAAGCTATGATCCTTGGAGTTATATGGACGCAATTTTAGTAATTGCGTAGAGAAGCCTGAAAATTTCAGGATTTCAACGGGTTTTGAACCCGTGACCTCCCGATACCGGTGCGACGCCCTAACCAAATGAGCTTCTGTACGCAATTGCTAAAATTGCGTCTTAAACTGCGAGGATCATAGCTTTACTTGATTTCATATCCGCAGTTCAGTATATGATTTATTTCACATATCATTTCGTTCATTAATTCATTCATAACGGGAACAAAGAGAACCCACAAATGACCAGCTCCCAACGTAAGTGGCTTCATAGCTCAGTTGGTTAGAGCGTCGCACCGGTATCGCGAGGTCACGGGTTCAAACCCCGTTGAAGTCCTGAATTTTTCAGGCTTCTCCACGCAATTACTGAAATTGCGTCCATAACTGCGAGGATAAAAGCCTTACTTGAGATCTCACTGAGTTGCGTCTGTTATGTCTTCTTCGGTCTCATAGAAAGTTCCCGGTAGGTTGATTAGGAGTAAATCTCAATGTGTGACAAGTAGGCAAAAGTGCAAGTGAAAGAAGATCAGTTGTTTGCAACTTTAGAATTTTGCGTTAGGACGGCTTCACAATACAATTAATTGCGGAGAGGATCGAACAACGTTTATCGATCCTTTTTTCCCTATATTTTCTTCAATGTAAAAGGCAGAGGGAAGGAAATCCTGGATCAACAACTTATAAAAGCTAATACAGACACTTTGTTCGTAACTTCCATCGATCGATCGATCGCACTTATGTCCAGGGTTGACAGAAAGCGCCGTACCAAGCGCCCCAATCAAAAATGAGTAAAAATTTAACTGTTCCCAGTCCCAGTTTTCTTTGTAAAAGAAACTTAGAATGAAATGCACATGTTCTTGTTATGCTCACAACAATTAAATAATACTGTGATCTTTTCCAGTTCTGGTCATGAGTTGCGGCTTACGTCGCGGTTTTCCCTTCTAATAGGAGTCTTTCATTCATTTGATGGCCATACCAGCACATTTCGTTGAAAAATGGGTTTTCAAATAAACGTCATTAAGGGAATCTCTACTTATTATTATTAATAAGTTAAACGTAAATGCTGTCTTCATCTACTCACATTTTTATCATTGCAGAAAACTGTCCTTTGCTTGGCGCACCTTCTGCCACATGCTGAGCAGCAATTCGAACAGTAGGGTGATAGTGTCCAGTCCTCAGCAGAGCTAGTTCCCAGGCAGTCGAACTATCAGCATTACTCAGCTCCGGGTCATTTACATCAGGTCTAAACAAACCAGTCCCCATGCACTCACTGTCGAGTAAAGCTTGCGCTTTAACATGAGACTGGAAACAGATAAGACCAATATCATGCCTGATTAACAAAGCAGCTAGGAGAGCATCCCAACTACAGCATCAACTCTTTTTGAAGTCACAGAACACCGCAAGACCTTACAGCAGAAAGTTGCCCAAACTTCAAATTCGTTCACGAAGCATAAATACAGCACAAAAAAAGAAACACCCTCAAAGTTAAATTTAGTAGTCATTTGCCTCACGGCCGACATTGCAAGACATTTGCTTAGAGCCGCTTTTTTCTCTGTATTGCAATTTTTGGCATATCTTTAGAAGCTCTGATAAGGTTACGTGATGCCTGGAGGACCTATGTCTAGAACAGAAACGAAAGGACTGAGCGAAAGAGAACGACAACGACAAAACAGAATACCAGTAATAGCTCATACGTAGCACACAAATTCTTTCCTTGGGCACTAAACCGTTTGTTATTTTTACAGATGCGTTATTTAAAGTGGATGCGTATTTTTAAAAGGAGGTTTAATCGGTTCTTCCTTTTTTCAGGAATGAAAATCGAATTTTTATTGTCAACTGGAATTAAATAACAATTATCTGTACTCTTTTGGACATAAGAAAAAGTTGATTTGTTTGTTTGTTTGTTTTCCTCTAAAATGCGCTTGCCCAACTGGTTTTTGTTGTGCCTCGACAGTGACAAGAAAATTTTGTAAACACGTATTCGCAATGAGTTCTCGTAAAATTAGGGGGAAATCTCAGTAGCTTGTGTTTTCAGAAGTTTGTTTAAAGCACCCAAATGTTATTTAAGTGTTGGCGCAGATCGTGTTTGAAGTTCGTCCTTTCTTGGTTGCATTGCCGTAGTTTGCCGATTCTTGTACCAAGCCAACCTTGGCGTGTTTCAATGAAATACACCGAAATGTGAATGATCTTGTTTTCAGAGATAAAGTGGAATAAAGTACATCGGTAAAACTCTTCTTTGACCTTGACCTTGAAATTTAAAAGGCTGTTTAGGTTTAGCTGATCTCTTGAGAAAACCACCCAAAATATCAAAGAACAGTATTTCGCTACAGGGGCATCCAACGAGCCATTTTTTTCAAATTTCATCAAAATATATCATGAAATAAAATAAACCAAAAATTAGCCTTTTTGGAGCAATTTCTCTACCTGCTGGGAAATTTTTATCAGTGCCGCACTCCCAGCAGAAACAGACCAGAAATTCCGTTTGCCACCAGGGCCGGACGGAAATTTCCCAGCCAGCAAGCATGATAACAACATTTGAATGCATCGTATGTCAAAATGGGCGTGGCGACAGGCCCCAGAAGCGAAGGGTACTGACCACAAATAGCCCTCAGAACAACAACAACAACATTTCTCCCACGAGAGGTGGGAAACAACTCCCAATACTTCTTTTTCCAGCCAGCAGATACATGCCTGCGAAACACCTTTTTGCGGACACACCTCTGTTAGGTGCCCCTGTCGCTTTACCTGTAGAAATGACTTGACGTAGGACAAAAACGCCAGCACACCATTAGGTTGGGAGTGTAGGCTCACTGTGCAGAGACGCTTAACAAACCCTGAAACTCTTTGAACGGGAACCTGCGAAACATAAAACCCAGAAACATTAGAAAATCTGTGATAATTCATGTGGCAAACCCAGGAAGTTGAAAAGTTCTGACAAAGCGCGTGGATTCCTGAAAATTCCTACAAGCACATAATCGTTCAGTATGACGTATAGCAAAAGTGCAGTGCGATGACCAAACTGTTACCTGTTTTCTTCTTTTTCTTAACATTTCCTCGAGACACTGTAGCACCACAGGAACCTCCTGGCTGCTTGATCCTTTCAAGTTTGAACGATATAAAAGACAACAATTAACCCTTCAAGTCCCGAGGGGGACCCCATTGAGGAGTAAAATGGTCTGGCGTTAGACAGAGGAACATCTACACATGTACGAAGCAATTGGGAGTGAAAGGGTTAACAATTAACCAGTTCGATGATCACGTAAACTAAAAGGCAGTGTGGGAGTGTAGTTTGCTACACTTTCAAGTCAATTTATTACTTTATGGTACGAATCAATCTGCTCGCTAACGGCTGTGAAATGACACTTACCTGCATGAACTTGAAGGAGGCAAGAGTACAGCATGTTATAGAAGCCACGAGGATCTATGTTTAGAGCGTCGCCTGAGAACAAAAAGACAAGGTCATTGAAAACGCGCACAAGATGACTAAGATGGATGAACACTTGACTTTATTGCGGAAGGTCGTGGGAAAAATCAGGACAAACACATCAGGTCTTCATAATAAGATCCACAAAATGCTTAACTGAAAAGGAACATAAACCACTTGCCCCTCTTCATGAAACAGCAGGAAGCAGAATGAAAACCCATGGCCAGCAAGCACTGTCGTGGTACACAAATAATTTTCTACTGGCCAATCCAGACAATTTTCAGTCTCTAAACATTAATCCAAAAAATGGAAATTCGATAAGGACAAGAGTGACAAGATGCTGAATACAAACGGTCTAGACATTGCGAACACAGAACTAATCAAACTATTAGGAGTTCACATAGATGATAATCTCAACTTTACTGAGCATATTAGCAAATTATGTGCTAAGGCAAACCAGAAAGTCGGAGTACTCCCTCGTCTTCGAAAATTAATACCCTGCAAGGCTAAGTTACTGCTGTATAAGTCTTTTATACTACCCTATTTAACCTACTGCCATTTAACCTGGAATTTGTGCAAGTCATCGCACAAAAGGAACCTAGAACGAATACAAGAACTAGCCCTAAGGGTGATATATAAATCCCACTCCGATGCATATGAAAAACTCCTGAGACGTACTGATATACCTTCTCTATATAACAGACGGCTTCAAGATATCACAGCATCTACATACAAAGTCAAACATTTGCGTTTCTGACCTGTTTGTCAGCAAAGGTTCTACACACTCACTGCGGAATAGCGACTTCGTGTTTCCACGTTTTAGAACTACCCTCTGTTAGAATCTTAGGCCATTCTTATGGTCAAAACATACCGTAAAGCAAAGGTATTCGCCCAGTTTACCCATTTTTTATAAAAAAAATATAAGAAAACTGAACCTTGCAGACATTTTAACAAACAATAGCAATTGCTGTAATCTTTGTAGCCAATATTTTTATTTTCATTTTTTATCATTTTATTTTGTACATGAGTTAACATAGGATCTCTTATACTCATTACGTTTTTAATCATTCTCCTGTAAATAGTCAAATTCTATAAGTACCATATGTTACGTAGTGTTGCCACTTTATTGGTGTCCCCAATTAGTCCATCTGGGCTAAACACACAGACACTTAAATAAAGGTTTTACTTTTACTTACTTACTTCCTTACTTCCTTACTTCCTTACTTATGTACTTTATCTTACCCAACAGTAAGGCATGACAGTTTTTAGAAGCAAACGGCTCAATCATAATTTACAGGAGCAATTGAAATGGGTTGAAGATGAGCAAATCACAAAGTGGAAAGGAAAGGAGCAGAATAATATTGAACATTGATGATATTTGAAAATTGGGTTAGAAATAGCTGGGGGAAACGAGTTGAAAATTTCGGTCAACGGACGGAACGATTTCTTCATATGTAATGGGAACCTTCCAAAATTAAAGCAACAACATATCAACCCAACCTTGACCAGATAGTATCCTCATCGCCGTCAGAACACAATTGAGAATTTCTCTCAGGGTCATTTCCTGCAAGGAAGCAAGAAGAAAAGGGATTTGTGACCTCAGTTGGCGAAAACCAAAAAAAAAAAAAACAAAAAACAAAATGCCACGCCTTCACCTACTGCCTGTTGTTTCCCTCCAAATAAAGAGAGCTGTCATAATTCATTCTTTTCCCGTTAATACTTTGGACACATTATTTTTTCCCATTCCGGAATATGAATACGCGGAAAAATCCTATGCTACACTATACTTGATCAGTAAGAAACGACCACAGCTGATTCGGGGCCACGCGTCTCGTTGGTTGTTTACCTTTTCACACTAAACAGGCGGCACCTTCGTAAATAATTGCTAAATCGTTAATACATACTAATGACTGCGACCCATTGCATTTTAGGCAGTTTTAGTACCAATGACGACAATAATAATAATAATAATAATAATAATAATAATAATAATAATAATAATAATAATAATAATAATAATAATAATTTATTCACTTATATTGCGCAAATTAACAAAAATTTGATCAAATGCGCATTACAATTATGAAAAGTTAAGAAAGTTAAAAATTCATATATAACAATTTGAGAAAAAAGAATAAAAATCTTAAAAGCTAATTAAATTATGAGACTCCTATAAATATGCCCTTGAAAAAAGATGCGCTTTTACAACACCAAAAAAGAAGTCAGCGAAGAACGGTTGAACCCAACACTACAGGTCATTCGCATTCAATTCCAAGGCCGCAACATCCGTTTGACCACGCCGCTTCCAATCAATCTCTTTATCGTACTCACAAGGACACCAGATAAAGCTGATTTATACATACGACGCAAACACAAGAACATGCGCTACCTGAGTAACCGCTTACGTTTTGATAATAATCACCCTTTGTTAGGACAAATGACACGAATCAGCAAGTCAATGGGTACGCGTATCTTGGTTATGAATTGCTTGCATCAGTTGTTAGTGGTGTGTATGCCCAGGGAGCTAATTTGTCATGCCGACAAAACGACGATACGATGTCAATATGGTCCATGGTGTCGGGAAAAATTTATTGCAAATGGTCTTACTAGAGTTCCGTGGACGTACCTCGTTGTTTAACAATGTCTGCAATGCAGTCATGAGATCACTGAAGAAATCAATATTGATGAGATGAGCAAATTTGGCGAGCCCCTCAAGCACAGGTGACAGCAAAGGTGAATGACCAACAGTCTTCAAGACGCGAAAATACGTCACAAAAACAAACTTGAGGATCTCTGTTTGCTGTCGAAAGGAAGGACAAAATTAGGTGGCCCTTAATAAAACGATCGATCCTGATATGAAGCCATTTGTGAAACTATGATTACAGTATTTGAAGAAATGTATTTTATGGGTATGGTTTCGGAATACTCGGAAAAAAGACGAATCCTAACAGGAATCCAGTCTCTCAACCTTTGATTAGCAGTTCGGGTGCTTTTACACTGCTCTACCAATTTTTCAACTTAACCAAGTAGCCTACACGTAGTTCCCACGAGTCAACTACACTTGTGGGAACTCTGTGCTGAGCCCCTTGGACTGACGATACGCTTATTCTGAAAGTGCCCCTAACCCCAAAATATTTTTTTCGCTAAATGAATCTTTGCACCTGTTCAAGACGCATTGCGACCATTTTTTCCTTTTTCTAACAAATCCTGCCATTTTATTTTATACGCTTTGAAAGTTGCGAAAATCCAAGCATCGTTTGTTCACGACCGAGTCACAAGGGAAGTGGGTCTATTCCTGATTTGTCGTCATAATCTACACTGCATGCATTTTTACAAAGAGTTAATTAATGCAATGTAAATCGGTTTTTGACGTCAAATCAGGAATAGACCCACTCCCCTTCTGACTCGGTCGTGAACAAAAGATGCTTGGATTTTCGCAACTTTCGAAGCCTAGAAAATGGCAGGATTTGTTAGAAAAATGAAAAAGTGGCCACAATGCGTTTCGAACAGGTGCAAAGATTCATTTTAGCGAAAAAAATTATTTTGGGGTTAGGGGCACTTTAACTTTTGACATACTCTCAAAAAAAAAAAAAAACAACTAAACCATCTCCCACACTACACTTGCGAGAAGGCACCATTTCAACAATTTCAGGTCTAACGATAGAGCATAACAATTTATTGCCCTTGAACCTACTTCAATGATCTACTGTAGCTTCAATGCGTCTCCTATACATGTAGCTCAGTGATAGAGCATCTGACTTAATACTTGGAAGGCCATAGCTTCCACGTTTGTTAAAATCACTCGGACTTTTTTTACGCGTATCCCCAAGTTATCACCGAAAATATATCTCTGTATCATCTGCCAAGCTTGGCGCCTTCTAACCCAGCAGGGCTTTGGACAAACGCGCATCTGAACCGTTTTAGACCATTTCGGAGTTCAACCTTAAAAAGCGTCCAAGTGTCCAAGCGTCCAAACTCCTGTGATGGCTAAAATGACAAAAAACCAGCTTTTTTCAAAAGAACGACTGCACACCTAGCCCATTCCTTTTAGGTAAAGTTGGTAATGGCTAGTTGTCGATTCTTGCTCCTGAATGAGCACATACAAAGTCACGCACACAAATCAAATCTTCTCATTCCAAGCATATTAATGGCATAGAATGAAACAAGGTCCAACTTCCTGAAATGTGTAGCTTGTTAGCCTCTCATATATATATATATATTTTTTGACTTCGCGCTCATCATGGAAATTTGAAACACATCAAAGGATAAAATTCTCTGAAAAGCCTATTTTATGAATTACATGTACCATTGACCACCGCCCACTAGTATAATTTCTTCTTAGCTAGGATGCGAAAAGGATATCAAATATGACAAGAAATAATAGTGATATCAAGATGAACCAATCGCCCGTCCCAAAGTCATACTTAACAAGACGCCTACAAGGGCGTATCCGTGGAATGCGCAAACAGTTAACACATATTGTCCAGTTACAGTGAACTTCAATGACAGGTAAACTTCGGAAATGGCGAGAGATTACCAGAAAGATAAATCTGTAATATAACTTGAAGTTGTTTGTTGTAAAAACTCACTATTAATGTTACTAAATTTGCAAATGCAAACAACGAAGCCCTATAAGCGGGTTATCAGTATATGGGATAATTTATTTATTTATTTTTTGAAGGAGACTTTATTCAAATCCCATAGTTTTACTTGCTTCCTTAACTCCATTCATCCAAAAATTACAAGACTAGCCTTAAATCATCCCAAATCCTTATTACAAAGCATATGCTCCATGTAAACTGAAAGATCATTCAAAACTTAATGAAGCACGCGCGTCCAGGTGAGTGTAGTCCTGGGAGGGACTAGAAGCTCCAGAGGAATAATACACCAGCGCAGTACAGGGGCCAGTTTTCTTCCGCGTGATTATGATAGTTACATGCGCTTCCTGTAAAGATGGTGTAAAAAGGGCTTAACAGTTGAAAGTAAATGTGAATATTTAAAACATATGAAGTCTGACAGCGGTTATCAGTTACACGCGCCCCTCGACGACATTTTTTCATATTTCGAAAATAAAATTTAAGTGGAAGAAAATCAAATGTTTCCATGACGATACTCCTGTTCTCTTGGCGGCAGTTGAATTCATCATGGAAAAATTTCAATGACGTCCACCTAAAGTTCATTTTGGAATATGAACAAATGAAAATGAAGAGGTAAGGTGCAAAAAATTTCATGTCAAGGTAAATAATGTTTAGTCACAGGCAGCCCAGACTCGGAGGGTAAAAAAATTATAAGGATTTGTATGGGAATCTCGATAACAAACTGAAAAAGATATTTACACGCAAAAGTTGTCAATAAATAAGGAAAGGCTGGAGAGTAATTCTAGTCACGCTCAAACTCCAGCGATGGCCACACGGATAAATTTACTTCTCTTTGACCAAGTTTTAAAGTCCAACGAGTATCCATTGCTGAGAAAAGGCGATGAATATGGAAATATTCAAAATCCGTCGGGGCTCGCTTACAAAGAGTTTGGACACGGCTGGTTAACCGTTCACTAGAGCCTCGATACGGTGAGTGCAAATAATAGAACGTTTGAAACGTGTCCAGATTTGTTGTAAGCGAACCTCGAAGGATTTCGAATACTTGAATATTCATCACTGTTTCTCAGCAATGGATACTCGCTGGACCTTCAAATTTGGTCAAAGAGAAGTAAATTTATCCGTGTGGCCATCGCCGCAATTGAAATACGAAAGAATGGTCAACAACACAAGTGACAAGTGATTCACCTTACCACAGCTAACAAAATATGTAGTGAAGCAACAAATTGATTTTTTTGCGTTAATCTTACCAATTTGGCTCTCTTTTGTTGGCTTTCTACGGCGTCTGTTTCTTTAAGTTCCTTTTCTAGTTTCTTTAAATCCCTTTTTCTCTAAGAGGCAAGAAACGTGACAGTGTGTTTTGACAATCACAAGCAAACAAACAAACAGAATGAATTCAGTCGTGCCTGAAACAGCTCAGGACGCAATTAAGGTCATTTTTGAGAGCTCTGAAACATTAACAAAATGACAGTTCAGCTTCCCTGTGACTAAGGAACTGCTCATATCTTGGAGAGTGATATTTACCTCGGATGATATCGCCTTCCCCAATCAGCATCATTCTTCAAAACATACTCAGCCTAATCCAATAATTGCTAGAGAAATCAAGTTACTGTACTTTACCATAATTATACCCACGGACTACCAAGATGCCTTTTTGGGATTTTGTTTCTGCGCGAAATCCGGAGGAGGCACTAAACAGCAATTCCTTGCAAAGCTCTGCTTATAACGTACCTTTTTCTCTTTCTTCGACATCTTCCCTTTCAGCTTCTTTTCCATTTTATTCTTGTTTTTCTCAATTTTCAGTGCCACTGCATTTTTCTTTTCCTTGTTTTGTTTAAGTGACTGGATGTCCATCGGGTTAATCCTCAAGTGAAGAAATGTTTCCAAAACCTGGATATTCACACAGAATGGAAAAACAAAACAAATCTTAACAATGAAAATAGTGCAGTTATACATACAGTGCATATCGCGACGGGAATAGAAGTGATTGCTCACAAGCGAACCAAGCTAAAGCAACCTAAGAATTACAGCACATTCTTGGTTTGGACTAGGCACAGTTTACTAGATCAAGTCTAGTAAAATACCTCCAATTAACACATCAACTACAGTCGGCTTCAAATCAGTATCGCTATCCCTTTTTATGAAGATCCGTTTCAATATGCCTTAGGTGCAGGGTAAACATTTGGGAGACAAAAACATCTTATTTTCAACGTCAACTAAACAAAAAACACTTTCTGGTAAGAGCTGATGGTCTTTCCAAGGAAATGATAGTAATATTGGAAAAGCAAATAAAGTTTTCTGAGCTGTTCACTTACACAAGGTTGAACTCTCAATCCTTTACTCTTCACAAACTTACTGATAACTCTCACAGCCTAGTATCATAAACAAGAGAATCACAACATGAATTACGATAACATTATTCCTACGTGGCACATGGCGGCAACTCAACGGTCTAAGTGATGGACTGAAAGTCCTTTCAAGATCAACCAGTCGGTGGAAGATTGCAGGAGAGCGCTGTTCTCAATAGTCTACGGACATAATTAATTAAAAACATTTCATTTTAACGAATAAAGTGAATGTTTCCACTGAACGCTAATCGGTGAACTGATGGGCATGGCGGTCAAATACTTGAATCCGCTTCAAGATAAAACAGAGATTTGATGAAAGCAAAATTAAATAATTCGGGCAAATCCAGAAAAGATATCCGCCTTTTCGAGAAAGTTAAAAAGTTAACTTCCTTTTCGTTTTGATTCTTCCGTGCCTTTCACTTGGCAGCCGTTAACCGTCAAGTTGGCCACATTCAAGGAAAGCAGGGCAAAAACAGGGGGAATTTTTCCATTTATGGAAAACGCGTGAATTAAGGAGAATAATCTTGAGAAATTTCTAGTTTTGCCATTTTTTCCACTATAACACGAAGGTAAAAGATAAGCTGGGAAACTTGGCGCTGGTATCATCCGGGAAAAAGCCCAAAAATACCCCAGGGATTTACCAGAAAAAGGCGGCTGCATATGCAGGTCTAGTATGGTACTGACTGAGGATGGCTAAGTTCTTGTATTTTGCTGTTTTCGGAATCCAATTCTTGAAACGTATAATTGATGGAAACGATCACTGATCCGGAAGCTTAGCTAGGGACAGCAGGTTGCCCACGCAAAATGAAGAGGAAAACTGATAGAATAGCAAATGGTTTAGACCCAAGAGTCATACGGCTTGTGTTTTCACTAGGACAATTTTAGCTAGATGAAGTCAGAAAAGTCCCGAAATACAATGCCAACTTTTTTCAAAAAGAAAAACAACGGGTTTTCTCGCCTTTACGACAGAAACTCACGCAGAGTTTCCTACCTCGAAAGATGGTTTAACTTGTCCGTACAAATACCGCAGCCAATCGCATCCAGTGTAGTGACAGATGCCTGCCAAACAATCTGGCAAATTTATTTTCCAGACGCTCGCCTCGTGGTTCTTTCGAAACAAAAACTTGTATGCTTGTAAACATGGCTGACGAATTGCAAAACACTTCCCAATTCTTTCGCCGTTTTACATTTCCTACGGACCCGTTGGATGCTCAGATCCCCCGTCCAGGGGCTTACCTGTTTCACAGCGTCGGCATGCACAATCAATTCCCGCATTACAGGCAACCAGCAGTTCTTCCACACCAAGTTCCTATTCCACATGCGTCACCCTCGACAAGCTCAGTCCCGAGCAGCGAAAGCGAAAGCACAACGAACGAAGAAAATCCACAGCCGGCGCCAGGAGCTACGAACAGGAACTGGACAGACGCGGAGACATGGTATTTACTTGAATTGTGGAGGGACAATATCCCAATCAGCAAGAAAAGAAACAGCACTGTGCGGGACGCCATCGCGAGGAAGCTCAATTCCATTTTTAAAGACCAGGGAATACCAAGCTACCGCACTGGTACGCAGTGTAAGGCGCGCATTAAATACCTTCAGGAGGAGTACAAACGAGTAAAGGACCACAATTCCCGAAGTGGCAACAACCGGGAATCGTTCGAATACTACGATGAGATCGATAAAATTTTGGGATCCAAGCCGAAAATCACGCCGAAAAAGTTGTTGAATGTGGTTTGGTTGAAGATGCCGACGGAACTGCAGTACGTTGGTGACTCTGAAGCTTCACCTGAATCAAATACTCCAGCAGATCCCGAAAGCGATACAGACGTGGAACAGGAATTAGAAAAGAACTTAAAAGGAATCCCAAAACATTCCGAAAAAAGGAGCAAAGGAAAAGCGCCTACTGTAAAGAAAGCGCCGCTGTTGGACTCAGCCTTCGACAGCCTTCGGCAGCCTTCGGATCTTGTGGAATTTTTACAAGAGAGTCAAAGTAAAGACCACGAGCTTTTCGAGCGCCTCGCCGACAAGAAGGCACAGAGAGAGAGAGAGAGAGAGATCTTAAAAGTCAAAAACCTTATGTTCGATGCTATAAAAGAAATAGCGAAAATTCTTAAAGGAGACAGTTAAAGAGACAACTGCGGACTTTCAGACACAAGTTTTTGTACATCAAGTACAAAGAGATTTAATGTTTATTATTGTTACTGTTGAACTTGTTTGAAGTGAACATCAAGTACATAGATTTTTTTTATTATTGTTGCAGTTAAACTTGTTTGAAGTAAACTTCAAGCAAGTACATAGATTTTCTTATTCGAAGTGAAAATCAAGTACATAGATGTTTTATTGCCGTCACTGTTGATCCTATTTGAAGGGAACTTTTTCTATCAAGTGTTGTTTACCCCATTTTCCAATTTCGTCTCAATTATAAAGTAGTAAAAACTTCAAAATTCTTTAATACTTGTTTACAATGAATTCAGAACTTAAGGAATGACACAATTAATGAACTAATCTTTGCAGGAAAAATGTCAAATGTCCGCATTGATATCATGGCCTGGCAGAGGCACTCTAGGAAATCCATTCCCATCACTAACTACATTAATTTCAGTGGGATCATTAACCTACAGGCAAATATTGTGGACTATGCAACAGGCAATAATTGTAGAGGACACTTTCTCCACTGATTTATCCAACTTATTCAGTATAGGCACCTCCACCTCCCCTTCAACAGTCCAAATGCCTGCTCCACAACCACTCTTGCACTGCTCAATGATTTATTGAAATCTCTTTGGCTATCGGTCAGAGCTCTGGTCTTTCACATCCGTCGCAAAGTAATGCATCTTGGCGCGTCGTTACAACTTCCGAACATGTGACACAATAAAATTCCTCCATGGTATTTATTGCGTTGATCTGTTTAACGTAGCTTATCGAGTTATGAGAGATGTTCTTGTGAACGGGTGGCGATATACTTATTTGCTGGTCTTTTTATAGTGGCAGTGCCGTCTCTGAAGGAACGAACGATTGTTGTTGTATACCAATTTAAGTCAATTAAATATCATCGGGCGAATCATCTGTAGTTCCGGGCGAATAGCCGTCGGGCAAACAGGCTTTTGGGCGAAACATCCGGATACCGGTGCCACCTATCCTACGCGTTGGGGAATGCAAGATGTCGCCGTTTTCTATTGCAGGTAGTAGTGAGCTCATTGGTAGCACGCGAGCATCGTAAATACTTCCTGCACAGCCAGTACTCACATGCAAAAACTTGCCATTAACACCAGCAACTCCCTG
>OX421445.1:39669399-39679399 GCA_949126865.1 Montipora capitata | reverse complement strand
TGGATTTAAGCTTGGAGGGAAAAAAACCCTGAGATCACAATCAACTAGACGGTGATGATGCTGTGAAGATAGAAAAGCTTGGAACTAAACTTGAACTGAGAACAGTAGCTTAAAGAGCCTTACTCACCCACTTTACATTGCGCGCCCACATTACTTCAGTCGCCATTTTCACGGGAAAATAAGTTATGTTTACTAGAATTTCAGTTTCTAATATTATTTGTGTATGACTTGCTCGTCGCAACATATTACCCAGTGGAAACGGAATCGTTGTTGAACAAACTGCTGTTAGGATGGCAGCGAAGAGTACCGAAATTGGAAATGCCTTGATTAACGGCTGGAACGATTAGAATTAATGCATTATCATTTCTGGAAAATGAAGAAATAACTTCTTGGACTACAATGTATGGAATCACGAAGGGCGAATCCACCGTGCGTGTCTTCCGCTCAGGCTGCCGGCACTATACAAGGAGGCAAGGCAAGTCTTCAGAAAACATTTGAATACGGATCTCCATCACAATCAGTAAAAAGCCTTTATCCATTTCATTTTCTCGTTGATAATAAAACTGCGTTTTGTGGAAGCAAACTTGTGTGTGACATTTTGATTCTTGGTCTGGAAAAGTTGAAAACTATGAGGTCATAAGGTCAGCTTGTGTAAATATTTACAGGAAGAAGAAATTGTTTTGGTCTCAACAACCGGTTGAAGACTTAGGAACCTTCAAAAGGAAGAAATTCTAGGAACGAAGAATGAGAGCATTTTATCTAATGCTACAACTGTGTATTGCACGCGCCACACTGAAACTATCTTTAGTTTACTTTATACTTGCTTATCGATAACCTCTTGCATTGTTTAAAAAGTACTGCGCAAGCAGCGAATTAAACTATCTCGCCTTGCTGTTTCCATTGCGAACTACTTGGGTATAAAATAAATATGGGTTGCTTGCTTATTAATTGAGGTCCAGTTAAAAGTTCAAACAACTAATGAGTACCACGCGTAGAAACTGTATTTCCCTCTTGAATTCACTGCGGTCGTAGCTCCACGCTTCATAGAAAAGCGCTCGAAATGGCAAGGTATTCTTCGAAGTGTTCCTTTACTTCCCTGACAAAATTGTAATAGTTTTTCTCGCGAGTGCAGACATAGCTCAAACGATACTCACCCATATATGAAAGTAGACACTCCAAATTCCCGGATAACAACAACACCAAAGGCGCGCAAAGTAAAGTGGGTGAGTAAGGCTCTTTAAGGCCTGACTTGAACTTTTCTTTGGACAGCCAAAAAAAATCCTTAACCCATTGATTTCTGAACCGCCCCCTCCACCCCCCCCCCCAATTGCACCCCCCCCCCCCCCCCAATTTGACGACTAAAAGTCAACCCGTTGACTACTGAACTGCTCCCCTCCCCCTCACGTTGACAAGTAAAATCATCTAGCATTAGACAGAGCAAAAGCTGTAAAGTCTCGGTCCCAGGGGCCAATGGTTTAATAATGCCAACTTCACGAATTACAGAGAAATGTTTGAGCTACGCTGAAAAGCAATTGGTGTGGCAGAGAGGAAATACAGATAATGTAAGTGGTAACACTGGATATGAGGTCAACAACATGTAAACATTGCTTGGCTGTTACCTCAGATGTAACTTTCTTCTGTAACAAACCATTAGACGCAGTTTTCTTCTGGAGTTTCACATACTCTACAACAATGAAATAGTGATTACAACTCGATAATGTGATGATTTTATCATATAATAAGAAGTGCAGTATGGGCCTGATTCAATAATTACAAACTACTTAATAACCGAGTGTGAGGTTTTTACGGGAAAATCTCAAACTAAGGCCTTGCCGTATTGACCAAGCGATAGCGAGGTCAATACAGTTAGGCCGAGGTTTGAGATTTTCCCGTAACGACCGAACGGCTGAGGTTATTAAGTTGTTTATTATATGGCTAACAAAACGCTTCCAAAGAGGAAAAAAACCTTAGCTCAAGCGGAAGTCATCCCTTCACATCCGGTAATGCGCACGCTGCTTTTTAGGCCATTTTCGAAATATCAAATATTCAGCTTGATAGTGAGGCAGTGGGGACAAAAACAATAGAAACACGTTGGAATGAATGTGAAAAATATTTGCATATTATCCACTTTCCTTTGTCTTTGTCCTCCAAACCTCTCTTCTAGGCTCAATTTTAATATATCGACAAAAGGCCTCTTCAGTCATCGTTTCAAACCCAGGTCAAACTGCACAACAGAATTCAGTGAACTAACATGTACTCCCATCAAGAAAATACATTTATTTTCGAAAAAAAAAAAGATCATCACAGTCGTAAAAAGGATTTTAGTATAGTTGTCAAAAAAATTGACGCGAGAAATTTTCGTTGACATTCTCAAGAATCAACGGCCAAACGTCAATGCATAGTGATAACAGAAAAGGGTGTCAAACTTGCTCAAAGGAACGAAGCCTCTTGGTGAAAGAAAATACAATTTCAACGGAATGTACTATTTATGATGAATCAAGGATATTTGCCTTGAGAAAGGAACCTCTGTTTGCTTCGCTGTAAACCCGACATGGTGTCATGGCTCATAATCGTCGCTATTAATTTTTCAGACATCTTTGAAAAGCTGTGCCAACAAGTGGTCAAGGGCAGCCAGTAAGTGCAAAACTTCCACGCTTCCCTTGTTTATTGAGGACAAATATCGTTGGAAATCACAGTTTTCCTGGTAGTGTTTTCACTTTTTTGCTCTTTTATGTTGTTTCAATTTCTTCTTGGCTAGCACTGTAATTGTAATTTTAATACTGATGTACATGTACCTTCATTTTCTTCTTGAAATTCAAGCTGGTCAGGGTAATAAAATTCACTCTCTGAGCGTTCATAGTCTATAGTCTCAATGCAAATAAAAAAAATTGTGGCCTTTGGATAACCCTTTGTTTTTTCTTTCCTAATTTGCATAATCCGTAATCGGCCCGTGGGCATTATGGGAGAATAATGCCTTAGCACTTAGCTGCGCTTAGCCAATCAGAGTGCATGTTACACAATGTATATTCGCCACAAACACTAGGCATAAAATAAAGTGTAATAATGCATGACAGTGATGTGCTTTATGTACATATATTATGCATTTAACTTTGGTCATGCTGCAAACTTCATTCAAAAATTTAATTGAATTTGCATTTAATATTGTATTTTTGTTCCCCTGTATTCACCTTTGCCAATTAAATCATCACTACCCAGTAATTACAATTTTAAGTTGAAAAGCAATATACCTTGTACAGTGGCCTCTAGGATTTGCAAGTATCGCTGATACTGTTTCAGCAACCCCTCTTCAAAGTCTCTCAGCATTCTAACATCTTTTGATAACTGCAAAAAATATGAAAAAGGTAGAACCTTCATTTTATTGTCCATCAAGTTGTGGGTCTCCTGTGCAAACATTACTTATACTTTTAACACATTGACCCCTTAGGTCAGGGCTTGAAATTAACGAAAAAATCCGGTCGCAATTTTGCGACAAGATACGAAATTCGCAAAATTTAGTCGTGAAATCGTCGCGCCGCATTGTGTTGTCAGCGGTGTAGCAAAACAAAATATGAGACCACAATACTTGTGTTGAAAGAAACCGCTGAAAATGGCGAATGATATCGCAGGAATGGAGTGGTCATCATTTCTTTCCATCCCTCAAACTGACATTTCCCTTTTTATTCAACTTATACGACGTACAGTCTACTTTAGACTTCAAATCTACTTCAACGAAACAAAGATTTTAAACAAGCTGAGAAGATTCACAATAGGCGAGGCAAAGAGTTGAACCCGGATCGATGGCTTAATTCACCTTGCAGTTTCCGGTCTTTCCGATATCCACTAGACTAACGAGACAACCTTCCAGAAAATCGAATTTTTTAGAGTATTGCAATAGTAGTACCCAGCAAAACAATTGAAAGTTAACCGTCTTCAACGGGGTTTTTAGACCTAAATACTGTAGATCAGCCCGGCATAGCTTAGAAACGCTATTTCTTGTTGAACTAAAGCTGTAATTTTGCCTGTTTTCATTCTCTTTAGAGCGGTTAGCTTGTCAATATTAACATGGGATATTGCGTCGTGTAATTGTTACGAAATGTCCAATGTGAATTTAAGGGATGGAAATTAGTGTTGACCGAATGGAGTTGTGCACGTAACATCGCAGCGAAATTACGCTTTCGTCAGATGAAAGAAAATTCAAGGCGAGAAACAAAATAATTTTGTCATTTCTTCATTTATTTTAGTAAAAAGATCAGCAAAGCGGCAACTGCTAACCCTTTTGTTTCGAAAGAGCGAAGATGAAAACAAGTCGCAAATTTGCGACTTCTCCAGATATTTTAGTCGCAAAGGGAAAAAATTCAGTCGCAAATGTGACTGTATTGGTCGCAATTTCAAGCACCCTGTTGACGAGTAAAATCGTCCGGCATTAGACAGAGTAAAAGCTGTCAAGTATCACTCACAGGAGTCAATGGGTTACATGTATTAAAATTAATAATATCTTGCTTTACTGGCAATCCTTAAGATAGGTTTCCGTGTGGAAGGTACACTGTACTACATGTACATGTACACATGTAGATAAAGCTCAATATTTGCAACATGTACATGTATCTTGAGAAAACAATATTGAAGGTAGAGAGCCAAGAGACTAAGAATTTAAAACTACAATTATTATGTAGTTTCAAATATCAGTGGTCTCTTTGCCCTAAACCCCTTACGGGGTATGGATAAGGCAATAGAGAAAATGCATAATTATGAGATGTAAAAAAGGGAGCAATCTCAGGAAGCAGACTTACCTGAACACCTTGCTCTTTCTCTGTTGTTAGCCTTATTGGATATCTGAAATTACCAAGGGAAATGCATTCCACAAAGTTAATGAAATTCTACACTGTACATATTTTGCCCCACACAGTGTGTACAATGTACTCACTGCCCTGGTTAGCAAAAAAAAAAGGCAAAAACAAAAACAGTAAACTAGTCTTGTGCCAAACTGTAATCCTAGTTTTTTTCATTTGAATTCACATTCTGCCAATAACTTTTAAGTCTATTATAAGAACCTTAAAAAATTTTAATTTGCTTTTAAAAAACCTCTTCCAAAGAGGAAAGAAACAAAAATTATCATTTTCTATGTATTTTGATATTCTGTATTTTGCTGTGAATATGATGAACTCAGCTACTCAAATGTCAATCAAAACCAATCACTCTGTTGTGAGATTCAGAATTCCTCTCAAATCAAATAACAAATGTGTTTTTCACTTACATGTACATGTCTACTGTACCTACCCTGGAATTATATCTTTAAAAACAGTCATTAAAGAAACCATTGCAAGCTTTCTTGTGGTAATATTAACATCAGAATCCTTATCATGACACAACTTGCAAAGTTCTCGCAGCTCAGGTACCTTAAAAAAATGCAGGCTATGTGTATAAGCAGATGTCATTTCCAATTGTTTGCTTTCTAATACAAATTACCAGTGAGAAAATATCTCCTCAGTTTGATTAATTAAAATTTATTTTTTGTAAATTGAGTGAAGGAAAGACATACATGTATTTCTAAGCAAACTCTTATACACTACAAAGAGTGGGAAAAATTGGGATTTTTGCAGCATTGCTAATTTTTTGTGGTATTTCGGTGAATGAAATCTTACTTTGTGTTGTTGCGCTGATCTGAAACCATATGGTGTGTGATGTTCATGTTTTTGAACCAACAATGTTTGGTGAAACACAATTCACTTGTGGTGTTGCATTTTTTTACTTTTTTCTAAGAAACTCTGACTCAGTCTGACTTTTCTTTTTCTTTTGGTTCACAATTTTCCTGCACATGCACAAGATTCCCATTTATGGATACTAAGTCAACACAATCTCCAGAAGAGAGTAATCTCAGAGAAGGTACTCTAAGTAGGAACTCATTCAGAGGTGAATGTCTTGTTATTGCAGTAAGAATGGAAAAATGGATGTTTTGAAAAAATTATACCTCCAATCACTCAGGGCTGCAAAATTGGAAGACATGGGGATTTGAAAACTGAGCATTAATTTTTATTCACGTATCCAAGGTACATGTACATGCAAGCAACCCTTAGTTTCTTTGAGTGAGCTGCCGTCCAGCGCCATGGACGAATAAATTTAATTTGAAATTGTTTTGGCGCTTGCGAGCATGTTCAGCTACTTTGCTGCGTTTGGGCGAGCCTGCTGTGTAGTGATTTCCCGCGAAATGAGACAAAGTGATGCCAAATACATCACGCGGGGGGTGACATACTTCGCACATGCTCGATGGAAAATCAAACAGTTGCAAGCCATGGTTTCTCTCTCGGGAAGCATAGGAGAAACCAACCTCTCACAGAGTGAGGGTACATGTACAAGTACCCTGCATACAGATCATCATGATCTTTACACTTGTCCGAGTCTTTTGTAACGAGTCATTAACCAGACAATCTAATGGAGCTAATCATGGTCATGCTGATGTTCATTTTAGTGAACCTTCAGGTATAAGAGAAACTACCATCGAAATGAGTGGGAAGCGCAGTAGCTTGACTCCGGATCGAGTGGTCTGGTTTCGGATCCTGGCTGGGGACATTGTGTTGTGTTCTTGGGCAAGACACTTTACTCTCACAGTGCCTGCGATGGACTAGCATCCCATCCAGGGGGGAGTAGAAATACTCCTAGTCACTTCATGCTAATGAAACCGGAGATAAGTGCTGGCCTGATGGGCCTTCTGGCTCGTAAGCAGAGACTTTTTTTTTACCATCGAAATGATTAGGAATGGGTGACATTGTGAGGTGCAGTTAACCCTTTGACGTCCAAACCGGCCTAAACCACCCAGACTTAGTATTTTACTCTGCCTAACGCCAGAAAATTACACTCGTCAATGGGGAACCCCTGGGAGTCAATGGGTTAAACAGCAATGTTTTTTTTTTTCAGATAATGACATTCATTGTCCTGCCTACATCAAGTATGGACATTTTTCCTCGATCAAAAAGCCATTTTGATCATGTACATCTGAGGACCATCTCCATGTCTGTGTTTAGTCAGATTTTCTTGCTGTGATACCGTGTTTGTTTAATTTTTTTGCGATGCTGCGGTATTCAGAGTCCCCCAATGTCCCCATCTGTGAAGAGTACTTCTGAGAGTACATGTATCTGCTTTCATCACAAATATTTTTATGATACATGTACTCATCATTATACAACTCACACTTTCTTGTGGGTTTTCCAAAATGCTGTTAGACAACTCAGCAATCCTAAGTTTCCTTTGAAGAAGGTTTTCTTGCCTCTGATTGAACAATTCAACCATACTCATCATGGGGGGAGGGGTTGAACCACTTGTGATTTGCCTGCATGCTTCTGCTGTTGCTTTATCTGTATTTGCCTCTTCAGTATCTGAGAAGGTACAGCAGAAATAAGGACCAAACAAGTCAGGATATCCAGGTTTTCTACATGCATGCACTGTAAAGGACTTAAGGCCTATGTGATCTCAAAATAGGGCCTCAATACAGTGTGAAAGGATTTAGCCAAGCCTAAAAGCAGAGCTCCATTTATGAGCCTGTAATCCAATCCAAACCCAGTACCTTGTCAGTGGTCACATAGTTACTAAAACAAGGAATGACCTACAATGAGCTACAATGAGCTACAATGAGCTACAATGAGCTACAAACCTACAATGACCTACTACAATGACCTACAATGACCTACTATGACGTACAATGATCTACAATTACCTATAATGACTTACTACAATGACCTACAATGATCTACAATGACCTACAATGAGCTATAATGACCTACAGTGATCTACTATGACCCACACCTGGGACAATATATATACAAAACTGTAAGCTTACATGTCCAGGGTCTGGGTGACTCGCTCTTGCAATGCCCGTGTTGAAAGGTATAAAACTACTCAAGCTAGATAGTGTCGCTAATCACTGTCCAAAACGTTACTATTGCAGATTCACTTTAAATTGACTGAAATATCGGGTTGCTGGTCACAGAGAATTTACAAAACACATTCAATATATCCTCGAAAACCATGCGTGACCAACCGTTCGTGGTTCAAAGTAAGACTTGTGTAAATATTATTCTTGCGGTTTACTACTGCGGTATTACTTTCCAAGTTGTTTAACAGTAACAAATTACAAAAAGAAAAACATTCCAAGGAAACCAAACCCCTGAACTAGTAGAAAATTATTTCATCTCAACTGAAAAGATTGTTTTCTTGCTCTGATTAACATTTGATGATTGGTGCACATCGGCGTGGCTTATGCAAATTGATCACGAGTGACGGCCGGTTGCCAACAGAGTTACTCGTGAAAGCGCAACGTGAGCAAAGATGGTTCGAACATCAGACTACTGTATGTCAAGTTAAGAATTATGTCGTTCTTTAGGCGAAATTTCAAAATTTCCCAAGTTTGTTTCGCTTGCTGGTTTTGCGTCTTCATAATTCGTATGCAAACGATGAGCGTTCAGATCATTTAGATAATTCATTTCTCCACTAATCACAGTCTATTCCTAGATTTGTTTTCCATGTGCAGTCAACATGCTGCAATTGCTATGATTACACATAACAATTTATTGCTGATGAAAGAGATGAAAAAAGAAACCATTCTTAAATTATTTGTTGGTGCGTCAAGTCTCAAAATAGTACCGACAGAGGCTCCAATGCCTCACAAGAATGTATCAATTAAGATTGAAGTTTGACAAGTTTCACAATAACATGTGGAAGGAATACCGTACTTGCCTCTCACCAAAATGGCGATGATAAAACGAAGACAATCGCACAAGTTTGAATTTCAAGTCTCCAAATAAAATAAGGTCAGCCTTGGACGAACACAGACAAAATCGAACCTTTTTCGAAACAAAACAAATTTCTCACGCACACATAGAGTATTACGGCTTGAATAACAACGAGTGTTTCTTTGGTTGGATGACACAACTGTCGCTTACACTGTAGTTAAATAACAGTATCTTTGTATCTTTACAGTACAGAAGTCTTTGGTTTTACATTATGTAAAGATAATAAAATTTGAGTCCTTACGGAAATCGTGCACTTTCTCATTTTGATTACGATTTCTTGCTTTAAGAATCAATTCTTCACACCATGAGATCTAAAACTTGACAGTCTTCCACTTATTTCACATGTGCAGCAGATCATTGTTCTTTCCCACGGCAAGCCTCGTCTTTTCTCTCGCGGCCAATTTCCCGTGGCAAATTGCACCTCGGTTTTACCGAGGGAAAAAAATTTGCATACCTCGGTGGTGCGCGACCACTACCCGTGGCAAAGACGAGGTATTGCCTCGTCCCAAGGGGTCAGTAATTTCAGGCGGTACTGTAACATGGATGTCTACCATGGAAGATGCATGCTGTAAACTAGCTGGAGTATGGCCTCCTTGATGAGCTCTAAACTTGGGCCTGTGATATGGTCACTGTGATACTGGTTACCTTTAACATTGTGGCTCAAGTATTTGGATATGGTATTTTTCTACAAAATGACTCGTGGTTTTATTAATGTAAACCCGTCTATTGTTCCTGTAGTTTGCAGTACAAGACCTACCAGATATTCAACTAATAATTTCACAAAGTATCTTGAACCAAAATGTAAGATGGTCACTTACCAAAAATCCTATCTAATAATTATCTGGAATAATGTTACAGATGAACTCAATTTATGTGTGGACAGGCTCAAAACATTTAAGGATGTTATGTCCAAGTACTATTTTTCCGCCATTAGCAATTATGACTGCAACAACCTGCATACGGCCCATCTCCTGTTGTTATCAGTTTTCCCTCTCCTGTTTGTTTATTTTCAACTTTTTGAATGTACTGGGTCCACACTGGCTCATGCTGTTGCGGGTTCCCTGCGGGTTTCCTTGTTTATAAATTACTTGTCTATTTGTTATTATTGTAATGTATTATCTGTTGGTGAAGCTAATAAAACAAAAAATAAAAATAAATAATACTGTACGTGTAAATTTCTTTCATCCTACACAATGTAGAGCTATACATGCACCTGT
>OX421445.1:39656899-39659399 GCA_949126865.1 Montipora capitata | reverse complement strand
CGATCTGTTCGAGGTTTTTGTTGCTGTTCCTCGCAAATATTTTTGCAGAAACCATTCCAGGAAATCTGCATCAAAGCGTCTTCCACTCAGTGTTTGGCAATATTGTCCTGATCAGTTGTGGAACAGCCCAGAAAAGTACGTTACTGTAACAGAGTAAATGTAAGTTTGCAAAACGGCTACAAAAACACATGTGCAGCAAAGCTTTGGAAGCATGCAAACACTTCAGGTACATTATATAATAATAATAATAATAATAATAATAATAATAATAATAATAATAATAGTAATAGTAATAGTAATAGTAATAATAATAATAATAATAATAATAATAATAATAATAAGCCTTACAGCTTTAGTTAGGTGCGTACCCGTGACTGAAAATTCTTTAACACTAAAAATTAGTATGAACACCAAATAATAATTATTAACAATTATTATTCGCCCGAAGGCAAGGTGAATGTCGGTTAATAAAAACCGAGATGAAGTTGAGGTTTTTATTCACCAACATTCATAGAGTCTGAGGGAATATCGGAAACCATAATTTAAATTTGCCTGACAATGGAAGCAACTCAATTTCTTAGTAAATGATGCCATCATGCAAATCGCCTATTACATAGTTGATTATTTGAATAATACACATTTTCTTTAAAACAATTAATTTATTCGTCGGTCACCTCAACAAAACAGCTTGTGGCTATTTTGAAAAACCGCTTAGGTGATTATCACGTAATAATGATCATCTCAATGACAACCAATCAGCGCAGAGAACTTTCAGTAATTATGCTAATAAGCATATAATTCCTATAGCACAAGACAATAATGAACAATAATATTATTATAATTCCATGAGTGCATGTTGATATGAGATCAACCACTCAATCATATCCATTGATTATTGTTTTATTAAATTTTCATTTGATTCTTAACACTTGGACAAATTTAAAGCCAATCAGTTTCCAGCGTGGTAACACTTGACGCAATCAGTTTCCATGTTATGTCATACTGTATAAGAGCTGTTAACTGAGAGTGAGTGAACCAATCAGAAAGCTAAAAACACAGTATCCGTGGTTCAAAATTTCATAATGTAAGGTATTATCTTTCCCCTTGTGCTTACACTGTCATTATTCACTTTCTGTGTAATGGTTTTATCATTGTTTTTGTTTGTAGGAAATGGTAGCCATACCTGATTTATGAAGAAACTGAAGTTGTGCAGTAGTACAGCAACCTACTTTTACTCTCTGCAGATTAGCTTTCTTGGTTCACGGAAAACCCTTTTCATTATAATTGTAAATACATTGTGGCATGGAAGATATTTTCAAACAGGTCTGGAGAATGTTCACCACCAAAATTTCCCATTTTGTCTGGATCATATAAGTTCTTTCCTCCTTTTGTTTAGTGGTTGACTAGTGACTTGTGAAATTGTATGGTGCACAAGAGAGCTAAATGCAGTGTCTCCTTTAGTTGTAAAACACATATTAAAGGAACACAAATAATATTGTCATTGTTGTTGAGTAATGTTAGGATTTAGTACTGCCAGTGGTATTACAAGTGTCTCTTTTGAGTGGATTCCCCAATTTTCTGCTAACTTGACCCAAACAGATATATATAGGTGGAGAACAAATTCGGGAAAATGAAAGGAAAAAATAGTAAACATACATCAGTTGATTATTACAATACACTATTGGTTTTGTTCAACATTATTTGCACTAGAAACAAAATTAACGACCATAAGAATTTAGTCTGTGATAGGGAAAAGTTTATTCTGACTAAAACGTATATTGGAAATTTAGGCATTTGGGTTTTCACAGGGTTACATGTGCATGGTATTAATTTTTATGTCAGTCCAATATTTTTCTTGAAAACTGTGTTCTCTTTAACTTTGTCCTTTTTTGTGAAGCATGACATTTTCTCCTCTCAATTCAACATTTGATTTGTGTTGCTGATCTTGTTTTTCCAGCGAAAGTGTGTTATGTTGAATAATAATTATTTTTGTTATATAACTGTTTTTGCCCCCAGCAGCGCATGCTCTCATTGGTTACTTCAAGGTCACATGACATCTAACAATAACACTTTTGCCGTTCAAAAGTCTCTGAGCGGGCAACAGTGCAAAATCTATGACGTCAGAGGGTAACAGTGCACTGTTGCCCGCAAATGTTGACCGACAACCGCCGTTGCTGTTCCCATTGCATGTTTTCCTATTTGTGCTATATAACAAATCAATTAATGACTGGTCTCTCAGGAACCAGTTCATTTTGTTTCCCTCGTCTGCGCCTCAGGGGAACATTGAAATTTTTAGGGAAACAAAATGAACTGTTTCCCTCGGGACCAGTCATTAAGTGTTTACTGTTGGGATAATAGCAAAATTATTGACCTTGCGTGTTCGGTGACACAGCTACATTGTAAATCAGAACCATTATGAAAATGATATCTGTTTTACCTTATTATAGTGAGCTAACTTTTTGGTGTGGTTTTACTCACAGGTCTTGTAATAGGCCAAAAG
>OX421445.1:39646899-39651899 GCA_949126865.1 Montipora capitata | reverse complement strand
AAGGCTGACGGGTTACGGTTTTCGCCCTGTGTCGCTTGATTAGAATGTAGCATTCAGTTGAATCCTCTGCTATATAGTAATAATAATTAACAATTATTCAACGAGGGCGCACTGGATATGAAATGATATATGTAACCAACAAGGCGCGTAGCGCCGAGTTGGTTATGATCATTTCATGTCCAGTAAGCCCGAGTAGAATAATTGTTTTATTAAAAACCCCAACATCACAACTATTTTATGTTGAATTTATTTGGCACAAAATGTAAAAACTCTTGAGACAAGCATTCAATTCCTCCATGTCCATATCCTCTATCGGCGTTGAAAATTTACTGCCCCCGGGACTTCCAAGCCAGTCTAAAAAGGTCAGTGAAATGTCAGTGTTAATCAACAACACGCACGAGCTAAAAAAGTTGCAAGAAAGATGTTCCCGATAAAAAAAAAAAAAAAATAATAATAATAATAATTACATAGGCGTTAAAAAAATTAGATACGTAACATTAAATATTTTCATGCCAAATTTTGTGACCTTTTTGTGTTCGAGGGGGTAGCATTGTCGACCAAAGCATTGATTTCTGCCTCGGTCAATTCTGATCCAAACCGGCTTTTGTCGGCCATTTTTTCTCGGAGCCGCAAAACTGTGTATTTGCTGCTGTGTTCATTGACCATATTTGGTAGTGCAGGTATATGAGCTGATAACCTGTGTCCGGCGAGCCAATGAAAATGCTGGAAATGTGATATCCGTAGTTCAGTTTTTAATAATTAACAATTATTCTACGAGGGCGCGCTGGATATGAAATGATATATATAACCAACGAGGCGCGTAGCGCCGAGTTGGTTATGATCATTTCATATCCAGCAAGCCCGAGTAGAATAATTGTTTTATTAAAAACCCCAACATCACAACTATTTTATGTTGAATTTATTTGGCACAAAATGGTAACATGTAACAAGTTTTGGTGCAAAAATAGAAATATTTACAAAAATGTCAAAATACATGATTGACAACGCTGACAACGGCTTCGCAAACTCGCTGAATGAGATCGAAAAAGAGTCCAGCAAAGGAAGGAATGTCAATATTTGGTGGAGTTACAAACGAAAAACACTCTCTAAAGGAGTCTCCTACAAAAGGAAGTTAATTTGAAGGACCAAAATTGTTGAAAACTTGAACGTTGGTGCAATTGTAAAAATTTAGTTGAGAAGGAAAATGGTTTTCTTGCTCCAAGCGTGTCACATTATTTGTTGTGTTCGTTGAGACTGCAATGTTGTTTTTATGGATCTGATCTGACGCTGGATATGCCTCAATTTCACCTGATCCACTTTTAGACTGATGATGGAGTAATGAAGCCCTGTTTTCCATGATTTGGGTTGAAGGATGGGACCCGTCGTTGCTGTTAAGGACAAAATTACTGAGGATGCGCGACATCTTGTGCTGCTGGTTGAGGGATGGTCGCTCATTGTAAGATTCAACCGACTGGTTAGATTTGTGGTCGGTTATAGCCTTGATGTGTCGTGTTTCACAGTCGCTGTCAGACAGAATTGTTACCGAAGTTGCCCCGAGGCAGTGGTTTGTGAGGTAAGGGTCAATGCCTGCTCGCTTACTCATGGATGTTAGCATGTTGTCGAGAGTACTGGCTCCGATCGGCACATTGCAAAACCAAATTTCATCAACATCAGGGTTGAACTTACCGCTTTCTACGTGCCGTGGCTTCTGGAAAAGGGCATCCAATTTGGGATTTAAATGGGCCAAGTAATTTTTAACGGTTTTAACATGACATCTTGCAGATTCTGGAACGGCAAAAGTCTTCGCGTCAGATTCGTCCTCAGGATCTGCAAGGCCACCCTGGTGGTTTTTTGTTGATGGTAGCGAACCGGGACATTGCCTGTTCAGTTCAAAGTACTCGATTCCGTTGAATGTTTGTCTGAGAGTAAGCATTCCAGACTTCATTTCACGTTGACTTTCTCGTCCTCGTCTTCCAAAAAACAGTCCAAGGTAAAACCAAGTTGTCCTTTGTAGCTGTGCGGGATTCTTTGTGTCAGCTAGTCCAAGTTCGCCGCAGTCGAAGAGCTTCTGAATCTGCTGCTTCTTGTGAACTAAACCAGCTATCTTTCCAGATTTTCGGAGGTCCTTAACGAATGCGTCCAAAACTTTGTTGGCTTCAGTAAGAGGAGCGTGACTGATTATTGAAAACTGTTTACTTCGCGGTGGAGAACGAAGAAAGCGGTCAATGGCAGCTCGGATAGACTTAAGCGATGTTTTCTTGTAAAATAAACCGTCTTGCTTTCTCGCAGATGTGTAAAAACTCTTGAGACAAGCATTCAATTCCTCCACGTCCATATCCTCTATTGGCGTTGAAAATTTACTGCCCCCGGGACTTCCAAGCTAGTCTAAAAAGGTCAGTGAAATGTCAGTGTTAATCAACAACACGCACGAGCTAAAAAAGTTGCAAGAAAGATGTTCCCGATAAAAAAAAATAATAATAATAAAAAAAAATAAAAAATAATAATAATAATTACATAGGCACTAAAAAAATTAGATACGTACCATTGAATATTTTCATGCCAAATTTTGTGACCTTTTTGTGTTCGAGGGGGTAGCATTGTCGACCAAAGCATTGATTTCTGCCTCGGTCAATTCTGATCTAAACCGGCTTTTGTCGGCCATTTTTTCTCGGAGCCGCAAAACTGTGTATTTGCTGCTGTGTTCATTGACCATATTTGGTAGTGCAGGTATATGAGCTGATAACCTGTGTCCAGCGAGCCAATGAAAATGCTGGAATGGTGATATCCGTAGTTCAGTTTTTAATAGCGGAGCCGCGCGCGGAGCACCATAGTTAAGAAAATATGGTAACCCATCGATGTGAGAAAATTTGGTTTTATAGCCATGACGTCATCAACGTCCGTACGTCCGTCCGCCCCTTCATGTATGCCAATGTGACCAGTAAACGCAACCATATCACGGGCTAATTGTCAGATTAAACGAGACTTACCTGTAAGTTGAAGTTTGATTACGATTCTGTTTTGTCATCAGTCCGGAACGAAGGAGTCACATGAGAAGCGCATGCGCGTTGCCGAACAGTATTCAACGTGAGTAGTGCAGGAAAAAGGAACGAAGGACATGGGAGGGTGGGTTATGTGAAGGCATGTGACTCCTTCGTTCCGGACTGATGACAAGACAGAATCGTAATCAAACTTCAACTTACAGGTAAGTCTCGTTTAATCTGGCAATTCTACCTTGTCATCAGTCTACGTCACTACGGAGTCACATGAGACTTCAAAGTCCTGCATTACGAACAACTCATAGCAGTAAATGGAATGTTTATTCCCAACTCGAGAGAGAAAAGTACAGTAAAACAGATCAGAGTGTGTCTGAATTCAGCAGCATAGAACCAAAATTAGCCGAGGCAGTGTCAACAGGCTTGTCATAAAACTTTGCAAATGTACTGGAATTAGACCATCCTGCGCTCTGCATAATCACTGCTAGGCTCAGGCCTTTGGCCTTACAGCTGGATGTTGATGTAGCTCTGCTGCTATGAGCAGAGTATTTGTTAATATCGATCCCTGCTGACTCTAACACTTGCTTAACCCATTGAGAAATGGTATCTTTGGATACAGGTTTAAATGGTTTAACATAACTTATCAGTAACTGTGAGTGTTCCTCTCGCAACTGTTTCGTACGCTGCAAGTATTCCTTAAGATGTTCTACTACACAAAGTTTCTTGTCACTTTGGAAAGAGAATAAGTCAATGGGTGCTAGATGTCGCCCAGGCTTACTCTGTTTCAGTTTCTCACAAATAGTTACTCTGTAACGGGGTCACTCATTTCTTGGATGTAGTTAACATCAAACTTATATATGGTCTGGCCACGCTGTCCCGTAGTGAGACAGAGTAGCATGGTCAAATTTAGAGTAAGCTTCTTAAGAGATAAGGACCTCAGAGGTGCAGCAGCTCTTAAATAACCTAACACAATGTTAACGTCCCAGATTTCAGTATATTTGGGCAAAGCTGGTTTTAACTCAAAAATCCCTTTCATGCAACGAGTTACTAAAGGGTGCTCTCCAAACTTTACGCCGTCTTCCAAAACAAGTATTGAAGAGAGCGCAGAACGCGCTGTGTTTATAGCGCTGTATCCTAAGCCTGATTTGTAAAGAGAGACGAGAAATTCAATGCCGTTTGTTACCCCAGGCTGAAAAACATCAATGTTTTTGTCCACACAGTACTGATTCCATTTGGTAAGGTACGTGTGGTATTGCTTAGAGGTACCGTCCCTCCATGATGCCATAAGGACATCCTTTGCTGCAGGTGATAAAGCATACTTGTTTAGTCCCTCCCTGATAAGTGACATACGAGGAGGTTTAACCTGTGCCAGATCGGATGATTTTCCTTGGGATGGCTTGGCAGGTGAAATAAGTCTTTCCTGGTTTTTAGATACACTGGGTTTTGTTTGAGTAGTTGGCGAGCTCTGGGTACCATGATTGTGTAGGCCAATCCGGGAGCACGCAAATCCCCTGTGCACCCTCGGTCGTCAGCTTGTTCAACACTGTTGGAATAACACTAAACGGAGGAAAAGCATAAAATTTAAGGTTGGACCAATTCAGGCTAAATGCATCGGTGGCAACAGCCTCTGGATCTGGTCTGTAAGACACATAGTGTGGAAACTGGTGGTTTATGCGAGAAGCAAACAAATCTATATCAGGTTTGAAGTCTAGCACCTCAAGAGCACCAATTAATGATACTTTGTCAAGCTTCCACTCAGATGCTCTTTGGTTTCTGCGGGATTCAAAATCTGCAATAAGATTTTGTTTTCCAGCAATATGTGCAGCACTAAGCCGGATCTTACGATCTATACACCATTCCCAGATCTTCTTAGCCACAGAATTGCAGGAAACTGAGTGGCTTGTTCCCATGTGATTAATCATTAATCACACATTATTCTGATATGTGTTTTGGTCTTATCTTTAGCAAAAGTTTGGAGCCCCAACAAAATAGCTAACATTTCCAGAT
>OX421445.1:39591899-39641899 GCA_949126865.1 Montipora capitata | reverse complement strand
CCATGTGTCAGAACGTACCGGTTGGGATGCCAGTGAATAATGGTAACAGTTTTTTCCAAAATCAGCAAACCAGCCCAACGAGATGGCGCTTAACATTTGCAATTGTTTTCGGCTGATGAGAGACTGGAACCTGGAAAATTTAGCAAATGGTAAGGAAATTTCTACTGTTCCGTTCGGAATGGAAAAAGAGGACTACCTCTGTTTTAACATTACCAGCAAATGTGAAAATTTTTTACAGGAAGCTTGAAGGCATTAGTTTTTTAATTTGCGAATGTACAGGAACTGGCGCCGTCACACAACGTGCCAACAAATCGTAGTTAAAAGAGGGAACTTCAAATTGCTAATCGTAAATAATCTACAGGATAATACTTTGTCATTATGTTATATCGGTCCGATACAATTTTGAAGACATTAGTTTCATGGCCGTAGGTAGTGGAAGGGAAAGGGGAACAGTTGCCCCCCCCCCCCCCCCAAAAAAAAAATATATATATTCGAAAGAAAAATTTTAATGTAGTCTCTTTGTGGAGTGTTGGGCAGATAGTTTGGACTTTACTGATATTACCTTTGAAACTCACGGTTCTGAAACGTCCGTTTTCGTCACCTCCTCATCAGAGCTACTGTCATATTCAGTCACCTCATCGTCAGCATTGTATGGGCGGAAGCCGAAATCCTGGAGTCCAAGAGTTTTCTGGAGTCCGATTACATTGAAGGTCAAAAATGCGTTACAGCCGTTATCAGTAACTAGCGCCCCTCAACGACTTTTTTTCGAAAGTAAAATTTAGATGGACGTCAAAAAAATGTTTGCATGACGATACTCCATGAATTCGTCATGTAAACATTTGATTGACGTCCACCTGAATTTTAATTTTGAATATGAAAAAATGTCGTTGAGTGGCGCTAGTTACTGATAACGGCTGTAATCTAGTCTAGTTCTAAAGTCAGTCAGAAAAAATTTGAAACCGACCACCAAGCTAATTTCCGCGATCCGCACTTCAAAACAAACAAAATCCATAATCCATGCTGAAATATTGAAGAAATCCGTGATCTGCTGAGCGTTCAAAATCCGCCAATCCGCAAAATGTGTCCTCAAAATCTGAAATCTGAGTAGTTTTTTAGCCGAATCCGCCGATCCGCGAACCTATTTACCCCCCTCCTTTTAACTCTGCTCTCTGAGTATCCTCTATTTTTATGGTGTATTTCAGTCTATGCGTTTTTCAAAACTAGAATGTGAAAAATTTGTATTTCGAAGGGGTACTGCTTCCCCTTTTATGAACCTCCTTGTTACTCCTGGTGGAACATCAGGAACTTCTGCTGTGAGACCTTTTGTAGACCACAAATATATGTTTTTCACAGTTAAGAATTCCCGCGTTCAATCGATTAGCCAAGGCTTACATTTCTCGATGTCTTACAATGTTTTTGGCAGCGGTATGAAGACTTTATCTCCTGATTCCTGCAACTCTTTGAGGGATTTCGGCAATTTATGGTCATTTATCTGGATACTGTGAGTCCGATTTACATCAACAGTGTTTAGGACTAACCATTCCACCTCCTTTTTAGAAACCAACTCCACAGATTTATAAAGTTTTCTTTTTTCCTTCACTATCGCTTACCTCACTCATACATGTCCTTTCAGAAGATCGAAATGTTTGCCTGAGTCTACGCGGGGGGCTCATGTGATAGTAATTGCCAACGAGCGATCCGAGCCAAAAGGCGACAACATTATAGAGCCGTGCGCGAAAGTATCGAGCTGCAGTCGAGTGATCCAGAGAAAAAAGTAATGTAGTGTAACAATAGAAAAAATAAGCCAATCACATCGCGGAAATTTTGCTTGTGACGCCATGGCTTCCCTCTCTTCCATGTGACTTCGAGAGAGCGGCGAGGTCAGTCCGTGCCTGTGGCTTGTGGAATTGGAGGTTGGAGGTAAGTAAAATCAAAAGTTTTATACGCTTGTATGCGTTATTTTTGTGGTATTTCAACTGTGTGCACTTCAATAGAGTACTCAAGTAGAGTTTTCTTCTTTGTTGTTGAACCAGTGTGTTCTAAATCGAGCGAAAGTGCTCATTAAGTGAACCAGCGTTTTCCTCCTTCAGGCGAGCGTGCCGCAAATCTGTTGAGAGTAACTCGATCATAAAGAGGCAAAACAAACACAAACTAAAAAACCAAACCCGTATTAAGCCAGTCGACAGCCCTGTACGAAAAACCTTTCCTTTCAAAATTCAGAAATCTGCCGACTCCGTGCGAAGGCAACTAAGCGACCTTAGAAAGAAAATCGACCCTGTATTGGAACCAGTTTTCACAAGTAGGAAAATCTCTGAAGATTTGAAATTTACGGAAACAAAGCCCTCACTTGTAATCCAACAATGCGTTGTGTATGAATTTCAATGTAGCCCGTGTGATTTGAATTATATAGGCTACACGAGCCGTCATCTCCACCTGCGCATTGGGAAGCATAAATATTCCGTCATCGGTTAACACCTGAAGGACAACCACAACCAAAGATCCAACAATCTTCACGAGCAATTTACCACCTTAAAGAAATGCCGCGGAAGGTTTGAGTGCCTTATTTATGAGATGCTTTTAATAAGGAAAAAGGAGACCGACGCTGAACACTCAAAATGACTTCATTTCAGCGAAACTGTTTATTAAAATGTTGTTCATTCTTTTGTTTATCCCCGCCTCATTTATTCTATTGTATTTTCCCATTCTCTATTCTTTATATAACGTTACTTACAATAATTTGCATTTGATAATGGTGACATGTCGTCGCCGAAACGTCATGGTTTTATGTCGCTACTCTTTCATGATTCTGATTTTACGGTCAGCTTATATATGTTACAGGTAAATTTGAAATTCAGGTTGAAATGCTTTCAAGCTAGGTAAATTTAATTTTAAACTAGGTTGAAATTGACAGTAGGAAACATCAATAAAAAGTCCATCAATTGTTAGCAAGTACGTGTATATTGGCAAGTAAATAAGTAAGGAGATGTAGTTGGCGTACGTTTTTCATGATTTTAAATGGTTAGTATTAAGGGTTAGGGTTAGGGTTAGGGTTTAGGGTTAGGGTTAGGGTTGTATTTTCTTTGTGTGTTTCTTGCTTTTCCATGTTGAGGTGTCCTTATCTCCTTTGTTGACTTGGTAAGTGAATAACAAGCACGTTTAGGTTCTTCTTCTTCTGAATATTTTGTGAAATGATCAATCATGTGGCCAGGGACCTCGCAGAAGGAAGGGGCTGGTGGGGCTTTAGCCCCCCCACTTTTTTGCAAGAATAAAAATAAATTAAATAAAAAATAATTTAACAAAAGTAACGGAGTGAAAAATAGCAAAAAATCGTTAATTCGAAAGTGACCAGAGTTACTGGCAAAGACAAACGCCGCAGATAAATAGACAGAATGAAGCATTAGTCGTTTCAATTGTAAATTTTTTCGCTTCTAACCTAGCAGAGGTAAACGTCTTTTAAATGGCTTCTTTTTCCTGCGGACCTCTCAGGAAAACGCGTTGTTTCGTAATTGGTCAATTTCGATCCAAAGTAATAACTGGGTTTAGTTTATAAGGCGATTCTCAAACAAATTGTTTATTAGTTTCAACCTTGATTTTTGGAAGATCATTATTGGAAGATCGTTATTGTTTCTCTTGTTATTGTGCGTCCTGATTTTAGCTCGATCAGCGCGAAGTCCGTCTTTTGATGTCAGGCTTCCCGGCTCGTCGAGCATTCCAATTGCAAGTTTTGTTGAACGCGGTCTGTTTATAAAAGACTGAAGCTGTAGAGATCAATACAACGGAACCATTCCAACCTGCGGATTTCAACTTTCCAAAAAAGCATTGTGGCAAACAGAATCGCGCATTTCAATCCAAGTGGTTTTCGGAATTTCCCTGGCTACACTATAATGAGTAAAGCGATTCTGTGTTGTGTTTCATTTGCATGCAACAAAATGCAAAATGAAATCTTCGAGCTGCCAGAAGTAAGGAAGTCTGCTTTATTTCTAAAGGGTTTTCAAACTGAAAAATGGCGTTGGCGCGATTGAAGGAGCATCAAGTGTCTGTATGCCACAAAATAGCCATTGACTATGAAACAAACCTTTCCAGAACTTGCGGAAATGTGTGGGAAATGTCTAGTGATGCAGCAAAAAAGACAATGGAGTCTAACCGTATATGCTTCATCAAAGTCATTGAATGTTTGCAGTATCTTGCCCGGCAAGGACAGGCTATGCAGGGTAATACCAATGATGAATCAAACTTTATTCAGTTACTTAAACTAAGAGGGAAAGACCAGCCTTAAAATGGTTAGAGAGGAAAGAAGACAGATACACCTCACACGATATTCAAAATGAATTAATTGCCATCATTGCGAATCATGTCATCCGTGATCTAGTATCGGAAATCAGGGATGGCTTTTTCTCAATCATATGCGACGAGTACACAGATATCAGTAACAAGGAACAACTAACCATCTGCATTCGATGGGTTGACAAAGAGCTAATTAGAGGCCCACGAAGATTTCCTCGGCTTTACAATGTACCTGACATCGGCGCGGAGACTATAGTGTCGGCTATAAAAGATGTGTTTATCAAACACTATGGACACAGCAAAGGAAATCGTTTCCCTCATAAGTTTTCACCAAAACGAGAAAATCTCCTGGGGGAAATAAAAGAAAACCTAGAAGGCCCTGAATCTGAAGCCAAGGGCATACTTGGCCTTTGCCTTACTAGATAGACAGTACGCGCAAGCTGTTTTCAGCGAATCCTAGACAATTTTGCATCTCTTCTTCAGGAGTGGACAATTTCCCTTGATGAGAAACTCTAGTCCGATATACGTGGAAGGATCATTGGATGCCAAGCGCAAATGAACACTTTTGACTTCTTCTTCGGGTTGAATTTAGGACAGCGGCTGTTTTCTCACACAGATAACTTATCAAGAACCTTACAGCAAACAAAGATGTCAAACGATACGAGCTTCAGATCATCTTATGATGTAGTTTTACTGAATAGTAAAAGCTATCCCTCCATGAGTGGACCGATGTTACCAAGGAGAACTCGCGAGCAAAGAAGAATTGAAATTGGCACTGGAGAGCCAACATATCCTGTGACCGCACAAGATTATTACAGGCGAATATACTTTGAGGCTATTGACTTGATGATGAACGCTATTGACCAGCGGTTTGACCAGCCAAGCTTTGATACGTATGCAAAGATGGAGTCTCTCTTAATTAAGACCCTCAATTCGCAGGATAAATCCGAAGAGCTAAAGTTTATGGAAAAACTGTACAACGATGATGTTAATATTTTAGTGTTCACCGCCCAGATGGAAATTTTAGAAGTGCTGCTGAAGGATGGTGATTATTTTTGTTTTGGCTACATCATAGTAAAAATTAAAGAGCTACCCAACCCAGAACGTGAAATGATAAAAGAAGTTATCATGTTACGTAAGCTGATTTTCGTAAATCCAGCAACCAGTGCAGCCGGTGAAAGATCCTTTTCGACTGTCCGGAGGCTAAAAACATGGCTCCATTCAAGAATGAACCAGGAACGATTTAGTAACCTGACAGTTTTAAACATACACAAAGAAAGAATGGACAGGCTTTCCACCATGGATTGACATCGCAAACGGATTTACCGACCGCAACACAAACAGAAAGCGTAATTTTGGCATTTTTCGAGTAAACGATGTACAGTAACTTTAATATCATTCACTAAATTACTTTCAGTTACCGTTTTGTTTTGCCGTGTAAATATTTTGAATGAATAATTAAACAATTATTGAACTCGGCTTTCGTATGATATGAAGATATACAGATCGCGGAGGGTGTTATCCACCGGGCTCAAGCCTTCGGCTTTGGCGGATAACCCCCTCAATCTGCATAACTCTTCATATCATACTCAGCCTCGTGTAATAATTGCTCAGTAATTATACAGCGTTGAGTTCAAGAAAGCTCAAGCAAAATCGTTGGATTTCTGGCTTATTTATAGTAATTAAAGGTTGATATCAGTAGTATAACATAGCAATCTATGATATTTCAATTTAGAACTTGGTCTAGTTGACATTTTTGAAAAATGTCTTTTCCGTTCTTGGATAATATTTTGCCACCCTCCAGTTTCCATCCTTTTTATTTTGATAATTGCTTCGTCTTGACTTGTCAGATCTTAGGGAGCCCACACAAACAGTGTGTCTGTTTGTATGTTCGAAATATAAAGAAATGTATGGGAAATATTGAAGAGTCCTAATATAGTAAACTTACATCAAGAAATGACTATGTTAAAGCTCAAAATAACCTCAGTTGTTGTGTATTGTCATTTCTGCGGCTGAAAATGGTGAATTTGAGCGATTTGGTGGGTTTTCCGTTGACTGTTACTACACGTCCTTAGAAGGAGACAAGGGTGGAAAGCTCATTTTCGACCGCTGCACTGTTTAGCAACATCCAATCAGTGTGGAGCAAACAGCGTGACGGTTACTCCTTGGCACACGAAATCCCGGCCGCGGATGCTGGTCGCTTCGAAAGCTGCATTTCTCGGCGGTTAGCGCTTGGATTTTGAATAGATCTTCGATTGAATGGCACGAGAAGAAGCGTCAACCTTTCAGTTTATCTGGTGTTCGATTTGAAAGACGGGCGATTCTAATTTCTGGGTGAAAATCGGCTTGACGCTGGAGCGGTCGAAAATGAGCTTTCCACCCTTGTCTCCTTCTAAGGACGTGTAGTAACAGTCAACGGAAAACCCACCAAATCGCTCAAATTCACCATTTTCAGCCGTAGAAATGACAATACACAACAACTGAGGTTATTTTGAGCTTTAACATAGTCATTTCTCGATGTAAGTTTACTATATTAAGACTCTTCAATATTTCCCATACATTTCTTTATATTTCGAACATACAAACAGACACACAGTTTGTGTGGGCTCCCTATGGTCAGATTTGTTCTGTCCTTGCTGTTTCATTACGTGCTTCTAACCACGTCACTGCATCGTTGTAAAAGTTGTCGTCAATAAAAGGGGTTATTTTGCTTGGTTTTGGCTTTTTGGAAGCTTTAACTTCAGCCAATTTTTGGTAGAATATCTCTGAATCAACAAAACCTGTGTTAGACATCTTACGAACCGTTCAGGGCCACGCATTGCGCACGAGTAAACTTTTGCATAATTTATTATGACCGAGAAGAGTCTGGGCCCTCTTGCACCACGAGAAAAGTATCTGCTATTAAAATTAATGACGTCTGCTTGTCCAAGTCCTGTGTGGTTTAGAGGTTAGTTGCGGCTAAGGACTCAATGCTAAGGGATGTCAGAGGCGCCCGGTGTAAGTGTAGTTCAAAGCGATTTCTTTCTCTCATGTAAACATTGGAATTGAATGGGTCAAGGATACGTAAAGTAGTGGTAGGTATGACGAATGGATCAAGGGATGAAAGGTTAAGAGGGATAGGGACAGAAAGGGAGAGAATACAGAGGAAAGTGGGAGGAGGGAAAGGCGATTTTTTTTGTTTTTTTGTTTTGTTTTCAACCCCCCTAAAAAAACCGTGCCCCCTTTTTTCAACCACACCCCATAAAGAAAATCCCTTTTCAAACAGTTGCTAAATGACCTAGGTTAATTAAATTCACCTAGTTTGATTTAAATTTACCTAGTTTGATTTAAATGGACCTGAATTTAATTTCAACCCGTAACATCTATATTACGAAATGTAGGGAGAGACATTTACAACGGAGAATTCCCCATTCTTCAAATGGAAGCTTTAATCCTTACATTTGTTGGTTCTCTACTCTACACCGAGAGGTTTTCTCCGGGTACTCCGGGGCGTTTTCCATTTACAAAAAAATTCCGGAAATTTCGGTGGAAATTTCCATCGGGTGAAAAACGTGTTCCATTTAACTCAGGTCCGTTCGTCGCCCAGTGATTGCGATTTTACGCGCCAAAATTTAAAAATGTGGCCGTGAATAGCCTGGAAGTGGTAAGACCTTTCAAAAGTTGTAAATGGAACACACATTTCCATCGGAAAGTTTCCAACGGGAAAACAGGACTACCTTTTCAGAACTTCCGTTTATTCCGGAAATTTTCCAGTGGAACGAACCAAAAACGTGTCTTCCATTTACGTCCCAACCGGAATTTCCGGAATTTCTTGGTAAATGGAAAACGCCCCCGGTTTCCCCTCTCCTCAAAAACAAACATTTGACTTGATTTGTGTTAATTGTTAATTTCAGTTTATAGTGTCCCCAATCAGTGCTTCAGCGCTAGAACGACTAGACACTTAAATAAGGTTCCTTTCCTTTCCTTTCACTCCATGTACCGTGTAAACAGGACCTTGTTGAAAAAATGTTACGTGACATTAGTAATGTATTTATTAAACATGCAGTCTGTAAATGATTCAGATTTTCAAAACAAAAGTTTCTTACTAATTAATAACATCCTCTGCAAACCTGTTTTTTATTGTTTCCAAAAAGATTCACCCAGAATCCACAAAATATTAGAAAAAAAGCGGGATGCAATTTTTGCTCGTTGGCACTCTATTGATAGATATGCATGTGCCTTGTGATATCATGCGGCTTTTGTATCATGTGATAGCTAACCGTCTTACGTCATAAAAGCGAAAATATCTTCACTAAGAGTTTTTAGTAAAATCGACTCTGCCGAACTCCTTCAGTGCCTCCTGGGTCTTGCTAGGTAAGTGATCGAAGTTTCTTTGATGTCTCTCAGTTTGTCTTGATACAGTTTCATTGATTCCAATGACCTCTTTCGAGGCTTTGAAAACAAAATTTGCATCGGCCGTTCTTACTTCAGTTTCAGTTTCCGTATTATTAGAAGTGATGCACATCGACGATATCATTACAATTAGAAATTGAGGCTAACCGACTTTTCCTGTTTCATCTTCAGAGAAGAGTCCACCACTGAAGAAAAAGAGAGGCAAGAAAAGTACAAATTAGGGGTATGAATTACGGTATTTTGAGCTTTAGACTTCCTTTCAGACATCAGGAACTCTTAATATTAAATGATGTGATATCAGTTCTTCGATAGGGCGAATAGCTTACCTCAATTATTGTGTTTGCTGTTGTGCCCTGATACACCTGGTGTTCTATTTCTTCACTTTCTTCACGCATATTTTGAATCAGAGAGTGGTGGATAAGAGCAGGGATTCTGAACATTGCCAGCCATTATTTTGAAAGTTACATTATTTCTGCTTATGATTTTCATTAACACTTTTATATGGCGATAGACCCAGCGTCACTCAGTTGAGGATTAGTTCTGCTTAGAGAGAATTAGGAACTTAAAAGCCGAAAAAAAAAACTGATGATAAAGCAAAATTGTAGCCTCCTAGTTGCCTTTTGTATCCTGGCTAAAGTGCCATCTGAAAGCTTCAACACGACAGCTGTTTACTACCTAATATAGACTTTATTTACCGTTTTGGTATGAACTGGCTCCCTTTCATCATTTCTTTCTGGTGAATACTAGGAGCCATGCCATAGACGCATATATCACAGCTTTCTTATGGAAACTTAGTTAAGTGACCCGTTGAATTTGTAAGTACTAAGCAATGTTCACCGCTACACTGATTATCCGTTGTTATGAATGAACTATTCAGACTTCAACGGGGCGGCAGAAACATTTACTTGTTTTGTCTCGTACTTGGCAAATTTGAATCACTCAAAAAAAAAAAATATATATATATTTATTATATAGATATTGATGAAATACCGCGCGCGCGCACCGCGCGCAGTTAACACATCATTTTTATCTTTCACATGTGAGGATATAGGTGTTGTCATGGTAACCAACACGATTAGCCAATAAAACGCGACCTTCGTCTTCATTGTAAGATACCTTTGTGCTTCAATATAATTATTCTCGACGACATTAACATTCAGTATTGCAAAATTTGACATTATCATGCTTTGTTTTTCATAACTTTCATATCTTGTTTCATGTTACACAACATGCGTGTTTTAGCGGTTGGTGACCACTTTTTCATCATTTGGAAAATAAATAAAACAAGTTGTTTTAAATCTAGACATTTCATCTATATCTATATAATAAACAGAACATTACATGGCCGCTTGGGGCTACGAATTTTATCTTCTGGTCGGTGCTGAAAGTATCTCTCACTCGTTCGCTTCGCTCACTCGTGAGAGATACTTGCAGCACTCGAAGATAAAATTTGTATCCCCGCGCGGTCATGTAATATCCTCTATATCTCTTCCACCCTTGCTGAAGCGTCTTGTTTGTCACTTCACTCGTTCATTTCATTGAGCTCTCTGTCTGATGAATATCGATAAACAGGAAGTTCGAAACACTCTTTTAGTTTGTGCGTTTAGACATTTCCGGAGTATTTTCAGTAATTAATTGGAGTATTCGCGTGAAATGAATCTTTTTAGATGCTGATAAAGCCTCTAGAAATCATGTACAACATTGGGGTTTTTCCTAAATTGAAAGTTTCAGCTTATATTTAGTGCAAATCGGACCATTCTTTTGTCACTTCACTCGTGCATTTCACGTGAACAGGGCATTGAGGTACTCTGCTTGATAAACAGGAAGCCTCATAATACTCTTTTTCCCGGAGTATTTCAAGAATTGATTAAGAGCCGAAATCGAGCAATATTAATTTATTTTTCGAGAGGAGGGCGAAAGGCCAATTTTGCCTTCTTGTTCACTCCTTCTGTGAAATTCTCGAGTGATAAAATTCAACACTGCACTTTTATTTTTAGCGAATTGCTAACCGTCTTACGTCATAGAACTGGGGAAAAACCCGGGGAAAAACCCCTTCACTCTGTAAGAGTTTTTAGTAAATCGACTCTGCCGAACTCTTTCAGTACCTCTGGGGTCTTACAAGGTAAGTGTTCGAAGCTTTTTCTTTGATGTCTCTCCGTTTGTCTTGATACAGTTTTATCGATTCGAATGTTCTCTTTCAAGGCTTTGAAAACAAAATTTGCATCGGCCGTTCTTACTTTAGTTTCAGTTTCCGTATTATTAGAAGTGATGCACATCGACGATATCATTACAATTAGAAATTGAGGCTAACCGACTTTTCCTGTTTCATCTTCAGAGAAGAGTCCACCACTGAAGAAAAAGAGAGGCAAGAAAAGTACAAAATTAGGGGTATGAATTACGGTATTTTCAGCTTTAGAATTCCTTTCAGACATCAGGAACTCTTATTAAATGATGTGATTTCAGTTCTTCGATAGGGCGAATAGCTTACCTCGTTTAATTTTCTTCTCTGATTACTACAAAGTGTGTTTGCTGGTGTCCCTTGATACACCTTGCGTTCTATTTCGTCACTGTGATTCAATTCACGCATTTTTTGAATCAGAGACCGTGGATAAGAGCACGGATTCTGAACATTGCCAGCTATTATTTTGAAAGTTACATTACTTCTGCCTATGATTTTCATTGACACTTTTTTATGGCGATAGCCACAGCGTCAGTTGAGGATTAGTTCTGCTTAGACAGAATTAGGAATTTAAAAGTGTGTGATAGAGCACAATTGTAGCCTCCGAGTTGCCTCCTAAAAAAAGGTGCATCTGAAAGCTTCAACACGACAGCTGTTTACTACCTGATATGGACTTTATTTACCGTTTTGGTATGAACTGGCTCCCTTTCATCATTTCTTTCTGGTGAATACTAGGAGCCATGCCATAGACGCATATATCACAGCTTTCTTATGGAAACTTAGTTAAGTGACCCGTTGAATTTGTAAGTACTAAGCAATGTTCACCGCTACACTGATTATCCGTTGTTATGAATGAACCATTCAGACTTCAACGGGGCGACAGAAACATTTACTTGTTTTGTCTCGTACTTGGCAAATTTGAATCACTCAAAAAAAAAATATATATCTCTTCCACCCTCGCTGAAGCGTCTTGTTTGTCACTTTACTCGTTCATTTCATTGAGCTCTCTGTCTGATGAATATCGATAAACAGGAAGTTCGTAACACTCTTTTAGTTCTGATGAACATCGATAAACAGGAAGTTCGTAACACTCTTTTAGTTTGTGCGTTTAGACATTTCCGGAGTATTTTCAGTAATTAATTGGAGTATTCGTGTGAAATGAATCTTTTTAGATGCTGATAAAGCCTCTAGAAATCATGTACAACATTGGAGTTTTTCCTAAATTGAAAGTTTCAGCTTATATTTAGTGCAAATCGGACCATTCTTTTGTCACTTCACTCGTGCAGTTCACGTGAACAGGGCATTGAGGTACTCTGCTTGACAAACAGGAAGCCTCATGATACTCTTCTTCTCGGAGTATTTCAAGAATTGATTAAGAGCTGAAATCGAGCAATATTAATTTATTTTTTAATAAGCTGATCGAGAGGAGAGCGAAAGGCCAATTTTGCCTTCTTGTTCACTCCTTCTGTGAAATTCTCGAGTGATAAAATTCAACACTGCACTTTTATTTTTAGCGAATTGCTAACCGTCTTACGTCATAGAACTGGGGAAAAACCCGGGGAAAAACCCCTTCACTCTGTAAGAGTTTTTAGTAAATCGACTCTGCCGAACTCTTTCAGTACCTCTGGGGTCTTACAAGGTAAGTGTTCGAAGCTTTTTCTTTGATGTCTCTCCGTTTGTCTTGATACAGTTTTATCGATTCGAATGTTCTCTTTCAAGGCTTTGAAAACAAAATTTGCATCGGCCGTTCTTACTTTAGTTTCAGTTTCCGTATTATTAGAAGTGATGCACATCGACGATATCATTACAATTAGAAATTGAGGCTAACCGACTTTTCCTGTTTCATCTTCAGAGAAGAGTCCACCACTGAAGAAAAAGAGAGGCAAGAAAAGTACAAAATTAGGGGTATGAATTACGGTATTTTCAGCTTTAGAATTCCTTTCAGACATCAGGAACTCTTGATTTGTGATTTCAGTTCTTCGATAGGGCGAATAGCTTACCTCGTTTAATTTTCTTCTCTGATTACTACTAAGTGTGTTTGCTGGTGTCCCTTGATACACCTTGCGTTCTATTTCGTCACTGTGATTTAATTCACGCATTTTTTGAATCAGAGACCGTGGATAAGAGCACGGATTCTGAACATTGCCAGCTATTATTTTGAAAGTTACATTACTTCTGCCTATGATTTTCATTGACACTTTTATATGGCGATAGCCAAAGCGTCAGTTGAGGATTTGTTCTGCTTAGACAGAATTAGGAATTTAAAAGTGTGTGATAGAGCACAATTGTAGCCTCCAAGTTGCCTCCTAACTAAGGTGCCATCTGAAAGCTTCAACACGACAGCTGTACCTGATATAGACTTTATTTACCGTTTTGGTATGAACTGGCTCCCTTTCATCATTTCTTTCTGGTGAATTAATACTAGGAGCGATGCCATAGACACATATATCAAAAAGGCTTCTTATAAAAAAAACTCCCTGTTGATCAGGCCGGGAAACCCCCTTGGTTTTTTCCCAGGGAAAGTACCACAATGCACTGTTCAAGTGAAATACACTAATGATCAAAGTGACACCTGAATAACGCGACTTTCATGAAACCGCATAATTTTTATTTGGGAAAACTCCGAAGTATTTTTGACTTTGATTTAGCAACGCAAAAAGGGCTAAGAGAGATACATGTGAATGACGGCAGGCGCCAAATGACAGGTTTCTGTCTGTCATTTCTCTTTTTCCTAATTTTTTCTCTGTTTTGAAAACTTGCTCGGCAGCTGTACCAAGCAAACAGTAAACTGAAATCGACCAAGTTTCATTTTCCTTTTTGGCAAAAGACATTTTAGCCAGGCGTTTGCCATTTAATTTCTCTGAAGATAGTCCTGATAACCATGATGATGAACTTGATAATTAATAGTTCTTATGAGGAGTTTCAAAGATGACTGTGAGGAGATTGCAAGACTGAATTAGTTAATACTGGTTAATACATGATGGCGCATAGGTGCGTGACTGGTTTTTAAGGATTATCAATGTGCAAAGTGCTTATGAGAAAATTGTCATCAAATTAGAAAGTTTGTGATCGAAGTAAAAAAAAAATTCCGTGAAGACATCCTTCCAGCTATTTTGTCAAAAAAATCGCTAATGGCTTCCTGCAGAGGCCGGTTGCTCGAAGCGTGGTTAGCGCTAACCGTTGGTTAAGAGGTATTAAAACCTGCAGGTTTCCATGGTATTTAACACTGGTTTACGCTAACCATGCTTCGAGCAACCCGGGCGTGGACTGTAAACGACGGTATTCTTTGTGTGGAGATACCAATTCAGCCGTAGATCTTTACCGCGGCTAATTTCACTGGAAGACCGATTTAAAGCTGCTACAGAACCGCCACTTTAGGTTAGCCTTTCCGATTATTTTCTTATAAGCTTGTTTGTGTTCTTTTTTTCTAAACCTGTCCCAATGGGGGCCCGTGACTTGAAGTAGCTAGCCAGCTACGTTTTTTTGTGAAGAGCAGTGAACAGGATTCCTGCTCGAAAGCCATGGTTTCAGATGTTCAGTTCTATGTAACCTGTGAATTTTGTCTTTGTTTTTGTTTGAGTGGTTTAAAAGATCTTATCATCTCTCATTTCACATGGTGAGTATACGATATGGCAATCCGAAGGTATATATATGTAATCTTTTTTACGATTAATTCCATTATATGCGAGAACACCATGCAAATTATAGTTCAGGGCTTTCGATAGCTTTTCAAAGTACCGGGTTTGATAATGAAAGTATGTGAGAGGGTTATTTTCCGTAGAATGACCGATAGAAAGTGGCTTTGAAGCGAATCATCAAGGAGACCTGCCCCCCCCCCCCCCCCCCGCCTCGTTTATAAATTAACTCTCAGAAATGATATTTGTATGCATTCTTAAGTTTGGAAAACAAATAAGGAAACTAAACTTATCGCGGGAATGACATATCGATTGTTCTGTTTTGGAAGCAAAATGAGGCGATGTGACTTCTTGTTAGTTTGAAGGATTTATTGCGCGTGATCCAGGATTTTAAATAATCTCCCTTCCTTAGAGATCTTCATACCACTCAAAGAAAATGCAAATTAAAGAAAATGAAGAAGCTGTTAAGCCTCTGAATCAAATCTGAATCAAATCAAATCTGAATCTGATCAGTAGCTAAAACGATTACCTCACTGCCACGGTAAGGTTAAGGTAAAGTCTGCTTACGAGCCAAGTGGCCCATTAGGCCGGAGCTTATCCCGGTTTCTGTAGCACTTAGCGACTAGGAGTATTTCTGCTCTCCCCTGGATGGGATGCTAGTCCAACGCAGGGCTACCCCCAGCATTAAATTCGCCGGTACCCAATTATACACCTGGGTGGAGAGAGGCATCATGAGAGTAAAGTGTCTTTAGCAAGAAAACAACAGGATGTCCCCGGCCAGTGCCCGAACCCGGACCACTCGATCCGGAGTCGAACGCACTAACCATGAGGCCACCGCGCCTCCCACCACTCCCACATTAGAGGTAAAGAAATCATACAGATTCGTTTTGGGGTAGTTTTCCGGAGTAAAGATGTCCCCGTTATTTTCACACACAAAACTGATAATCTTACCGAGAATAAATCAATAAAATCATGGGTTTTGTTTTCAGATAAAGAGAAAATGCGTATAACTGATCTTCCACGTGAGACATTTGACGAAGTGTGCAGCGTGTTGGGAAAGGATACCACCATAAACTGGAAAAAACTGATGACAGAAAGTTATCGTTCACTCTATTTGCCAAAGCATGTCGAAGAGATTGGGCAGAAGCGTTTCCCAGCTGACGCATTACTAAATGATCTTGCTGATCGCGAAGTACCCTTAGATGATCTTCTTAGGGAATTGCAAAAAATAGGCAATAAAAAAGCAGTTTCCATTATCAATAAAGGTAGTCAACTTAGTTGTCTCTAGTTTTATGTGGAAATCAATCTTTTGGAGTAAAATGTTTTAAGAAATATAAGTGATTCACTACTAGGTATTATTGATTAGATTGCAATGATGAAACGAGAGTATTTGAAAGGGTTTATTGGCAATATCTAATGCGTTGCATTTGCCTTGGAATCTAGAACGGAGAATTAAAAGGAACGTTTCCGAGCTCTTTCCAAGAGATTGTGGTTTCTATTAATGAGGGGCAACCTTAAACTTTACAATTTATAAATGCTGATCAGAGATCGTGAACGAATTTAATTGAAGTTGTTTAGGGTACACGTACACTAGAAGGAAAATCCGAGAGCTCTTAACAGTATTTGAACACTTGATCTCCGCCATTGAGCTTCAAGATATTTGTGTAGTGGTAGACAATTAAAAATGTACCGTTTTTAAATGTTCAATCAATAAAAATGCGTTTTCTTATTATCAGCGATCAAGCGTAAAGACTTTAATGGCGGGCCACCTACTCAGACCATCACCCGTGAGCCTGAAGAGGTATGGATATGATACAGAAACAACTTCTGTTACTATCTATCTACTTTAAACAGATTATATGATTGCCTGCTTTACTTCTTCATTGGAACGGAATGACGACTGGGCGAGTCCAATGTTTCGGCTTGTTCCCGTTTTCGGAAGCAAGCCGAAACATTGTACTTTCTCAGTCACTACCTCAGCATGGATTGTTAACAAAAGTAAATAAGTAACACATTCTGATAACATTAGATGAGCTTCGTAAAATAGCTATTACCATGTAATTTTAAATAATTATTAACTTCATAGAGATCACAGATGTTCTCGGGGTCAATGGCTGCATGATCGGTTTAGCCAGTGAAGCCAGTAATCAGAGAGTAAAAGTGCTTCAGATGTGGGCAATATAAGGAACCCTATTCTTTGGACTACCTACGCAAGTATCTACATGGAACACCCTTAAAGTAACTAACAACATATAGCTCAGCTCGCAGAACAAGTGCAGTGCAGTTGCATGGTCATGGGTTCGAGTCTCGTTCAATGTATTGTCTTTAAACTTGCTTATCTAACTATGATGATCCTAGTGTCTAGTAATTTAATTAATTATTTTGTTATAATAACTCCAATACTTTAAAGTGCTCCTGTGAACAAAAAGTCAATTTTTATTTTTCTTCGAATTTCAGAACTATGCTAAGCAAACACTAAGCGACCACAGTTTAAGCCTTGATTAAAACCTGTTTATTTTAACTGGAATTTTCCTATTTAATGGTCCGCCATTACTAACTTTAAGTTCTTGGGGAGTTGGTTCGAGGAGAAAATGACGTCAAAGGCTCACTTATTTGAGAATGCAATGCGTCTGTGCGCCGAAGAATTAATATGCAGCACGGGAGTTTTGGGATTTCAGACTTTTAAACTCGTGTTTGAATTTATAATAACCTGCAATTTATTTTAAGCTGAAATTTTAAGCTAGTGAACCGTTGACGTCACGTTTCCCTGGATCCAACCCTCTGAGGTCCAATCGGTGAGTTTTGAACGTGAGTAATGGCGGACCGAAGTAAAAGGCCTTTGGATAAAAATCAAAGTTCACACTTTTGCCAGGCATGCGTTAATCAAACACACTTTCAAAATCTGAAGAAAGAAAGGAAGTGATTTTTTTATGACAGGGGCACTTTAATCATGATGCAGTCGGCACCGTCCATAAGCTTTACTCTAAGTCACCTTCCTCATCTGGTGCAGTTAATATATCTGTCTGAAAACAAATGATAATAATAAGTAATTGGATGATATTACCCACACTGAGTGTCATGAAAGCTAACCCAGTAATTTAGTTTGTCAGTTAACATTAATAATAGAATGCTTTAAATAGTCTCTGGGAACCGTGGGATATTTCGCGTAACTTACATGATGTAAGATATTTCGGATAGTTGACATGAAGGGTAGAAAGAATAACGGTGAATATAGGATTGGACAGCGTGCGATTAGTTCAATCAGATTCATCTGGTTCAATCTGTGCACTGAATTCTAAAGGAACTAATAAAGCGAAGGCATTGTTCAGTTTGGTGCACCATACTGAATATTGTTTTCAATATGCGTGCACCTCGTTACAACGAAACTGTTGGTAGAGTCTGATGTCTGACATTATGAACCCTTAATAATTTCATTTTAAAAAAACTATTTGGTTTTCCTTTTCTTAAACAGAGTACCGCGACTCCTTCAGACAGGGGACAAACCGAAACATTACCTCCATATTCGATTGAGGAGTCATCAACCCATGGCGGGGACCCTTGCTATCCGAAACTTGAAGAATTTATGGAGCGAATATCTATGTTATTTCCTTGTATGAATCCATTAATTTGGAGGACAGCTCACTAGTTGCCTCTTACCAATACCAAGTATTGTATGTACTGATGCAGATTTCATGAAAGTTCTTTGTCACAAAGTACTTACCATTCAATGGGGAAAAACACTTTAGTTCTACAAAAACAAATATCAACCTTAGTTGATCGAGAAAAAAAACATTGTTAATAGCTATCGTCATGTCATCGTCTTACTCGTCTTGGATCTGTAACTGTAGCGCTACGTAGTTACTGTATTCACATCTGTCTATCATCTTATCACAAGGTTAAAGTAATAAAATTAAAATGTAAGCAGTCTGAGTTTAGTACTGTGATGTTGTCATGAAATTTAACTGAAATGACAGAACGAGAGTAGGAGGAAAAAGGACTGAAATAGGATAAGAGCAGCAAAAGATTGAGCTGAAGGAGAACGGAAAAAAAATTCAAAGGACAAGAAGCCGACTGAAGCGTGATTTTGCCACACGAAAAAGTTAACATGGTGGAGAGGAACTGGTCTGAAAACTTTAAGTATAGTAAACTATATTAAATTTAAGTTAAGATAGTTATCGTTTAAGCTTAAGGGAATCGTACGCGTTCAAGGATTGTATTTACTCATGAGTTAATTAATTTAGGATTAGCTTATTATTAGTTTTTCCTTCAGGTTTTTTTCCCTGTATTGCTTATACGTTAATAAAACTGTTGTTAATTAGGTAGTTCATGGTAGTGTGTTGCGGGATCGAGGGAAGGGGGTTGGTGTTTTTCTTTCTTTTCTTTTTCCTGTTATTTTCCCCGAGGGAGTCCCCTCGGTTATCGTCACAGATGTAGGCACCTTTAGTTTTGCGATGAGAGTTGTTTTCGCACTATGATGTAGGTGGCAGTTGTGTTTTAATAAATGATGGACGAAGTGTTGAAGGAATGCGATTTTTGTTAGAAACCGTACGCGGTCACTAATAATTTGATGAAGTTCACACCTTTCAAAGTAAGACAAGTGGTTTAGCCCTAAGGTGGCAAAGCTCGCTACTGTCCATAGCATTTCTCCATCTACAGCAAAATTTACCGTAAAAAAGAGGGGAAGTCCCGTTTTCACAATTTTCTTGTTTGCCCCGAGACCCTCCGTTAGCACAAGTTTCGCCGGGAAGTTTCGCTGTTGTACTGGTAGAAACTGTCAAAGTGAATACAATTCACCATGTCCATATGTTGTTTCCATGACCGAGCAGTCTACTTTCCATTAACTGACCAATCAGGTTTTGTCCTAGAATTAACATCGCAATATGACACGGAACCAATAAATTTGAAATAATTTTCATCCAAATAGGGCTACGGCTCTTTTAAGTCTCTACCCATATTCCTGAACCTTTAACGAGCAGCTGTGCCGTGCGGTTATAATCACTTGGATTTGACAACACTTAAGTTTCATACTATAGCCGAAAAGTGTATCAGGATAAACACAATTTCACGTAGAAAAAATTGTTAAACAGCTAGCCAAACACACTGCCTCAAATTAATTTGGCCAAAAAAGGCCATTTTTCTTTTCACCCCATTTAATTAGACAGAGCCAAAAGGCGGGCGAATGTGGTTACTTGCCGGATAGAAGGTTTACAGTGCACCTGTGTTTTAAAATTGAGAAGTTAATTTAAAGTCTTTTCTTTGATCCCTGCGTAAATGACAATAAAATGTCAACTTTACAATTTCTTAATTTCAAGGCCTAGGAATGGTTTTAATTCCTTATTTACATCAGAAACTAATGATTTGAGGGATAATCCTGATTACCATAGCAATTATCCGTTTTTAATTGACTTTTGATCAAGCTAGATGGTATAAGCTATCCAGCCAATGTTTGTATCCATCAGTATTGTTTCAACTTGAAAAAAGATACTCACATACCCTTCGACAGTATAATTAGCATCTTGCGGTGCCTCCCTCCTTGCTTCAATTAGTTTCTTCTCATACATTGTTTCAACTGCACTTTTGTATCCAACAGTGGAGTAAACTGCCAAAATATAAATTTTTACCAGAAATACAAAAGTTCATAACTTCATAATTTAAATGATCCATTCACAATTTCTTTCTTTATTTGAAAACTGTTATTCCAGTACAGTTGGGCAAAAAGCCTCTCTCAAAACTTTATGGTCAACACAATCCCTTGACTTATTATGGTCCCTTGCCTTTGGTATGCCAGACATTTTGGCAGACAACCTGGCCTAATATGGCTTACCAGTTAAGATGTACTTCTCTTCGACATTGCAAATATTTGATGCCTGACAATAATTGATATATTTTGTCTCGGTCAATCCTGTACTGGTAAAACCGTGTATCGTCATATAATAATAATAATAATAATAATAATAATAATAATAATAATAATAATAATAATAATAATAATAATAATAATAATAATAATAATAATAATAATAATTTCACTCTAACGACGTCAACGGGACCGCAGCTTTTTGTAAACGTGTCGCGTCCGGCAGGTGTCCTGTGGATCAGCAGCGCACGCCTGATCGTCATCCTGCTACTGCTGAACAACGACGGAAGAGATTAGGATGGTCAAAGGAGGATAACAAACGGCTGTTTGAATGTTACATCAGGAGTGAACCAGAGAGGCGAGGGTACAGAAAAAGATTGCTAGACCTATGGAAACCCCGTAACATCAACAACGAACTAACAGAAGTCACCGAGCAGAGATTGGCTGACCAAGTACGCCAGATTAAGAACAAGAAGTGGCTAGAGACTGTGGAGCAAGAGGAAATAGCCATACGACTAAAACATGAACATCAGGAGATTGAAACTACAGAGCTCCATGCCACAGATACAGCAGACCATACAACAACATCTGATACCCAAGAAGAACACCAACGTGAAGAGGAACGCAGAGTTTTCACTGGTGAAGAATTACAAGAAGAGATCAGCCCAGAACTGGAAGCCCTCTGCGACAGGATCCTAGAAATTATACAACTACAACAGAGAATAGCGCCAGTTAAGAAGATAAGGCAATAACCAAGGCACGACCAACTTGTGTAAGGCTTTAATCAAAACAGCAACTCAACAAGCTAGCGAGTTACAGTGACAACATGGCGGACCCGAGGGAAAAAGCAACGAAAAACACGTGAGCTACGACCTAGTACCGCTGACCGGTCTGGCGTGACTTCTTTCTTGGTACTTTCTTTTTTTTTTACGAAAGGAGGAATATACATACAGTGTAAGCAAGAAAACTGGAACCAGAAACAGTGGAAAGTACTTAGATGCACTACGCACTAAAGTAACTTAAATGCTACGGCACGAGAACAAAAGTCACAGTTCAGTGTCATAATCCAACAAACGCGCAGGTGGACGTCTGATGCGCGATGACCTCCATAGTCCAGGAGGGGGAGGGAGAGGGACTGCTAAAACGGCAGGATGGCGGGGCTGCTGTGTCGTCCATGACATGGTCAAAAGGGCAGGCCGAAGCTGGTGGTGTAACACAGCACGGCGTGTTAGATAGATGCTGGGCTGAAGTGGAGATACCAACAAGGATGTTAGGCAGCGAGGGTGGAGGGTGATGTGTGATATCGGGATCGTATCCATCAGCCGAGTCGTGTCCGTGACATGGGTGAGAAACACGTAAGGAGTCGGCCAAGTCCGAAGGGGCCTTGAAGCACCCAGGAAGCTTGAGATGATATCATGAGCTGTGTAACTGGGATCCGATGAACATTTTGATATCACAGAATGGAGGGTCTATGGCTACGACGAGGTATCGGTCGCGGGCTCGAGACTTGTTTCGATCGGAATGAAGGTAGGTCAACAACATCAATTAAAGGAGTAGGGCGCCTTTGCTGCAAGAGGGCTTTGGCAAGCTCACTGTGGGGGTGGTTGGATAGACGCTGCTCGTGCTGGAGGGCAATTAAATGGTCGTCGGCAAGGGGTAACTGTTGGTTGGAGAACTGGTCCCGCTGTGTCCACATTTCACGCGAGGAAAGGCCACAGGAACGAATTCGAGAGTTCAAGGCGGAAGTGGCTACGGCAAGAGTGAGAGGCGAAACGACTCCGCCTAACGGCTCCTGAGGAAGAAGTTCCGTTTCCAACTCCTGGACTGCTCTCTCAGCGACGAGGTTCTTGTTGGGGTTTTTGGCCTGGCCAAGCTCAATAGTAATTCTGTACTTCTTTAAGAGTGGGTCGTTGACTAGGGCCCTAAAGCCGGGTGCAGGGTCAGTACGGATCACAGCAGTTGGACCATCCATGGGGCGCATTTCTAAGCAGAGCTTTACGATGGCATCGCGTAACGTTTGATGACGCTCATCCTCAAGAGATACACTGGAATTGTAGGAGGTGACAGTCTCGCGGAGGACAAAAATAAGCTGGCGTGAGCGTTTAATGACGTCTGCGGCAAAGGACCGACCAATAGCGTCGGGAAGTGGGGAGTTGGACTGGTCAATACGTGCGACTGGAGAGCTTCGGATTGCTGCGCAGGAGTGGCATCCATCAGAGACACGAAAGACAGCCTTGTCCAGATCGAGAGCGTACAGGTAGCGTTTGACAACCACTTCAACTGGTGACAGGATGGATGGCTGCGTTGTATGTGAAGAGCAGTCAAAAGGCCATCCAAAGCTTGGCGTGGGACAATGATGCACTCTCCGGACGATAAGAGGGGTTCATGACGCCGCACGACGAGGAGGCCATCATGTGCGACCGATGCGACTTGTAAATACCGTTTAACATCCCTTATGTTGGTGAGCTTTTTGGAAGGTCTCGTACCCTGGACGAGGTGAGCGTGTGTGCGGCGTAGGTCTGGGCACTCAGACTGAACACAAAACCAGGCGGTCCGGCTGGTGAAGGGAAGCCTAACGTTGCCTTGGAGGATATCTTGAACTGAGACGGCTCGGACAACAGAGTCCCTGGTACGAGAGATGAAGGAGCACACCTGACAGGTCTCGTTTTCACAAGCCGCGGCATTTCGGCTTGCAAAGTCTGAAGGGAGGATAGCTGCGCCGGAGACGTGCCTGACAGAAGCTTGGTAGCGGCTCACAACGGACAAGAAAGTGGAAACGCGGGGACTGGCTAAGAACTCCCCGCGGCAGAGCTTCTCGCATGCCTGAACACACGGCTTACTGTCAGTAAGAATGCAGGCCTTCCTAGTAGATTGAATAAGGTATGGGCTGAAGTGCTTCGTTGCAGTCGCAATGGAGAGAGCTTCTACCTCGCACGGAAGCCACATTGTTTAGGAACCTCGTAAGTTGGCGCTGAAGAAGCCCGAGACGTGTAACTTGTCTCTGCGCGTCACGTAGAGGGTGGCACCTATTCCAGGGTCCTTGTGTGCTCCATAAGTCACAATCCATAGCTGGTCCTCGGGTCTGGGTAACGTGATGGTGAGTGCAGTAGAAAGAGCGTTTTGAGCACTGCAGAATGTGGCCCTGAGGTCATCGGTCCAGTTAATGCATTCGTGAGAGGGACGACCGGCTGTTACAGCATCAAGTGGGGCAAGGTAACCGGAGCACCTTGGGATGACATGGGAAAGGACTTTGTAAGCGCCAATGAAAGATCTCAATCGGGCGACAGTGGTCGGCTGAGGGTACGTGGCGAGGGTGTTAAGGCGGTGGGGACTGGCGGAAAGGGAGCCAGCAGTCCAGCTCCAGCCGAGAATAGTGGTAGTCCTGGGACAGATTATAGTCTTGTGGGCAGACAAACGGAGGTTGCACAGGTGTAGGGCGCGTAGGACCTTCTGCCAGTTGTGAAGTAGCTCGTGAGGTGAATTGCCACCGAAGTACAAATCATCGGCGATTTTGCCCACTGAATCGTCTTGCAGTAGTGGGCCTATGACGCGACACATACCCATAACGGAAAGAACATAGACACGTACCCCTTTAAACGGAGTGGCGACGCCGCAATACTTCATGGACTCTTTAGCCAAAGGTATTTGGTAGAAGGCACTTGTCAGGTCTGTGACGATGATATGTGACCACTGGCCGATGCGGCGCAAGGTGGAATCAACGTCAGGCAGCAAAGATGGTTGGGGCTTACTGTACCTGCCTACGTCAGCAAAAGCAGTGATCAGACGGGAACCGCCGTTGGGCTTCTTTACAAGGAAAGACAGATTCAGGTATTCGACAGCGATACCAACATCTTCAGGGCGTTGAAAGACACCAAGCTGTTCTAGGTGGTCAAACTTCTCTTGGATTTCAACGAGCTTGTCGCGGGCATATTGGGGGAGACGGTCTTCCCGCTGAGGGGTTCGACGGGGCCCATGTTGACCTTTGCTTGGTAAGAACCTGCGGAACCATTGTAACCTGGGAACTGAGGGTCAAATGCAGAGTCATACTCTTTGAGTGGAGAATGAAAGTTGGCTCTGACAGTCACGGGGAGAATGCTGTCTGGATCTACCTGAACGGATGCGGAGTGACTGGCATGAGAGGGTGGTAACGAAGGATGAGTAGGGGAAGGGCTTGACGGGGGCTCTTCTGTTGGTTCGAAGACGGGGGTGACCTGGCAGAAGTGTTCGTGCCGCTTAAGCGTGCGAGGCTCGGAAGACAGGTTGGGTATACATACGTATTGCTCGCACAACACTGGAAAAGACACTGGGCTGCGGCCACAGCTGGGATGGTCTGAGATTTCGTAAACTAGTTGTTACTCAAGTGCATACTCTGAATCAGGAGGAGCGTCGTCTGGTAGCTGTACTTCCAGGAATTGACCAGGCCAAACAGTCTTGGAAGGAGTAGGGGCGCGAAGTACAAACGCTCTGCAGACGGTTGGAAGGAGACTAGGTGGGGCTTTGGCTCCGTAGGTGTAGGTAGGGCCATTGCCAAGAAGCACTTTCTCTTGGTGGGACGAACGGCAATGTCGTTTAGTTAGTTAGTTAGTTAGTTAAGCCCTTGGCTCCAAGTTGGAGCATGGGCCATCAACAAAAAGCCTCCAGAGACGTCTCTTTTCTGCCAACTGTTGCAGCTCCTTCCAGTTCTTCCCGAGGACCTTCATCTCTTTTTCCGTATCCCTTCTCCAGCTATTCTTGGGGCGGCCAGTCTTTCGTTTTCCCTGCGGGTTCCAACGCAATGCTTGCCTCGTAATGCTGTTTGAAGGTCTTCTCAGCGTGTGGCCTACCCACACCCCACCCTCGTTTACTTCCATAAAAGGGGTGCCAGCAAGCACTTTGTCGTCAAGATCCTCTAAGGTAAGGTCGGTGCTGTCGCGGGTGAAAGTTGTTCGAATCTCTCCAACCACCTGAAGTTGAAAAGAGCCGTCAGCCTGTTGAACGGACTGGGCACCCAAGGTGTTTCGCAGTAGAGTGACGGATCATATTTCCAGTTGCTCCGCTATCAATGGTGACGTGGACGACACGGTGACCATGACAGACATCCATTTAAGGGGATTGACGGGTCTGGACACGGTAGGCAACAACTTCGGGGGTAGGCAAAGTGGTTTCCGAGCAGGGTGGGTCAGAATCAAGGTCGCAGTTGGTGACTTGTTCGTCGTCTAGGATACGATCTGCCTCGCTTTTACCATAAAGCGCCAGTCATTGTCAGGGAGGAAGGTACACTGACTGAGGAAGTGGTTGGTGTTAGAGCGACCGGCTTGCTTGTACAAGGGACAGACCTTGTCCTGACGGGGTTGTCTGGTGCAATACTTAGGATCGGGCCTGCCGCCAGGACGAGAGCTACGAAAATCATCAGCGACTGCAGCACGTAGAATCCTAGCGTCGTCTGAAGTGCGGATTTCCTCGAGGAGGGAATTGAGAGCCTGAGAAATCTCGGGTTTGATTGAAGAGAGGGTGCGAAATCTCAACTCCGTGCCGTAGCGTTGCTTGACAAAACGAGGAAGACTGGGATGGATGAGTCTCATCCATGTTAGGACTACGAAGTTCTCCAAGTTGGGGTCAGTTCCTCGTCCTCTGGGACCTGTTCGCCATGGTGTGTTAAACCGCCAGCGTGTAGTAAGGAATCTTCCACAAAAGCCAAAAGGCGTTGGTACAGATCCTCAGGGCGCTCATCAGCCGCAAGGTGTATGTCAGCAAAATCAATACATTGTGCGCCGGTGGCCTGGAAATCAAAGTGTTGGCGAATAGTTTGCCAGATGTATTCTATTGAGGTTGAATTCTTCACTAAAGTGCTTCGCGAAATAATAGGGCAATAATTCGCAATCTGACCTAGCATCAACTCGAGAAAGTTGACTTTTTGTCGAGCAGTGAGGCGTCGAGTAAGAGGTACGGACTCGCCATCATTTTCGAGACCTCGAAGAGGTTACGTTTTGGACGTCTTTAACCAGTGAACGCCATCGGCAAGGAAGGGGGCGAAGTTGCTGTCCAGTGATATTGTGTACAGCAGGTTTTGCTTCCAATTCTCGAAGCTATTAATAGTTTCCACCTTGGACAGGCACCACTGTTTCGGTGCGCGGTGGGAAGACGCCATTAGACACGATGTAAAACTCCGTGAAGTGTTCTCTCAGCGAAGGATACACTATTTTGGTTCCTGTGATCGAGGCTTAACAGCGGCTTTCTTCGGTAAAAAAATGAGGCTTGGGTTGAACCAACTGCTGCCACCATGCCAGTTAAGAAGATAAGGCAAGAACCAAGGCACGACCAACTTGTGTAAGGCTTTAATCAAAACAGCAACTCAACGAGCTAGCGAGTAACAGTGACAATATGGCGGACCGGAGGGAAAAAACGAAGCAACGAAAAACACGTGAGCTACGACCTAGTACCACTGACCGGTACTGGCGTAGGATTACCATCACTGAAGTCATGCGAAAGAACGAAGCTGAAAGGAGAAGTTGAAAAAGTCAACATCACTGAAATGAATTTTTTAATGTATGCAGCTGTATATGTTACTACAGAAAGAATGGGAATGATAAAAGGGAGGAAAGGGAGAAGAACTGAAGAGCTATTCTGGAAGAAATTCCAGAATGAAGTTTGAAGTCTACGCAGAAGTAAACTATGATCAACTGTATCAAAGGCTGCGCTCAAGTCTAATAAGACAAGTAGAACAGCATGCTGAAAATTCATTTTCATCAGAATATCGTTAGTAACTTTCAAAAGTGCCGTTTCCGTACTATGGTTCTTTCTGTACGCAGATTGTAGCGAAGGGTAAAGATCGTGTACATGTTTTTTCATATGATTGTCAATTTGAATAAACACAGCTTTTTCAGTTACTTTTGAAATGAAGGAAAGATTGCTTACAGGCCGGTAATTCTTGAAAACAGTGTCAAGACCAGCCTTCTTAAGATTTGGCAAAACTAAGGCTTCTCTCCATGCTGAGGGAAAATAACCACTATCAAGTGAAATGTTTATCATTTTAGTTATCACTGGTAGAAGGACATCGATACATTTGACTAACAGAGGTGTGGGTATCGGGTCAAGAGCAGACGATTTCTTAGCCAAATTCATAATAATGCTATGAGCTTCTTCTTCTGTGATTGCTTGGAAACTGCTAAATGACGGACATTGTGGATCCATAATGGGAGCACAATCTTGACAATCTTCAGTTGTACACTCTTTGAATTTGGATCTTATATTACTGATCTTTTCGACAAAGAAGTTAGCCATCTCATTTGCAAGCATCGTTTTACTAAAATGAGGAGGAAGTGGACCCTCACAGTTTTGATTTAATAATTGTTTTGAGACCCTGAAGAGCTTTCCTTGATCCGAACTGTTTTCTTGTATGAGGTTCTGATAAAAATCAAAGCGCGCCTTTTTCATCAAATTTGTAGCGAAGTTTCTTGCAGATTTGTATGCAGTTAGGTCATGTATGGAGTTTGATAAACGCCATTTCTTTTCTGATTTTCTTCGCATCCTTTTTGCGGCTAAAATCCGATCATTATACCACGGGATGCGTCGCCTTTGGGGAATGATTTTTCGCTGAAACGGAGCATGTTTGTCAAGAACAGATGTTAAAGTTCTATTGTAACAATCTACAAGCTCATCCAACTCCCCAGGGGTGTCTTGACAGACTTAGCTTCGGAAGCTGCTAGATCACTGCAGAAAGAGTCCAAGTAAATTGATTTAATTTTCCTGTAAACTCTTTCCTTCAGTATGATTTTCGGTTTAGTTGCTCTTAGCGCAGTTAATACGGATATATGATCTGAGAAAAGATGATCCGTGACAGGCGAGCCGCAGATGATGGAATCCGATTGAAGAGTGATAATTAAGTCAATTGTGTGCCCAAGTTCATGTGTTGGATGAGTAACATGCTGACAAAGACCCATTGAATCTAACAGGTCTAATAATCTTGTTGCATCGGGATTAGTTGAGTCATCAACGTGAACGTTGAAATCGCCAGTAATAAGTAATGGTTCAGCTGAGAGAATCAAAGTTTCCAGGTAGTCTGCAAAATCAGCAAAAAAGGTGCTTGTGGTGACAGGGTGCGAAGGCGAATAGGGTGGGCGGTAAAGGATGACAAGTCGAACTTTAAACGTGCCGGATGAAACAATGAGCTCTAAATATTCAAATGAACGAAGTTCCTTTGCTGCGATTTTTTGAACATTCAAATTTCCTCTGAATAAAAGTGCAATTCCTCCCCCGCGACGATTATTTCGCGAATGATCGATAAGCTTGAAGCCAGAGGGTGTAATTTCTGCCTTGTGAGAGTCGTCATTTTCACTGAGCCATGTTTCTGTGAGAGAAAATAAATCTGCTTTGTAGCTAGTGACATAGTCAGCAAACTCGGCAGATTTGTTCTTAATTGATCGAACGTTCATAGTACAAAGGTGAAGCGAAAGCTGGCTCAAAGTGGATATCTCAGGACATGTCGAGGTTGCAGATATATTTATGCAGTTGAGAGGGTTGACGTTGATAGTAAAGATGGTTCATATGGGCATACCTTCCATTGTTGACGGTGTCATACTGATTGCAGAGATCAATTAGATCGGATGCAGGTTCAAGACATAGTGATGACTCAGAAATGTCTTTTTTCAGATTAACAGAGTCAACGGAGCGGAGTTTACGATATGTGACGACATTTTTGAGGTTAGGTGGTTTGTCAATGGCTAGGTTACAATGAACGGCGAAGTGATCAGAGACAATAGGGTCATGGATGGATAGATTGGAAATAAAACGCTCTTCAGATTTTGTTATGATGAGGTCCAAAACATGGTTATCCTTGTGAGTCGGTGTTTGTACATTATGAGGGTAGAGATTGAAACAGTTGAGAAGATCCCGAAATCTACCAGCAGAACCATCTGAGCGATCATCTACATGAAAATTAAAGTCACCAGCCAAGAGTAGGTTACTAGGCGACGAGATCAAACGCTTTAATAATAAAGAAATTCATCGATAAAGAATGCGATTGAGATGCCGTTTTTCGACGATGGAGGAGGTCGATAAATAATGACAATACGAGTAATGGATGAGCCGGTGCGTAGAAGTACTTCCATAAATTCAAGTGAATTGAAGCTGGTCGAAGAAGGTTGTTTACTGCGTAGATTTTTCCTGAAAAGAATAGCACCACCACCGCCAGATCCAATGCATCGGGGAACATGAATGAAAACATATTCATTAGGACAGATGTGCAGGAGTTGTATAGTCAGAAGATTCATCAGATGTGAGCCAAGTTTCTGCTAGTGCAAGAACGTCAATGTTTGTGTCTACAACATAGTCTTGATCTGTAAAGACTTATTGGTAACAGATCTAACAGTAAGCAGGAAAAAATTGAGTAGTTTATCAGCTGTAATTGACAACTGTGGTGAACTTGTTTTGATCTCTGATCTCTGTTGTCTGGCTATTTGTATTTATTTGTACTCAACTCTGCACAGGCTTCCGGTAACAATTGGAAATCTCACTAATTCTTGTTAAACTTCAACGGTGTCGAGAGTCATTGTAACCCGAATGGTGTTTCAGTGGATCTTTAAACAAAGTATGCCCTCATGAAGCTCAAGAATGGAACGTCAATTGGATGAACACGACAGGCGGTGAAAAATGTTTCGTCGGTCGCGATCGTTTCACTGTTATCAAACCTCTTATTCCGGTGCATTTAAGGGATGTTACATCAATGGAAGTTGTGCGGTCCGAATCCTATTAAGAAAATTACACAATCATGAAATATACAGAAAATAGAGTGAACAAGAAACGAATCATATTTACCCAGTGACTCGCTCAGGTTCACAACCAACGAGAAAATGGTTTTATACTAGTATTATGTCGTCATTAGTGAACTGATTATGTATTAATCAGGTAGTTAAGAACATAATTTCTCAAGGAAACACTTCCTCTCCTCGAAAAGGGATACACCGAATCATTGATACTACCAAGTGTTCAGAAAACAGTTAGGTTAGCACTTCATAAATCTTCAGAAGGTCACATGTTCTCCCTTAGGTATTAGCACCACCAGGGGGTGACTCCGGAAACCGGTACGGATAGCACAGAGATGGCAGACGAAGCCAAAGGCATACGGCGTACAGCCAAAGCAAGATTCACAAGGAAAAGAAATGAACTCCTTAACTCAATAGACGCGAATCAAGGACGCGAAATGGTTGAAGGTAACTACGTAAAGCTTACCGAGACATGGGACATAATGGAAGATAAGCATGATTTGTACACGATGTTCTTAACCGATGAAGAACAAGAAGCCGCGGAACCATGGATCTTAGAATTACAGGAACTGTTCGAAGAAGCAACGGCATACAAGATCAAATATATACAGAACGTAATTAGAGAAGAAAACAGTGCGCGCGAGGACACTACACGTCAAGAATCAACAAGGAAAGCGCGCGCGGAAATTGAACGAATGACAGGAAAGGCTCTATTGAAGCGTGGCACCGCGCAAGCAATATTTGAGACATTGCATAGCAGCGTTACGCACACTATTCAGTCCGACACGATTGCTACACCCTCATTAAAAAGGCTACTAACCCAGTTGGAAGAGGCATTTTCAAATTGCAAACAAACGAACGAGAGGCTTATAGATCTTGCAGAGCGCGACAAGGCCGCAACCGCCATAAAATGGGCTGCCGAAACACAGTGCCGATTCAACAAAATCACTGAACGAGTCCCGGTGTACATTGGCGAGGAAGAGCTGAAACCAGTAGGCGAAATTCGCACCAATACGCAATTCAAAAGAGACTTTCAAAGACAAGTCATGCCGCACCTTCGGAGCGATGACATCTCATACGTACTACGCTCATGCCTAGGCAACGAACCAGCAAACACCGTGAAAAGCATCGACGACGACGCCACAGAAATGTGGAAAAGATTAGGCGAGAAATGAGGAGACCCTACAAGAGTGGCAGACGTCATTATCGACGGAATACGTAGAACCAGAATGATCAGAGATGGAGAAGAAAAGGGATTCACTGAATTTGTTGAAATCATAGAAGACGGTTACAGAAACCTGAGACGATTGGGTTTGGAAGCAGAAATAGCGACCACGAGCTCAGTAAGCATCATTGAGAAAACGTTGCCCCCAGACATACGACAAAAATGGGCCGAAATAGTTAGCGAAGAAAATAGCACTGTGAACAAATCTGATAAATTTCCATCTCTTCTCAAGTTTTTACATAACCAGCGCGGAGCAATTGAATATGATAATGCCTCACTGTGAGCACCATTAGTACCATCGAAAGCCGTAACTCATCATACCATAGCCAAGGATGAAACGGATTTTAAAAGTCAAAGAACGACGCTGAGGAAATGCTTGATTCACGATGATGCAAAACATTCCACAGAAGATTTTACAGTCTACTTATCAAAACCCATAAGCGATAAAGTAGCACTCCTAAGAGAGAAGGGAGCCTGCTGGTCTTGTTTAAAGTCCGGTCATCGCATACAAAGTTGCAAAACTAAGAAAACATGCAGCATCGGTAACTGTTCGTTACAACACCACAAATCTTTTCAGGAAGATGAACGAAGAACCTCACCTACACCCGCAAATATAGCAAGCATATGTAGTAACACAGAAGACACATGTCTCCTTCAAATACAAAGAATCAGAACGAAAAGAGGATGGGCCAACGTTATGTGGGACTCTGCGGCATCTTTATACTTTATCACTAACAATAATGCCAAGGAAGAAAGCCTTAAAGGGACAGCAGTGGATTTGTCGATCGAAAAAATTGGTGGTCAGTACAACACGATCAGAACAGTCAAGTACAAACTTTCCTTGCTTGACAAACAAGGGAAAGTCGTGAAATTCAAAGTATATGGTATAGACAAGATTACGTCCGACATCGAGAGGATAAACATGGACGGAGTGACCCACCTATTCAACAATGTAGCGCAAGACGAACTTCAGGGACCCAACGGACCTGTTGATGTTCTAATAGGCTACAACTATGCCGCCTATCACCCTGTCAGAGAGCAATGTGTCGAACACTGCTGAAGAACCGATTCGGGCGATGTGTCGGCGGGACACATCCGCTAATCGAAAATGCGAACACAAGACACGGACTTCACTACACTACAGTGAATCACAGTTTCAAGGTCAAGATAGACGACTTCTATAACATTGAGCATCTAGGCGTTGAGTGCAACCCTCGTTGTGGTAGCTGTAAGTGCGGCAAATGCGCAATAGATAGCAAAGGCTACACTATCAAAGAAGAAAGGGAGCTAGCGTTGATCGAGAAAAACCCTTAGCATGACGAACAAACTCACCGATGGATCTCAGAGTATCCGTGGATCAAAGATCCGATCGATCTACCAGATAATCGTAAAGTTGCATTAGCAATGCTTGCCTCTACTGAAAGGAGACTTGCAAAAAATCCGGTACATGATAAAGTGTATGACAATCAAGTCAAGGATATGGTAAACAGAGAAGTAGCACGCAAACTTTCTAAAGATGAGATAATCAATTACAAAGGCCCCATCATGAGGTTCTGAAACCAGATTCAAAATCGACCCTTGTGAGAAAAGTCTTCAATAGTAGAGCGAACTACATGGGCCATGTCCTGAATGACTACTGGGCCAAAGGACTAGATCTTCTCAACAATTTACTAGGAGTACTAATACGATTTCGAGAAAACGAAATAGCATTAATGGGAGACATCAGCAAAATGTACCATACCGTCAAAACAACCTCGAATCTTGTGGCGAAATATGGCCGTGCCAAAGGAACCCGATACTTACGTTATACAAAGACTATCCTTCGGAGATAAGCCTTCGGGAACGATCGCAACATTGGCACTTCGCAAGACAGCCGAAATGGGGAGTCAAGATTATCCCGCCGCAGCGAAGATCATACAAAGTAATACGTATATGAACAATATAATCGAAGGTACAAAGGACCTGCAAACAGCAAAGAAGCTTACCGAAGACATAGAGAAACTAGTTAGCAAAGGCGAATTCAACCTCAAAGAATGGATATTATCACACAGCGCAGAGGGTCGAGAGGAGAAACTCATAGCTAACGAACCAAATGTTTTCTCCGAAAAGGTACTTGGAGTGATATGGGACCCAGACCACGATCAATTACGCTTTAAAACGAAGTTGAATCTGTACCCAAAGAAGAAGAAACGTCGCAAAACTCAAAACGCCACACAACATATGGAAAACCAGACCTTCCCACCGCAATTTACAAAGCGAATGATGTTGTCACAAATAAACAGCATATGCGACCCTCTTGGATTCGCAGGACCCTTTATGTAAATGTAAATGTGCGCTTAGTTGACCGCTCCCTACAAGGGCTTTTCACAGTCAACCGGCTCAACGGGATCGGACCGAATGCATGTGAAGGCGCCCATGGCTGCCGCCATACGATCCATGTGTGATCCCGGAGCACCGCAAACCCAGCCGGATGTAATTGACCGGGAGTCGATTTTTCTGAGGGAGGAAAACCGGAGTACCCGGAGAAAAGCCCTAGGAGTCAGGTTGAGATCGACTGAAACTCAGCCCACATACGACCCGAGGCCAGAATTGAACCTGGGTCACAGAGGTGGGAGGCACGATTGATGACCACTAAACCACCCCTTACCGTTCGATCTAAAATCTTAATGCGACGCTTATGGACAAGCAATGAGAAACTAGACTGGGATGATCCAATCCCCAAAGAGAATTAATGAATTACCCGAGATGAACAATGTCAGATTTAAGAGATGCATGAAACCTTCAGACGCAGTTGGTGATCCATCTCTTGTCATCTTCAGCGATGCCTCGAATGACGCTTAGGGATCCTGTGCTTATGCAAGGTGGCAACGACAAGGTGGAGGATTTGCAAGTAACCTGATCGTATCTAAAAATCGTCTTGTCCCTCTCAAAACAATGTCCATTGACAAAATTGAGCTGTGTGGGGCGGCCTTAAACAAGCGACTTAAGTCCTTCGTCGATAAAGAGTGTAGATATAGCTTTCAAAAATACTATCATATAGTTGACTCTCAGAGAGTGCATTGCATGACTCAGAAAAATTCTTATGGCTTCAACACTTTCGCTGCAACAATAATCGGTGAGATCCAAGAAGGTACTAACGTAGAAGATTGGTACTGGTGTGAAAGTGAACACAACATCGCTGATTGGTTAACTAGAGGAAAGAAACCTAGTGAAATTGATCATAGCAGCATTGAAAATTTTTCACAGTACAACCGTCTGTTACGAGTGACGGCAAGAGTTCTAAAGCTTTACCAAAGAAACAACAGAGTGACATTTAAGAATGCCACGCAAGACCTACACAGTAAAGATATCGAAAGGGCAGAAATATTTTGGACACGAGAGGCGCAAAAAACGGTGGATAAAGATGTCAGAGACGGAAAGTATAAGCGTTTATGTCCTCGTATACGAAGCGACGGGATATATGTAATAAGTGGTCGTGGGGAGAAATGGACGGAAATGAGCTACAATAAAGGGGACGTCATACTTCTCCCATACCAGCATCGATTATCCATGCTCAAGACACGTTCACGAGAAAGGGCACCACGGTATTTTGACTACCGCCAGCAAAATTCACTCAAAGTTCTGGATAACTAAGTTACATGTACTCATCAAGCTCAACTGTATTGTGTGCGGAAGATTAGAAAAGAAACTGTCAGAACAAGTAATGGGAAATGTTCCTATAGAAAGGCTTAAACCAGGTCCTCCATGGTATTCCACATCCATTGATTTATTTGGTCCTTTCACAATTCGTGATGAAGTTAAGAAACGAACCACATCTAAAGTGTATGGAGTGATCTTCACTTGTTTACCAACAAGAGCTGTTTACCTGGACCTCGCACCAGACTACAGTACAGAGAAGTTTTTGATGATACTGAGAAAATTTGTGTCATTGAGATGATATCCATGTAAGATATATTCTGACAACGGTCCACAGCTCGTCGTAGCTAATCAAGAATTACAAAGTGTCACAAAGTCATGGGAATGGGAACAATTGAAGAACTTTGAAGTTATGGAAGGATTTCAATGGAACTTTACACCTGCTGATGCACAATGGCAAAATGGAACATCAGAATCTCTTATTAAATCCTTTAAGAGAGCCTTTACAGCCGTTATTGGAGAAAGTATTCTTACATTCTCCGAACTTCAAACTATATTCATCGAAGTCGCAAACCTAGTTAACGAAAGGCCTATAGGCAGACACCCAACATCAGCCGACGATGGTTCATATTTATGCCCGAATGACCTTCTGTTAGGCAGGTCAACGACGCGAGTACCTAGTGGTCCTTTCAAGGAATCTACAACTCCAAAACACCGTTTTGAATTTATCCAACATATAATAGATGGCTTCTGGAAGAAATGGACCAGAACATATTTTCCAGATTTAATTGTGAGGCAAAAATGGCATACGGCCCATCGTAATCTGAACTCTGGAGATGTTGTCCTAATTCGGGATTCGAATCTGGTTAGAGGTCAGTGGCGTCTTGGGATTGTATCCAGCACATTCCCGGGGACCGATGGAAAGGTGCGAAGGGTACAAGTAAAGTACAAAAATCCAAAATCTGGCGAACCTGTCACCAAATATGACGGCAAAGGCTACGTCACCATCGAGCGACCTGTTCACCGTCTGGTGGTGCTACTACCTAAGGGAGAACATGTGACCTTCTGAAGATTTATGAACTCTTACTAATCAGTGCTAACCTAACTGTTTTCTGAACACTTGGTTGTAACAAAGATTCGGTGTATCCCTTTTCGAGGAGAGGGAGTGTTTCGTTGAGAAGTTATGTTCTTAACGACCTGATTAATATATAATCAGTTCACTAATGGGACACGTCATCATGACGACATAACACTAATATAAAACCATTTTTTCGTTGGTTGTGAACCTGAGCGAGTCACCGGGATTCGAATGTTTCGTCGGTCACTGTCATCAAACCTTATGTTCCGGTGCATGTAAGGGATGTTACATCAATGGAAGTTGTGCGGTTCGAATCCTAATAAGAAAATTACACGTTCATGAAATATACAGAAAATAGAGTGAACAAGAAACGAATCATATTTACCCAGTGACTCGCTCAGGTTCACAACCAACGAGAAAATGGTTTTATACTAGTATTATGTCGTCATTAGTGAACTGATTATGTATTAATCAGGTAGTTAAGAACATAATTTCTCAAGGAAACACTTCCTCTCCTCGAAAAGGGATACACCGAATCATTGATACTACCAAGTGTTCAGAAAACAGTTAGGTTAGCACTTCATAAATCTTCAGAAGGTCACATGTTCTCCCTTAGGTATTAGCACCACCAGGGGGTGACTCCGGAAACCGGTACGGATAGCACAGAGATGGCAGACGAAGCCAAAGGCATACGGCGTACAGCCAAAGCAAGATTCACAAGGAAAAGAAATGAACTCCTTAACTCAATAGACGCGAATCAAGGACGCGAAATGGTTGAAGGTAACTACGTAAAGCTTACCGAGACATGGGACATAATGGAAGATAAGCATGATTTGTACACGATGTTCTTAACCGATGAAGAACAAGAAGCCGCGGAACCATGGATCTTAGAATTACAGGAACTGTTCGAAGAAGCAACGGCATACAAGATCAAATATATACAGAACGTAATTAGAGAAGAAAACAGTGCGCGCGAGGACACTACACGTCAAGAATCAACAAGGAAAGCGCGCGCGGAAATTGAACGAATGACAGGAAAGGCTCTATTGAAGCGTGGCACCGCGCAAGCAATATTTGAGACATTGCATAGCAGCGTTACGCACACTATTCAGTCCGACACGATTGCTATACCCTCATTAAAAAGGCTACTAACCCAGTTGGAAGAGGCATTTTCAAATTGCAAACAAACGAACGAGAGGCTTATAGATCTTGCAGAGCGCGACAAGGCCGCAACCGCCATAAAATGGGCTGCCGAAACACAGTGCCGATTCAACAAAATCACTGAACGAGTCCCGGTGTACATTGGCGAGGAAGAGCTGAAACCAGTAGGCGAAATTCGCACCAATACGCAATTCAAAAGAGACTTTCAAAGACAAGTCATGCCGCACCTTCGGAGCGATGACATCTCATACGTACTACGCTCATGCCTAGGCAACGAACCAGCAAACACCGTGAAAAGCATCGACGACGACGCCACAGAAATGTGGAAAAGATTAGGCGAGAAATGAGGAGACCCTACAAGAGTGGCAGACGTCATTATCGACGGAATACGTAGAACCAGAATGATCAGAGATGGAGAAGAAAAGGGATTCACTGAATTTGTTGAAATCATAGAAGACGGTTACAGAAACCTGAGACGATTGGGTTTGGAAGCAGAAATAGCGACCACGAGCTCAGTAAGCATCATTGAGAAAACGTTGCCCCCAGACATACGACAAAAATGGGCCGAAATAGTTAGCGAAGAAAATAGCACTGTGAACAAATCTGATAAATTTCCATCTCTTCTCAAGTTTTTACATAACCAGCGCGGAGCAATTGAATATGATAATGCCTCACTGTGAGCACCATTAGTACCATCGAAAGCCGTAACTCATCATACCATAGCCAAGGATGAAACGGATTTTAAAAGTCAAAGAACGACGCTGAGGAAATGCTTGATTCACGATGATGCAAAACATTCCACAGAAGATTTTACAGTCTACTTATCAAAACCCATAAGCGATAAAGTAGCACTCCTAAGAGAGAAGGGAGCCTGCTGGTCTTGTTTAAAGTCCGGTCATCGCATACAAAGTTGCAAAACTAAGAAAACATGCAGCATCGGTAACTGTTCGTTACAACACCACAAATCTTTTCAGGAAGATGAACGAAGAACCTCACCTACACCCGCAAATATAGCAAGCATATGTAGTAACACAGAAGACACATGTCTCCTTCAAATACAAAGAATCAGAACGAAAAGAGGATGGGCCAACGTTATGTGGGACTCTGCGGCATCTTTATACTTTATCACTAACAATAATGCCAAGGAAGAAAGCCTTAAAGGGACAGCAGTGGATTTGTCGATCGAAAAAATTGGTGGTCAGTACAACACGATCAGAACAGTCAAGTACAAACTTTCCTTGCTTGACAAACAAGGGAAAGTCGTGAAATTCAAAGTATATGGTATAGACAAGATTACGTCCGACATCGAGAGGATAAACATGGACGGAGTGACCCACCTATTCAACAATGTAGCGCAAGACGAACTTCAGGGACCCAACGGACCTGTTGATGTTCTAATAGGCTACAACTATGCCGCCTATCACCCTGTCAGAGAGCAATGTGTCGAACACTGCTGAAGAACCGATTCGGGCGATGTGTCGGCGGGACACATCCGCTAATCGAAAATGCGAACACAAGACACGGACTTCACTACACTACAGTGAATCACAGTTTCAAGGTCAAGATAGACGACTTCTATAACATTGAGCATCTAGGCGTTGAGTGCAACCCTCGTTGTGGTAGCTGTAAGTGCGGCAAATGCGCAATAGATAGCAAAGGCTACACTATCAAAGAAGAAAGGGAGCTAGCGTTGATCGAGAAAAACCCTTAGCATGACGAACAAACTCACCGATGGATCTCAGAGTATCCGTGGATCAAAGATCCGATCGATCTACCAGATAATCGTAAAGTTGCATTAGCAATGCTTGCCTCTACTGAAAGGAGACTTGCAAAAAATCCGGTACATGATAAAGTGTATGACAATCAAGTCAAGGATATGGTAAACAGAGAAGTAGCACGCAAACTTTCTAAAGATGAGATAATCAATTACAAAGGCCCCATCATGAGGTTCTGAAACCAGATTCAAAATCGACCCTTGTGAGAAAAGTCTTCAATAGTAGAGCGAACTACATGGGCCATGTCCTGAATGACTACTGGGCCAAAGGACTAGATCTTCTCAACAATTTACTAGGAGTACTAATACGATTTCGAGAAAACGAAATAGCATTAATGGGAGACATCAGCAAAATGTACCATACCGTCAAAACAACCTCGAATCTTGTGGCGAAATATGGCCGTGCCAAAGGAACCCGATACTTACGTTATACAAAGACTATCCTTCGGAGATAAGCCTTCGGGAACGATCGCAACATTGGCACTTCGCAAGACAGCCGAAATGGGGAGTCAAGATTATCCCGCCGCAGCGAAGATCATACAAAGTAATACGTATATGAACAATATAATCGAAGGTACAAAGGACCTGCAAACAGCAAAGAAGCTTACCGAAGACATAGAGAAACTAGTTAGCAAAGGCGAATTCAACCTCAAAGAATGGATATTATCACACAGCGCAGAGGGTCGAGAGGAGAAACTCATAGCTAACGAACCAAATGTTTTCTCCGAAAAGGTACTTGGAGTGATATGGGACCCAGACCACGATCAATTACGCTTTAAAACGAAGTTGAATCTGTACCCAAAGAAGAAGAAACGTCGCAAAACTCAAAACGCCACACAACATATGGAAAACCAGACCTTCCCACCGCAATTTACAAAGCGAATGATGTTGTCACAAATAAACAGCATATGCGACCCTCTTGGATTCGCAGGACCCTTTATGTAAATGTAAATGTGCGCTTAGTTGACCGCTCCCTACAAGGGCTTTTCACAGTCAACCGGCTCAACGGGATCGGACCGAATGCATGTGAAGGCGCCCATGGCTGCCGCCATACGATCCATGTGTGATCCCGGAGCACCGCAAACCCAGCCGGATGTAATTGACCGGGAGTCGATTTTTCTGAGGGAGGAAAACCGGAGTACCCGGAGAAAAGCCCTAGGAGTCAGGTTGAGATCGACTGAAACTCAGCCCACATACGACCCGAGGCCAGAATTGAACCTGGGTCACAGAGGTGGGAGGCACGATTGATGACCACTAAACCACCCCTTACCGTTCGATCTAAAATCTTAATGCGACGCTTATGGACAAGCAATGAGAAACTAGACTGGGATGATCCAATCCCCAAAGAGAATTAATGAATTACCCGAGATGAACAATGTCAGATTTAAGAGATGCATGAAACCTTCAGACGCAGTTGGTGATCCATCTCTTGTCATCTTCAGCGATGCCTCGAATGACGCTTAGGGATCCTGTGCTTATGCAAGGTGGCAACGACAAGGTGGAGGATTTGCAAGTAACCTGATCGTATCTAAAAATCGTCTTGTCCCTCTCAAAACAATGTCCATTGACAAAATTGAGCTGTGTGGGGCGGCCTTAAACAAGCGACTTAAGTCCTTCGTCGATAAAGAGTGTAGATATAGCTTTCAAAAATACTATCATATAGTTGACTCTCAGAGAGTGCATTGCATGACTCAGAAAAATTCTTATGGCTTCAACACTTTCGCTGCAACAATAATCGGTGAGATCCAAGAAGGTACTAACGTAGAAGATTGGTACTGGTGTGAAAGTGAACACAACATCGCTGATTGGTTAACTAGAGGAAAGAAACCTAGTGAAATTGATCATAGCAGCATTGAAAATTTTTCACAGTACAACCGTCTGTTACGAGTGACGGCAAGAGTTCTAAAGCTTTACCAAAGAAACAACAGAGTGACATTTAAGAATGCCACGCAAGACCTACACAGTAAAGATATCGAAAGGGCAGAAATATTTTGGACACGAGAGGCGCAAAAAACGGTGGATAAAGATGTCAGAGACGGAAAGTATAAGCGTTTATGTCCTCGTATACGAAGCGACGGGATATATGTAATAAGTGGTCGTGGGGAGAAATGGACGGAAATGAGCTACAATAAAGGGGACGTCATACTTCTCCCATACCAGCATCGATTATCCATGCTCAAGACACGTTCACGAGAAAGGGCACCACGGTATTTTGACTACCGCCAGCAAAATTCACTCAAAGTTCTGGATAACTAAGTTACATGTACTCATCAAGCTCAACTGTATTGTGTGCGGAAGATTAGAAAAGAAACTGTCAGAACAAGTAATGGGAAATGTTCCTATAGAAAGGCTTAAACCAGGTCCTCCATGGTATTCCACATCCATTGATTTATTTGGTCCTTTCACAATTCGTGATGAAGTTAAGAAACGAACCACATCTAAAGTGTATGGAGTGATCTTCACTTGTTTACCAACAAGAGCTGTTTACCTGGACCTCGCACCAGACTACAGTACAGAGAAGTTTTTGATGATACTGAGAAAATTTGTGTCATTGAGATGATATCCATGTAAGATATATTCTGACAACGGTCCACAGCTCGTCGTAGCTAATCAAGAATTACAAAGTGTCACAAAGTCATGGGAATGGGAACAATTGAAGAACTTTGAAGTTATGGAAGGATTTCAATGGAACTTTACACCTGCTGATGCACAATGGCAAAATGGAACATCAGAATCTCTTATTAAATCCTTTAAGAGAGCCTTTACAGCCGTTATTGGAGAAAGTATTCTTACATTCTCCGAACTTCAAACTATATTCATCGAAGTCGCAAACCTAGTTAACGAAAGGCCTATAGGCAGACACCCAACATCAGCCGACGATGGTTCATATTTATGCCCGAATGACCTTCTGTTAGGCAGGTCAACGACGCGAGTACCTAGTGGTCCTTTCAAGGAATCTACAACTCCAAAACACCGTTTTGAATTTATCCAACATATAATAGATGGCTTCTGGAAGAAATGGACCAGAACATATTTTCCAGATTTAATTGTGAGGCAAAAATGGCATACGGCCCATCGTAATCTGAACTCTGGAGATGTTGTCCTAATTCGGGATTCGAATCTGGTTAGAGGTCAGTGGCGTCTTGGGATTGTATCCAGCACATTCCCGGGGACCGATGGAAAGGTGCGAAGGGTACAAGTAAAGTACAAAAATCCAAAATCTGGCGAACCTGTCACCAAATATGACGGCAAAGGCTACGTCACCATCGAGCGACCTGTTCACCGTCTGGTGGTGCTACTACCTAAGGGAGAACATGTGACCTTCTGAAGATTTATGAACTCTTACTAATCAGTGCTAACCTAACTGTTTTCTGAACACTTGGTTGTAACAAAGATTCGGTGTATCCCTTTTCGAGGAGAGGGAGTGTTTCGTTGAGAAGTTATGTTCTTAACGACCTGATTAATATATAATCAGTTCACTAATGGGACACGTCATCATGACGACATAACACTAATATAAAACCATTTTTTCGTTGGTTGTGAACCTGAGCGAGTCACCGGGATTCGAATGTTTCGTCGGTCACTGTCATCAAACCTTATGTTCCGGTGCATGTAAGGGATGTTACATCAATGGAAGTTGTGCGGTTCGAATCCTAATAAGAAAATTACACGTTCATGAAATATACAGAAAATAGAGTGAACAAGAAACGAATCATATTTACCCAGTGACTCGCTCAGGTTCACAACCAACGAAAAAAAGGTTTTATATTAGTATTATGTCGTCATGATGACGTGTCCCATTAGTGAACTGATTATATATTAATCAGGTAGTTAAGAACATAATTTCTCAACGAAACAAAAAATAAATATCTGGAATCTTTAAAGCGACGAGCAATGGTCTTCGACAACAACTTCATTTTTCGCCGTTGGATATCAAGTGAGCTTTGTTTCTAATATTTTACTAACTTGGTATTATATACAACACCGAAATCAAATGGCAATTTTTTTGTGGATTTGACAAACATTGAAGGAATCGAACGCCTTGAATGCATCGCAGTGTTTACTGAAGTCGCCTCTAAATTGTCGGGCAATTTACATTTATTTTGTACTTAACTCTGCAAAGGCAAAAAAAATTGGAAATGTGACAGTGAAGAATTATTTGAATGAAATCTTGTTATCTCTTTTGTGCTTCATTATTTACGGTCAAGGTTCTTTCGAATAGGGTTTGATGCGAACTGTCAGAAATTTATTTAAATGCATATGCTTTGTGACACGGATTGTGTCTTGTTTGCACGCAGGAAGGGTTCACGAAAAATAAACAGGTTTGTTGGAAGTGTGCTTTAGTTTCAACAAAATGAGCCCCAAAAGAAGCAAAAAATTGTGACGCTGGTGAGTAATAAAGTAACTGCTATTTTGCGATTTACTTGTGCAGCCAAAAGTACAATAACAAAATTCAACTTAGCAAAAATATCCCAAAATGTTTTTCGATGATGGTAACTTTTTGTATTCCTGGCTCGATCGACCGTCCCGAAAACGTCCTTCTGCTCTTCCTAAAAACTGTGTATCAATATTTATTTACTTTTGTTTTCCATAAAGCAAGCTAACAAAATCTGTACCTTACTTAGTTTGAATTTTTGAGCTTTAAGATAGAATTTTCGGTACTCTGCTTCTGTTACGAAGTAGCATACTTTTTTGGTCACCCATCCAAATACTAACCCCGCCGGAGAGGGCCTAATTTCAGTGAACTTTTGCATTACAAAGCTGTCGGACGCTCAGAGTGCACGCTTAAACGTATGGTGTAAAGAAGTTGTTAGGGAACTTGAAAATGATAAGCATGTCAGCCTGGAAGCCAATTTTTTTCGATTCCCTTTTACTTTCTTCAATCTTTCTGGGTTTAGTACTTTGCTAGTAACCACAAGTCTTCTCAGGGGGCTATTTACCTAAGGCTTCTACCATGGCAGTACAATGATATACAATACCAAAACTATATCGTGTACTATTAGAGCTACATATTACGCAAAGGGAACTTGAATCTCCTGGAAGACAGTTGACAACATGGAATAAAGCGCTGTGTTACTGCACTACCACACGTACGCAATGCGTGCCTATTTTTTCTAAAGATGACAGGATTTTTTCTTTCTGACAAATGATTAATAGGCTGGTAGCCAAGTTTTTAACCTCAGAAAAAAGGGCCTCTGCTGGCACGACTTCTGGGTGACCCCTTAAATGGTCTTAATGATCCCGGACTTACGCTGCAGTTCAATACCACCCAAATCAGTCTCTCTTGTTTTTGAGTAACACGTACCTCAGGCAACCCAGTGTACGCTCATGGAGCGTCTAGTTTTTTTAACGTCAGTTGCATTTTTTGGTTGATAAATAATTAAATTTACAAATTATTTACAATCTGACAATATGCAAGTTTTATTATTCAAATCAATCTGGACGGCCTCTCTCTTCACATAGGATGTGTTAAGGTACAACTCAAGTAATTGATTTCCTCAACTCATTAAAGTAACGAAGAAATCTATTTATTTCTATTTGTCTGCTTTTGATTGTATTTTTATTTTTGCTGGAACAGATACTGTTTACCTGACGTGAGCGTTTTGTTAATGCAAAACGAAAACAAACTCAAAATGGCAGCATAAACTATCTCGACTTCTTTCAGATTATATATGTTACAGGTTGAATTTAAATTTAGGTTAATTTTAATTTTCAACCTAGGTTATTATGAAGTAAAAAACGTTTTGAAATACATTTGGTTGCAAAAATCAGTGATATTACTCGCCGTTTCGAAGACATCTTGACTTCATTTTTCAAGTGATAAATGTAATGGCCGTTTAAAGTTAAAACATGCATGCTTATTTTTTTTTCGAAGGACTAGTATTTCAATAACATTCCACATAACACTATGAAGTTGATTACAAGATCTCGAGCGATGTTACTAACACCAAATAATCAACACTTGTGAGCTACAATTTGACAACTATGATGCAACGATTTAAATATAAGTAAAAGAAAAAGACATGTATGCAGATATGATGCAGTTATGTAAAGAACCTCTATCGACATTATTAATACGTGACAGGAACCCATGGGCTCCTGTAAGTGGGGCTCGTGGGTTGTGGCTTAAATTGGAAAGCTTGGAGTAGAGAGGTGATGACGTCAAAAAACTAAATTTGTAAAACTCAAGATGTTGTTGAAATTATTTGTGAGATTATTACTAAGAAAATGAGCCTGTTGGTGCCAATTGACTCCCGATGCGCATATGAAGTATCAATTCCAGAGTTTTGAAGCAAGCAACCATGGACAATCTTCCTGTCGGTTTACTTTGGATTAATGGCTTGATCTGATCGGCGTAATTAAAAGTTGAGAAACTAAATATCTTAAGCAAGAGCCGATACAACGTAAATCAAATCTAAAATAAAATCTACTAAAACCCACTAAAATCAAATCTACGTTGTATCGGCTCTTGCTCGAAGTCTCAATTCACGTATGACGTAATTCAAGATGGCGCTGAAAAAAAGAAAAGCGCGTTGTACAGGATACCCAAGAATAGAAATTGCGCGATCTCCTAATGTCGAACGCAATTCGTTCTGTTACAAATTTTTGTATTATTTTCTAACGGGAAAATATTTAGACAACACTTTTAAAGAGTAAACACTGTTGCATGAAGTGAGCTCAGGTGTATTCATAAACAATAAATGTTTTCTACAGACGTCCAAAGAAACTCAGCATCATAACGTTTTCCTACGCACACGTTTCTATGTGTTGACTACCGATTCAGCAAGCTTCTCTACCTATGAAACTGCCTATGGATTGTGGATCGTGAAAGTGATTAGATCAGCATCGCAAAACAGAGAACGCTGCAGAACAAAAGATAAATATATATGCATTTCGCCGGTAAGATTATAAAATAGTAAAAGGTAAAACTGTTAAAATGTTTGACTTAAAAGATAAATAAATAATTGCGATAAAGATAAATAATTGCGATCACATCACAAATCAGTAAAATGTCAGGTTCCACTGAATTTGCTGTAATTTGCTGTAATGTAAGTTTTTTCTCCTTCTTTGGGAAGAGAATTTTTGATTTTCAAGGTGTTTGCTACCCATATACCCGAACGGAACCTTTTACGACCAGCCGCTTATATTTGTTGTCGCCTGGCTTGATCCTTGGCCCTTTCAGCGATTTAGTATTCATGGGAAATATCCTATTCAACTGAACTAAACTTTCGTACAAAAAGAGGTATCAGGACAAACGAAATATTGTTAAGCAATTGACCAAACACACTACCTCAAAGTTGGCAAAAACAGAGTTCATTTTTTTAACCCATTCAATTTGACAGAACGGGAAAGCAGGCAAATGTGTTATTTGCCGGATAAAGCAATTTTAAAGTACACAGTCACAGATAAAAAAGTGTTTTTTTATGTGTGTTGTATTTCAATGTAGAAGCTTTCCCTTTGAATCCCGCGTTATAATGACACTAATTTGCCAATTTTACGATTTCGTAATTTCAAGGCCTATGAAAGGTTTTAATTCCGTATTTACATTAGAAACTAATGACTAGAGCCTTTTTATTGAGGGATAATTACGATTACCATAGCAGGTATGCCCTGATTAACTTTGTCTGGATGCCGAGACTAATCGGTTTAAGTCGACAGGAATGACTAATCTGATGTTCTTTTTTTTGTATGGAAAAGGCAGTGCAGCTCCAAAATTCGTTGCTTGAAATTATTTCATTTGACGTACTGCAAATAAGATATCCTGGATGACGTTTTACCTTGAGGCGCCCAGTGTCTACTGTTTAGCGTTAACGGCTGTTGTATTTGAAGCTTTTACATAGCTCATTTCGTAAATATCGGCTGTTTCTAGCCAAACCACACTGTCCGCACAATTTCAGACTTTCTGCCCATTTCAGTTTAAAAATAATTCCATGCTATGTCTCACTGCAATTGTTTAAAGTTGTGAAAACGAATTGGAACCACTACAATAAACCATTTCTTGATACGTACTTCTTGGTGATGAAATCAATCAGCAAAGTACTCCGCAATATAGAGATTTAGCAAAACGCAGTGGCAGACGGGAGGCTTCTGTTTGCCATAAAAGCTTGAAAAGTCTGTTATCCTGCGTGGCCGGATCTAATTGTGCTAGTGATGAAGCTTCGCAAAACCTTAGCTGATCAAGAACAAACTGTATGCCTTGCAATCTATCCGTGTAAAAATTTAGTTTTGAAGAAGAAAGGACAAATGACTTCTTATGGCTAGCCCTATTGGTTATATAGAGCAGGCCGAATTTCTAGTGCTGCTTGAAATGACTTTCCAGAGCAATGGCAGATTTACAAAACACATTAAACGAAAACTGTTGGAAGCGAATAAGTGTCTCTAAAGAAGCGTAAGGAAAGAAGGATATAACCAAGTGGAAAATGATCATTTATTTCAGTCTTTAGTTTCACCTAAAATTTCATATGGTTTATCGGTGCAGTCTCCGTGCCCGAACCTAATGCCGTGCAGCTGTTCCTTCGCAGATGTCATAAACGCCGTTCTATATATGCTCAGTTGAGTATGTCACTAGGGAAGGTTGGTGACGTTTAAGTTACCATGTTGTCAAGGGCAACTTCCTTCGTTTCCAATAGTAACTTTTCGGGCTTTGACGTCATGAGCGATGAGCCCTCCAAAATCTACAAATGGTAAAGGATAAATTCACACTGGCGACCGTTACTAGTTAAATGACGTCAAACCCCGGAAAGTTACCCTTGGAAACGAAGCAAGTTGTCCTTGAGAACATGGTAACTCTAACGCTATAACTTTGTTACCAAACTTCCCTAGTGTCATACTTAACTGTGAATAGTAGTAGGTCACTCTTCAAGAAGATTAGTTGCCTACCTACTCAGCCTCTGTACAATTTGTTGCCTAGAGTTAAAGAATCGTCAAATGTTTAAGAACCCAAACAAGCCTACTACCTTGCGTTAACACTGAACGTTTTAAAGCCAGTTTTATTGATAGAGTCTATTTTAAATGCACTTTTACTTGTTAACTAATAATATTAAACATGTAAATATAGGTATGTTCTTACACTTGTATATGTTACAGGTTAAAATTAAATTCAGGTCCATTTAAATCAAACTAGGTTAAAATATATCAAACTAGATAAATTTAAATCAAAGGTGAATTTAATTAACCTACGTTATTTATCAACTGTTTGAAAAGAGATTTTCTTTATGTGGTGTGGTTGAAAAAAAAGGGGCACGGTTTTTTTTTTTTTGGGGGGGGGGGGGGGGCCTTGAAAACAAAAAATATATATTGCCTTTCCGTCCTCCTAATTTCCTCTCTACTATCTTCCTTTCTTTTCTTACTCTCTTTCTGTATGTCCCTATCCCTCTTAACCTTCCCTCCCCTGATCCATTTGTCATACCTACCACTACTTTATGTGCAATGTACTGCGATGTGTACATGAGAGAAAGAAATCGCTTTGAATTGCACTTACCGAGACTTGAACCGGGCACCTCTGACATCTCTTAGTATTGAGTCCTTCGCTGTACCTAAACGCTAAACCACACAGGACTTGGACAAACAATCGTGGTGCAAGAGGGCCCAGACTCTTCTCGGTCATAGTAAATTATGCAAAAGTTTACTCGTGCGCAATGCGTAGCCCTGTACGGTTCGTAAAGTAGCTAACGCAAGTTGTGTTGATTCAGAGATATTCTACAAAAAAGTGGGTGAAGTTAAAGCTTCCAAAAAGACAAAAGCGAGCAAAATAAACCGTTTTATTGACGACAGCTTTTACAACGATGCGGTGAAGTGGTTGGAAACTCGTAATGAAGACAGCAACGACAAAACAAATCTGACAAGCCAAAACGTAGAAATTATCAAAGGAAAAGGATGAAAACTGGATGGTGGCAAGATATTATCCAAGAACGGAAAATAAATTGTTCAAAAATGTCCACCAAGTTCTTTGCCAAGCCTATTCGAATATTGCCCACAAAGGAAGAGACAAGATGGACAAGTATATTAAGCGAAACTACGAGTCAGTATCCCAAGAAGTAATACAACTCTTTGTGTCACTCTGCTGAATACACGAAGAACAAAAGTCAATCACCAGGAGGCAAAAACAGCCTGTGCTAGCCCCTATTCAAGCAAGAGGATTTCTAACGCAATTGCAAAGGGACCTAATGGACCTTAGAAACTTATCATGTATATGTTCACGTCATCGCAAACACAATTGGGTTCTCCACATGACTGATCATTTCACAAAATATTTATGGCTTTATCCATTGACAAATAAGCAAGCTGAAGATGTATTGGAATGCATGTCATTTTCATGCAAGAAGAAGAAGAAGAAGAAGAAGAAGAAGAAGAAGAAGAAGAAGAAGAAGAAGAAGAAGAAGAAGAAGAAGAAGAAGAAGAAGAATGTGAAGCTGTGGATGCAGAACCTGCACCTAAACGTGCTTGTTATTCACTTAACAATCCAACAAAGGAGATAAGGAAATCTCAACTGGAAAAAGCAAGAAACACAAAAAGGAAATTTCATTCCAAGTCAACAACTTTAAATTTGTCAAATTGATTTGTCAAAGTAATAAAGTGGACAAAAGTCCAAAACACCCAAACACACTTCTTGGTAAAGCAATTGAAAAGGAAGATTTTTTTTCTTTAAAAAGAGAGCAGAGCGCTACTTACACAATTACTTACATCATTTACACAAATTTACTTACATCAATGGTAAATAAGGAATTCAACTACTTACAAACTACTTACAATACGATACTTACACTTACAGAGCAGTACTTACACTGCTTACGGACAAACAGCAGCAACTAATGAGCGAAAAATAAATAAATAAATAAATAAATAAACATACATTAAAAAAAGTGGCATAATGACAGGAACGGTGCGCTAAGAAAGATAAGGAGACAGTATCCATTTTTTTCTTAAGAATTCTTTGTTACTGATTATTTTTTCAGTTTCATATTTTGCTACCAATTTGGCTCGAAATCCATGAATGTTGGGAAGAATTTGGTTATTTCTGCAATTCCACAAGAAAAGCT
>OX421445.1:39579399-39584399 GCA_949126865.1 Montipora capitata | reverse complement strand
TGCCACAAACACGTGAAAACGCTTCGTTTCGTTTCTAATGTATTTCAACACGGTGGTACTGTCGGTCCAGTAGATCTCTCCATCAACAGGATCGCCTAATTCTCTGGAAATCATTCCTCCTACTTGAACAGAGGTAGTTGCTGCTGTAAGCTCTAAACGCGGAATCGTCATGGCCTTAAGGGGTGCCAAACGAGACTTCCCCATCAGAAACGCACAATGAATGTTACCCTTGTCGTCTACACTTCGTAGATACGTCACCTGACCATAACCAGTGGCACTAGCGTCCGAGAAATGGTGGATTTGCCTTGACACGACAGAACCAAAACCGTCCGGGATGACACAACGGTCCATTGAGAAGTCTTCTAATGCTGATAGTTGGCTTCTCCACTTTTCCCAACGTACACGGAACTCGAGATCAATCTCTTCATCCCAGTCTATCTTCATGCGGCAAAGGTCTTGCAAAATCTTCTTTCCGTTCAATAGAAAAGGCGCTGCTATTCCGAGTGGGTCATACACTGAACAGATGGTGGATAAAATACCACGGCGGGTGAGTGGCTTGTCTTTAAGGATTATCCGGAACCCTAGCGTATCCGATTCAATAGCCCACTGTACACCAAGGGCCCTTTCAACTGGAAGGAAGTGGCAACTTAGGTCCAAAGTCCTTAAATCGTGTGCGCGAATGTCATGTGGCACGCTCATCAATACATTTCTTCTGTTGCTGACAATCTTAGATAGGTTAAATCCTCCAAGAGAACACGCAGAACGAACGCCACGTAATCTTTCAATAGCTGTTTCTTCTGAATCCTCTGATCGGAGACAGTCATCCACGTAAAAGTTATTCCTCAAAACGTCAGCTGTTTCCGAACCAACATGTTTCTCAGCATCATCTGCGGCTTGTCTTAAAGCGAAGTTGGAACAACTTGGGGAAGATACTGCTCCAAAAAGATGAACATTCATTTGGTATTCTGCAGGGGCCTCATCGAGAAGACCGTCAGGCCACCAGAAGAATCGGAGAAAATCTCTTTGATTGTCGGGTACTCGAACCTGGTGAAACATAGCATCAATGTCTCCCATGAATGCGACTGGCTGGTGGCGAAATCTCGTCAACACGCCGACAAGGCGACTCGTCAGGTCCGGTCCTTGCATGAGTTGGTCGTTCAGTGATGTCCCTCCATAACGTGCGCTGCAGTCAAAAACGACTCTGATCTTGTTTGGCTTTTTGGGGTGGTAAACACCGTGATGGGGTATGTACCACACTTGCCCTGACCTGGCGGGAAGGCGATCTGGTGGCACTTTCCTGGCAAATCCCTTTCGGATGATGTCATTCATGAAATCGACGTAATCTTCGTGAAATTTCTTATTTCTTGTCAGTTTTCTCTTCAGCCAGCATGCTCTTTGGAACACTTGCTCCTTATTGTCAGGAAGGTGTACGTCTTTAGAGCGGAAGGGTAGAGGTATTTCGTAATGGCCATCATCAGTACGCTTAATGCCTTTATTCACAATCTCAAGAACTTTCTTATCTTCTTGCGAGTACTGGTGGGCTCTCTCGTCAGATCTTTCAGGAAAGTCCAATTCAAACATCCTGATTAATGCTTGCGGCGTGACAATTTCTTTGACCTTATCCTCCACGGCGAAGTGATGGTCAAGGGGTTTCTCTGATCCCACCTCTACAACGGCTATTCTATTGCAGTTAACTGTTTGATGGTCTTTCTTGATCAAATTCAAAGGTCCTACTATCGCCCATCCAGCAAAGGTGTTTATCGCATAAGGGCCACCATTTTCACTGGCAACAATATCTATCGGTTCAAGGGCTTTTGATTCGATCCAATGAGAAGACCAACTTTCGCGCCATGAAGCTGAGAAGGCGTGCAGTCTGCTATTCTTTCAAGATGTTTCCACTTATGGGCGAGTTCAGGTACAGGCACATCCACGTCTATCGCAGAAATGTTTTCTTTAGTAAAGGTCTTCGGCAAATCAATGCGGTTTTCACCATTGAGGTCCGTAACGATCAAACCGTTCAGTGCCTTAGTATCGTGTAACTGAGTGCCGTTTACTGTCTTCACCATTAGCCTCGTATCGGTACCCTTTGCGTCTAAGCAAGCAGCTATGTCTTCAAGCAAGAAAGTACCAGTGCTACAGCTGTCGAGCATGGCATACGTAAGGACTTCTTTCCCAGCTGCTTTTAATCTGACAGGAACAATAGGCAAGGCAGTAATTGGGTTCCCTGTGCCGACAGCGCTGCAAACAGCCTCCTCTGTTTCAACATGGGTAGCAGTGAGGACATCCGTAGATTGTTCTGATGACGGATTCTGTTTCTTGGTTGCTAATTGATTGAGACGGAAGTTATCATCGTGAAGCCCGGTAGGATGACGTCTGGAGCACGTTTTACAGGTTTTCCTCTGAGCACATCAGCTTGACCTATGGCCAGCTTGGTAACATGCAAAGCACAAGTCTTTGTCCTTGAGGAATTCTCTCCTCTCTTGCAAGGTCTTCTTTAAGTACTCTTTACAGTCATCAAGGTCATGAGTCTTTCCACACATCTTACACGAGTTGGCTAGGCCAAGCCCTTTAGCTTCGGGTGTGGCAGTTATCGCCGTCGCGTGACTGGATACATGAGTTGTCGCGCGTGAACGGTCTCCGATTTTCGGCTTGTGAGTGTTTTTCCCTTTGTCAAAACGACCAGGGCGATCCGAGGTATCTTGACGATTAAGCGCTTCTCGTGAATACACAGGATCCATTGCAATTCCTGCCTCAGTCTTGACAAATTCCACAAAGGTAGCAAACGTGGGAGTGATATTCCTCGTCGCTCGGAGCTTACTTGCTTCTCTGCGCCATCTGTCTTGGAGTGGCAGCGGAAGCTTTTTAACCATAGTCTGAATGTTGTGGGGATGATCCAGAGTCGAGAGAAACTTAAGTTCGGACATCGCACTCCGACACTGAGTAAGAAACGTTGCGAAGCGGTCTAACGCTTGATCATCTCCTTGTTTAACATAAGGCCAATCTTCAATCTTCTTAATGTAAGCGTTCGAGATTTTGTACGGATCTCCATACTTCTCTACCAAAAGCTTCATAGCCTCGGTATAACCATTTTGTCCGTTCAGGTGGAGGCATCCTTTAATCAGCTCTTTCGGCTCTCCTTCCACGTACTGCTCCAAATAACGTAGGCGGACATCGTTTGACTTCAGTTTACTCTCAATTTGCGACTCAAAGGTCCTGACAAACGTGAAGAAATCAAGGGGGTTGCCGGTGAACTTGGAAATGGTTAACGTGAGCAGAAGGGTCTGCTGTTGCTGTTCAACCAAGAGCTCTGTTAATCTGTTTTGCTGGTTGAGAACTTCTCGGAAGCCTTTGGGAATGTTCTGGTTTTCACCACGCTCCGCTTTAAACTCTGGAGCCAACAGGTTCGGCCATGAGCATTGCGCTGCAACTGGTTCTAATTGCACAGGCGAGTGATACGGGTGAGGTACGGGCGGAGGATTCGAGCGAGGAAGCGGTTTGACCTGTGGATCCTGCATAGCTGTTGGCGGTGGATGAATGGTTGCCTCAGACAACTTCCTCTCAAAACTAGAATCACGGTCTTGAAACTCAGCATACGCCCTTTCGCGCGCTTGGGCCACTGCTAGCTGCTCTTCCAAGTGTAAACGCTCAGCTCTTTTCTCTAATTCTTGTCTACGCTCTAACATCGCAAATTTCGCCATGAGTTCGGCAGTCTTGGCTCTTTCTTTCGCCCGACCGGAGGCAATTGATGACTTAGTCGACGATCCTTTTGTGAGGCGAGATGAGCCAGTAAGATTTGAACAATTTGATCGGCTTTCCAAGCTGTTTTCTATTTTCTCCTTCGCGGAAGAAATCCACCGTTCTGTTTTTTCGATAAAATTAATCATCTCGGTGCTTTGTTCAACGTACCAGTCACTAGCTGCGTTGACATCTTCATCGTTTTCAAGGTCATCCATAAGGGCTGCGACCACCTTCATCAATTCTTCGCTGGTGGCGCGAAACGCGGACAACTCGTTTTCAACAGAATTTACATCGTCCGTATTTGCAGTCTTCTCAGTAATTCGCTCAATTTGCTGTTTAACCTTTCGTTGCAGCGAATAACAATCCATCCATCGAAGTCAAGTGACATAGGCCGATCCTTTCTCTAAGCGTCGCTCTGGCCTCGCACTTTGAACTGTACCAGCAATAATCTCCTTCGACTGATGCTCGTCCTCGTAAGTTTGTCCGTAACGGCTCCCGACTTCCATTACAATCAAATCTAACGTTTCAACGAATGAAGGGGCCAAAAACCATTGCTCCAACGCGTTACTAAAGTTCTTCTTTAATGTCAAATATCCTTAGTTTAAAGAGAACAGGCGATGCGGTGAACGTTGCGATAAACGATGCGAAAGCAATAATCGATACGGTTGCTAGAGAAATAAACAAGGAAAATACAAGTTACTACAACAAAAGGACGAACCAAAACACAAGAACATAGAAATAACAAACTAAGCAGAAAAGACGAGCCAAAAAATAATACTTACAAACGTTATATGGCCTTTTAAAACGGACAAACGAAGCGATGTAGGAAAAAAACGCAAAACCTAAAACTGTATCCTCCAAAACACAAACGAGAATGAATAAAAAGCAAAGACGCGAATTTATACTAATGAACTAAGGAACAATAGACAAAGTTATGCAGGAAAAACTAACAGAATAATAATGAAAACGACATGCAAGCGTGACACACAAAAAATAATGTTCCAAAACAAAAGAGTTCATTCATGAAGAATGCCGCCGCAACAGTCCCCTTTTATGTTTAGAGGAATACATCGAAAGGACTAAGGAGCTACGACAAGATAATGTTTTGTTTATTTCTACTATTAACCCACATAAGCCTGTGGGAGCACAGACTATGTCCAGATGGATCAAGACGATCCTGGAATGGGCAGGTATTGATGTAACATTGTTCAAACCTCATTCCACGAGACATGCAGCTTCTACAGCTGCTTTTCAGGCATCTA
>OX421445.1:39559399-39576899 GCA_949126865.1 Montipora capitata | reverse complement strand
CATGATCCTGTGACAATTGCTCGATATCTGTAGCTGAAGAGCAATGAATCAGCTAAAAATATGGCTGTAAATGCGATGTTAAGGGTTAAGAATTAATCATTTCCTATAATGGTTTACGCTCTTTCGAAAGTATTTTGTAATTCGTCATCAGCCATTTTATTGCGGACAGAGGTCAATATTAAAACTGCCAAAGATTTTAACTTGTTAATGAAAAGGAGCTATATGAAGTCTTTCTGAGTGCAGCGTGGTTTAATTAAACAAAGACATGAAGGGTTAGTTTCCGAAGGGACAATGGTGTTGCGTCGGTGGGGGCCCGTAAAACACGAATATATATTTTTTTAATGAAAGGTCGAATTTCCACCGTGAAAAAATGAAACGAGGCGTTATAACCGAAATCCGCTCTGACAAAGAGCTAGAGCTCGAAACATTAGCCCTTTTATCTTTTCACGTTGGCACATCGACATTTTTCACGGAGCTCGTTTGATAAAATCAACTTTTACTGACGTTAGTGATAAGTAAAAAAAAAAAAAGAAAAAAGAAAAAAACTTTAAGTTGCATTCGGACCTTGATAACACTCTGTTTTCGTTTCTTCGTTTATTATTCAGAGATTCCACTCAACTCATCCATACGGCCCACTTAATGAAGAATTATTAAAAGAATGAAGTGTTAAATTGAAGTGATTACCTTTTGATGAAGATTGTTTTTCGCCAGTTAATGCATGCGCACAGCCGCATTTTCATTTAAATTAGTTAAGCAAGAAAGGATCCTCTCATAATCGAGGATTTCAAAACAATTTGCTGCGTCGGGTGTGTGATAAATGAACACATGGAAAGCGAGCATCGAAGACCAACAAAACAAAGATCCCTTATGAAAGATAAATTATCAAACAGTAAATAGCAAAACACATCATTAGCATTGATTTCCTGTTGTTTATAGCTGGTTAGTCGACATTTTAAGTAAGACCCAGTTATTCAAAGTTTTCCCACATACCGGCCTGTGAGTGCACAAAACGAAAACCTTGCGGTACCGCCTGTTGTAAACGAGAGAAAACCAACAAAAATTTATATGTGTTGTTATTTACTGTTTGATGCGTTATTTTTTCCTTGGGAAATTGCAGGAATTGCATTTTTCGCGTCTTCGATCTTCGTTTTTTCCATACACCCAATCTTTAGCCTAGCAAGATGTTGCTGGGCAGCCTGTACTCGTTATTATTGTGCATGCTTCTTTAGGTTTTTAGAAGTTCAAATGGCCTTTTACTGGTGAAGACTTGAGCCACCTCGAAACATGATATACGATAAAATCAATACTAGAATTAGTTACTGAATAAAAGATCGACATGTATTTTGATTTCTCTTTAACATCATGGCGATTTTCGTCGCCAAAGCTTGGACAAATTTGAATGACTTCGTAATGTCATAACACTGCATTAGAATGATGTTTTGTCGCCGATCTCACTGATTGCGCTGCCGATAGTTTCTAAGATTGTGAGCAGGGCATGACATGAATAAATTTTACAGTAATTCTCACAAAATTTGTGATCAATTGTTCAGTCGGCAGTCGAATGGCAAAATGTTCAGTCTGTGCAACTTTTTCATAATTATAACCTCACAAATGTATCATAGTCAATTTTATTGTAGTTTACTCTTGGTCTGGCTCTTTTGGAGAGTTACAAAGAGAGTTGACAACTGCGAGACTTTTTTGTTCAAATAAACTTTCAGTTGCGAGAACAGCAGGCTCGTTTACTGCTTGAATACTTCTGATGCGATTTTTCCTTTGACAAGAAAAGCATGTCCTGTTTTTAACCACACTTAGCGCTTGCTTGTATTGTGGTATTCTCCAAGCGTAAAGGAATGGGTTTAGCGCGGAGCTTATACACAACATTGGTACTGAGAGAGCTTTCAAGGTTTCAAAACCCACCCCGCTACATTCACTGCTTTTCTCTTTCAAACAGCGGTCTTCTAAATTTTTAGCGATTAGATACGGCGAAAAAGATATAAATATCACAACATTGATTATTACGACTGTCCACACTATCTTCTTTTCGAGTCGAATGTTTTGAACAAATGTGCGAGATCTTCCACCTGTAATAGTTTGTACAAAAACGACGTTTCTTGAGTAGCGACGAAATTCAACGTAAGCTGCAGCATAAGCACAACACATAAGACCTAATGGGACTGTGGTTTGTAGGTGAAGATCAACCAAATGAAAAATGTTTTCGGATTCAACAAAAGAATGTGATACTTCAAATATCACAGAGAACAGCCAGACGAAAATGTTACAAACAATGACCTTTCGGATTGTTACAAGGTTTTTGTATCTCCACGAAAGCTTCACAGCTAGATACCTATCCAATGATAAAGCGACCACTGTAAAAATTGAAATCTTAGTAGTCACATGTGAAAAAATAAGCGAAATATCGCAAAGTTTGGGCTGGTCATGTCCAGATCCAATGCATAGCATACAAGCTGAATACAACGGCTGTACAAACAAGCCTGAAAGAAAATCGCTCAAAGACAGACTTGCCACGAAATATGTGGTACTGCGAGATCGAAAATAATTGTAGGGATCGCTGAAGATTGTAAATAAAAGAACAATGTTCGTTAAAATGGTAGCTGAAGAAAATGTCAAGCTGAAAATTCCTGCCACAATGGCAACTGTTGCTGTTGAAATTGTTTCTGCTCCATGTCCATGATCATGGTCGTGAGACATTTCATTTGTTTCCTTCATTGTGACGACGAGTTGAAGCTCTTACACCTCGATGGAATAGAGGGACTGCCGGATTGTTTCTCAAGACTTATGAAAGGCAAAGCACCAAGACTTGTTTTCTTCAACTCGACAATTATTGACTCGAACTTGATTATATGTATTCCATAGAAGAGCTGAATCGATTTAACAAAATCATTGATAATCGCAGATAATAGTCCTGCCTCGTTTCGTACTGTGTAAACTTCGTCCGGCACTAAACCGACAAAATGTGTCTGCAGTTTTAAAGCAGATGGAAAGGTTTGCATGTATTAACGACCAATAGTTGGCATGTGCTGTCAGTTGCAGCTCTTTGCTTTTACAGGTGTCAAATTAAAAAGAATCTTTGTTTTCGACGGTGGCTCGTCATTCTAATTGAGAAATTTCTATTCGGGAATTTGAGAAAGATCGCCCTTTATGGATTCACTTAACAACCATAAAAAGCGTTCACAATAACTAGCGCAAGGAAGTAGTCGAATGCTAAGTAAATCAATAATTTTCATCTACGAATTTGGAGGCGACAAATTAGCAGGAAAATAGTCTTTAAACGGAGTCTTGCTGGGTTTATCAGCAATACTAATTCCTAGCGTTCATTTAAAATCAGTTTAATTTCTTTTATTTTGAGGTAGACAGTAAATGAATTTCCAAAACTCATTGTTTCGCCATTGCTGACGTATTAGTAGTTCAAGCCGATGAATGATTTTTAGGGACTTGAACTTCCATTGCTGATGTCACAGATAAACGGAGCCGAAGAACACGAATTAAATCTAACTTCTTAAGAATGTTGCCATTGGTTGGAAAAATGCTCTCTCTTTTTTCATCTTAGCCGGCAAAAGAACAAGAAAATGAAGGCAGCAATTATTGGAAACATCTGCGGCACGATCCATTTAGCAAAATATGCCTGAATTTCCGGTTCAGAATCAAATGGAACATTAACTTTTCCCTTTTACTGATCGGAATTGACGGACATTTTCAAATGTTTCTTTTGGCGTTTTGATAACACAGTGCTAAAGTTGGGCAAAGAGTCAGTCATTTTTGTTGCGAACAGAACGTGGTCCATCTAACGCCACGATTTTCCAAATGGATCACTTCCCTTTTCTCAACAGTCCGGCTGAAACTCGTAAAACACGCTTATTCCTCATTTCAATAAACAAACGATAGATACAGTTTTCACTTCCTTTTAAATTTGTCACATTTATTTCGCTTGTCGGAAAACATATAGTCGCTGGAGAGTAGATCTTTTTGTAAAATCTCAGTTACAGTGTACGCTGTTCAGTCAGAGGTGAGAATTAAACAAAAAATAGCTCTTCGCGTTACTAGGTTAGGGTCAAGTGTATGTTACATTTATGGAAAGTCGTTATTTACCGGTTTTCATCCCGGATGAGATAAAAAGCTTTAAATTTATTATTAACACACATTATAATTGGTCCTCTTTTTTTGACGATTTCCTGTCGTTTCTTCTCCAGCCTGACTGACTGTCAATACATAGCAGTTGGCGTCAGGCAGAAACAGGCGATTCGTATCAATTGAGGATTTAATGCAATTCGAGAGTCGTATTTCAAATAAAGGTTAATCGATCAGTTTGAGAACGTTTTCTTCTAGATTCTTTACTGATTATCAATAAATATGGTCTGACACTGAAGTTGCAATGAAGAGCTAGACCAACTCCTTTAAGGACGGTGCCTACTAATTCAAAGGTATTTTTGCGCGGTTTTATGAATATGCGGGAAAAGCAGATCTCAACAAGTGTTATTAAAATCCAAAAAGAAAATTGGGGGTAACCACGCACGCACAAAATTAGCACAAAGCTTTAAAATACAAAGCAATGTATGGCGTTCCTTTCCAAATTAAAGCTTAATTATCTCTGAAAAATGAATGGTTACCCCCCAATTTTCTTTTTGGATACCAAGAGCACTTGCTAAGTTCTGCTTTCTCCGCATAAATTTAAACCGCGCAAAAATAGCCCTGCATTAGTAAGCACTACCGATAGGAAATCCGAGTATCTGAAGATGCGCAGAACGTATGCGCAATAACAATAGTAGGCACCGTCCTTGACGCAATTTTTTCCCTCGTTGGAATGTTGATGTTTCACTGACAACACTTGTTTACTTCTGTTATTCTATCAAAGCATTTTCGACTTCTGACCATATCCTCGAATATCCTTTAATTCGAAGTATACGAGCCTAGAATTCAATTCCCCTGGCAAAGCAAACGAAAGTAAGTTTCCCGTTTAATAAAGGTTCCTCAGAGTCTAAATTAAGGACAATTCTTCATGAAAACAGCCTGATTAACAAAATTCAGCGATGCATTGCTTTCTGATGTAATTAGCTCGAACAACACACCAACTTTGTACAAAATACATTAAAACAAATGAAATATACTCGATGGACAACCAGTAAATCGAGGACTCGTCAGTGAACAAATCCACTGAGACAGGTCTGAATTTTTCCTTTCAAAAAATGATACAGATCAATGAATAGTGACGTTAATTTGTTGAACAATTTATCAACTACTCTAAAAGATTCAATTTTCTGCCTTTATCTGTATCCCAAAACATTGACATGTTTTGATACACCCTGGGAGAATTGAGGAGGCCACGGTTGTGCAGCTGTTTGCACGAACTACAAGCAAACTTTGACGGTTACGTGCTGATAAAATTCTTCCAGCTAAAATACTTTTTGCAGCCATTATCACTACGATCGAGATACAGACGATAGTCAGGAAGTTTACTTGATGAAATTTTGCACTAGTCTATGGAAATTTACTAGTCTATGGAAATTTAACAACTCCCTGCTGGAAGATGATGATTATAAAGAACTGGTCGCTTTTTACTTTCCACAAATATTAAAGTTACCGACAGGCAGCTTTTATGGGGATTAATTAAAACGGAGTTCCCTCAAAGACAATAAATTTTTCAAAATTGAAAAGAGGTAAATTAAATGACAAAGAAGAGGCCCTCTAGAAAGAGTTGCAAGAACTTGACCGTAAAATTTGTGATGGAGATTTTTTCAATCAGGTTTATGACTATTTGATTCTAGACAAATTCGAAGCTGCTAAAGAAGAACTTAAAATGCTCCATGAATTAAGAGGTAAAGAGGCTATATTCAAGTCAAAGATGAAATGGGTGGAACAAGGAGAAAAGCCAACTAAATACGGTATTCCTTTAATCTCGAAAAAACAAACTATGAGAAAAAGATGATTCGAGAAGTGAAACTAGAAAATTACAACACAGTTTCAAACCGTGTTGAGAACTTTCTCAGGAAAACATACATTACAAAATAAATTTTCACATCGACATCTATGCATCTGAGGAAAATCTGAACTTTGACAATTTTATTGAAAATCTTTACACCCCTGAACTTAACGATGATAAACAGATCTTCCTAGAACAAGGTTTGACTATTAACGAATTAAAAGAAACATTGACGTCCTCGGCCGACAATAAATTCCCAGGAGAAGATGGGTTCATAAAACGTTTTACCAAGCGTTTTTCGATCTTCTGTGTGACGATCTTCTTCATTTCGAAAATGAGGCTTTTCATAAAGGTTCATTATCTATATCCTACAAAAGGCAAACAATAACACATCCCCAAGGAAGATGTGAACTTTACAGACTTAGCTGCAGGGGCACCCAACGAAGGCGTTCCGCAAAATATTTGTTCCGCACTGGAAATTCAACTTCAATTTTCATACTCTTCCACTGGAAAGCTTTAAATATTTTCAGCATTTCAATCCGTGCTCAGGTTGGATGAGAACAGAAACTGGGGGAGACTCTAAGAGAACTATTTCACGAGAACCTTTCCACTGGTTCAACTTATCACAAGTTGAGAAATAAATTTATTCACTTAAAGTGCGCGTTCGATTGGGAAATGTGGATTTAGATCTTAAAATCTGGATCTTCGTACTTCCAATCGAACAAAAAATCTGAAAACGGTTTTGTCGCGGATTTCAATAATCCTTCCTGGCATGGTTTTCCAATTAGTGAAATTCGCAACAAAATCCATTTTCAGATCTTGTGTTCGATTGGAAATGAAAGATCGAGATGGTAAGATCTAAATTCCGATTTCCCAATTGAACGCATCCTAGGAATCACGATGTTCTTCGGTGAAACAAAGTCGGCTGGCTGAGTGTTTCCTTCACTATGTAGCTAGAAGCTGGAATTTTGCCCACAATCATCGAGAGAGTGCCGAGCGCCTTTTTTTCCCAGCAAAATTTAAAAAACTCAAGAAAATGTTTTATTAGCGTTTTTTTGTAAGTTTTTTGCCTATTATTATTCCACTATTACGCCATTTTACCATATTTGGTCACGAGAACTCGCAAAATATGAGACGGGAATACACTGGTGTCCCGGTTTGACCGGTTTAGAACAGAGCAAATACGGACGGAACGGGAGTTTTTCAATGAAAGAAATTGTTTTCAACACGATTCAAAGCCTGAGAATTTAGCTTGTCATCGCTTGTCACTCGTCATTTTGTTTATTCAATCAAATAAAGATATTTGGCTGGCTTTTTGTGCTGTTTACATCTTTTGCACGCGCCCTGAAGGACAGATGATGCATTTTTTCAAAACACTTACCAAATAAAATTGAAGCAAGATAACTCCTTTTTTGTTCATTGCTCGCAAAATATCCGCGCGTATGGCCTCATGTTAGAGTGCTCGACTACGGATCGAGTGGTCCGGGTTCGGGTCCTGGCTGGGGACATTTTGTCACGGTGCCTCTCTCCACCCAGGTGTATAAATGCATCCCATCCACGGGGGAGTAGAAATACTCCTGGTCGCTTCATGCTAATGAAACCGGAGATAAGTGCCGGCCTGATGTGTCATCTGGCTCGTAAGCAGAGACTTTACTTTACGTTTATTATATGTTAAACCATCGAATAACATGTATTTATTATGCGTTTTGGAAATAATTTTCACCGGGTGCCGCTGCGACTTGAAGAATTGGCGTCGTATGTCTCTGCTTTTAACATCGACTACTACAAAATTTTATCCAATGCACTAACGAAGAGAATGGAAAGGTTTATTACCAAAACTAAGTCACTCTGATCAAACAGGGTTTGTTAATGGTAGATATATAGGACAGAATATAAGTCTCTTGATCGATATAATGGAATATACGGATATAGAGAAACTACCAGGAATTTTTCTTTTTGTAGATCTCGAAAAGGCATTCGACGCTGTAGAATGGAATTTCATATGAAAAACCTTGAAAGAAAATGGTTTTCTGTTCTTTACAATGGTGTACAAAGTTCTGTTATGAATGGTGGTTATATGACCAACTCAGTTGAAGTATCGAGAGGGGTACGACATGGATGCCCACTTAGCTCTTCCCAGGACTTTTTATTCTTACTGTGGAGCTGGTAGCTTTGACGATTCTCCAGAGCCCGAACTGTAGGGGTGTATGTTGCAGTTAAAGTCCTACCCTGGTCCCAGAGGTTTTCTTGAGGCGCGAGAGAGCCGCGAAGCAGCGAAAAACCTCTGGTTAGCTTGGACTTGAATCTCAATTTCATGCACACGCCAGCTGTCAAACGTGTCAAATTGATAATTAACAAAGGGTCCAATGGCGTCCCATAGGTATTACCAATCAAACGAACCAATCATATTGATTTGCATGTTTGTAAAAATATCAACCTATCAGAGCCTGAGGGTCAGATCCTGACCCTGGCGTGTGCAGAGGTTTTTCTCTTCTCGCCGCTTCGCAACTCGTCTTCGCCGCTTCGCTGCTCAAGAAATACCTCTGGGATGAGGGTAGTAAAATGCGTCGTCAGGTTGAATCCGTTTTAACCTAGGTTAAATTCGTGATCCGCATTTTACCTAGGTTGAATTATGCACTCAACCTAGCTTTAACTCCCTCTAGAAAGGATACGTATACATTTAATTCCCTAATCAAGCTCTGTCTTACGCATCTCAACACATTAATTTGGGCTCCAAAAACGTTTTTCCAATCCATCCGAGTGCGTATTCAACCTATTGGTAAATTGAGGATCACCAATTTTACCTAGATTAAAACGGCTTCAACCTGAAAACGGATGTGGCTAGTAATTCTAATTGAGAAATTTCTATTTGGGAATTTGAAAAAGACCGCCCTTTATGAATTCACTTAGCAACCTTAAAAAGGGTTCACAATAACCAGCGCAAGGAAGTAGTCGAATGCTAAGTAAATCAATAAGTTTCATCTACGAAATTGGAGGCGACAAATTAGCAGGAAAATGGAGTCTTGCTGGGTTTATCAGCATACTAATTCCTAGCGTACATTTGAAATTAGTTTAATATCTTAAGCTTTGGCGGGACAGTGAATGAATATTCCAAAACTCATCGTTTCACCATTGCTGTCGTATTAGTAGTTCAAGTCGATGAATGATTTTTAGGGACTTGATCTTCCATTGCTGATGTCACAGATAAACGGAGCCCAACAACAAAAAGTAAATCTAACTAAGTAAGACCTAGTTTATACGTCGCGCTATCGTCGAATTTAATTCAGACGAATTTAATTCCAGGTCCTACTTTAAAATAAATTCGACGATAAAGCGACGTCTAAAACGCAATTAAATTCGTCCTAGACGCTTGTATCCGTCTTAAGAACGCGGATAAAATATCTTTAAAGCGTCATCAGTTTATCCGCCGCACCAGCGTCGCGTCGAATGAAATGCTACATTATTTTCGTACATTATTAATTATACCTCTGACCAGGTGTATTGCATTCCGGCTGAGAAATAAACTCGACCATATTTCGACGCGTAAAACCACGGTAAAATTAATTTCGACGGAAGGACGAATTTTATTGGAATTAAATTCGTCTGAATTAAATTCGACGATAGCGCGACGTATAAACTAGGCCTAAGAATGTTGCCATTGGTTGGAAAAATCCTCCCTATTTATCATCTTAGCCGACAAAAGAGCAAGAAACTGAAGGCAGCAATTACCGGAAACATCGCCGGCGCGATCAATTTGGTAAAATATGCCTGAATTTCCGGTTCAGAAACAAATGGTGATCGGCATGAACGGACATTTTCAAATGTTTCTTTTGTCGTTTTGATAACACAGTGCTAAAATTGGGCAAAGAGTCAGTCATTCTTGTCGCGAACAGAACGTGGTCCGTCTAACACCACGATTTTCCAAATGGATCACGTCCCGTTTCTCAACAGTCTGGCTGTTCTACAAGTAGAGAAATACTTTCCCTGCTGAAAGTCGTAAAACATGCTTATTCTTCATTTCAATAAGAAAAATAATCTGTTTTCAGTTTCTTTTGAAGGCTCCGTTTAAATTTTTCTCATTTATTTCGATTGTAGGAAAACATAGTCAGTAGACGTTGATCTTCATATAAAATCTCAGTTACAGTCTACGCTGTTCAACATCGAGAATAAACAAAAAATAGCAGTCTTAAGCGTTTCTCGGTTAGAGTCAAGTGTATATTATATTTCTGGAAAGTTTTTATTTGCTGGTTTTCATTTGATCAGATGAAACATTATTTTGGTCATCCGATCAGATGAAACATTATTTTGGGTGGGCAAATTAAAAACTGATCCTCTTGTTTGACGATTTCCTGTCGTTTCTTCTCTAGTCTGACTGAGGATAAAAAATAGCGGTTGCTGTCACGCAGAAAGAGGTGATTCGTATCAATTGAGGATTTAATTTCGAGAGCTGTATTTAAAATTAAACTTGAAAAACGCCCGCTTTAGTCATTCAGTTTGAAAACGTTTCTTGCAGATTCTTTACAGTATAAACTACCATGCCACATTTATCCTTGTTCTAGCAAAGAAGAGTGAATGAAAATTGATTTTCAACTGCTGTCAATAAAATCAATAAATATAGTCTGACACTGAGACTGAAATGAAGAGCCAGCTCAACTCCTTTCACGAAATGTTTTTCCCTCTTTGGAATGTTGATGTTTATTTCTGTTATTCCATCAAACCATTTTCGACTTCTGACCATATCCACAAAAATTGTCTTTGTGATTACCTTTCCTTCTCAAATTCGAAGTAGACGAGTCTAGAGTTCAATTACGCAGGCAACGCAAACAAAAGTTAGTTTCCTGTTTAAGTAAAATTCTGCTTGAAAACAGTTAACAAACTTCAACGGTGCTTTGCTTCCTGATGCACGTAGCTCGAACAACACACCAACTTTGTCAAAAATAAATTCAAATAATGAAATATACTCGCTATCAGGGACTGGTCGGTGAAAATCCAGACAGATCTAAAGTTTTCCTTTCCAAAAATGATACAGATCAATGCATAATGACGATAATTTTGTGAAAAATTATCAACAGAACTATTCTAAAAGATTCAATTTTCTGCACTTATCTGTATCCCAAAACATTGCCATGTTTTGATACACCCGGGGAGATTTGAGGAGGCTCCGGTTGTGCAGCTGTTTGCATAAACTACAAGCGAACTTTGGCGGTACGTGCTGATAAAATTTCTTCCAGCTGAAATACTTTTTGTATTCAGTATCATTACGATCGAGATAAAGAAGATAGTCAGCAAGTTTTTTTGGCGAGTCAAAGTCTTGTACATCTATGAATGAATTTGGAATTACAAGCGCTTTATAATCAGCACCACCCATAACTACTGGCACAATGTTGTTATCAATAGAGTTTTCCCAATATTTCTCGGTAATATATTCAGGGCAATTGCCGTTTTCAAAAGCCAGATAAAACTTGTGTCTTCTTAGCAACGCCTTGCAGATGGGCGAATGACGTTTTGCCGGACAGCTTTTGCTATCACCACATTGCCCATATATAGAAACGTCGATGTACTTTTTCAGCTCCTCGACATATTCTTTTCGCTCAGTTGCATGGCAATTACTCACCAACCAAGCAACTTTTTTATCTTTTAAAGTGATGTCGTCATTGTCAAACTCATCGCTGGCTAACTTTGAAGATAATATGTATTTCCCGTAAGGTGTATAAATTTCGGAATCTCGACTGTAAGACATTGTCCAATTAAAAACGTTTTCATAACCATTAGCGTTCATGAGCACGTTTAAGGGATTTTCCAGGACAAAATAAAACCAGACTTGTTTCGACGTTCTTTGTGTCGGCAGGACAGCGGGCATGTCTCTCGCGTGAAACCCAACTGCGTCTGCTTGCAATAACTTTCCTTTGTTATAAGTCACCACACATGTGGACACTTCACAGTCCTTAAACGTCTGTCTCCCTTCGGTAAAAAACGTACGTGATGGTCCTAGAGTCGAATGATCTGTCCATTTTTGGCCAAAAAATGGCGTAAACAGTAAAATTAACTTGCTGCTTGATGGCTGTTGTCTCGAAACTCGTGCACCCACAGACTTGTTTAAAAAATATGTCTTATCAAACAAAAACACATTCTTGAATAAGCTGCTATAAAAGACACAGCAAACTCCAACGCAGACGAAGATTATGTAATTGGTCGGACAACCTCGAAACGAGCTGTTTTTTATACTTTTTTGCCAATGAAAATTCATCAAGGAAGTGGATCTATGAAGCAGAAGTGACCAGTAGAGATTACAGAAAACGTCAAAGCGAACCTTTTAAGGGCTTTGAGGTGATTTCGAGAAATGATTGCAACAGGTAGGGACACAGAACAAAAGCTTGTAACAGGTGTCCCGTAACCTGATGATAAAGAGAATTTCAAGTTTTTCATTCCCGAAATCTCTTTCCCAAATCTTGACTCATTTACTTTCTTCTATAAAATAAAAAGTTATTTGTCAGGGTACACACTATGACCAATTTTTCTAGCTTTTATGGAGCTGAACTTTGAAGCCGGTACTGATTAAAATATATTTAATGATGTTCTTACTGAGAAGTTTCCCGGGTTAATTATCGCCCTGATCAAATGCAACAATTTTAGAAGAACCATGAATTCTTGAGCCTCTTCTAGAGAGCTGCCACTAAGCTAAGAAAATTTATGAGTACTGAGAATTGCAGCAATTGAACGGTCTTTTGTATATTGCTCTTATTACCTGATTTATACAAGCATTTGAGCTCAGTGATTATATCGCGGGATGCATGCAAAGAAGGGCAGACCACCATAGTGATAGAAATTAAGAGTTTTTGTTTCTCATTGACGTTTCTTGTAATTGGCTAGTAGTGTATTTGAGCTCATGAAAGAGTAATCGTATCCATATTCCATCAGAGACCGATGTTTACTTGTGACCAATAGAAGCCCACTATGCAAAAAGCGTTCTCCAAATTTCCTGGCCCTTGCCGTTGCTCTAATCTCTTTGTAAATGTAATTTGTTTCATGAAAGCTCCGACATTTTTCGGAAGTCTTATGTCAATGTCTCCTTTGGTATATATGCAATTTCGTTGAAACAACCAAGGAAACAAAAGCCGCTGGTAAACCTCTATTTACTTTTGAAGCCCTAGGACAGGAAGCGAAAAATTAGCCTTCTTGGAGGATCAATTTTTAAGTGACTTATAAGACCGTCAACGGCATTTATGAAGCCCAATATACTTGCTCGATATTACTGAAAAAAACGGTTTGTATGGTTCTTAAGTTCAGTTGGTTAAACTGAGGTTACACCAGCAAGTCGTTTTCGCAAAGCTCATCGAATGTTTTCTTTACGACGAGTGAAAACCATCAAGGTTTTCAAAGATGGTAGTCAGTTATTTATCAAGTCAAGCCTATTAAAAAGTTTTTCTTCTGAAGTTATAAGAACTACTTTTGTCTTGTTTACGGACAATGTTCCCAAGAAAGGTTTTTGCGAATGTGCTGTGGGAAAATGTGGTCTCTGTTGTCACATTATCGTTATTGTTATACTTTTACAGTTGGAACACTTCACAACACATAAAAGGCTGTTTGCGTCTTTAATAGACATTAGTCGCCGCTTACGTCACGATGCTGTCACGTGGTCTCTATTGGGTAAACAAACGAGGAATACTTCCAGCTTGTGTAGTGAATTGTGTTCGCTGCTTATCAATTTCTGTAGACTTTGCGGCCATGGTTCATTATTGCTGTGTTTTCGACTGTAAAAATAGCTCAGCTGCAAATGACTTCTCATTTCACGGCTTCCCGAAGGATGAAAAGCTCGTTAAGGTAGCCTGTACACAGAAGTCGCTCAAAAGTGGCATCGACCAAATAAACAAAAAGGAAAGAGGCAAAAGCTAACTTGAAGGCTGCTGCTGATATCAGATTCAAATATTTTAGAAATGCAAAATCAGCAGGACACTTGCAGTTAGAGACGTACGTGATGAAAACAGTGACTGGCTGAAACGAGATATTTCATCAATGAGCTCTCAAGTAGTAGATGGCCTGTCTAAATACAGAATCAATTTATCTGATAATTTCTTAAAACTCTAGAGAAATTAAAAAAAAAAAGACAGTCAGGATTGTATTACCATTTGTCATACAAAAATGCTTATCTGAACAGAGAACCGAAAACGAACATGACTTCACAAAACTAAATCCTCTAGCTAACCAAGAACAAAACTCCAAAACACCTTCTGAGGGTGAGGATAAATGGCGCTCCTCATTCATAGCCAATCATTCTAACAACTTAAACCAAGAGAATTGCACACTGGGGCAGCCTACATCAGAATTTCAAGAGCAACAACAACAACAAGAGCAAATATTTTGTGCAGATAAAACTCAAGAGTTGATAAGATGAATCAGACTAACTACAATGATCTACAATTGGAAGATATATTGATGTTCACCAAAGCACTTCTGATTGCCATGGCTTAACCTGAGGACTGGTAATAACAGCAAGTAAAGCTACCATCACCCCTGGGTTTTCAGGGAAACAAAGAGTTTGATTCATCATGGTTTTATATAATTTTTAAACAAGGTTGATGAAAGCTATATATATGTAAACCATGCAAATCAACACAGAAACTTTAAAAGAGGAAATCACTATGAAAAAAAGCTTTAGAGCAGTTTCAGAAACTGTCTCGTAAGTCACTTTATTCTAAACTGTTAATTGTAATTCAATACTCTGAAATCATAGTTAGTAGAGGGGAATGGTTATAAAACCGTACAAATTTCTTTGTTGTAGGTTTTTGTTCTCTTTTTTGGCCTTGACCGTGCAGAAAACACAATAGTTGTTTACTACGTACTGAGAAACAAACCAATAGAAACGTGTTGGTCACGTAATTCATGCATAATGTATGAGCACAAAACAAAAGATTGTGCTCGGTCGTGGACTTTCCAACCTAAATCTTGCCATCTTTGTTTGCTCCTCTTACCACATAATTATGGCGAGATATCCATTTCTATTTTACTGACGGTCTATAAAAATTACACAGTGGTAAAAATGTGGGTAAAGATATAATTTAACTCCGACAATAAATAGTTTAACTGAAGAGCCCTTTAACATTAGCTAAAATGCTAGGAAGGCAACGTTTATCTTTGATGCTAAATGAATAAAAAAGTCGGTATTCAAATGCCAAAAAGGCAAGTCTATCGTTGACGTTCAATGCGGAAAAAATAACGGTGCAGCAGAAATGAAATCCCAGAAGGGCACAGTTCATCGTTGATGTTGAATGCGTAAATTAACGGTGCAGTAGAAATGAAATGCCATGGTAAAAGCACAGTTCATCTTTGATCAGTGTTGAATGCATAAATAACGGTGCAGCAGAAATCAAATGCCACAAGGGCACAGTTCATCGTTGATGTTGAATGCATAAATAACGGTGCAACAGAAATGAAATGCCAGAAAGGCACAGTTCATCGTTGATGTACCTCTTTTAATTTCGTAGCCTCCGAGTGGGTATCATCAAAATTCAAAAGAGAACGGCACAGTGCGCCAACACAATGCAACTGTCCCAACAACTCTTACACGTCCGAGGAAACAAGAATTAACCACACTTAATTAGGCAAACCTCTCGATAAAAAAAATGCATGCCATGTGAAGAGAACACTTGTTACATCCGTTCAATAGGAAAAGTCAGATAACAATTATGGTACTAATTGTCTCAATCACTTAAAATCCCTTCCATTTGTCTCCCCAGCCTTAACTATCAAATGTCATTCAAACAACATACCTTTCACTTTTCTCTTCGATGCATCTATTCTTCGCGTTTAGATTTAAATCCATGTTTCTCTTTTTATTTTGAGTTCAATCATCTAAGAATGAAAACATTGACGAATCTTGAAAAGAAAAACTCGAGTAGTAAATATAGATAGCAGCAATCCTTAAAGCAAAGCACGCAGGAAAGCGCTATTTATTGCCTCGTTAACGTCCTAGGCATAAAGCAACGTTTTGCCCATTCCCCTCCCACCCCAGGAAAATAGACAAAGCTACGTTGAAAATCGCTAATAAAGAAAGTATTACAGGGGTAAAGCAAATTGTTCGTAGTAAAAGCCATTGCTGACAATAGCCGCAAATGATTTGCAAAATCTGTCATGATATTACTCCAGCAAAAGCCCTCATTTTCAACATCCCACTTCCCACCCCCAAGAAAATAGACAAAACTATGTTGACAATCGCTGATAAAGTATTACCGGGGTAAAAAAAACTGTTCGCAGAAAAAGCCATTGCTGACAATCGCAGCAAAGTATTTGCAAAATCTGTAAATACAATTTCAGCAAAAGCCCTCATTTTCAACTGTAAATTAAATAGGCAAAGTACTGAAGAAAACCTCGCCATACCTACTATCACTGTGAAATATATGTCTTATCAAACAAAAACACATTCTTGAATAAGCTGCTATAAAAGACACAGCAAACTCCAACGCAGACGAAGATTATGTAATTGGTCGGACAACCTCGAAACGAGCTGTTTTTTATACTTTTTTGCCAATGAAAATTCATCAAGGAAGTGGATCTATGAAGCAGAAGTGACCAGTAGAGATTACAGAAAACGTCAAAGCGAACCTTTTAAGGGCTTTGAGGTGATTTCGAGAAATGATTGCAACAGGTAGGGACACAGAACAAAAGCTTGTAACAGGTGTCCCGTAACCTGATGATAAAGAGAATTTCAAGTTTTTCATTCCCGAAATCTCTTTCCCAAATCTTGACTCATTTACTTTCTTCTATAAAATAAAAAGTTATTTGTCAGGGTACACACTATGACCAATTTTTCTAGCTTTTATGGAGCTGAACTTTGAAGCCGGTACTGATTAAAATATATTTAATGATGTTCTTACTGAGAAGTTTCCCGGGTTAATTATCGCCCTGATCAAATGCAACAATTTTAGAAGAACCATGAATTCTTGAGCCTCTTCTAGAGAGCTGCCACTAAGCTAAGAAAATTTATGAGTACTGAGAATTGCAGCAATTGAACGGTCTTTTGTATATTGCTCTTATTACCTGATTTATACAAGCATTTGAGCTCAGTGATTATATCGCGGGATGCATGCAAAGAAGGGCAGACCACCATAGTGATAGAAATTAAGAGTTTTTGTTTCTCATTGACGTTTCTTGTAATTGGCTAGTAGTGTATTTGAGCTCATGAAAGAGTAATCGTATCCATATTCCATCAGAGACCGATGTTTACTTGTGACCAATAGAAGCCCACTATGCAAAAAGCGTTCTCCAAATTTCCTGGCCCTTGCCGTTGCTCTAATCTCTTTGTAAATGTAATTTGTTTCATGAAAGCTCCGACATTTTTCGGAAGTCTTATGTCAATGTCTCCTTTGGTATATATGCAATTTCGTTGAAACAACCAAGGAAACAAAAGCCGCTGGTAAACCTCTATTTACTTTTGAAGCCCTAGGACAGGAAGCGAAAAATTAGCCTTCTTGGAGGATCAATTTTTAAGTGACTTATAAGACCGTCAACGGCATTTATGAAGCCCAATATACTTGCTCGATATTACTGAAAAAAACGGTTTGTATGGTT
>OX421445.1:39534399-39554399 GCA_949126865.1 Montipora capitata | reverse complement strand
CTATTCCGCTACTGCCAACTTGTCTTCCCCTTCTCATTTCCAGGACAGCACACTTGTCTAGCCCAAACGACATCTTAATGTCTTGCGAGAAGATCCTTGCTACTTGAACAAGTGAGTCTAGTTGATCTTTGCTAGCTCCGTACAACTTCATATCATCCATGAATAGTAGGTGGTTAATGGGCTTCATGTCCTTTGCCAGTTTGTATCCAGCTCTCATTTTTCGTAGTACTAGGGTCAAGGGTAACATGATCACTATAAACGATAGTGGTGACAAGGAGTCACTTTGAAAAATTCCTCTCCTAATGTCCACCTGCCCGAGAGCCATTCTTCCTGATGTCAATACTGTCTTCCAGTTGACCATGCTGTTTCTGATTATAGAGATCATATTCTTGGCAGCCCCAACCATCTCCAGGCATTTCAGGATCCATGAATGCGGCACCATATCATATGCCTTCTTGTAGTCTATCCAAGCCATTGACAAGTTTGTGAACCTTCTCCGGCAGTTCTTCAGGATTGCCTTGTCTACAAGCAATTGATCTTTAGTTCCTCGGGACCCCTTCCTGCACCCCTTCTGTTCATCTGTTAGCAGTCCATTCCTTTCCAAGTGGAGGTATAACCTCTCTCCCATAACTCCTGTCAAGAGCTTCTACATCATGTGTAGGCAGGCAATAGGGTGGTAGTTGCTGGCCTGGGCACCCCTTGCTGTATCCTTTTGTATCAAAACTGCTCTTCCCCTGACCATCCACTCTGGTATATTCCCTTGATATATGTCGTCTTGCAAGCATTCTTGCAATCTAGAGTGCAATCCTGTCCGTTTCTTAAACCAGAACCCCTGTATAAGATCGGGGCCGGCTGCCTTCCAGTTTGCCATCTTGCTCACTCCATTTCTAATATCCTCCACAGTGATGCTGATATCTTCTTGGACCTCTGTTGTACTGAACTCCACCTCTACATCCTCTAGCCAAGATGCTCTCTCGTTGTGACCGACTTCCTCTTACCAGATCTTGCTCCAGAAGGAGGTTGCTTCTGTGGGATCAGGTAACACCGTTTCTCCTCGTTCCTTTCCATCTAGTGTTTTGTAGAACAGCCTCTGGTTGGTTCTAAACAGGTGGTTCTGTTTGAACTGTTGACATCTCTCGTCGTATCTTTTGCCTTGATCTTCTGTTTCAACATGCCTGAGACATACAAAGTGCCCCTTTCCTCAAGATGATATTTTCCGTTCAACCTTTCCCTATCTCTTTGTTTCAGTCTCATGTTTCCTCTTCGGACTTCCTCAATCTTGCTCAGGTCTTTTCGCCAAGCTTTGATATTCCCCTTAAACCTTCTCTACCAGAATGGCTCTTCAGTTTTTCTCCCTTTCCTCCCTTTTATCATTCCCATTCTTTCTGTAGTAACATATACAGCTGCAACATTAAAAAATTCAGTTCAGTGATGTTGTGCGTCTGCCTCCTTTTGACGGCTTCATTGATTTTACCAACTTCTGCTTTCAGCTTCAATTTTTCGTATGACTGCAGTGATGGTAATCCTATTCTCTGTTCTAGTTGTATAATTTCTAGGATCCTGTCACAAAGGGCTTCCAGTTCTGGGTTGATCTCTTCTCGTAATTCTTCAGCAGTGGAAACTCTGGGTTCCTCTTCACGTTGGTGTTCTTCTTGGGTATCAGATGTTGTTGCATGGTCTATTGTATCTGTGGTAAGAGGCTCCGTAGTTTCAGTGTCCTGATGTTCATAGTCTGGTGTATATGTGGCATGGAGCTCTGTAGTTTCAATCTCTTGATGTTCATGTCTTACTCGGCTATTTCCTCTTGCTCCACAGTCTCTAGCCACTTCTTGATTTTAATCTGGCGTACTTGATCAGCCAATCTCTTCTCGGTGACTTCTGTTAGGTCGTTGTTGATGCTACGGGCTTTCCACAGCTCTAGCAATCTTTTTCTGTATCCTCGCCTCTCTGGTTCACTCCCGATGTAACATTCAAACAATCGTTTGTTATCCTCCTTTGACCATTCTAATCTCTTCTGTCGTTGTTCACGGTAGCAGGATGACGACCGGGCCTGCGCTGCTGTTCCACAGGACACCTGCCGGACGCGACACTTTCACTACAAGCTCCAGTCCCGTTGACGTCGTTAGTGTGAAATTCAATATTTGACATTCTCTCATCAAATGAGGTTGTTGTAACCCTAACACGGGTGGCTTTTTGGGTTGTTGGCACTTGCCAAAGGTGCCACCCAAGACTCTGGTGGGCGGGGGCGTCCATATTCCCGTCGTAGGCACCAACCTGTTCTACCCCAGTGCCCATTTATTATTACTATTATTATTATTATTATTATTATTATTATTATTATTATTATTATGGCAGTTTAAAACTCCTGAATGCCAGGCCCTAGTCACAAATACTGGGCGTATAAACGTAGCCAGTATTATGTCCAAATTTACTAGTTTGCATAAGATAGGAATAAAATTGCATAAAATTAATAACATAATATCCATCCAAATATTTTCTGCGGAATTCTAATTGTGTGTTGTCTCAAATAGCGCCCCAAAGGTGTCCAAGTGTCTAGCACATGACTTTGAATGTTTTAGCGATGTGAAGGGTGTGGCTCAGGACGGCTTTCTGCATTCGTCTGAGTACCTCTCGGTACCTATCTGAGTCCACTAACGTCTTGACTTCATCCTTCAGACTCCTTGAGTAACCACCAAAAGCATCAATAACGATGTTGAACTGTCGAATCTTGTACCCTTGGTGCTGTCTCTTGAGCTCTAGTCGCAAAGGCGCATACTTTAAGGTCTTCTCCTCATCTTTCTGCTTTCTGTTATCCATCCAGGGACAGCTCATCTCTATAAGCATCAACTCCTTGTTTTCCCTGTCTACGAACCTCGCGTCCACTCTGTTGGCTCTTACTTGCAGGTGCTCCGCGAAAACAGGCACATCCCAATACGCCGTCACCTTGTCGTCTTGATACACGGGTTTGGGCTGGACTGGTGAATACCACGGTGGGGTGGCGTCCGCCAGCTGATATCCCTTAAGCATCTCAAAGAATATAATTTTGAGTGCTGCGTTATGCCTAGCCAGGTACAAGGTTTGCACCAGTGCACTGCAGCCTGATACCACGTGTGCGACACTCTCTTGTGCTTTTCGACATAGCCTGCATTTCTCATCACCACCTGTGTGTGTCTTGGTCTTCATCGAGGCGTATAGCTCAGTTGGCAGAAGTTGCTGATATAACTCTTGTGGCCCCACCACTGTCTTGATTGGAGCTGTTTTCCAGTCTGACAGCCAAGCAAAACATTCCTCGTCCACATCTTCATCTCTCCATCTTTCCGCTATTAATTTCCCTTGCCATCCCTCACTTTCAATCTCTGCACAGCCTCTGCTCTGGTTTACTTTCTTAATCCACCCACTGAACTTCTTTCTGTCAATTACGTTCCCAGTTTCCGTAACCCCCACTGGCTGTGGGTACTGCAACTCTAATCGTAATCCCAGCTGTTTTGCGTAACTTTCTGCATCCTTTATCAGCGATCTGCTTCCGGTACGAGCCGCCTTCTCCTCGAACTGTCTCACCAGGTGCATAGTTGGATCATTGTTGGAATACAAGCTCATAGCTGCCTTTATCTTGATGGTCTTGTACTCCCTCTCGATGGACTTAAGGCCCCGCCCTCCTAACTTCCTAGGTAGGTACAGTAGATCTGTGGAGCTCAAAGGATGTTTAGCTCCGTTAACAACCATGACCTTACGAGTCACTCTGTCTAACCTCTGCAAATCCGCAATAGTCCACACCTGGGTCCACATGAAGTATGTTAAAGCCGGAAGTGCGAACTGGTTGGTCGCCAGCACTTTGTTGTAGTCCGATAACGGACTCGACCATATCACTGATAGTCTATCCATGTACACCTTCTCTGCATTCTGTAGAACCCGGTTGTCTTCATGATTAACACTCTCTAGTACTCCCAGGAATATATATTGTGATCCTTCCTTCAGACTTTCGATCACATCTTCTTCCCTGATAATCAACCCGTCCGACGTCTTGAGCTTGCCCCGCTTCACGTGAGCCACTGCGCACTTTCGCTCGTTCCATGCTAGCCCGATATCTTCCATCGCCATTCTCGCATCTCTCATCACAACTTGAAGCTTGCCTTGTGAAGCTGCGTATATCTTTAGATCGTCGATATACAAGAGATCCGTGACCTTTTGGCTAATAGGTCTCGAGAGTCGATAGCCTTCAGAAGCTCGCAACTTCCACGCTAGAGGATTTATACTCATCGTGAACAGCCTCGGACATAGGGCATCGCCCTGGGGAAGACCTTTACTGAACCTTATTCGCTCAGATGTCTCCATCCCTTTCACAGTTCTCACGGCAATCTTTGTGTTCCACTTGGCGCTTAACCTCGTAATCACATCGCCTATCCACCTGGGAAAACGATGCAGAGAAAACATTTGTTCTAACCAACGGTGGTCCACGGAGTCATACGCTTTCTTTACATCTATCCACGCCATGCTCAGATTGCGGTGTCCCCTTTGACTGTCGTGACAGACCATGCGGTCTATGAGTAAATTATCAATTGTTCCACTAAAATTCTACTTGGCACCGCGCTGCTCTCCTTGCATCAGCCCGTTCTCATTTAAATGTTTATCTATCGGTTTCAAGAGACAAGACGTGAACCACTTATATATGGTGTTAAGACAAGTGATTGGCCTTTGGTTTTTACTTGAAAATTCGCCCGTTTTTGGAATCAGCGAGGTCTTCCCCTCTGTAAACCAAAGCGGCACCTCCTGATCACTACACGCTATCGCCTGAAAAGACTTAGCAACACCCTCATGAACACAGTTCACTTTTTTCCACCAAAAGGTAACAATTCGGTCTGGGCCTGGCGCGCTCCAATTCCGTTTCTTCGTTATCACATTGTTCGCCTGCTCTGTACTCAGTTGAAAAGCGTCATCAGACGGTTCAGGAACCCTTTCATTTATTGCGCTTCGAATTTCTTCAAGCCACTTGGCTGAAGTGTCTCCAGTTCTTTCAGACTCTTCAGACTTCCAAAACTCCGTCGCCTCTTCCACGCTTCCAAACAACGTCTCGCCATTACCATTATCCGTTACGCCCGCATCATATTTAGGATTCTCACATCCCTTCTGTTTCTCAATGATCTTCTTAAAGTTCGAGTAAACTCGACCCGCATCCAAATGAAACTGTTTGTTAAGTTTTCTTGCCTCTTCATGTTTTACCTTGCCTTTGTAACTTCGCTTTAATTTCCTCAGCTTTGCTTTCTCCTTCTCCATATATGACACTAGGCATGCAATCGAAAGTGATCCGCACTCTTTTGTCAACTGTGTACGATTCCTCTTTCCTTTCTTTGTGAGTTTCCCATTTGATCTTAATCTCTCCAATTCCGCCTTAGCTTTAGAGACCTTTCCACGTATAGCTTGTGCCTTCGCCTGAAAGTGCTCTCTTGCCTTTGAACTCCAATTTGGTCTTCTCATCTGATCTCTTCCTCCCTGCTGTTTTTTTCATCCTTTGCTGATATAGAATGCAATGATCACTGAATACACGATGCAATTCACAAGCCATAGGAATCCAAAAGGATTCTCCACCGGGTCCGGGACGGATCTCTGTTTTATAATTTCCCTTACAGCTGAATTTACATTCGCGATATCCTTATTGTTCGGCGTCTGCTTTGTTCTCGTATCGTAGCAGCGCTCTTTAAATTCTCCCGAGACCTGTGTCACCGACGCGAGAATCGGGAGTGTTAATTGAGTTAATTCAGTCGTTTCAGCGTTTTCCCCGGAGACTTGTGAGCTGGACGTATGCAAATCTGCTTCTGTGTCTTGATTTAATCGTTCAACATTCATTTCGGGTCTAAAATCACAAATTAAATCTCCCTGTACTTGTTCACTGGCCCTGCCACCTAAACTGGTCAAAATTTCGTCTCTAACATTCCCCAATGTTCTCTCCACGTGAGCCGCTTTATCCCTCAGGTTCTGACAAGATAGATTTAAACCTGCATGACCTTTTCCATTCCATAATTCTTGCATAACTTTCATGTACCCTTTCTTCCGTCCGTCTGTGTTTCTAGGTGGGTCGTCAGAAGCTACCAACATTTGAGCCTCTTTCTTACATTTTAACAAGTCTCTGTTCATTTCGTTCGTCCATTTCAGTCTGCCCGTCGATCGTCCCGACCTGTCTCGCACCGTGTCGCCCACTTCTACGCCATCCGCCATCTTCTCAAACCGCAACCAATTCACTACAACTGTAAAACTTGTAAATCCGCTTCAGGACACCTTCTTGTTTCGTAGCAAAACAATTCAACAATACTCCGAGTACTTTAGGGTATATTCCGGCGCCTTAGCTTGGTCAACTTTCGGTTGGGAACACGCTAAGATCGATTATGCGAGAGCTTAAAACTCACACGTCCTTCCTACTCGCCGCCATATTATTATTATATATTATATATTATATACGATATTACATACGATATTATTATTATTATTATTATTATTATTATTATTATATAATAAATATAATGAATCTCCACGCGGCCATGTAATATCCTCTATATACGTTAATTCAATCTGCGCAAAGATTTCTGTATTTGCTCACATCATCGAGAATACAAACACTTTTAAGTGTTTGTATTCTCGATGATGTGAGCAAATACAGAAATCTTTAAAAAGCACATCTAAGTATAGGTTTAAAAGTCAACTTGAAGTAAATTTTGTACTCTAGATAGTGGTGACCTATCCACTGGAAAAAGTTATCCGGCCTTTCCGCAACTGGGGGCCTTGCATCCAGTCACATAGTCTCAGGCCCAAAAAAAAATGGGGAAAAGGTGTTTTATTTACGTACGAAGCGCTTTTACATATTTTTCAATATCTTTTTTTACTTTCTTAAAATATCTTAATTATCACAATTTTCGCCCTTTGTAACACAGGAAAACTTGCAAGCTGGTTTATCCGTAATCTGCCTTTATCCACAGAACTCTAGCAAATTCTGAGTTTTCCTCCTTTAAAGCCTATGTAAAAAAAAAGGGACAATCAGATCTTGATATAACATAACGAGGAGGCTCGCTGAGAATAAAATAAGGACATCTAAGAGTTTATGTTCATTGAGCCCCAAAGTGATGTCTTTTGTCAAAGAATACCGCACTTTTCATCAACCAACATTTGCTTTTTTTGTCTCTGAGTGTTGTTTTCTCCTCATATTATTGACGGCGTGGCCAGGCCAGATGCCAGAATGCTATCCGACACGACGGATAAACTTTGTTCTCACTTTTTAATATTCCTAGTTTTCCTCATAGCGTTTAAAGGTCCTTTAGTTTTCAGAAATACTAAACTCAAAGGAGCAGTGTGAAACAGATGACTCGCCCTTTCATTAAGCCGAATGTTCAATGGTTACTAGCAAGTAAAGTCAAATAAAGAAGAAAAAGACAAACGCTTCCTGAAATATGATCGCTTAGAAGCGCATTTTTGGCCATCTATCACAGAGCACTGTATGCGTCGACGGTTTGATTGACAAGAGATCCCGGCCCACGTTCCTAATAGCCTGGGTACCATTCAGGCTTGCAAAATATCAATTGTGCATATTCGCGCTTGGTGCATTTTACATACCATTAGCTTTCTTATAATCCGCCCGTAATTTTTTATGTTGTTATCATCTTCCACGTCACTGAAGTAATCTGATATCCCGATGTGCACTTCAATATCCTCCAAGCGAGGGCACGCCCCTGTTGATCAATAGAACAGTAATCAATATTTCAAAAAATAGGCTGGTTTCAATATCAGAAATAAGTTTTTTACCAAGTAGCTCTTTAATTGCTCCAGGAGAGATTGGAGTAAATGTGAACTTTATCATTTCCAGTCCCCGCAGTCCGTACGAGCACATGGCATGGGCGATTTCTTCGTTGATAAGGATTACTCGATAAAGCTCCAGTTCCTGTAGTCTCAGGCAACCTTTCGCTGAAAGTCAAAAAAAAGGGAATTGAATATCGTCTTCTGCTTCGCAACTTGATGCACAAGACTGTACATGTCGGACCGTGTGTGAAAAATTGATCATAATGACATTTTTCATATGGGATGAGGGTAATCATAGATCAACCCGATTTTCAGGTTGTATCCTGTGAAACGGGATCAAGACGTCGACCTCAGACATAGACGATGCTAACGGAATCTCAAATCTCAAGACTGTGAAGCCAGGTATGTTGCCATTTCAAACGTTTTATGTCGAGCAGATAAAGAATATTATCATCTCATTTTGAACATGCAAATTACACAAATTGAAAATAGAGCATAGACCCAGACTTCTAAGTTACGAACTTCTGACGATACAGCCCGGTGTATGGCTCGCTAAATTTGAAACTTTGATGCAACATTTTCTGGCAAGTTTTTCACGTTCTTTATGTCAAATAAACTTGTGAAACTGAATGAATCTTGTAAGTAGCTATGTCAAAAAACCAATAAGATTTATTCCTTTTGTAGATTTTTACGCATGCCAATCATTTGCGGCAGTTGAATGTTACGTTTGACTTCACCTAGCTACACTTACTTTCCCGCGAGCTTTATCACGACCTCAGAGATAAATAAATATATATCTGACCTTGTTCTCGGTCCTTACTGTGAGTTACAGAACCTCCTTTTCCCCTTTGATTTATGCGCGCAGGCCATAAATCAACGAAAAGAAACTCGGTCCGTAATAATTTTCCTGGCATATTACTACTGGTGAAGAGGAAACTGTTGAAAGATTCTTGATAATTACCGATATGAATGAGTCCCGCTGAGGTTATACCGGGGCCACCCACTGACAGCTGGCGCAGGTTTGGCCAGCAGTTTGATATCATTTCTAGGCTCCTGTCATTGAACCTGCCGGAGTGCAGGCTGTTGAGAAAAAGATCAATTTAGTAAGTGGTTTGTTCCGAGTTTTTTCAGAGGAGGATTGGGAAGTAAATCCTGGTTTCCAACTACACGAAACAGGTCACAAACAGTTTGCGATGGCTCGATTCTGTTTTCTAGTGTGTGGACACGCGATCACCCTGAACTTGTTTGTTTGTAAGTGCCAGGCGTATACCCCGTGTGGCGACTGGATCTAGTTGAATAAAGAGATTGTGTTAGCACATGGAAGTACTGTAGTTTGAATTTTGAACCGGGCTTTCGAACAGAATTTCTCGCGCCCTAGAATATCCAGTGTGCGTGACTGCTTTATGCAGTTTGATTTCGTTAGATTGTAAAAATGGGCACAAAAATAAAAGATGGCGCTGCTAGGAGTCGAAGAAGGCCGAGAAGAATTGTCAAGAGACGTCACCAATTTTTGGATGCGATACATTTTACGATGAGTAGCAACGACTGCAGCATGGCCAGTATCAAATTTTAGTGCAGGAACTGACTCTTCCTTAACGAAAATTTTGCTACAGGTATATGTGGGCGGGGGGGTGGGGGAGAGGTGTATTTCCTTGAGGTATTCATCAAATTCACACTGCTTTGTCCTCTTCGTTGCCACAATCGTACTAGGGCGCCATTTTCATTACTTACACTTGCCTCTGTTTCATCATCAAGTATCACGTAGACAAAAGTTATCTTCGATTGATCGCAAATAATCGGAAACAGTTTTTTGTGTTTCCATACCGTTGTTTCCTCGCTTTTGCGTTGCTACTGGTCCCAAACAAGACGTAAGAATATAATTTTTTTTCTATGTTGCGTCTTGTTTACGCAAACTGTTTGCGAACAAGCTGTCGGAAGGTGTTTGCAATTGTTTGCGAGGGAGCTACACGCATGTGGAAACTAACCTTTAGAAACGTCAGCAAAACAAAGCTAACTATTTCTTGAAGTCCTGCTGCGCTTTAAGGTCAGGGAGTTTTGGGAAGCAGGGATGGATTAGTGGTTATAGCACACCCGTCCCACCACTGTGGCCCGGGTTTGATTCTGTTCTCGTGGCCATATGTGGGTTAAGTTTGTTGCTCTGGGTTCTCTCTTCAAAAACCAACTCTGCAAGACCTCCCTGAAAACTACTTTCGGGTGAATGGAGTCCTGGGTAAATATCATGATGACGATGATTATTGTTATTGGTTTTCGAGCAACCTTTTGTCTTTTCATTTGACGAAACCACATTGGTTTTGCCGCGCGCTTTTACCCTTTTGGAGACGAAAAAAGGGGCACTAAACATTATCCAGCAATAAAAAGAGTCAGTCTGGTTGCCGTCCAACGCTAAACAGCGCCTTAGCTTGAGCGATTGAGAATATGCGTATTATTTTCCACCACAAAACTCCAAGGAGTTTTTATCTAAGGAAGAGAACATGCATGGCGCATGATGACTTTCTATCAGTCCAAACTTTAAACTCTATTATTTAAACGTTTCTGAAGACCCTACTGTACGGAAATAGTAAGTAGGTTGTGTTAGAAACGTTCAAACTTAAAGAGGACGTACGGTCTAGAAAAAGTCTCTCTAAATTAGTTTTTTTACGAAAACTTTTCCCCAGGAATTCGAAAATAATTGCCGTTTTGTCCAGTTCCCTGTTAAAATGTGGCAAGAGCACTTTGAAGTTCCCTCTTTCGTGACTTGGAGAGAGCCATCTTGGATATGACGTGTTATGACGTAGCAATAGTCAAAAAACGTGTTCGACCTACTAAGTTCTTCGATCCCCGATCACTTTCTCGATGTTGTGTGACCTTTCTGCTTCGAGAAATTCATATGTAAGATGAACTATGGTAAAAGGTCTTGTGGTTCAATAGGTAGTAGGCCATGTAGGCCATAAATGAATGAAGGGGGTAGTTTCTAAAGAAACTGTGGTGCTGCGTCGGTGGGAAAGTAGTATACAAAAATTTGGTTTTATCAACGGAGTTGATAATGTAAATTGGCCACCGTACAGAGATTCTAAAAGCTGACGTTTCGAGCTTTAGCCCTTCGTCAGAGCGAATCACCTTCGTCAGCTTTTAGAATCTCTGCATGTACGGTGGCCAATTTACATTATCAACTCCGCTGATAAAACCAAATTTTCATGTAGGCCATAAGTGCTCAGATGTTGCTCAATACACGAAGCAAGGCTTTTTCACATCAACAATTACCGCTGTTGGGGTGTACGCTTGCGAGGGGGATGAACTAGACATGTTTAGACTTGTTACCCGGTAAATTAAAATTTAAAGAAAAGGTGGCCGGCGAAAACTTAATAGTTATAGATTTTCTAGTCAATCAAACTAGGCGGCAAAAATTAGCCAGAGCAAATGTAAACAAGAGCAAAAGAACCTTGAACATGCGACAAAGAAATATTCGACAAGCGTACCTTTTTCATTTGCTTCCTTCAGCGACAGCCGTCTTCGATGCTTCACCAAACGTATTTGTTTGCTTTCACACGGGGAAGCGTTTAATTTAGAATTAGCCGACGAAACTTTCAGATGTTGCTCAATACACGTAGCAAGGCTTTTTCACATCAACAATTACCGCTGTTGGGGTGTACGCTTGCGAGGGGGATGAACTAGACATGTTTAGACTTGATACCCGGTAAATTAAAATTTAAAGAAAAGTTGGCCGGCGAAAATAAAACGTGGATGGATTCCTCAAACGTGAAAAACTGAATGCTATATTGTCTGTTGGGGTCTGTGATTTTACAAAGGAGGACTTGAAGAGGGATCTTCAGGAAAATGAATATTGGTCTTGGTGGCATTCGCTTAGCCTGTGTACAGACGCCCGGTCTCCGAAAAAAAAAAATCGGAGAGGAGCGTCGCTCCTCTCCGATATTTTTTTTTCGGAGAGCGGGCGGCTGTACACAGGCTAACATTCGCTTTATACAGAAATCTCAGTCAACTAGTCCAAAATATCATTATATTGGAGTGAGAAAACTGAATCAAGCCATATATAGACGACTTTAACTGTTATGCGCTTATAAACGTAACTTGAAATGTGGTTAAATTTTGTGAGCAGTATAAAAACTACTGAAACGATTTATTCTTACCATTTGATGGAAATGTATAAATCGATCGTTTGTTTTGAAGTTGTAACAGGGATCTCGTAGAAAGCCACGGTAGACAGATTAAAATGTGATTTCCCGGCGTTTAGTTCACAGCAATGAGCGCGGGATAGCATTGCAAGCTCTCTTTCGTTTTGTAAAACTCCTACATATAACTGACATATAAAACCCTGTTTAACGACCACGAGGTAAATCTGTTCAGACGTGGAGCCAATATCAATATAATTTAGCCTCTGGATTAAGATTCAAGTCTGCAAAGTATTGCTCTCCTCGCCCGTGTTTTTCTTCTTTACATCAAGTACATTTAGTCATCCGGAGAAATCCTTGACTATTGCTACGTTATAGCCTCGTTTGCATAAAAAAAAGGGCGGATTTCAATTTAAATTTGCCTATTTTTGAAGCGTTATTGTTGGCTATTTAAACGCATTTAGTCCAAATGAGTGGTCAAGTATAACAATACAGGTAAAGAACTTTCGATTCAGAGAAACGTTTTCGAGACGGTACTTTCCCTTTAATTAAGTCGAAACAAGATATCAGGGGACATGATTATGATCACTGGAACATTTCAGCCTACGGCAATCTATCGTCATCGTCATCGTCATCGTCATCATCATAATCTTTCAACTAACCATGGAAACATTGGAGGTACGCTAAGGTTCCTGAGTTTCCGACATCCCCACAAAGCCCATAATGCCTCAGGGCAGGCAGGAAACGAATCGCTGATGTAATTTATTTCTTGCAACTCGCGACAGTAACAACTGGCCGTTGCTAAACATCTGCCAAACGATAATCTAGAGTTAGTACTGAATTGGATGTCTTAAGGAGAGTGAATCATAACCAATAATAGACATGATAAGAAGATGATAAGAAGGAAAATCAATGCCTTGTTTATTGACACGCTGAAAGGTTAATAAAGGGAACATTATTTTTCTCTAACGACAAAATATCCTGTGGTAAGGACCAAATAAAAAGAAAAACTTTAAGAACACGAGACGTGAACCTTCAGTTTGAAAAGTAAAACAAAGAATTGGCGGCCATGTTTGAGAAATAAAATTCTGAGTAAGTTGTTTCTTACTTCACTTTTCCCTCTTTGTCAAAGAGAATCAAAACGAAGAGACTTTCTCGTAAAAATTATTTTTTTTGTGTAAGCAGAAATTATCGATATCACAAAGATTTGACTATTAGCCTCTCTTTGAAGCGACCCCCTTCCAACATTTCAATCTCTATGTGTATACATTTTTTCTTCAGTTTCAGTAAACCAATGTTGCTGCTGGATCGAATGTTAACGAAAACATTTTAGGAGGCCATTTCGTTCGCAGGCTGAAAAAACTAAAACACTCTGTTGTTAATATTATGGCATTCTATATGTGTTATCACGTAATAGTTACGTTATTTATCACCATTATTTAGCTTTACTCAGTAACTTACAGACCTATCAGTGATATAGACACCGCAGTCCTCAATGTGCAGTCTTAACAAGCTGGAACCAGCTGCCTTTAGAAGAAACTCAAGACCTCTTTCTAAATAACAGCTTCGAACAGAGCAATAAAAAAATAAAGTCGTAATCATCCATGAATATCCATTTGATCCTTGACATAAAAAAAAGAATTGAACACAAATTTGACAACACGACCAGATAGCATATACGCGAAAATATTGAACGATATACTAAGCTGCTATTCTGAATTCCAATCTTACCTCATTTCGTCAATACTTAAAGAACTGGTTTTATCTTCTGACTTCATTTTTTTCAGTCCTGCAATTTTTAAAGTTCGCACTTTAATTAAACTGGAAATTTCATTACGTTATTGTTATTTTTCTGAAATCTTGCTTGCTGACCTGAGAACCAGACACCTTGTTACGGTTCAGAGCGCTATCTTAAAGAAGTGTCACACACTGTGTGTGTATATACGGATTAGTATGTTCATTATTTATCACAATCTCCCACCAGGAACTATTAAGCGCCAATGAAACAAGTTATTGAAGTAAACACAACAAATCCTTGAGGGAGGTCAACTGACTGGCGGGAGGGAATCCAGTAGGCTATTTTACAAGCTGCGCCGAGAGCTTAAACCGGGACTTTCCTTAAAACTTCAGTGAGTGGTAAGAGCGGGCGGGGCTTGCGTCTGTAATCACCGAACTGAAAGCCAGACACCATTACCGTGAGGCTACTCGGCCACGTTGCTACGGTGAAATTACGAATATTTTCGAAAGGGGAACCATTTCACTGCGAAAAATCCATGAACTCCGAACTAAAGATAGCTCCTCTCAAGGGGCAAAACACCGTGCTGGTCAGTTTTTAGGCACATTCTTTTGTACGTCCACCCCTTCTATGTATGCTAATGTGACCAGTGTCATGCTAGTTTACAGCATACATCTTTGATATTGGATATCCACGTTTTGATCAATTGACACCTGTTAAAACAAGGTATCCGCTGACAAGCATCACGTGACCATATCACTGGCTCAAGCTTAGAGCTAGCCGAGGCCGCTCACCAGGTACTGGTTTTGGATTGGATTGCAGGCTCAACCCAGGTTTACTCGCGCTTTCTGTGGCTCGACGCGGCTACCCGGCCCTACCACACTATAGTTCTTACACAGTCAACGCTTTTCGTGTTCAGGTGGAAAACGGTTTGGAAGATGTTTTCTTTCTGCATTTTTCGCTGGTTTCAATCCAGTTTCACAGATCATGATATCTGTGGTCCACACTGGTGGCCACGCAGTTATTCACGTCAAGCATCGGAGGGATATAAACATAAAGCTGAGTGTTTATTTTTAATTTGCTTAGAGCTGCTTTTTTCTTTGTATTGGAATTATTGGCACATCTTTAGAAGCTTTGATAAGGTTACACGATGCCTGAAGGACCTATGTCTAGAACAGAAACGGAAGGACAGCGAAAGAGAACGACAACGACAAAACAGAAGAAGTTACTCCCCAAATTCTTTCCTTGGGCACTCAACCGTTTTTACGGATGTGTTATTTAAAGTGGATGCGCATTTTTAAAAGGTGGTTTAATGGTGTCTTCCTTTGTTCAGGAATCAAAATCGATTTTTTATTGTCAACTGGAATTAAATAACAATTATCTGTACTCTTGTTTGTTTGTTTTGCTCTAAAATGCGAGCAAACAAGTGCTTTTTTAATCCATTTGCCCAACTGGTTTTCGTTGTGCCTCGACAGTGACAAGAAAATTTTGCCCTTTTGGTATAAACACGTAATCGCAATGAGTTCTCGTAAAATTACGGGAAAATCTCACTAGCTTGTGTTTTCAGAAGTTATTTGTGTTGGAGCGGATCTTGTTTGAAGTTCGTCCTTTCTTAGTTGCCTTGCCGTATTTTGCCGATTCTTGTTCCAAGCCTACCTGGCGTGTTTCAATGAAATACATCAAAATGTGAATGATCTAGTTTTCAAAGATAAAGTGGATTAAAGTATATCAGTAACACTCTTCTTTGACCTTGAACGAAGTTTTTTTTCATGGCTTAATTTTAGCGTGATTCCTATTCGCTGGCTATTGACAGTTGATTCTGAAATGGCTTTTTTCCTTTTCCATTCGCTCGCTGAGGGTATGCTTGTTTTCCTTTAAAACTCATGTGGTTCAAGAAAAATACATTGCTAAACTGGTAAATTTCACTGGAAAAACTGATATTGTACTCGTTGCTTCGTGATTCATGCGATTTCGGTTTTTAGCGTAAAAGTTACCGTGGAATTCACCAGTTAGGCAATGAATTTTTCTATAGAAGAAAGCAAAGAAAATTATTTAATTATTAAAGCAGCAACCGGAAACATCAAAACGCCGACAAAACCTTTTATTTTCACTAACCCTACAGGCTGTAAGAATAAATAACCAGGAAGCTCCGCTTTTAGGCTTGGCTAAATCTATTTATTATAGAAACATATATTCGGTTTATTGCCTACCCGTCTAGATGGCAATAAAACCGTTACAACAATAGTTTGTTTTAATTAAGAGATTGTGTTTACAGCAAACTTCAAACTGTCATGACGTCCGCACGCCGCTCTGTACTATGAGAATGCTAAGTTATAGCTCCAGTGATTACGTCAACAGTGTCCACAAACTGATGTTAAAGTTTATTAACACCATGAGAACTGAAAAAAGGTTCGCACAAAATTACAAAGTCGTATCGTAACGAGGTAAGAACTTACAAGTGAAATTACAATACGGACAAATTAATGTTTGGTTACGTAGAAAAGTTAAAACTACATTTTCTAAACAAATACAAAAACAGAGAAAAAGAAACTTAATAGACACGTTACACACGATTACAGAAAAGTTAACGATAAAGCGGCACGGCTAAAGAATCGTGTAAGCTAAAACTAGTTGTGCAGAGGCAAAATAGTTACCTTGTTGCTACCCTTGAAATCCATGAAACAATGTTAAACACTTGAAGAAAAACTTGTTGAAAACTTGAAGCTGGAAACTTGAAGAAACTTGAGAAAACTTGAAGCTGAAAAAACTTAAACTTCGGCGTTGACTTGCTTCGCTTATGTCAACAAAAAACAACGTAAGCTACTTGCTTACGAAGAAATGTCGTGATTACTGTCGCGCGAAACAGCTGCATCAAATCTACAAATATGGCATAATTCTAGCTCGCGCATCCTGCTAAAGGCTCTTTACGCTCCCTTGTGGGACTTTGGGGGAAGATGATGGAAAGACTCGAAAGGTAACTTAAATACCGGCTTAATATTCTAAAAAGCAAAACCGCAAGCAAAAAGGCTTCTTATGATAAATCACTTAACGGTCGTTACACTCCCACCAAATTATTAAGGATTTTCTGATTTCCATGATCTGCTTATCTTGAGTAGTTCACAATTAGTGTATTCACTATCAATCAAATCAATAGGAAAAATCGTGAATAATTTCCACTTGAACCGTTAACATCAATGGCATGAATCACAGAATCACACTGCCTTAGTTCATTCCATCCAGGAGGAGAACCACCTTCTGTACAGGTCGTTCGATGATCGAATGTTGGGCAGAGCTTCCTTGCTTGTCAAAATTTCGAACAGCTAGCTTGATCCTGACTGAACGAACAAGGCCTTGTTGGTCAGGCGTTACGGCCACGACCTTGCCAAGGGGCCACTCATTTCTTGGGACTTCTTCCTGGATTATTACAATATCTCCAATCTTCAGATTCCTTTCCGGCACTAACCATTTCTGTCTCGCGTTCATGTCGAGGAGTTACTCCTTTCGCCATTTACTCCAAAACTGCTCCGCTAAATACTGAACCCGTCGCCACCGTTTCCGAGCGTATACATCTTCACGGACAAAGTTTCCAGGAGGTGGGGGCAGTATTTTGGTCTTCATTGTCAAAAGATGGTTCGGAGTTAAGGGTTCCAAACTTTTCGGATCGTTCAGACATTACTGGGTCAATGGTCGATTGTTGATAATAGCCATAGCTTCGTAAAGGAAGGTACGAAGACTTGACGTATCAAGGCGTCCTTTAAACTGGCCGAGAACGGTGTTCAAGATGCTTCTGGTTGTTCTGATCTGCCTTTCCCATACTCCTCCCCGGTGACTGGAGTAGGGAACATTCATGACGAAGTCGCAACGATTTCCCAACAAAAGAGATTGAATCCTGCCATTATCTAACTCTTTGAGGGCATTTGCTAGTTCGTTCCTTGCTCCCACAAAATTTGTTCCTTGATCAGACCTCAGCTGTCGAACTGGTCCTCGGATGGCCATGAAGCATCTTAATGCATTTATAATGGCGTCTGTTGTCATGTCATCTAATTCTTCAATATGAACTGCTCGTGAACTCATGCAAGTAAATATTACTGCATACCTCTTCAAATCTTAGCGGCCTTCTCTGACTGTGAATGGTCCGAAGCAGTCCATACCACAGTAGGTAAAGGGAGGGGTTATCTCTACTCTTTCCATGGGGAGATCCGCCATCTTCTGACCTTCGGTTGGCCGTCTTTGACGTCTGCATTGTACACATCTATAGATGTGGGACGATACTGCAGGAGAGAGATTTACAATCCATAGTCCATTAGAACGGATCTCGTTCATGGTCATTCCTTTCCCTTGATGATTCACTTTCTGAAGGTAGTGCTCGATCATTAAGTTGGTGACATGGGAACTTCTTGGTAAAATGACGGGATGTTTAATTTCAAACGGAAGGGAAGATTTTTCCACTCTTCCACCTACTCTCGATAATCCACGGTCATCAAGGAAAGGATTCAGCTTGAGGAGGGGACTATTCTTCTTGCATTTGCCACTGCCTCCTTTGCTGCTGAGTCTTGTGATTTCATCTGCGAAAGCTGTGCGTTGTACTTAATTAAGGATAAATGTTTCAGCTTCTTCTCTTTCAGCCACAGTTGTGGTGACTGTTCTTGACTTATTCTTCTTGAAAACTCTCTTGAGATACGTGATTACTCCAACTGCCAACTACAATATCTCGAAATACTATCAAGGATACCGAAAGAATCTTCGGCTTAAGTCATAAGCACAGTAGTTTTGACCTCTGGATCACCAATCTGAATCGCAGGAGTTTCTTCTTCTTTAAGTGGAATATTCCTTTCCCAGAGGAATGAGGGTCCACTAAACCAATTGGAATTCATCAGTTCTTCAACTCTTAAGCCTCTTGACGCATGGTCAGCTGGATTGTTGCTGGTATCGATGTACCGCCATTCTTTGGGATCAGAATTGGATCTGATCGTCTGGACTCTGTTCGCCACAAACGTAAGAAATCTTTTGGCCTCGTTGTTAATGTATCCAAGTACTACCTTCGAGTCCGTCCAGAAGTACTGTTTTAGATTGGGGTAGTTAAGTTCTTCCTGCAGCATCGCACCAACCTTGGCTGAAACAACCGCTGCTGTAAGCTCAAGTCTTGGAACAGTAATTATCTTCGAAGGAGCAACACGAGATTTGCCCATCACCAATGTTACGTTTACGTTTTCATTTTCGTCCTTTACTCTTAGGTAGGAGCACTGTCCGTAACCACATGAGCAAGCATCGGCGAAGTTGTGCAATTCGTAGGTCTTTCTCTTACCCATGTTCTTTTTCTCGAAGCATCTTGATATTTGCAGCTCTTTTAATCGTAAAAGGTCTGACTTCCATTGCTTCCACCGTGGCCGGACATCTTCTGATAGAGGATCGTCCCAGTTGAGGCCCTTCTGACAACCCTCTTGCAGGATTCTTTTCGCTAATAGCATCAAAGGGGCCAGGAAACCAAGAGGATCGTACACAGATGCCACAGTTGATAACATTCCTCTTCTTGTTAAGGGCTGGTCTTTCAGAATAATGGAGAATCCAAAGCAATCTAACTCCACCGACCACTGCACGCCAAGAACTCTTTCTATCGGAAGCTGTTCAGAAGGTATGTCTAACTTGACGTCTGCAGCTCTCTCACTTTCAGGTATAGATTCGATGACGGCACGATCATTTGAGAAAAACTTGTGCAGACTAAGACCACCTCTTTTGCAGATTTCTCGAGCTCCGTTAACGAGACGTACTGCTTCATCAAACGATTCCACGCTGGCCAGTCCGTCGTCTACATGAAAGTTATGCATGATAAACTGAGCTGCTGAGGGGTCTATTTCTTTGTCTTCATTTGCCATGTGCTTCAGACCGTAGCTCGCACAACCAGGTGACGAGGTTGCTCCGAACAGGTGGACTTTCATTCTGTATTCCTTAGGATGCTGGCTTACGTCACCGTTTGGCCACCAGAGAAAGCGAAGGTAATCTCGATCTTCTTCACGAACAATAAAGGAGCAAGGTGGCACAGTCGGCTAGTGCGCGGCCTTGGTGCATAAGGTCCCGAGTTCGATCCCTGGATCTCACATCCTTGTTTCGACTTCTTTCCTTTCAGTGTAGACTAAGTAGCTTTAAATACCCTTAAAACGGAGCACTGATGGAAAGAGGGGGGTAAAATGAGCGCACCGTCGGCTTCCTGGGATAATACTCTCTTGAGAGTAAAGGAACTTCCGACGTTAAATAACGTGTACCTTTACCTTACTAAACTGGTGAAACATTTTCTCTGCGTCACATGTAACAGCATGCGAATGCTTCTTGAACCTGCACAGGACACCGATCAAACTGTTGGT
>OX421445.1:39506899-39516899 GCA_949126865.1 Montipora capitata | reverse complement strand
GAATTCAGTTAATAAGAGGTATTTACTCCCACAGACACGACATGCTCATCGTCTTAGCATGGGAAAAGACAGATGCCATCCGTGCTCAGAATCGTCATTAGGGAGCTTATAGGGAGGTTACGAAACGAGGACAACGACGGCCACGAGGACTCCATTTAAAAATACAAGTTCGCGTTATTCATATCACTTCAAAACTATTTCATGTCGTTTTGCGTTAAAAATTTGTAGTAAGTGTCGAGGAATTAACTGGTATGAGTGGGTTGGAAGCGAGGAGAGATAACTGAAATTCATCGTCATGTGCTAACGTCCTCCACAGAACCTTGAATTTGGTCATTTCACGTCGTCATTTAGGAGATGACGGCAAAGAAATGTACCAAAATGTAAAACGCACGTGCAGAGCGTGCGGAGCCATTGTTTTTTCTCACCAAATCTTTTGTTTTGTAGCGTCGTCGTTGCCATCGGCGTCGCCGTTTCGTAAGCTCCCTTATGCAACGACAACGGAGACGGCAACAAGAACGTCACAAATTTGCATATTTAGTGGGTAAAAACAATAGCTTTGCACGCTCTGCACGTGCGTTTTTCACTTTTGTCCATTTCTTTGCCGTCGTCAGCAAAATCAAAAACGTGACATAGCCAAATTTGAAGTTTGATGAAGAACGTCAGCACTTGAGGATAAATTTTCATTTGCTCCGTTAAATTAAGCGCCGTTCCGACCAGTATCATTCTTGAGGAACTACCACACCCTCGTCATATTAAAAAGGTTGAAATAGTCACTAAGCGATTGAATAAGACGAGTTTATATTTCGAGATGACGTTCTCGTGGCCGTCGCCGTTGTCGTTGTCGAGTTCTTACGGGTTCCTATTCTACTATACAGAAACAATGAAGCAGCGTTTACACGAACGCGGTTTCACATCGACACGGTTTCATGACTTCGAAACCGCGTCAAAATCGATGCAGTTAGGAATTGTTTACACGGAACCGTTTTCGCCAGAAAATCCAAGTCGTGATGGTATAAGCGAGCGCTGCACTACGTGCTAAATTCACTATTTTGAATTGAACAATGCAAATTTGACGCCGAAATAGTAACCGTATTCAAATCGATGCAATTTCTCTGTTTACACGACAGATGAAACCGCATCATTTTGAAAACGCTCCACTTTTGGCCGCGGTTTCAAATCGACACGGTTTCAGCAACAGTCTCTATCGGTGTCGTGTAAACAGAAGGTGTAACCGCATCGAAAACGATGTGGTTACAAATAAAACCGCGTTCGTGTAAACGCTGCCTGAGAATTGTAGTCTCTCTTTAAACGCTTTATTACAATGCTCCTGAATATACAGTTGGTTACAATTTATGTACAAAATCAGATCACGTGGTCACATAGGAGATTACATCATTTGACATTAATAGCATGCATTAAAACACTAAAATCCCCAATACTTAATTGACACTTATTACTCATCAAAACCTAATCGAATTGGAGGTTTGCGGTCTCGTCTAGGGTAGCGCGGTTGACTGGGGCTAGCCGCGAACTGGTCTGCTGGAGGTTTAGGTTTTTTTGAGATGGCATTGCTGGGCCTGTTGATTTCATCTTGGCGCTCAAAATTGGAAAAATTTGACTCTCTCTCTCAGCAGGCGTAACCTTAGGTGTCGCGCAACTTGTCTTTTTTACTTCGAATGAAGGGGTAGTTTCTAAAGAAACTGTGGTGCTGCGTCGATGGGGAAGTAGTATACAAATATTTGGTTTTATCAACGGAGTTGATAATGTAAATTGGCCACCGTACAGAGATTCTAAAAGCTGAACTTCGGGCGATAACGTTTTCTGACTTATCAAATTCTTTGTGAAATTTGAGGATCTGATTAATGTGACGTTTCCAGATATCACCGTCTCTTAGCATAACTCTAAATGAAACTGGACCCGTTCGTTCAGTTATAGCCATTTGTAGCCATTTTGGCTGACCTCTAAAATTCTCAACCAGTACTGACTCTCCGACTTCTAATCGTCGCTCTCGTGAATGCAGATCATGTTGCAGTTTTTCCTCGGCTTGCTTGCTCGCCGTCTTACGGCCTAAATTGGGACGCAGTAGTTCCAGCCTAGTTCTAAAACGACGATTGAGAAACAACTCGGCTGGCGTCGGGCCTGTTGTGCTGCTTGGCGTTATACGGTAATTAAACAAAAATCGCGCTAAATTATGCTTTAGCAAAATAGACCATGACTCATTTCCCTCCGCTTTTAGGAATTGCTTAAAGGTTTGAACGAATCACTCGGCCTGTCCGTTTGATCTGGGATGATACGGTGCTACCAAAATATGCTTAATTCCATTTCTTTTCGTGAATTCTGCGAATTCATCGGAAGAAAATTGTGGACCGTTGTTGCTTACCAAGCGCTCCGGTATTCCGAATAGATCAAAAATGTCGCGAAGCTTTTCGATTGTTGTCTCACTTGTTACATTTGACATTACCTAGACTTCAAGCCATTCTGAGTGACTGTTTACGAAAATCATGAACATCTTGTTCATGAATGGACCTGCGAAATCCTCGTGCACTCTCTGCCAAGGCGTTTTGGGCCAATCCCATGGTTGCAGAGGTGCTTGCGGAGGCTTATTGCGCACTGACTGACATGCCAAACAATTACGAACTTTGTTCGATTCCGGACCACCAGACACGAACCCTAGCTAATGCCTTCATTCGAACTATGCCTGGGTGACCTGCGTGCAACTCTTCGAGTACACGCGCTCGCAACGACGGCGGAATAACTACTCGTATTCCCCCACAAAAGACAATTCTCTTCGACAGTCAATTCGTGACGCTTGTTGAAATACGGCTTAATAGACTCATCTAATTGTTCTCCAACACTCGTGACAAGATTGGATGGGAACGTGTCGCTTTGCGAACTTAATCAAGCGAAACTGGCAAAGATTCAAGTTGTACCCGGTTGATTTCTTGAACTTCGTCATTTTCATTGCGAACCTGATCATTTAACGGTAGTCTTGACAAACAATCAGCACTGGCGTGTTTATGCGTTGATCGATACTCTATATCGTACTGGTAACCTGATAACAAGTGCCCACCGCTGCATTGGTGCAGCCGCCAACGTGGTTTTCGGGCCGAAAAAACGTACAAGCGGCTTGTGGTCAGTGACTAAAATGAATTTCCTGCCATACAAATATTGATGAAATTTTTGAGCTTAAAGCCTCTTTCTCGATTTGAGGATAATTGCGTTCGCTCTTGTTCAATGAGCGTGATGCAAATGCTATCGGTCGTTCTTCACCGTTCGGATAGATGAAATTTTGGGGAGTCATTTTTGGGGAGTCAGGATGTCTTAATGGTTATCAACTGCGCCTTCCACCTCTACGACCCAGGTTCAACCCTGGCCTGGAGGTCGTATGTCGATCTCAATCTGACTCTGAGGGTTTTTCTCCTGGTACTCCGGTTTTCCTCCCTCAACAAAATCGACTCTAGATGAATAACATCTGTGCGGATACCCTTGTATAGGGATAACCTCTGGTATATCTCCCTTCCATTGTATTGAATGAATACCAGTACTGACTCTCCGACTTCGAATCGTCGCTCTCGTAAATGCAGATCATGTTGCAGTTTTTCCTCGGCTTGCTTGCCCGCCGTCTTGCCCGCCGAATAAAGTTGGTATAATGATATTCAATGTAAGGAGAAATGTAGCCTCGGAAAAATATCCGAGTCCCAGATGGGATATTTTTCCGAGTCTACATTTCTCCTTACATTGAATATCATTGTTGTTGTTTCATCTTTAAAGTTGGTATAATAATAATAATTTCTAATTGCCTCGACCTTTTTTCTCAATCGCATGTAAACCGTGTTGGTCGACCTTGTAGCCTAGATATTTCTCGCGTTTCAGTCGTAACCCTGCCTCTTTTAACGCGATAAGACCTCGTTCAAGTTTTGTATGTGATCCGAGTCGTCTTTTCCAGACACGAGGATGCCGTCAACCCGACAGATTACATGGGAATACCTTGCAACACTTGCTCAATTTTTGACTGAAAATTGCACTGGCACTTGCCACACCGAAAGGCAATCGGGTAGGGCGAAGTAAACCTTTGTGTCTGTTAATAGTCACGTATTCCCTGGATGCCTCATCTAGCTCTATTTGCTAATACGCACGGGATAAATCTAATTTTGTGAATTTTTCACCTCCGCTTAGAGCTCTCAGGGTTGGGCAAAGGGTGCTGGTCTAAGTCTAGCGCGGAAATGATTGTAAACTTATAATCCCCGCAAATGCGAATACTAGATTTGTCTCCCGCCTTAACTACGGGAACGATTGGGTCTGCCCATTAGGAGTAAAGGACTTTTTCCATGACCCCCATATCTTCCAATCTATCTAGCTCTTTTTCTATGCCCGCTTTCAAAGCATGCGGCACTGATACACTGATCTTGGCTTTAAAAACCTAGGTGCACTGCTGCACTTAATGTAAAGCTTAGCTTTGACACCCTTTAAAGTTCTCAGTTCTCTTTAAATACCTCTTTATGGTTATCAAGGACAGTTTCGAGGTCAGTCGCGACCTTCTTAATTGTTCCCCAATCCAATTTCAGGCTTCTCAACCAGTTCCTTCCGAACAAGGCTGGCCCATTTCCTTCAATTACTTGTAAAGGAAGTTTAGTGTTCTGCCCGTTGAAGCTAACGTCAACAACGGCTTGACCTCAGATACTTCACCAAGTCGTGTGAAATCCCGTACGCGCGCGCTTCCCATGAAGTAATCTCTATTTATTCTACTATACAGAAACAGTGAGAATTGTAGTCTGATTAAACGCTTTATTACAATGCTCCTCAATACACAGTTGGTTACAATTTGTGTACAAAATCACATCACGTGGTTACATAGGAGATTACATCATTTGACATTAATAGCATGCATTAAAACACTACAGTCGTTGCTTAAGTTCCCCATCGCTTTAGCACGTATCCCCCCTGTGGTGTAATCAATCTTGTTAAATGCCATACAACAATGTTTTAAATTAGTATCCCCCGGCTTTAACGAACAGTGAGAGTGCGAAGGCAAGAGACGCAAATGCACGCTGGACCTATATCACACTCGCCGAATAATAGCTTTGCGCCGTAATATTTCGGTTATTGCTACGTACGTTGCAATCAAGGGGAATAACCAAAATCGCGATCAGCTTGCTGCTAAACGCGGAAATTGGAGAACAATTGTTTTACGAGATTGTGAACTGGCTATCTCGTTACTTAGTTTCAACCGCCTGTACTGAATATACAATAGTGCTTCGACTGCGTTTATTTTTTTCGTGTTCCTTGCATACCTGAGCCTTTCCTTCCCCTACTCAATTTCCTTTTGATGTTACTGAGGCTAAACCTGTGGGAACTTCTGAAGGAGATCGGAGCACCAACTGTAATTTCGCCGCTGCTAAAAGTGTTCCGGTGATCACTTGAAACATTTGGTGGCTTGTATATAGACAATACTCCTGGTGGTTCCATATTAGCGTCGTCCCCCTCTAAGGTAATTTCCTCTCCACTTGGAACTGAGGAAAGTCTCCTCAGGTTTGATCTGCCATGTGAACCTCTACGTATCCCAAGTGTGTCGCGTGGCAACTGTAATTTAAATTAAACAATCGGCGAGGTCACAATTGTCAGATTGGGATATGGTGCTATCAGTGCTTAATAAATTCACTAGCTATACTCTACCGTCTATTACTCACCTCTGGTAGTTTTCGATCTTTTTCATCTCGTTTCTTTCTTGGGGGGCGTTGAGGAGTACTGAACTCCTCAATATTTGTTTCCCTCACAGTGAGACGTGGACTGACAAAGCTATCCATTGTTCTTATTCTTGCGATCTTTATATTACCTGGCTTAATGAGATGTTCTATGGAAGATTTAAAACAACTACGCAGGTTAAAATCTTCCTGCTCTCCTGCTGCTTCAAATGGATCATTGTCGTCTTCATTTTCGTCTAAATCAGGAGAAGGTTCAGTCTCTTGGCTTGAAGCGGGGCAGGTGTTTCTAAAATCATTGTATTCAGCCGACTCCTGCAGCGCGGATGCGGTGGAACATTTCTCTAAATCACCAACGAGTTCTTGGTCAGAAAGGGTGCACTTTTTCGTGATCTCAAGCAAATGTTTCTCGAGCATTTGAACATAATCAGCGATTTCCTTCCTCCAGGATTGTTGTTGCTGGTTGGTATTTTGCACGATGTCATTCATGGACTTCATGGTGCTGCGATTAAATTTTGAATTCAAAGATTAGATTAATGTAAACAGAATCTCCAAATAAAGATGACTCGTTTTTAAAAATACAAACCAAATACTCCGCCTTTCATGACAACAAGTAATATTTGATTATTAAATTTATTCTAGTGGGGTTTTCAGTTGTGCAAGTTTTTTCCCCGAATGATTGGTTAAGAGCCTCTTAACACGATTTCGGTTGATTTGATGTCACGGCCACTAGAATGAAATTGTCTCCAATTCATGTGACAAATTCAGCTCGGTTTAGGACGTGAAAAGGTGGCCATGCGACCATTCCGTCTTGATATCTAACGTACAAGGTTGCTTTTAGATGCTAAAGAACTTCAAAATCCTTTTATCTTTACCGTAACAATCAAAGGGAATGAGTCCAAAGTCAATTATAAAGAGAAGATACTGTGCGTTCTATCACAAAATGCTATGTATCATTTTCATTCCATCCGTTTGCCGTTCATATGGCATTTTTTCATCCCAGAAACCGAAACCAGCTCACCCTCTCCTATACGGACAGCGAGGTGTGGTACGACGAGATCTCGGAAAGCGACCACTACCGAGATACTACGAGAAGGCCATCACTTTGTTTGCAAACTGATCCGAGGCAAATATGAGTTTTCTTTCTGGCAGTTTCCAGAACTCTAACTCCATTTAAGGAGATTCCCTTGTTTTGCAACGCGCATCTCATACTACGCACTAAACATTGCGACTTCGGAGATGGCGGTGTTTCAAGCCGGCCATCTGAAGAGAGACAACAAAGGCAGCTTTTGTTGTTCAAGAGCTTTGAAGTGCAATCATGATAACTCTTCTCGGTTAAAAAGGTGTTGTTTTGGAACTCGCCCCAGTCCTTTCGCGGAAAATGATCATTTCGAAGCCAAAATTGTTCCTTTGCCATCCATTTATCATCGTGTTGCGAAGAAAAAAGCAGGATGATCCCCCATTTTTAATGGCTTTATTTACTCGTAATGGGTACACGGAAAACATTTTAAGGAGAAAAAAAGTTGGACAGTAGAAATTGTAGTATTTGCATGTGAATTACGTGAAGCTGCATTTGGAGTCCGACACTGAGTGCAAGGTGTTGACTGTAGCGGTCCAATTTGCTTACATTTCTTTGCAAGATTTAGCAATTTAAGATCACTTTACTCAAAGCTTATAGCCCGGATAAACAAGTAGGTTCAAGTTTTTAGTAATATTCAGTAGCTTTTACTGCACGACAACAAATTTTCTGGTCGATCTAGTTTCGAACTCTTCTTACGTAATTCGGTAAAAATACTTACTAAAGCGCGAAAACAAGGCCGGTAACCCCATCTTTTTATTGCATTTTTTTAATGTCCTGTGTATGAATATCAATTGCGCCAAGTTTGAAAAAGTCTGAATAGTACGTCATTTTCAAGGTAATTACCTTAACAACTATAGAGATTCCATGTTGCCGTGGATCTTTTCAGTTATAGATAATAGATGACGTCATGATGTCACCATAATGAAGAATTAAAATTTTTTTATGATGACGTCAGCTATGCGTCTGTTCTCTAATAGATCATTGGTGAGAACCAATCAAAATGCGTACATTATTGAAATTATTATATAACGAGAAACTCGAATAGGTGGTTTCGATGAACGCCTCGCGAGGCAGTTTGCTCATCTCTTTCCTCACCCTCTGCGGCGGGCTTGACAGTGCCCATTCAAGTGTTTGATATCTGAGAAAAAGTTTTCGTAAATAATCTGATTTTTCTTACTATTAGTCTTCAACTGTGTTTTTTTCGATTCCTCATTATTTCATTGTCCATAGTTACCAAGTGTTCTTAGTCACGCCTCGCTTAATTAATTTTTGTATTAAAATGGAACATAAAATTGTAAAATATGACGAATTTTTAAAGAAGATATTGAGCAGGTTTTATACAAATGTGTTATTCTGTTGATAAGGAACCCTCTCTCGAGCCATTCTAATATTCATTTATGGAAACTTTATTAATCCAGATATTAAAAGAGTAGTATTTCAATCGATAACTCCTATTGGTCCGATAAAAACCCCGTTCACGTGCACATATTTTGTTTAATTAAACGTTTTGATAAAAAGTAAGGGGCTTTGGAAAGTTATCTGAATGACGGCTTGCTCGCATTGTACAAGAACGTTCATCGATCTTTTTCCACCGTAACAAATAACGCCACATTTAAAGTCATTTTCTTTAAATAAAAAAAAACAGTTTCCATCCTCAACAGAAGTTGAAGATTCGGACATTTTCAGCAAACGCAACATGTCTAATTTTAAATAGACCTCTTTATAAAGCGAATATTCCACATATTTAAATATACAGAAAATGAGACCAATCTTTATATTGTCTGCGACCACAAAAATACTTCAGTACGAACCTTTCCCACTCTTCCAGCCTCGATTTCAAATCGTGAATAATTTCCATTTCGTGAGGTACGAATCGTAATTCCCTTTCAAGTCTTGTTTCTTTACCCAAGAAGGGTTGTCCTTCATTCACAGTTTTCCCAACTGTATCGAAAGTTTGAATTCCAAATGAGATACTTGCATTTTTTATTGAATCATCCTTACGTTCAATATCTTGTTCTCTACAAAGCAAAATGCTTTGGAGTTTCTCTGAGAGGGTTTCGATTTGTTTCTCGCTCCGAATTACAGCGTCGCGCAAACTATCTCTCTCATCGCGGATTTCCTTAATTTCGCTATCCTTATCTTTCAGTCGGTCCTCAAGTGAAGCCAACTTATTTTTGGCTGATAATATTTTTGCATCTTTGTCCTCCATATTAGCTGCTAGATCTTTGACATAGTTGTGAGATAGTTCCAGCTCTTTTTCGCATTGATCTTTTGTTAGCAACACCAGTCGTCGATTGCTTTCGGTCCTCCCCAGTTTTTCTTTAAGTCTATCTCGCTCTTCCATTATTGTTCGTAGCTCTTCTCTTGTTTTCATCGCTTCCTCTCTCCTTAAAGCGAGTTGCCGTTCAATAATCTTGCTCTCAGGTAGAGTCAGAGTCTCAACAAGACAGTTTGTACCAACGTGTTTGCTTATGAAGCCAGATAACATAGCATTTAACCGCTGCTCTCGTAAACGAAGATTTCCGATAACTTCATATGCTTTCTGTAAAGCGTCCACAACTTCCCAATTGCTTTTCTTGGATTTAAGCAACTCTTGATTAAGTCTAATAATGGCAAAATTGTCATTACGACGGGAAACAAATGAAGACGAAGGTGATTCGCTATTAAGAGATTTGAGAAGCATAATTGCAGAGTCTGCTTCCGTGTCAGAAGCCGAGAAATGTTCATCTTGAACGTCGTTCATGCTTTCAAACGAGTAGCTTTCTTCCGTTGTTGTTAATTCAATTTGCGAGTGTTGTATTGATGAAGAAGAATCACTGTTGAGCAATATCGAAATGCTTAAAGAATCTTCATTTTCTTGAATAACTTGACCCATATCAGTGTCAGACATCGAGCTCCCTTTCACGACACAAAATTTAAAACAATTCGTTGCTAACTGCAAGGTTTTTTGCTGGTTTGGTTAACGTCATAATGCAATTTTATTATGACGCGAAGTTGCGCGAGCTTGTCGCAGAAACCTCCGACTAACGTTTATATAATAAACTTTTCGTAAAAAAGCAATAATTATTCGGACCCAGACAACCTTTTGTAGTTTGAATCAGTTGGTTAATACAGCATTACAGCTGAAATTATTCACAGCACAACAAAGTTTGTTGACTATCACCTCGCATTCCTCTTGAACGAGTAAGAATCCAAGGTTACCATTTACAATTATGTAGAG
>OX421445.1:39481899-39499399 GCA_949126865.1 Montipora capitata | reverse complement strand
ATTTAAGTCATTTGATTAACGCTGATAAGCAGTATTTAGTTCTAAGTACCCATTTTAAAATGGTTAGCTTTCAACAACTGTGAGTTAGGGGCTATTTACATGAGACCGGGAAGACCTCAGACTGGTATGAACTTGTACCGGTATGAAATTTTTGCAGCTGTTTAAATCTTTTGTGTAATAAATGTATTGCTTACCCAAAGGCGTACAGGCTTGAAATTGCTGGACCCGGTCTGAGATTTGTTGTCATTTACATGAGACCGATACGAACTCAGACCGCTACAAGAGTTTCTCGTCTCTGTCCAGCGACCGTGACGAAGTCAGACCGGTCTGAGTTCATTGTCAGGCCGGTCTCATGTAAATACCCCCTTAGGATTAGTCTACAGTCAGTCTGCAAGTGTCAGACACTGCATTCCAGGTAAGGGATTGGCACATATTGTAGTGACAACAACCGTTGTCTTGGTCATTGCGTTTTAACGCATTGGTTAAGGGTTATTGGAAGTAAAGGATTGAATTTTTTTCACGTGAAGGATTAAGGGGTTAGATTGTAAAGAAACTGTGGTGCTGTGTCGGTGGGAACGTGAAATAAAGAAAAGGGTTTATCAAGTGAGTTGATATGGTAAATTGACCACTGTTGAGAAATTTGAAAGCTTACGGTTTGAGCGTTAGCCCTTCCTCAGAGCTAAACCCTTTTCTGTAAATGACCTTGAAGCGTGTAACTTGCAACTCTTTTTCTTGAAACAAAGCTTTGGATTTTAGGACACCAATTTTATGCCCAAATATGGACAAAAATAAGATCTCAGCTGCCCGCGCGGGAACATGCACGAGCTACGATACATCCAAATGAGGAGATTTTTAAACTCAAAAAAACTTCAAGTTCTGAACCAGATTTGAACTCTTCAAGGTCATGAATTTCTGCTTTCACATAGTAGGACTACTTTTCAGTAATGAAAAACAGTGAATTTCTTTAATGATTCCTTCGGCAACATAACTTGTTTCAGAATACAAGTTCAAAAAATATTTGTCTCTTAGATTTTCAATTAACAAGAGCAGTATGTAACTGCATTACAATAACATTACAATCATGGCATTATTATTTTGTACTGTTACAATATTAATAAACTTCTATTCATCTTGGAAGGAAATTACTCATTTTGCATAATCGCCTATTAACAAGCTGATGCAAAGGAATTTCTGGGGAATAATCAAAAGTGATTGTATTTTTCCAAACTTGGTCAGAACTCGAGCAGAATGGTTTTTCGATATCAGGTATTTTTCCTAAAAGCAAGTACTGTTGGGGTACAATGGTGACCTTTTACTATTCAATGGATCTCTATCAACTGAGAGAGGAATGTTGGAGCTGCCATTGTTGGAGCTTGCCATTCCAACCCATGAACTTTACGATGCCGGTGCAATGCTACCAACTGAGCATTGCACCGGAGAGTTATTTTATTGACCTCTGGTTACACTTTTAATAAATTTCCAACGTTTTTGGTCATCATTATTCAGCCTGTTTTCTTGTGTTCGCGGTTGCCCTTTCTTCCGCTGCTTGTCACTATAATTTGGTCTCCTTGCTTGGGCTCTTCCTGTTTTCTCCTGCTCTCAGCCGCTCTCTTTTAAATTGAGCATTGCTTACTCGTCGCTATCCTCGGTTACCCAAGGGTAGTTTGTGGGGCATAGGAGAAGAGTAAACTTGCGACACAAAATGGCAACGAATAAAGTATAAAATTTTTCTTCGTCGCCAGTTTGTCTCGCGAGTTTACCCTCCTCCAGTGGCCCACGAACTGTCCCTGGGTCTCCGAGGATGACTCGTCATCTGCTTACGGACACTTCTACTTACAGACACATTTTTCTTTTGTTTACGCTCTCTCTTAAGCGGACGCCCCACCCACGCACCGGTGGCTCAGTTGGTTAAGCATCGGGCTGCCATGCGGGAGGTCGTGAGTTTCGACTCCGGCCGGACCAACACTCAGGGTCTTAAAATAACTGAGGAGAAAGTGCTGCCCTTGTAATTACATCCGCAAAAAGTTAGACTTTCAAGTCTTCTCGGATAAGGACTATAAACCATAGGCCTCGTCTCACACCCTTCAATGTTCATAAAATCTATAGGACGTTAAAGATCCCACACACTAGTCGAAAAGAGTAGAGCATGTAGTTCCCGGTGTTGTGGTCTGGCCTTTCCTTCAGCAATGTGGTCGACTTGGCGTAATCTTCTGAATGGACTACTGATCGATGAGACCACACAACAGCAAAAACAGACAGTAGTCAAATTGAAGGATTCCAAGTGCTGAAAACTGGTAAACTCTAAACTAGTAATAATTGACTCTTCGTAATGAAATTTGTCTTCAATTTGCTCTACGACTTTTGACTGAGCAACAGAACGGTGGTGTCGGTTTTGTCACATCTCCATTTGTCCGCGGGAAAGCTAGCTGCCCGTTTGTTTGACATGAACAAGAGTCCAACATATATTTGTATTGCCATGCAAGTTATGGGAATAATTCTCGTAAGCGGACAGCTCTACTGACGGACGCTTTTCCAATCCCAATGGTGTCCTCTTACGAGAGAGTTGACTGTAGGGTCAAATGTAATAAGCTGGCCTTGCAACGAGGCCCTGTTAGGGGTAAATTCCGACAAGCGACATGGCCTTGAACCGGCGACATGATAGCCACGAACTGGCGACGACCGACAGACTATTACAACGAATCAGCGAAAGCGACACAAAGGTCAAGACTGGCCGACAGCGAATTTCAGAATTGTGAATGTTCTGCGTACTGCGGAACATTTGCGCGTACACAATTCGTCGTAATTACTGAATAATGATCATAATAATGGCCATTTATGGCTAATAAGGGTCCAATAACGGCGAACAGAAATACATCTCATTTTGCTGCTGTTTTGATTGTTCATTTCATGTGATTGACGTGTTCAGTGCATCACTCCCTTTAAGGATTTTTCCGCTTTGCGTATCATGTTCTCCCTGCATGACCCACGTGCGCACTCCATCAGTCTGTCAGAGAGATATTTTTTACTGGGTTGCCGTATGGCAATCCCAGTCTTAAATGGTTCGGTGTTATTGTTTTTTTCTTCTTGCGTGTCGGTAAAAGTCTTGCCTGTCACTCCCCTGGTAAGTGGTATCTTTGTGCATAGAGCCTTCTGCGCGTATTTTCTTAGGATCGAGAGGGTAGTGGAACTGCGTAGATTTCTCTGGTGGACACAGTAGAATCATTAACTTAAAGTCATGTAACGCGAATGGCATTTTAGTGGATCCTTAAACAAAATATACCCCTATGGAGCTCAATAATGGAAAATCAGTTGGATAAACTAAGCAGGCGGTGAAAACCAGCACCTGGAATCTCAAAAGCGACGAGTAATGGACTTCGACAACAATCTGTCGCCCGTCGAGCAGAAATCAAAGTGAGCTGCATTTCTAAAATAATATTTACCAAGTGTGCTGTTATGTAGAACACTGAAACCAAATGGAAAATTCTCTGGTAACTTATGGGTTCAACAAAGACAGAGAACGAATCGAACACCTTAAGTGGATCTGTGATCAACTCTGCACAGTCTTCAGGTAAAAAAAATTGGAAATGTGACAGCCAAGAATTATTTGAAAGAAAGCTTGTCGTCTATTTTGTGCTTCATTATTCAAGGAAAAGGTTCTTCATGGAAACGGTTTCATCCTGAAAATTTAGTTGTTGTAATATTGCACATATTTGACACGATTGAGTTTTTTCTCTTCACGCACGCAATAACAGCAAATATGTTGTTTGTTTCAAAAAATTGTTCGCTGGAAAAGGTGGCCTTCATGAATTCATCATGTTTTATGATATGTGTGCTGGATGGTTTTTATGGCAATAGTAAAGCATTTTCTTGTTTTTCAAAGGAAAAGGTTCTTCAGGAAAGGGTTTGAACCTGAAGTACATGGTAATTTGACACGATTGAGTTTCTTGTCTTCACGCACGCAATGGAATAGGAAGTGGTTTTCGCCTCTAAGAGCAAATATGTTGTTTGTTTCAAAAAATTGTTCGCTGGAAAAGGTGGCCTTTATGAATTCATCATGTTTTATAATATGCGAGCTTAACTGGATAGTTTTTATGGCAATAGTAAAGCATTTTCTTGTTATTCAAAGGAAAAGGTTCTTCAGAAAAGGGTTTGAACCTGAAGTACATGGTAATTTGACACGATTGAGTTTCTTGTCTTCACGCACGCAATGGAATAGGAAGTGGTTTTCGCCTCTAAGAGCAAATATGTTGTTTGTTTCAAAAAATTGTTCGCTGGAAAAGGTGGCCTTTATGAATTCATCATGTTTTATAATATGCGAGCTTAACTGGATAGTTTTTATGGCAATAGTAAAGCATTTTCGTGTCAAAATGAGGTTAGCGTTTTTGTGTTGTGCTAACGTAATTGAATATAAATATACATTCTGCCTCGTGAGTTTGTTATTCTCGTTAACCAGCAATGGAAAGTCATTGCAACGTGAATGGCGTTTTAGTGCATCTTATGTTGTTTGTTTCAATAAAATGTTTCGCTGAAAAGGATTCTGTGATATTTTCTGCCTTTGTGAATTATAATATCATGTTGTGTATTGAATTTTCGAGCTTAAGGTTGAAACGGGATACGGGAGGATATTTTTAGTATTTCTCTGTAAGCAGGAAAAGTTTCATGAAAATAAACAGGTCTGTTGGAAGCGTGCTTGAGTTTCAACAAAATGAGCCCCAAAATCAGCAAAAAATTGTGACGCCGGTAAATAATAAAGTAGCTGCTATTTCCAAAATAATGGAATTACCTTGGTGATAAATAACCTCGTCTTGGAGAGTAAATTTTTGACTTTGCAGAAACAATGGTGGGCGATTGTGATCTTTGTTTTGAATTCGCTCATTTATTGTCAAACTTTATAACACTTGACAGAAAAAGAAACTTACGAAAACCCGGTATCTTGCCATCATTTGACACAGATGCTTCACTGTTTGGCAAGTAAACATGCCGCGGTAACTTACTAGTAATCAGGGCGCCCGCTGAATTCCGGCGATGTCACTTTCGATTTTGCGATTTATTTGTGCAGCCAAAACGTACAATAACAAAATTGAACGTAGCACAAATCTCCCAAAATGTTTGTCGCTGATCGTAACTGTTTATATTCTATATTCACAGTTCAAAATTAGTGTTGTTTTCATGTCGTAAATATGTTATTCTCGAGCGACGGTCCTGGAAACTTCCTTCTGCTCTTTCTAAAAACTGTGTATCAATATTTATTTACTTTTGCATCAATATTTGTTTTTGCATAAAGCAAGCTAACAAAATCTGTACCTTGCTAAGTTCGCATTTGTTAGCGTTAGTATTTTCGGTCCAATGCTTCTGTTTTACGAAGGCCTATATGTTTTTGGTCACTCATCCAGACACTTATCCCGCCGGAGAGGGGTTAACTTTAGTAAACGTTAGTATTACAAAGCTGTCAGATGCTCAGAGGGCACGCTTAATTTTAAACTTGTGGTGAAAAGACGTTTATCAACATGTCAGCCCAGAAGCCAATGTTTCTCACTTTCCAATTATTTTCTTCAATCTTTGTGGGTTCAGTACTTCGCTAGTAACCACATGTCTTTTCAGGCTATTTACCCAAGGCTTCTACCATGGCACTACAATGATAGACAATACCAAAACAATATCGTGCACTGTTAGAGCTACATATTACGCAAGGACAGATTTTTTTCGTCGTACGAACGTGTGAGAACCTGTGAGCCAAAGGGCCTCTGCTGGTATGACTTCTGGGTGACCCCTTAAATGGTCTTAATGACCCCCCAACTTGAAAAAATTGTATGGAACGGTGCACGTACCACAGGCAACCCAGTGTACCCTCACGGAGGGTCTAGTTTCTGTATTGATCGCGTTCATCTCGGTGTTCCAAATCGTAAGCGAGTTATTGAAATACATCACTATCAGAGTCATAAGCGAGTCGTCGGAGTGCCGAACTTGTGCACGGTCAAAGTCACGTGACGGGTCTGTTCAACATCAGAGACCGCGCTATTGTTTAACCCTTTGAAGTTTGCCGAGTTTCATAACCAGTCCCCTCTACTAACTATGATTTTTCACAGACCTTTTATAAACGCATGCCTTGCGGATAATGAATGGTCGATAATGTCCTTCCTCCTGGGTTGTTATAGTTATAGAAAAGCACAGTGTGACAACTAAATCAGAGTTGAACTCGGAAGAAACATTAGACTCTTGCACTACCAGAATTGTAGAAACGCTATTATAGCTCGATTGCTTTGCCAGATTAGGCATTTATTCACTTGTATAGTTTACTAGATGCAATTTCATTGACTTCAACAACTATTCCAAGTAGTCTGAATAGGTCATCGCGCAGAATTCTATTGTCTTCCGTGACATTTACTTGCAGTGCGATATATGTGACAAGTCCGGCATAAAGAAACACGCATTCAGCACTGGTGGGATATGATTGGTCAACTGATTTAGCTTTAAGAATACTAGAGTCCCTTCGCCGAATTCCGCAACTGTCAATCAAATGTTAAGATGAGCAGAATAAATTTTCAAGGCGCGGAAAGTGAACAATAACACTAAAGATTAAAGAGCGGACTGTTCGCTTCAATGAAAGTGACATGGCAAATAATTCTTTTTGTTCAGATGAGTTTATTTGGTTCAACAGACCATCAGAATAGAAGGGTTTCAGAGAAAAGCGTGGAAAGTTTTAGTTACGCGGGCTTAATGCTTGCTTATTCCTCATGCTTTATCCGCTACCTGCTACCCAGAAAAATCTTGAAATAAACTAGCGCAATGTGTAAATACCCGATCGATGTTATTTTTTTTTAAAAAAAACAGACCTGTAGAGCGAGTTCACGAAGCATTTTTCCTTTCATTGCCGGTTGTCTACACAGCCTCATCAAAGAAAAAGCCTCTTTCATTTTATCTTTTGTCCGCGATTTGCTAGTGTCCCAGTGCATAGTTAATAGATGTAGGCAGTCCCTAGATTAACCATGCTCAGTGGAAGGTCTTTTGTTTGTTAAAAATAATTATTCAATATTCGATCCGTTCCAATGGAATAAAATATATAAAAGGATCACTAACACCTAAACCCATTCAGTTGCTTAAAACTACCTTCAACACAACAATGTTGAAACGAGCGAGACATTGACCGCCATTTTCACAGCTATCACTGATCCATGATTAAACATTGTCATTGTTCATAGAGGCGGAGCTTAGAGTCATTAATATGCACGCGCGAAGTTCAAAATGAATCAATTCAACTCCCAAAGGCCCTTAGGACGGCGAGGAATCAAAGAGAGAAAATGTATGTTTCAGAAATGCTGGATTTGATACTACTTCTAGACATCGGATTCCCTTTATATGTTGCATGAGCCCTTTATACTTTTTTAAGAAAACATATCCATGTGCAACCCAACGTGTTGACATCTTCATTTAGAAGAAATTCAGCCTCAAAGTTATCATACAGCTATTTCCCATACTCAAATTTACCCAAAATAGGTCAAGTTGAACACAAAATTGATACAGGTTAACGATGGTACCGAGTTAAAAATGGTTGTTATTTTATTATGAGAATTTCTTCTTTAAAAGCCATATGCAACCCTTTCCAAATTTTATATAGTTAAGCTGTAACAGAGTAAAACGCAGGGCGACCTTTCCCTGTTGCGGCCATTTTTCTTTATTGTCTCATGTCATTTGTCGTCTCGGCCTTTCAAATTTAGCGCCATTGCACCCGTGAATATCGCGGATGTGTCACACAATTCTGCGCAATTAAACATTAAAAAAGGTCTCAAAACCCTGGGCTTAAAAGTACTAAAGGTGGAGGCCGTATGTTCCGCTGGCGTCGTTCCAGCGAATGGGGATTGTCAGAGGGGCAACGAGCTAAAATTTATTAATGAAATTCCGACAGGCGACACAAGAATGTTCCGAAATTGCGACATAGCTAGCTGTGAAATTCAGACGGAGGACATGGGCACCCCCCCTAACAGGGCCTCAATGCTTTTCGTGTTCTGGTGGAAAACGGTTTGGAAGATGTTTTCTTTCTGCATTTTTCGCTGGTTTCAATCCAGTTTCACAGATCATGATACCTGTGGTCCACACTGGTGGCTACGCAGTTATTCAAGTCAAGCATCGGAGGGATGTAAACGTAAAGCTGAGTCTTTATTTTTAACTTGCTTAGAGCTGCTTTTTACTCTGTATTGCAATTTTTGGCATATATTTAGAAGCCCTGATAAGGTTACATGATGCCTGGAGGACCTATGTCTAGAACAGAAACGAAAGGAGAGCGAAAGAGAACGACAACGGCAAAACAGAATACCAGTAAATTAGCTCATACTTAGCGGAAGAAGTTACTCCACAACTTCTTTCCTTGGGCACTAAACCGTTTGTTCCTTTGTTCAGGAATGAAAATCGAATTTTTATTGTCGACTGGAATTAAATAACAATTATCTGTACTGTTTTGGACATAAAGAAAAAGTTGATTTGTTTTTTTGTTTTGCTCTAAAATGCGAGCAAACAAGTGCTTTTTTAATCCGTTTGCCCAACTGGTTTTCGTTGTGCCTCGACAATGACAAGAAAATTTTGCCCTTATGTTATAAACACGTATTCGCAATGAGTTCTCGTAAAATTATAGGGAAATCTCAATACGTTGTGTTTTCAGAAGTTTGTTTAAAGCACCCAGACGTTATTTAAGTGTTGGAGCAGATCGCGTTTGAAGTTCGTCGTTTCTTGTTTGCATTGCCGTATTTTGCCGCTTCTTGCATCAAGTCAACCTGGCGTGTTTCAGTGAAATACATCAAAATGTGAATGATTTTGTTCTCAAAGCTAAAGGGGGACAGCTATTCTTAGAGTTATTTTCATAGAGTTATGTCGTAGAGTTAAGTTTCCAAAATCCTGAATTCACGATTTTGGACTGCCAAAATCCTGAATTCAAGATTTTGGACTTCAGGATTTTGGCGGTCAAAAATCTTGAATTCAGGATTTTGAAAGTCGTTAACTCTAAGTCATAACTCTACTGAAATAACTCTATTGATAGTTTTTTATGGGTTCTAATATTTTAGCGTGATTCCTATTCGCTGACTATCGACAGTTGACTCTGAAATGGCTTTTTTATCCTTTTCCATTCGCTCGCTGAGGGTGTGCTTGGTTTCTTTTAAAAACTCATGCGGTCAAGAAAAAATTATTGCCAAACTGGTGAATTGCAAAATACATTTCACTGGAAAAAACCGATGTCGCACTCATCGCTTCGTGATTCATGCGATATCGGTTTTTAGCGTAAAATTTACCGTGGAATTCACTAGTTAGGCAATGAATATTTCTATAGAAGAAAGCAAAGAAAATGATTTAATTATTAAAGCAGCAACCGGAAACATCAGAATGGGGACAATTCGAAACCTTTTATTTTCATAAACCCAACAGGCAGTAAGAATAAATAACCAGGGAGCTCCGCTTTTAGGCTTGGTTTTAAAATCTATATCTTATACATTTTGTGCAGGTGCTAAACTGGTAAAACTGTGCTAAACATGTGCTGAAACTCCACTGTGAAGTCAAGTCACAATACATTATCGTCCCTGCTGTTTGGTAGTCCCGGCCCCGCTCCTTCACCGGGCAAATCTGCTGATGATATCCTATGAGAGCCATAACCGGCTGCGGTGAAGGATGGGAGGGAAGCTTTGTCTATCATTGGCCGACATTTGCAATGACTTACATTACTACTGGTTATTGTAATGTTTACTGATGTCGATAGGAATACAAAAGAATTATGAACAGCAATCAATAACAAAATCTTGTGACTGCTCTAAAAACGCGTATACAACATACTAAATATCAAATACTGAATTCTATTAAAAACGCAGAAATACCCACTCATCAGTGGCACTCGATTTTTAAGGCTTTTTTTGGCTCTAACTGATTGTCAGGTAGGTACTTGGTGTCTCTTTTTCTATTGTCTCAATTTTTTTTAGACAAGGTATAAAACGTTCAGTAATTATACAATTACCCTAACCTAACCCTAACCCTAACGCTAACCCTAGTCCTAACCCTGAAGGTTTTATCGTGCTTTGATAATTTTGTGCAATAGATAACCATTAAATGACAAAATACACCACGTATCTTCCGATGGTCACTTTCATATCGCATACAACATTTGCTAAAGAAAATAAAGGAGCAAAAAAGAACGAATGTTACACTTTTATCTTCTGTTCATTTATGGGGCCATACTGAGGTGCTGCTGTTTTTTTGGGTGTTGGGGGGAGCGGGGTGGTTTATTAGATTCTCGGAAAGCGTTTGTGGGAGTGACTGATTTCTTTGTGTTTACAAAAGGGAGAGAAAAGAAAAGGCCCTAGTTTCAGGAGGAGGAGCTCAACATATTTTGAAGAGTGGCACATCAACAGGTTATTGTCACCCCCTCCCCCCTCCGCATGCCCTGAAAAATTAAAGTCCCCCCCCCCCCCCTTAGGCCTTTGCCCTTCAAGTATCGCATGTGTGGAAGTCACCCTTCTTAACTGTTTCTTATAATCTTACGGAGTGAGATCTCTTTTTACAACCTCTGTCATATCACTCGGAAATAGTGTTACGATCAGGCCCCAGTGGATAACTCAATTGGTTTGCTAATGTTTATCCGCTGGATAGCGCTATCCATCGTTTGAACAACTGGGACCAGGTCTTTACCATGCATTACTTATATCCCAAGACAATAGAAATAGTACGGAAAACCTGAGGGAATATGTCACTCCATCATGAAATCCATGTCTCTACTTTCTGACCATGCTTCGAAAGTGTTTTGGAAACTTGTTACATATATACATCAGCTGAACTGGGTGAAGGTTGTACTACGGACCCCATTAAGGGCCATTAAATTACTCTATTAGATTCAAATCTCCCCCGAAGTTTTGCCTGCGTTCTTCTTTTTTTCCCCGACATATTTCCCGACTTTTTTGGAAGGCCGCTGATCCCTACCTACCTGGGTGTCTTGAAAACAAAGATTCCTGAAATGCCGAAGACTCGAAAACGAAGAAAGTAACCTAAAACCCTCAATTTGGCTAACCCTAGGCCTAAATAGGCCTAAAGTTGGGTTTTAGGCCCAGTGTTAGCCAGATTGAGGGTTTTGGGTTACTTTCTTCGTTTTCGAGTCTTAGGGGTCTTAGGGATGTTAGGGATCTTTGTTTTCAAGACACCCAGGTAGGTAGGGGTCAGTGGCCTTCCGGAAAAAGTCGAGAAAAAAGTCGGGAAAAAGGTCAGGAAAAAGTCGGGAAAAATTCAAAACGCAGGCAAAACTTCGGAGGACATTTGAAATTAAAAGAGCAGTTCAATGGCACTTAATGGCCTCCGCACTTTTCATTATCAATTAGTTAACGTGGTCACAAACCGTGCGTTGCTACAGTCAGCAAACAAATAATTGCGCTCAGATTTCTCTTTAAGAAACGGAAAACATTTTCTCTGTTAGTATGGAGTTACGATGGGGAGTTTGATAGCACGAGAATTGCTGTGAGGGCACGAGCCGCAGATACTTATGTGTTTCGAGAGGCTTTTCATGTTCTTCCGGCCAAACTTTCTCGAGTGTTTCTGCGACTCGATAGAAACCCAGGGAGACGTCCATTTCTTTCAGACGGAACACTGTGAGAAAAAGAAGAAAGAAATTCGAGGTTACATAGATTATCAAGATATTTTGTTGTTCGCTTGCACCATCATTACGTCAACAACTTGTGTTAGTTCTGTTTTCTATAGAGTAAGAGAAATAATGCTTTTAGCTCGCCCGTTGTCACAGAGTAATTTTAATTGTTGACACTCATCTCAAAGTCTCCACATATGTTCATCCCTTCCGGAGGTTGGAGAGGCACGCTAGGGGCTTCATTGACAATTAGTGCCATTCCCTGGAGCTGGTGTATTTCTATGTGGCAGTGAAGAAACCAGAAGCCAGGATTATCGGATAAGAAATTGATGACGACGTATCCCCCAGCGGGGAGCATAACTGTGTCCTTTCTGATCGTATAGGGGTCAATAGAAAAATTCATTGAATCTGTTGTCCAGCTTGGTCTCGTACATTTCATCGGGTTACATCCGTCTTTAGTACAGTTTATATCATCACAGGATATATCACTGTTGTGGTTTTTGATGAAACCAGTACTTTGGTGGTACTCTGGATATCCAACTTTAACAACGTGAAATGTGTGGCCATGAAGATGAATTGGATGAGCATTGTTAACAGCACCAATTGCTGAAAACACCAGTTGAATAGTTTCCTGATGTGGAATGGTTATTACAAAGACACATGAGCACTCGGGCGTCGATGGATTGCAGTCAGAAGTAAGGTTACAGATTGTGTCTTTTTTCCAAAACTCTTCAGTTTGGGTTTGGGGAGGAAAGGATGGCATAATTAAATTGCGCCCGTTCACCGAACTAGTGTCAGAATCTCCCTCAAAATTGAAGTTGATGAAATGTCTGCAATTTGGGCACTCCATTGGGCCCTTAGGGTTTGCAATCGGAAGCTCATCAAGTGGAGTTGCTTCAAGTAAACGTAGACTTTCAACATTAACACAGTTAATGTGATATGATTGATGAAAGTGCTGAAACGGGCAGTTCACGGCCTTGCATGGGTTGCTGTAGTCGCACTGTATGGGAGGAGAGTTATCTTTGACTTCTTGATATTTTGTCGACGGTACATTGTCATGCGGATCACTCGAGTCCCCAGCCTGTTGGTAGTGCAAAATAGCCTCTGCCACATGTCCTAGTGAATGATAGGGTGGCCCTGTTCCACTGCTATCTATCTCCAGAGTCTCTGCACGTATCCAGTAGTTTTTTCGCCACGTTTTTTCATTTGCTTTGAGGAGAAAGTCATACCTCTCTCCCGAATGGATGATGATGTAGTCAACGTCCTCCTCAGGCTCAATCCAATAGCCGTCAGTGCCCACCACCGTTAGTTTATGACCGTCGATGGAGAATTTGTAAGCGTACAGCCCTTGAGCTCCAACTAGCCTAAAGCGATAACTATTACCAGCCTCAACAGTAAATATACTCAGTCTTGTTTTGTTGTATGGAACATCAGCATGCCTGCCTTTGCCATTTATAATTCCAGAAAAATATGGAATAGGTCCAACCCTTCCTTCTTCAGAACTACGAGTGGTTACATATTGTTCATCATCTGGAGTTGGCACATCACCAAGCGATTTGTTTGGATAAAAGCCCACGCTGCCCTGGATCTGCGTGAACAAGTCCAAAGATGCCTCGTGTTGCCAGTCTAGAAGCGTTAAGGTGTGCCTATCTGGATAGTCCTTAAATGCTTTGTGCTTCCCAGGGAGTTTACGTCGGATGTCACACATTCTTGCATAGGTTTCTCTGACTATAAGTGCACCAAAGAAGCCATCTGTTCTTTGGGCACCACTGTGAGAATGGTACCAAAACGTCCCAGAAGGACGAGCAATGTATTCGTATGTAAAGCTCGATGAAGGCCCTATCTGACATTGAGTCACTTGGCCTACACCATCCATCCAAGGTGATCCCTTCTGATGCATCCCATGCCAGTGAATTGAAATGCCCTCAGTGGTAAGATTGTTGTGAACACGAATTCTTACAGTTTGCCCTTCGTGAACTATCAAGGTAGGTCCAGGAATCTGTCCATTTACGGCTATTGCCAAACGGTATGTTTTCCCATCGACAAACTGGGGATTAGTGCATTCGGTTGGGTCTTGTGTTGAGCAATTTCTATTAGTTTGCAGTGGCAGAGATGTCCCATTGTCGGCGAAGTAATAGATTACTCCCTCGGTTCCTCGCAAGGCAAGTCCAGTAGGTTGATCCACCGATAACTTTTGATAGCTGGTGAAGGTTCGAATTTCGTCAATTTCAAGGTTAAATGTACAATTCTCTGCCCATGCACTGCATTCACAAGATGGATTGCCGTATTCACAGTTGAGGGTTTCTTGATCTAAACATGTTAGTTCGATGTCTTCATCTGCATCAAGCCTCTTGTTAAGATGTGGATCATTTGTCACATCCTCGTACTGCTTATCGCCAGCCTTAGCAGAAATGCGAATGGATGCTATATACCAACCATCAGCTACTTCATGTTGAGTTTGTAGGTGAACTTCCTTAAGGTCGGATAGTGATACGCACTCTCTAGTGTGAAACCGGCTAGCAAAGTGCAGTTCTCTCATATACGATCCGCCTTGAACCATGGGTCCTTCAAGTTCTGCCTGTAGTTTTCCTTTATTTGATAAAATAACTATTAAAGGATTCTTCGTGCGCCGGCTTTTTGAGAAGCCAGCTCCATACTTTTTTCCCGTTTTGGCATCTACACGTACGTAGGTGATACAGTATCCTGCAACGGCATTGGTAAGGAGGTGCTTTTTGGCGTTGTATGGATAACGATGTTCTCTTATGGCGTCCACCCACATACTGAAGCCTGGATCAGTGGTCAGTTTAGTGTACATTTTGTTCGTTCCCGCGGTGTAAGTGTTGATCGATGCAACGTACCATCCATGATTGCCTCCAGCCTCGAGATACGCTTCCTTTATATCTTTATGGGTGCAGATGAGTGTCGGTGTGAAATCACTGCGGACGTTCAATTCGATTTCGTATCTCTGACCTGGAAACCTATCGTATTTCATATCTGCTCGATGCTTCATGCCATTGTTCAGAACGATCACCAACTGTGGATTTTTACCACGCCGAGGACTTTGACCTGGATCACCATAAACTCGATGACCGTTTCCCGATATTGCCACAACCTTTAGATAGGCGACGGATCCTACGAAAAGACAATGTGCAAAATCCATTTGCTGCGTGGTCAAACATGGCAGAGCTTAGTGCTTTTATTGACATCAGATGCAAAAGTTTATATTCCGAAAGAAATACTTTTCAACGACCTAAATTTTAAAACTAGATTAGACCTCTCAAACGATGTTTGCCAAAGTTAGTGTCAACAAACCATGTAAACATCCTCTTCTAATCATCGACTGACATGCCTCCAGTCAAAGACCGTTCAAGATGCATCTATACTGCGACTGTTAGCATTTCTACGAGAGAATTCGCGAGCTCACTACGAAATCTAAAATTCTTGAAAACCTGCCACGTCTGGGTTTCTTACTTCAACTATTTCATACAAGGAATAGAGCCTCAGCTTTTCCAGTCTAGTCTAATCCCTATTTCCAAAGTCGGGGACTGAGAAAACAAAAACTGAGGTAATGATACATTTAAAAAAAACACTTTACCTCTCTCAGGAGCTCTGGGATGATTTTCGTAAAGTTTCCTCGGTTTATCCAAGACTTCTTTCAGCGCGACTAAAGAGAATAGAAAAACCTTATGTGAGTTTATTCTAGGGAATTGAATTGGTGGTTGCAAACTAGAGCGGAAAATCACCGAACAATCAATCAATAAATAGAAAAAAGGGTGTATCGAAACATGATTCCCACCAAAGGTCCCCTTTTCCCTCTTCACAGTGTCAATCTAGATCTAGGGTCGTCTACTGAGACCAGCAATATTTGGATGGTCAGGTTGGTTGGATTTTTTTGATGTCCTATTGGGTGACTTGGTTGATCAATCATTGCAACAAGCTTTCAACCCAGTGTGAAAGGCTGCACCCATTTCAACGAAAACGGTTTTGGTATCGTGCACCGGTGGCTCAGTTGGTTGAGCACCGGGCTGTTACGCGGGAGGTCGTGAGTTCAACTCCGGCCGGACCAACACTCAGGGTCTTTAAATAACTGAGGAGAAAGTGCTGCCTTTGTAATTACATCTGCAAATGGTTAGACTCTCTAGTCTTCTCGGATAAGGACGATAAGCCGGAGGTCCCGTCTCACAACCCTTCAATGTTCATAATCCTGTGGGACGTAAAAGAACCCGAACACTTATTGTCGTAAAGAGTAGGGCATGTAGTTCCCGGTGTTGTGGTTTGTCTTCTGCGGTGTATCATGGTTGGGAGGGTAAATGCTCGGAGATATTAGCTACACCAAGCTACGCTAAAACTCCGAGGGTAAATAAAGATATATGATATGATGATCGTTGTATTGGGAAATCTCCATCACACCCGTAGCTGCCTTCGTTGTTCTAATCTTTTGGAACTTTGCAGTCATTTGAAAAGCTTTGGAGTCTAAAAAATACGAAGAAGAAATAAGAAACAAGGCCGAATTCACTTGAGTGTATGAAAGCGATTTCACACAGAAACCACTGGGACCAATCATAATAGACACATTCAATTCCAACGTGGGATGGACAATGAGGGTTTGATTCAGGCTTTTCTAAACCTTCCAATCAAAAAACCGGGCTTCTATTTTTCCAAAATGTCGCTGAGAATAAACTTTACTGTTCTTTTGATTGATCCATATCTTATATTTCACTCACAGCTGTGATTTAGTTTGTGCCACGACCTACAAATACATTTTTCCTCCCCTTGTTCAATTGAAAGGATGTGTTTTTAGAACAATGAGAAACTCATCACACTGATTCCAACCCCCTTCAAGGAACTCTAACCTACATCCCTGGACATAAACTTGTTGCAGTGAGGCCAATTCCCGTACTCTTTCTAAAATTCACTGTAGCCTTGAAAATCTTAGCGAGAAACCCTGTTCCACAAAGCGGCGTTTGGTTTCAGCATGTTTCTTTGTTAGTTGTGTGAGCATCTATTCAGCTGATGTGAACCTACTATACCCGGCCACCCATCCATCCACTCACAAAGGACAGCTACAACACTGCGAACTACATCCCCCACTCCTGTGTGTGGGTTCTTTCAACGTTCCACAGGGAACTCAGTTACGAACATGGGAGATATTTGTGAGACGGAGCCTACGCTTTATAGTCCGTATTCAGGACTATCAGCGCATCGTACTGATCAAGAAGCTGGTGGGAGTTCATGATCCATCAGAAAATGTAGTCAGAGGAAAATCAAAGTAGAGGCCAGTAGAAGGCACAAAATGGTCAAAACTAGTGGTAGGTTCCAGTCGTAGTAGTTAATCCATGGAAATTCGAGACCTTCGTCGTGTATCAACCAGCTAATGTTGCATTTCCGAAGATCCTGGGTCGCCTTTTATCATGTTTAAAAAGATGGATTTATCAATCCGAAAAGGGAAGGCGTTAATTTTGCCATGTTCTGAAAGTACCAGGTAAGAAACACTTTACTACATAAGAATTAATTGCATCATCAAGATCAATCTCCACAATCATTCCGTTCAGATCAGGTACCAATTTCTTGTTTTCGGGAACGGGCAATAAACTGGCTGTTGTCCGTTGTCAGACACCTTGGTTGTAATGCCCCGGACCGAGCATATTCCACTCTCGGAGACCTGGGGAAAGTTAATTGAGAAGGGACGAAGGAAACGGGGGAAATTTAAACTAGTAAACGTTTTCAAGAACGGAAGGAAGAGCTCCTGGGAAACATGTCTCCTCAGGCCCAGATTTCCAAACGACTCTGCGAGTGGAGCTCATGATTACGCAGAAGAAAATCCTATGTGAAATTCTTCCTAATTGGCGAAGAGAAACCGTGCACTGACTTTGGTGTGTTCTTTCTTACATATCCATG
>OX421445.1:39469399-39479399 GCA_949126865.1 Montipora capitata | reverse complement strand
CAAAAAAAAGATATAATGAAAACCAATCAATCAATCGACCAATAATTACAAAAAGAATGAAAGAAGATGGGAAGACGTACATCCATGGGTAACCCATAGCCCACTGGTGTGAGTTACGTAACTGGTGATATAGAGTAACACAGAATCGATGTAAACTTTTTCTGTCCAATCAGACGGTTTAGATAAGCTGAAGGGATGAGCATAGTAAAACCTATTAAACTACTAAAAGGCTTTGGTTATTTGTGCATGTTGAAAGTGAATATAAATGTTAAATGTGGATTTTCATTTCATTATTATGTTAGGAAAATGTAGGCCAAGTTACCGAGATGTAACGAGTCTAAACATTTCAGGACAATATCTCGAATAACCTTTTTAAGAGAAAAAAAATGTTATTCTGAATGGAAAAAGTCCTTCCATGTAGGAAAGTTGGCCATTAAAATTGCCGAACAACTTGTGGAAAAAAATCATTGCAGCTGCCTTCCTCGCTTAAGACTGACTGGGGCCTAAGGAAGTTCGCACAAAAACCTTCCACAAAGCAAACCTTGTAGCCCAGTCGGTTGAGCAGCGGTGATCTAACCCCAAGGTCGTGGGTTCAATTCCCACCCACGTCAGATTTTCAGTAGGGCTAACGCTCAAATTGTTCCTGATGGGGTAGAAAACTAGCACTTCACATTACACTCTAATCAGTTAAGTCTGTTCAAATATAAGTGCTACACGACCAACGTTTGCAAAAACATAGTCCTTCCTTGTACTTGTACATGTTCATTGTTCAAGGGGCTAATGCCAGATCTAAGAATTAGAGAATGGGTAAATCATGCGTACCAAGAACTTCAGAGAAACTTGATTGCTAGTCGGTACAGAAACGGAAGTACTTTAAACTCCTGGGTAGACCATAGGCGGCCCAAACTCGCGTTACGCGCGAGATGTGAGCGAGATGTGACTGTCAAAGCGTCACGTCAGCGACAACACTGTTCCAGTCAAATGTTTTTGTTTTTTAACAACGTAGCAAGGAAGCGGAAAGTTATCAATGAATGAACAAAATAAAGTAAGTTAACTCACCTTGTCTATTTTGTTTTGTCTTTTCGGGCTTTTTTAAACTGTTTTGCAAGGGCGGGTCCAGGATTTTTCTTAGGAGGGGGTGCACCACTTAGGAATGGTGTCGCTGACTGGTGACGTCATCTGGGGGTGTGCAAAACCCTACACCCTCCCCCTAGATCCGCCCCTGTTTTGGGACGTTGTTGTTTGAGAGGCTGTCGTAATCTTCCTAAGAAAGACGATTACGACAGCCTCTCAAACAACAACGTCCCAAAACAGTTTTAAAAGGCTCGAAAGGACAAAACAAAATAAACAAAGTGAGTTAACTTATACCCCATCCACACCAACAAGCCATGTTTAATTAAATTGGGTTTAACAAAATAAAAATCAGTCACAGAAAAATGTAGGACTGACTTTTCCATGGGATTCAGGTTTGTTTCAACACATGCTTTGACCTGTTTAACTAACATGTTTAAAACCTGTGAATGGGGCATTACTTTACTTCGTTCATTCATTGATAACTTTTCTTTTCTTTGCTCCTTTGTCGTGAGCTCAAAAAACAGATTCGTCTAGAACAGTGTTGTCGCTGACTTGACGCCTGGGCAGTCACGTCTCTCGCGTAACGCGAGCTTGGGCCGCCTATGAGTAGACACGTTCCAAATGATTGACTCAGCAGTGCAAAACCCAAACCACAGGTGACCCAGGCTCACTGTTTGTGTCACATACGTGTTTCATAACATGAGTCTTTATAGGGGCCGATTACATGAGCCGGGCTGGTCAGGTTTGCAGGGATGAGTTTCAGCCCGGTATTGCATGAGGCGAGCCAGCCCGGCTTGGGTTAAATTTAGAATATGTCGTGTGAAAAAAGATAACAACAACAACAACAACAACAAGTGGAGAGACGTTTGTCTCGCTAAATTGCTATCAAAATTCACCATTCTACAATTTAAAGAAGCCTTAAGGTTTGCTATCATATACATCTTTTATTTAAACATAAACAAACGACTATTCCGTGGGCCATTTTGTTCTAAAGTGGAGTAATGTGGTTAGAACATAGGCGGCCCAGACGTTGTTTGTGATTCACATACGTGACAGTATTGCGTTACGTTTTGAGCCATTTAAGAGAATGTATGAAACGGTTCGAAAATCGCTCTAAAATCAAATTGTAGTAAAGGATTTAAATAAAAGAAACTTACTTTAGTCTGCTCTTGTGTTATTTTGAAGTCTTTGTGGCAGCTGAGGCGTTCTAAAGTCGTTCTAAAGCCATTTTGACGATTTAAACTTTTCCAGGTTTGCTTCCCATTAAAGTGAAACGAAAGGCTGGAGACTCGGTCGGCCGACGGTTCGAACTCGAAGCTCCATAAATTCCAAAAAAATGCTCGGAGCTCGCCAAAATTCCCACACGGCAGCCATCGATAATTCTTCTTTCTAGTTGCTTCGCCTCGGATCCCAAAGTTTATCTTATCCGCCCGAAAAACGCTCCTTTTCGAACGCTAGCTGCCCATTTCTGCTTCATTTTGATCCGTTACGAGTGATTCAAAATCGTTGGCTTAGCCGTAGGGAGGCACAGGTCAATTTGCTCTATGCAAATTGGACCGTATCAGGGTCCCTGGGAAAATTACACCGGAAACGGCGGGAAACCCGCCGCTTGCAGAGAAGTATTACCATGCTAACAAGACAGTTGCACGTCGTTGCTGTTCGTTGGTCAGTTCTACTCGAGAGCACTATGTAGTGGCATTCATTTTTAGACCTTTTGGCATTCTCATTTCTGCCCACCAAAACAGTGCTTTTCAGCGTTAAAATCGCTCAGTAAAACAGTGCTTTTAAGCGCTAAAATCACTGCTAAAATCGCTCAGTAAAACACTCGGGGTAAAACAGTGCTTTTCAGCGGTAAAATCGCTCAGTAGGTCTCAGTAAAACAGTGCTTTTACGCGCTAAAATCGCTCAGAAACAGCGCTTTAGCGCTTAAATTGTTCAATATAACAGTTCCTCTGAGCTCTAAAATTATTCAATAAAACAGTGCACCAATCTGTTTGGCTAGCTAGTTTCCCGCCGTTTCCGGTGTAATTTCCCCAGGGACCCTGATACGGTCCAATTTGCATAGAGCAAATTGACCTGTGCCTCCCCACGGTTGAGAGCGACTTTTGAAATCTGTGGCCAATATCACTCGTAACGGATCAAAATGAAGCAGAAATGGGCAGCTAGCGTTCGAAAAGGAGTGTTTTTCGGGCGGATAAGATAAACCTTGGGATCCGAGGCGAAGCAACTAGAAAGAAGAATTATCGATGGCTGCCGTGAGGCAATTTTGGCGAGCTCCGAGCATTTTAGTGGAATTTATGGAGCTTCGAGTTCGAACCGTCGGCCGACCAGGTCGCCAGCCTTTCGTTTCACTTTAATGGGAAGCAAACCTGAAAAAGTTTAAATCGTCAAAATGGCTTTAGAACGACTTTAGAACGCCTCAGCTGCCACAAAGACTTCAAAATAACACAAGAGCAGACTAAAGTAAGTTTCTTTTATTTAAATCCTTTACTACAAGTTGAATTTAGAGCGATTTTCGAACCGTTTCATACATTCTCTTAAATGGCTCAAAACGTAACGCAATACTGTCACGTATGTGAATCACAAACAACGTCTGGGCCGCCTATGGTTAGAAATCGCTGGCCAGGCTAACCGGGCTGTCCCGGTGAACGCGATTACATGAAAAAATCTCAGCCTGGTTTGCCGGGATCTCGGCGAACCGGGCTGAGATTTTGCCACTAATTGCAAACTTGATTTATGGTGTTTTTCTCAGACGTGGTTCTCGGATAAACGAGCTAGCGCGGATAACCGGGCCAGCCGAGTTTAGGTCTGGAAATTTGTTGGAAAATGAAAATAAAAATCGATGAAACTTAACATGTGGGGAATCGCTGCTGTCCTTCATATGCACGCGAAGTTTCGGGGAAAATAGTCGCCTTCACCTCTCCTTCATAGTGTAGGTGCAAATTTCCGGACCTAAACTTCGTGTCTTCGCCCCATATATGTTCTCTATATTTACTCACGTTATGAAACCCGTACGTGACACAAACAAGAATGAACCTGGGTTACCTGTGGCCCCAAGAGCCTGTTTGGCATAACGAAAAACACTTAGGGCCCGGACGCACTGGGCAAATTTTTGTTTATTTTGCGAAAAAATCTGTCACCAGTTCCCTGAGACAAGTGCGCCCGGTGATTTTTAGATCTACCAAATTTTGTCAAGGGTTACCAAACTTCAAAGACGCCGTCGTCCTGCCTCGGAGCAGGACAAATTTTTGTCAGGCGTGAAATCTGACAGATTTGTTAATTAACACGCCATGATTTGAAGGAAATGTCAATCAAGAAAATTTGATCTCTATTTTTAGTCGGATTTCAGTCGGCCTTCTAAGGACAAATCTGTTGTGTTACTCTAGAACCCGTTGCAGTCAAACAAGGTGAAGTCTCCACTGGCATAGTAGAAGTAGCAACTGCCTCTGCTGGAGTTGAACGAATTCAAGGAAGAAAAAAAATAGAATACAAGCAATAATATACCGAGGGAACATATTCGATCGAAGCGGTTAAAGATCACCATAAGCCCATGACTCCTGGGATCTCATGTAACCTTTCCGGCGAACAGCGCGCAAGCGATGGTGTTTATTTTCGTGTGATTGACACTTGTGGTTAACAAATATTTTGCTGTGTCTCAGTGCGCCTTTGACAAATTGAAAATTTGGCAGAGACAAATTTTGTCGAGAGTTTTGGAAGGGCCAAACAAATTTTGTCAGTCCAGTGCGTCCGGACCCTTAGCGAGTTAGAAATAGAGGTTAAAAAATGAATTATTTATCAAATGGAAACGTCATTCAATTGAATCCGGCTCAGTGACCTTAGCATTAAAACGGGCGGTTTACAGAATATTATATTTGGAGTCGACTTTCAGACTTCAAAGCCGCATCGCATCGATCTCATCTCAGCCCTAAGAGTATTCGAAGATTTGCTTCATCGACTATGAGATCTCGATGCCGTTGATATACAAATTTTCCACGGTTGAGTAATTTCTTTGGAGTAATTTCTGACCATTTTTATCTTCTAAAGGGTTTCCTTAATTTGATGATCGTGAAACGAGAGAGACAAAGTATTGAAAATGGCCGCGTATACACCCTGGCAAAGGATGACAAATAACCTTAAATACATACGTTGATAGAACTCTCAGTAAAGTGGCTGATTCGATGGAAACCTGGGTCTATATGCGTAAAAACTCCAAAAAATGTCGCTTCATTATACCAGCAATGGTTTTATCCTGCCGGCACTACAACCGGTCCCTGATTTTTTTTCTTGGTCTAGAAAAGACGAGATCATAGCGACGTTGTAGAAGATTATTGATCTTTGAAACAAATTGAATTATCAAAAGAGCTTCTAAATGTTTTGGCGTTTGGCCAAAATTATTCCTGTTTCAAGTTTAAGAAAGGCTTCAGGAAAGTAAAAGAAAATTACAGACCTACCTCAGTTTTACCTGTTTTTAGCAAAATATTTGAAAAGGCTATGTATAAGCGTGTCTATGAATTCCTCGAGCTTCATCAAATTCTCCGAGTTTCCCTTTCAATTTGGATTTCGAGAAAATTATTCAAACTCTCATGCTCTTATCAGAATCGCTGAATCTATAAGTGATTCTATTGACTAAAGGGAATTTTCTTGACTTAAGAAGAGCATTTGATTCTGTTAATCATTCTATATTGTTACACAAGCTTACCAGTATGACACGAGAGGTGTTGCTAATGACTGGTTTCGATCATATCTTTCCAAAAGAGAGAAACTCGTATGTGCTAATGCCGTAAATGGTTATAGTTCTACTTCAGTCCCTGTTACATGTGGAGTTCCTCAAGGATTTGTGTGCAGTTAGGACCTTTGCTACTTTTGTTGTATATAAATGATCTACCCACAAGATCTAGTCTCAGTAGAATTCACTAATTTACTGATGACACTAGTATCTATTTCTCGGCTGAATGTTCTTGAACAGACAATAAATAGTGAGCTTAAGTTGGTTGTAGACTGGTTGATGTTCAACCGGTTCGCTTTAAATATCCAAAAAACAATTTCGTACAGTTTCATTCCAAAAAGGTAACGCCTCCCCTCCCAGTCCTTCCCCTCCCCAGTGAAAGACCGATCTGCGTTAAAAAGAAGGATTGTGAACAAACTTACCAACTGCTTCCTCAATGTTTTCCACCATTCCATCGCCTTCGTCATCGTCGACGTCTTCATTAGGCTCAAGGGGGAAATCTGAAAGGGACAAAAATGAGCCAAGAGTTTCATTGAGAATTTTGAACCCTGGAGGCGAATAATTGGTACCCTGGCTGCCAGAGGTTTTTCTCTCTCAGGGCGAAGGAATAGGCGAGGAAAAACCTCTGGTACAGGCCGTTGAGAACCTCAGTTCCATGCCCGTTTGATTGACATCGAGAAAACTCAGTAAATTGATAGGTGATATAACCTACCAATCAGCATCTTCGGTTCCCACGGTACATTCGTCTTATTTACTTCGATGTCAACTTCGATGTCGAATATGAAGATAAAAATTCAAATTTAAATTCAAATTTTGGCGGACATACACGAAAATCAAAAAATTTTTAGAACACTGAACTTTTTCTGCTTTCAAAAAACTCTGCAGCGTTTCGATTATGGCCATAGTGGGCACGAGAAATGAGGTTGACAGCAATTAAACCAATCAGAATACTAGTTAGAACTGACAAGTTCCTGGAACCAATCAAAATCTGACTTTGGGAATATGAAATGGCATCCCATTGGACCTGCCTTCTCAAAGAACTCGACTGCCTGTACCAGAGGTTTTCCTCGCCGCTTCGCGACTCGCTATTCCGTCGCTCTAGGAGAGAAAAAAGCTCTGGCATCCAGGGTAAATAATTGGCTGATACGGAAGAAACTGTATGCAATCTGGAGTAACAAATTGTTTGAATGTGCTTACCCAGATTTCGTTTGGAGTGTTTTGCTTCTCCTGGATGGACGAAGTCAGCTGAAAGGAAAAAGAGGATTTAGTAACCTCATGCAGCTCCGCAATGACCCATGACTTCCTGATAAAATTGCGAACTGGTATTCTGAAGCCATCAGATTTTCGTCCACACTACCGTAACAAAATTTATTTTTCTTTTCTTTTCATCTTTTGGCATTTTAAATGTACGAACACGCACCTGATACATAGCATTTTAGGACACATAAGGCCACTATAGAAAACGCCAACACTGCGGGCATCTGCATATTTATCTCGCTTCTGTTGTCTTGGATACCAAAAAGGAAAGATACAAAATTGTTATCACTGAGTGGAGAAGACAGAAATCAGTAGTGATACCACATATCAGCTACAAAAAAAGACATTACGTATTAGGGTAATTAACGTAAAGTGCTATGCTCGCTTGTACTCTGCAGTTTAATGACCAGTTTTTCGCAAATGTCTGGATAAGAGATGAGCTGGAGAAAGCAGTTGCAACTGAGGAATTTCATTTCGGGAGACGAGATCACATAACTTACCTCACCCCTTTCTCTTGAATGTCTTAGGGCTACGAGTGTCTTTCTTTTCATACGCAAACGCAGCTGGTAAACAGCAGCTGACGAACCAAACAATACCGTGTAAAATAATCCAGTCGGATAATCTAACGATTAGCCTGGTATGGCACGAGCTTCTGAATAAAATTCGAAGCGATAAAAGTGCGCTAGACGTATCTTAATACGTGTCTTGATGGTCGGGTCGATTTCAACAACAGCACTTTCTACAACTGACTCTGTTCGCATGCATGGGGAAATATCTTTGTTAGAAACTCCTTGCCTCTGTAAACTGAACTTACATACATGCATACATACTTACAAGTGACCACTCCCCATGTACGCTTTTCAGGGCCAATGAAACACAATCAACGAAACGACAGAACTGAACAGCAAAAAACAAGAACTGTTTAGAATCCCAACCCGCCGGAGGCAAACCAGTTGGCTACTTACAAGCGCGGCCGGGATGTTGAGCCAGGGACAACTATGATCAAATTTAACGAGTGATCAGAACGAGTCTTTAACCCGGCAAAAGCCCTACCTACTAGGCCGCACTGCCGCACCTCAACTCTTTAAATCAAGCTATTAAAGGAAAAATTGGGAACGTGAGGTCTACAAAAATAAAGCAACTTACTTTGCTCAACCCGTCACAAGATTCTAGAAGCCAATCCGGATTTCTCCAGACCGAGAATAAGCAAGTGTGAAGCTCTGATATGTGATTTACAGTGTGTAAATATTCAGGTTAAGAAATCTCTTTTACCAATTTGTCATGCTAAGATACATCTGCTCGCCAATTGTTCATGCTAAGATACTTCTGCTTAAGAATTATTCACGCTAGGATACTTCTGCTTAGTTCAAACGAATTTAAAGGGGCTAGGTCACGCGATTTTAGGTAATTTTGTTTAATTTTGTTAATTATGAACTCTAAACGTCAAATTGGCAGAGCAAGAGTCTTTCATTTGCAAAATCACGGCCACATAACAACTGAGAATGATTTTCCAGCTGTGTAAATGACATTTTGATATAGACTGATATAAATTTGAAAAAAGGTGGGCCGACGTTTTTCAAATTTACCCAAATTCAATCCATTTCAATCCTCTCCAGTTTTGTCCATCCATGTCCCTTCTTGGCTTCCCATTGTTTTGTTAGAGTTCTTCTATAGTTTTGAACAGTTATTTTGATATTTTAGTTAATTCTATGACCATTCGATCAGTGCTGAAATTGCCTAAAATTGCGTGACCTAGCCCCCTTAATAAACAGCTTTTTAAAAAAAACTAATCTAATCAGTTGTCAATATTGCACGGGAGACTTGATCTTTTTACCACTCAAATGTTTACTCGAATACTTATGTATGTTTCATTCCTCCCTTCTTGCTTTATTTTTTGTTTGTCCGTCTTCATGCTTGCTGTTTAGAATCCCAACCCGCCGGAGGCAAACCAGTTGGCTATTTACAAGCGCGACCGGGATGTTGAGCCAGGGACAACTATGATCAAATTTAACGAGTGATCAGAACGAGTCTTTAACCCGGCAAAAGCCCTACCTACTAGGCCTCACTGCCGCACCTCAACTCTTTAAATCAAGCTATTAAAGGAAAAAATTGGGAACGTGAGGTCTACAAAAATAAAGCAACTTACTTTGCTCAACCCGTCACAAGATTCTAGAAGCCAATTCGGATTTCTCCAGCCCGAGAATAAGCAAGTGTGAAGCTCTGATATGTAATTTACAGTGCGTAAATTAAGTCGAATAAAGGATATTCAATTATCCTCAGGTTAAGAAATCTCCTTTACCAATTTGTCATGCTAAGATACATCTGCTCGCCAATTTTTCATGCTAAGATACTTCTGCCTAAGAATTATTCACGCTAGGATACTTCTGCTTAGTTCAAACGAATTTAATAAACAGCTTTAAAAAACCAATCTTATCAGTTGTCAATCACGGGAGACTTGATCTTTTTACACTCAAATGTTTACTCGAATACTTATGTATGTTTCATTCCTCCCTCCTTGCTTTATTTTTTGTTTGTCCGTCTTTATGCTAGCTTGCTTTTTGTTTTCCTGCTCCTTGCTTGTTTGGTTGTTGTGTGCTTTCTTCTTTTCCTCAATTGCTTTCTTTTCATTCATTTTTTATAGTCTTTCCCCAGTTTAAATATATATCTTTAATTTGATTTCATTATATCACTAGATTGGTCCAGAAAAGGTCATGCTAATAAACAAATTCTCCTTCAATTTACCATAATCAATAGTGTTATGCTCCACAATCCAGTGTTGATTAAACTCAGCATGTTTTCTTCACTTCTTCTAAAGTAGGTGGTGGCCAATAGACCTCAACACGGTTAATGACGCCATCTTGGTTGGGGGGCAAACACGGCTAAAATTGCAGTAAATGTATCCGGGGATTTTGGCTGACTTGGAACCACTGTAACGCCGCTACA
>OX421445.1:39461899-39464399 GCA_949126865.1 Montipora capitata | reverse complement strand
TGACCCCTTTGTCATCAAAGCAAATTATTGAAAAGAGCATAATGTAACTGAGAAGAAAAAGATCTCTAATAAGCACCTTTAGTTTTTAACTGCTCCTAGGGGCAAATTGATAAATTTAAAACCCTTGCTTAATATCACATTCAGAAACAAAATACATGTAGCTGTCAGCTTCAATGACGGCGACTTTTTTGTTCAACATTTAATTACTAATGCCTCAGTTACTAGATCACGTAGGGACAAGGCACCTGCAAGTTAGTCCGCGCGAGGAATGGGGAAGAGGGGCGCAAACTGGCTCCACGCTTGTTAGCCTCTTGAGAAAAAGACATGGGCAAACAAGAAGTGTTTAGTGCACAAGTTTTAATCCTCCGCGGTCATTCAGTTATTTTTATAATGCTGAAAGAAGTTAACACCTGTTAAATCCTTTGCAGCTTACCACATTCTGGACATAAGATTACAAATGTCAGACAAAGGGAAAACCAAATGTCAAATTGTTATAAATAATGGCTCATTTCAAGTTTCGTTTATTTCTGCAGTTAAGAATTATTCGAATTCGGCTATCAGCTAGTGACTTTCGATTTTACGTTTCCAGAATCTTCCACTTTAGTTTTATGCAGGCATGTGTTTGCTTCCGTTTTTGACAACGGCGATGGCAACAAGAACGTCAGAAATTAGCATATTTAGCGGGCAAAAACAATAGCTTTGCACGCTCTGCACGTGCGTTTTTCACTTTTGTCCATTCCTTTGCCGTCGTCAGCAAAACAACAACGTCAAATCGCCAAATTTGAGGTTTTATGAAGAATGTCAGCACTTCTCCCATAAATTAAGCGCCGTTCCGACGAGTGTCATTTTTGAGGAACAACCACACCTTTGTCATATTAAAATGGTTGAAATAGTCAAGAGGCGATTAAAATAACGCGAATTTATATTTTGAGATGACGTTCTCGTTGCCGTCGCCGTTGCTTCAGCTCCCTAAAGGCTTGGCCAAACGCTCGCAACATTTCAACGCAACATCTTCCAACATTGTTGGGCACAACATGTTGCATACGTTTGGCCACCCCGTTGCCCCGTTGTTGTCCAAATAACCTATTTAACCAGACGGACTATGGAACTATGATGGCTGATCCCATTGCAACACGGTCTTAGCCGACACTTCTGTATGGCACAAAGAAACATTGACCCCGCAATACAACGAGAGACAGAAAGAACGAAAGAACCATCAAGCTACTCGGAAAGACTAACCTTATGCAAGTCCGATTTGGGAGGAGCCAGTGTTCCAGCTTGCTCCCGCAACACATAATAATGGATAATTCTGTAGAAAAAGACGAAGTTTAGTAACCATCCTCAGACCACACAGTGGGCTCAGTCAGTCCACTAATAAATGAAACTGTGGCACTTACTTGCTTTTCTTTTGTATTTCATCTAGCAAAGCAGCAACATGTTCCTCCATGAACTCAAGCTTCTCATTCTTTTTAGCATGGATTTTTTGCAGCCTACAGATGCGTTCCACGAGCACAGCCTTATTTGGTTCGAGCTCTGTGTTAGATCTGTGTTCCTTTTGGTTTTGCGGTAAAATCTGCACTTGGTCTCCACTGGAGGCTTCAAATGAGGACTGTAACAATGGACACATAATATTAGCGACGATAAGAATAATTTTCAAGGCACCAAATGACATTGCCATCCCTGTGGCTAGTATCGGGTTCTTTGCACTGGCCAAGACGAAAATTATATCAACCGTCTCAATATGAACCGTTTCACTAACTTAAAAGTTACTTCACAAAGCGAGCAAGGGAAAGTTAACAAACTCTTGACTCAACTTTCAGACACTTGTTGGATTAAAAAAGGATGCCTCAGTTTAAACTTAACCCTCTTTACGAAGGAAGATATTTGGCTAAACGCCCTTTACTGTAGTTTTGGTTTTATCTTTTCTTTGCTATTTGGTTTTGTAAATCTCCTGATTTACAAGTATTTCGAAAGGAAGTTTCCAATATACAGCGAAACTACAGACCTGGGCCCGGTTGTTCGAAAGCCGATTAACTTAATCCAGGATTAGAGTAAACTTTTGTTTCATGTTTTCAACTTTTTGGTGAAAATTTCTTTCGTTTACTTTTGTTTTTTAAGATTGACTTCTTCTAATGTAAAGTTTTGCCAAATATCAGCGTTGAACAGCATTTAGGAGAACAGAAATAAACTCCTAGGTTAATTTTTAATCTGGGATTAGCGTTAATCGGCTTTTGAACAACCGGGCCCAGGGGCCAGTTGCTCGAAGCCTGGTTAGCGCTAACCGTTGGTTAAGAGATATCAAAAGCTATAGGTTTCCATGGTGTTTATCGCTGGTTAGCGATAACCATGCTTCCAGCAACCGGGGCCAGTTGGGCAACTATTTAATTTTGAGTAGAGCCAGAATCAATGCAACTAAACGATAAACTTGACCTTATACAATACAATGAAACACAATCAGCGAAACAACAGAACAGAAAAACAACACTGAACCGTTTAGAAT
>OX421445.1:39454399-39456899 GCA_949126865.1 Montipora capitata | reverse complement strand
CCAATTACCTGCTTGAACACTATGTATAAGTGGTTTACATCATGCTTATTAGGACCAATGGATTGTCACCTAAATGAATATGGCCTAATGGAGGGAGAACAGAGAGGCGCCAAATCAGGATGCAGTGGCACTGTTGATAACCTGCTCATTGATAGAATGGTCACACAAGACTGTCACAGAGGGAAACGTAACTTGAGCATGGCCGGGATTGATGTCAAGAAAGCTTTTGACCTGCTGACCATGAATGGCTTGCTGAGATGATGATTCTACACAGATTTCCAACCTGGTTGTGCCGCACTATCGAGAGCCTGTGCAACAGCTGGAACACTAAAGTCGTCGCAAAGACGAAGCAGGGGATAGAGAAGTCTGAAGTGATACAATTCAGACGCGGCCTCCCTCAGGGAGATGCATTGTGCCCCAGGTTGTTCACCCTGTGTATGAATCCTGTGGCTTGGAAACTACGAGCTTCGGAGGGGTACAAGTTGTCCAAACCCTTAAGCACAAAGATCACTGACTTGCTGTATGTCGACGACCTTAAGGCGTTTGCAGCGTCAGAGATCAAACTCAACAAGGTGCTGAAGTCAACTAAGAGTGCGACGCAAGATACAGGCTTAGAATGGAACCCAAAGAAATGCGCGACCGTCCATGTAAGGAGAGGCGTACAGGTGAAGGATGAAACCGGTGTGCAGTTGGATGACGGAGCAGTACTGACAAATCTAAAGGAAGGAACTTATTACAAGTTCCTGGGAACATTAGAGAACCTAAAACAAGATGACAAGTTAGCTTTGAATGTTGCAGCCAAAGAATACCTACAACGCATGTCAGTCATCTGGTCAAGTCCACTGTCAGATCACAACCGCGTAGCTGCATCGAACCAATTTGCCCTTCCCATACTGGGGTATCTAATGTGGACCCAGAACTGGCCAATAGCAGAGCTTAGGCAAATTGACAGAGAAGTTCGAAAAATCCTCGTTGAGAGCGGCGGCAAACACCCTCTAGGCTCGACAGCATTACTGTACCTCCCGAGGGAAAAAGGGGGGCGCGGGCTGAAATCAGTCGAGCAAGAATACAAACTCGTCAAGATAAAGGCTGCTCTGAAAGTCTACAAGAATTTGGACCCGACCATTGCAGTTGTGAGAAAGTTTGAAGAAAGAGCAGGTGAGGTGGGACACCATTCATTTTTAAAGGATAGCATGAAGTATGCAGCAGAGCTCGGTCTTGGCCTGGACCTTGAGCACCTGTCACCCTGCATCACCCAGGGGGGAGTAACAATCACAGACAAGAAGACCAAAGTTGCTTTGAAGGAAACTGTAGAAAGGCAGAATACGCAGGCTGTGAGGGAAGAGAGGTGGCAAGGAAAGCTACACACAAGTAGGTGGGAGGATGAAAGTCTGAGTAAAGCAGGCTGCTTTGCTTGGCTTAAGGACTGGACGTTGTGTCCGTCTAACACCGTCGCAGGAGTGATCGAGCTCTACGAGCAACTATTGCCAACACGAATATATTACAGTCACAAGGTGCGAGCCCGACCAGCTACTGAAGTGGCATGTAGGCTATGCAGTAGATCAGCAGAAACAGTTCAGCATATTCTAGCTGGATGTCCCACCTTGGCTCAGAACAAGTACTTGGAAAGGCACAATAACGCCTTGAAGATCCTGTTCTTCGAGATCCTGAAGGACGCAAACCTTATTGACAAAGTCCCACCATGGTTCTCCCAAGTAAAACCCAAACCGGCATATGAAAACGACCAGTTTCAAGCCTACTGGGATGTCCCGCTCTATGCTGAGCACACCGAGGTGAGAGCAAACAGAATCGATGCCCGTTTTATCGACCACCAACAGGAGAAGGTGATAGCACTAGAGATGAGCTGTCCATGGATTGATAATCGAACAAGTAAGGAAGAGGAGAAGACAGCCAAGTATGCCCCCCTAAGATGGGAAATAAAGCGACAGTACCCTGGGTACGATGTGCAACAATACAACATCATTATTGACGTGCTAGGTGGATGGTCCACAGACATGGAGGAGGGAATGAGGAATTTACTCGGGTCAAGAGTGAGAACTAAAGGAGTCCTGCTAAAGATGCAGAAATCGGTCTTATCAAGCTCTCTTAATATTGCCCGTACTTTTAAAGTAATCACATAAACTTTACGAGCAATATAACACGAATTTCATTTCAGCAAAGGATATTATTGTCAAAAAAAAAATGTATTCTTCTTATTATTTATTTTTTTTATTATCAATCAATTATCATTCAAAAGTTTCAAACTGTCATAATAATAATAATAATAATAATAATAATAATAAAAGTAATTAATAATTAAAACGTTTATTAGTGGCTTATAAAAAATTACAACTTTAAGAATTCTTAGGACAATTTATATGTCAGGGAAATACTTACAAACTGATTACAAATTACACTCATCCTTTACAACCCTTATAAATTTGCCTATTGTCATTTGTCGAAAAAATTACATAATAATAGTAAAAAATACTCTACACAA
>OX421445.1:39446899-39449399 GCA_949126865.1 Montipora capitata | reverse complement strand
ATAGAAATTATTGAAAAACAATGTTTATTTATTTTTGTCCACTCAAGGGCAAATCTAATTTTGGCAAATTACAGGAGATTCCCGAAACTATAACTCCAATTTTTTTCCTGAAAGTGGTATAAATAAAGGAAAATGTCCCTCAACAGAATGTCCCTATTTCATTTTTTTTGGCACTGCATACTGTTGAAACAATTGTCCCACAGGCAGGGCATAGCACTAAATGGCTTTAAATTTACATAAATGTATGCTTTTGTCATTGTTGAATTGTGGAGAATTGTGTTCCACAGCTTATGTGTTTGCATGTTGTAACACTCAAAAAAAGTTGAAACCCTATAAATATTAACAATACTATACTATTGAAAATGATTACGTCTGTTGAGAAAACGTACAGTCATGTACCTTAGAAATGTTGCCAGTGACTTCAGACTGCAGCTGAGCATTCTTAGCTGTCACTTTTTCCGAGAATACTAACAACTCTGCCTCCTTACTGTGACAGGACAATATGTCAGACTCCATGTCAGATATGATCTTCTTCTGTTCAATTTCAACACTCTTCAAATGCTTCACCACTTCCGCCTCACTGCATAAATAAAGAATTATCAAAACAGTTAAAACCATGATTAAAAATATTTGACTTACTTGCACAGTAAAACTGATCCCCTTGAGCAGCCATTTTGCTAAAAAGGGTAAAGTTTATGAGGAGCTATTTTTTGCTCAGTTCTTATCATATGAATACCAGTAGATTTTAATGGAAATAAATGGACTATTAATGTTGACTGCTCTACGAGTAAGGTTTTCTACATTTCCTAAAAACCAGGATCATGGATCAAGGACCAAGGGTCGTGGAGGTGTTATAGTGAAGAGGGTTGGTTCTGTTGTATTATGATGTTCATTTAGAGTTGTGTTCCTTCTATACAGTCCTAAAACAAAATTATAACAATTCTGCAACACAGCTGTGCACATGTATCTTGAAGACTAGTTCTATAATAACGTTCTTTCGTTATAAAAGAAATTTTGCTTTCCTCAACAGGGTGTTTAAGTGGGGACCAGCAAGATACAATGCAATACTGGAGCTGGCATCCCATCCAGGTGGGAGTAGTAAAGCTCCTGCTGTGTGATTCCCAGTGGCACATACGCAACCTTTTGCCTTTTAAAAATATTTATTAGAAAGGATTATTTACAAGATTTTTTTCTTCCATTTTCTAACCTTTCATACTTCTCTTTGAACACAAGACACTCTTCAAGTTCTTTCTTGAGATTTTGCTGTTCTTTTTTTACCAATAGTGCACTTTTCTCATGTTCTGCCACCTTCACAGCATATACTGTTATCTTCTCTTCCAATGAGCTAACCTGAGGAATAACACTTCCCATGTCAATAAACAATGGCAGAGTTATGAACCAATGAAAACGTATGACTGTACTTAAGTCTAAAAGAAGTTAAAATAGAAAAATACATGTACATGTAATCACCTTGGCCTTTTCGGCTTTCAAATTCTCTTGAGTCTTCCTCCATTGTTCCTTAAATTGTTCCAATTCCTGTATTTTCATCCTGTGAACCTACAAGGGCAACTCATTTTAACCTGTTGCGAAATAATTCATTGCTGCATTTATCTCTACAAAATTTAGTATCTTAATAGATCCTGTATAATCTTTTTTACATTTTTCATACATTTTTTATTATTTTGTATCATCTTTTAAACAGAAATGTTCTTGATTACTCAGTAGTTACGATCACGATCTTTGGTAAAGCACAAATGCAACAATAATAATATTGTTGTCATGTGGCTAAAAGGACTTTGGGCTAGGTTAATCTTGAGTCAATGCACCCAGTGGTCTTCTAGGCAAGTGTTCAAAACCTGTGGGGTGGTTTCAGGAGCTTGCCTTGCCATGTGGCTGTGGGTAAGCTTTAGTGGTCATTTATTTATTTGCATTTACTTGCTCTGCTGATCTTTGTGGATCACTGCTTTGGTCACCTACATTTTGCAAATTTAATGCCCAGCCCTTCCCACCCATCAAAGGAGTTGGACCATTAGGTAAGTACATGTATTATAACAAAAAGACCATACCTCATCTTGGTCTGCAATTTCTTGTTCATGTCTTTTCAGTTCTACCTCCTTTGCTTTAAGTTTGCAGTCCAGGGAATTTGATCTCATTTCTTCAGATTCCTGAGTTAAATCAATAACAAGGTTAATAGCTTGGACAAGCAATAATTTTGCAGAGTAAGCAAATAAAGGTAAAAGCAGGCAACATGGTGTAGTGGTTGGGGCATTGGGTTTGCATGCCCTTGTCCCAGGTCCAACCTCTGGCTTCGATTTGTTCTCAGTTGTCCCAAATTCAACTCTACCACGCTTTGTAAATAGCCAACTGGTTGCCTCCTGCCAGTTGGGGTTCTTAATCATGTTTCTGTTAAGTTTGAACTGTTTCTTTCAGATTGTTAAAAATGGAGTGCCTGTGAGCTAGCTTGATAGCTAAGTGCACTTTCACTATAAACAAAGCATTT
>OX421445.1:39431899-39436899 GCA_949126865.1 Montipora capitata | reverse complement strand
ATTGTAGTTCACAGAATGCTGGTGTACAGATGTCTGCAAGCTTAGTGAAGGAATTGCTATCAGCTTCAGAGTCTGAAGCTGAAAGAGAAAGACTAACCTATGGCATCGCAAAATCATCTGGTCTGACTCACACAAAATTGAGACAATTATATGGTTTTCAGGATTTGAAAGAAAGACAGTATAAGGTTGAGAAGGCTCTGAGGGAAATAAGAGAGATAAGAGAAGCTGTGACCTCAATTGCCAATATTAAAGAGAAAGCAGTTTTAAAAACATTTGGAATTGAAGTTGAAAATGATGAGGATTTGGAGAAAGATGAGAGTGAAACAGATACTGATGTGGATGATGATGAGGAGGAATGTTACTGGAATGCTGCAGAAAACACATCTGCTAGCAAAACGGTCCATGCCAGATTTGTAGGTGATATGGTTCATCAGTTCTCACTGAGTAAAGAGAAAACTGAGACAACGTGTTATCAAAATTCCCAACAGCTAATGGACATTCTCAAGTCTTGTGAGCTGAATTGGTTAGGTTTGTGGAAGTCATCAAAGAGAAGATGAATGATTACTCTAAAGAAGCTATTGGTCAATTGCTGCTGGCTTTTGGTGGTCAACTTCATCTATTTAATTTAGAAGAGAGGGAAGAACTGATAATAGAGCAAAGCCGACAGGCATTTCTCCTAGCACAGAGGCTTGAAGTAAACGACTCTGATGCAGATGATGAAGCTGTGCTCTTGAAAGCAGAGGAAGTTGAGGCCGACTGGGAAAGTATCCATGACCCTTTGCAAAAGGAGGCACAGTCAGCAATTGTACAAGAGATAAGGAACTTGCGATTGAATGCCAAGAGACAAGCAGCAAAGAAGGTTGCAGAGGCAAGATCTTTGAGGAGAAGGAGGGGCAAGAATGTCAGCAAGATCCTGAAAGAGTGTCCAGACATTGGTCAAACAATAGAAAGTTATGTCAAGAGTGCTGGTGCTGGGGCAGACAGTTGGCGCAGGACAGGCGTCCTCACCTTTGATGGCAATCGTAAAGTGCAGAAGAAACCAACGTTTAGCAGAATCAAAGAGCATCTGGAAATGGTATATGGAAGGAAATTTGGGTATGGTACAGTTGTTGAACTTTGTGTTGCAAGAAACAAGCGAAGAAAGTCATCTACACACTATAGAGGTCTTGCAAGAGTAACGTGCAGAAGAGCAAGGAAAGGATTTACTTTGAGATACTACCCGGACCAGCTCTGGTCAGCAGCATTTTACAGGGGACTGGATGCATAGCAGCTTAAGGATGGAAATGATATCCTGAATATTAACCGTGATGACCAAGCAGGCTTTCGTCTTGACACCCTTGCAACACACAGCAAACATGCCACATTATGTATCTCTGAAGGGGCACCACTAACGACTAAGTCAGACTATGTTAATAAATATCCATCCAGTCTACAGACTACCTCATACAACTTCTTGAGTACTGGAACGACTGCTGAAATTTGTGCTGGCATTGTCAAAGCCACACCACTGCACAGCAAGAATCCAGCTCAACATTTCCATGATCTAAATGCGATTGAGACCTATCCTTATGTGCAATCAGCTTTCTTCAACTGCCTCACCGGAGAGAGAAAGACAAAGATTTGTGTTCGTGTTGATGGTGGTCATGACGAGGGCCCCTCTCATAAGGAAGTCCAATTTTGGTGGACGTGCTACCATCTTGATAAAGCATCTCAAGTTCTCGTTCTTACAACAAGAGACAGTGGATCAAGTAACAAAAACAGAGTTGAGCTCCAAAATGGATACCATCTACCTTGAATGGTTCATGTTTAGACTCACAAAGTGGTAATGTTGATGAAGCCAAATTAAAGCAGAACCTCAGTGATGCAATTGATGTCTACTTAAGCCGAGTGAATAAATGTCCATGCGCGGATACGGTCATACATCTTTACAAGGGTACAGATAGCGCAGAAAAACAAAAATTGACAACAATGGTTAAAACATTTCTCAAGGGAAAACCCAGCTTGAAAAAGAAACTGAAGGAAGAACCCTACTGAGTACCAGTGGATAGAAGATGTGTGGAATCTTCGAGCACATCACCTGGCCCCTGGTTTACCAGATAAATATGTCTTCCATTTAACCTGCTGCTACCAAGATGACTGTATTCACCCTCTCTGTAAAGAAGGAAGGCCAGCTGTTGAACCACTTTGGTACCATGGAGGTCCCCCTCTCAGCTTCACCCCTCTTCCTGTACAAGATCCAAACAGGTAGGACAAATTCACCATTCACAATTTTTAGTGAACACTGCACATCAAAGTTGTACTTTTATTTTCTATCTCATAGACCATATGGCAATCCGGCTTGTAACGATTGCAAAGGATTCTGCTGTGGCCATTATATGGTGCCTGAAGAGTATTTTGGCAGACATTCTGATGTAACCTTAAGAGTGTCTCCACCTCCAACAGAAGTCTTGAAAGAAATGTTTGGCAGAAGAAACCCTGAAGAAGCAGCTGCTAAAGTATTCCTCCCACAAAATGAGGCAAGACCTTAATGCATATATTCAGAAAATGTTGATGTTATTGCCTTGACATTTTCCATTTCTTTCAAGGTATCCATGTGGTTTGAGCATCTCCAAACCGTGCAACAGAACAGAAAGCGAGGCGCATCAAAAGCAGCTAAGACAAGGAAACAAAGACAGTTGGACAAAAGAAGGGAGAATCAAAATTCAGAGGTCGGTTTCTGTAATTTTCAGTGCAGTTGAAAACTGGTACATATTTTCAAATCTTCTTACTAGGTTAAAAATGATGGTATCTTTTGCAATTTACAGGTGTGCCAAATTTGCAAAAGTGAAGATCCAGATGATGACCAAGAACAGATCCTTTGGATCCAGTGTGACACATGTAACATTTGGTACCACCAAACTTGTGTTATAGAATCTTGGCCAACATCACTCTGCCCTGCAGATGATGCAATCTTCTGGGACTGTGGATCTTGTATCGCCGTAAACACCATCTGAGGTTAAATATCAATAATTACCAAGACCTGTTTCAGGCAGAAAATGGTCGCCCAGGAGCGGGAATTTGACATTTACTAGGTGCCCAGGGGTGGGGAATTTGACTCTGGCTCCCTTGAAAATGTCAAATTCCCGTGGGTCTGCCCGCCCCCCCCCCCCCCCCCCCACCCTGGGGCTTAACATTGATAGGTGTATTAAGCGCTTGAGGCCCTGATTTTTTGTGTATCCACAGTTTCAGAAATCGAAGAATACACGATTAGTATCCTATGAACATTTCACAAAGAAATTAAGAAATTGCTTTTTTTGCCATCAAAAATGGAGGGTCGACTTATACAGGGGATCGACTTATACATGGGTAAATACAGTCTCTTTTTTTAACATTTTCTTTCCTCATGTCATCGAATTCCGATAGTGGTTGCAACTGATAGAGCTTACGAAAACGCTCGTCAATGATGAACTCTACTGTTTACGACATCCCTAGTGGCGTGCAATTATCTAAAAATCTCACTCCTAAAAACCTATGCACGGAGTGCATAATTGTTTATGATTTTCGATGGATGAGCAGATGAGGCTACATCTCGCTATTATGCCAGATTTCTCAAAATTAAGGCATTTTTCCACTAACATTTTCTCCTAAACAAAGTCGGTGACCCCCATTGTTTTTTTCATTTTTGAAGTAAGTACTTCATGACCTAACTCTAAGCGAGAAATGAAGAAAATCTCACTGTAGGAAGATTTTGGCGCAAACATCCTTAAGATACCACATTCCAGGACTGATAGGCGCATGAAGTCCTTGGTGCTAAGGTCAAGTCGCATTTTTAACAATAGGTGATGTTCTCGTGAGGTTTCATTCTTCGAAACCCTAAGTATTGTATCGTAAATTCCCCATACTTTTTTATTTAATGATGGATTAATTAATAAAGCTATTATTATTTCTGGGAATTGCCTGAGGGACACAACAAACACGTGCATGTCGGTGTCAGGTTAGATGATGTTGATGTTAGTGGCTCCCGAGTCTGTGGCATCAACAGTATGCAGCAACCATTTTGTATCAGCCTCCTAATATGGTTTCTCTCAAGGTGCAGTTGAATACCATATCTCTACGGGTTGCTTTACAGGGATTGCCCCAAGCTGCTATCCGATGCAATCCTCAATCTAATTATAAAATAAGGAGCAATGTTCAACTAATAGATGTCAATGTCGCGAAGCGGGACTTAAATGCAGAGATGTATAAGAAGCAATGTTCAACTAATAGATGTCAATGTCGCGAAGCGGGACTTAAATCATCAACAGTCTCCTGATGTTGATGATGTTGATGATGATCATGATGACGATGATGATGATGAAGAGCAAGAGGTGGTGATAAAATTGCATTTGGCTGACTGAAAGTAAGCGGTGCAAAATATGCCACAAGGCATTTCATGAAAAAAGGCTCCTTTACATTTTATAATGGACATCAGATCAGATTTATTACTGTTAGGTTACAGAGTTGTCAAAGTTACACTCCAATAGAAAGTATAGGTAATATTGGGACAATCTGTCACCACAAACAATAGCTACAAGGCATTATATGTTATCCAGCCTCGTTAGTGTGGTCACGTGATCTGTTCTATTACTGTTACGTGCCAATTGAAAGATTCGCCACCATTGACAATGGTTACAAAGCATTTGAAAGTCAAGCCTCGTTTCCATGTTGGGCTCTAAGGGTCACACTTTTAACTCCCCGTAAAAGCCGTTGGTGCACATTATAAAATTGCCGACAACATTTGTCATGTTCCTTAGGGCCCCCTTAAAACATCCAGATAGGCAGCTTGCTTTCACCAAGAAATTCCCAAGGGATTACAGATGTTCCCAGACTATACAGCTTTGTTTATGCTGTAAATGGCTAATGCAGTCACTATAAATGGTACACAAGTTTAAATTAGTTATTGATTATTTTTAATGTGCGGATCACTTCAAGAGAAAAGCTGAACTCAAGAGTTTAATTTACAGTTAAGTCTTCTTTTGTAA
>OX421445.1:39424399-39429399 GCA_949126865.1 Montipora capitata | reverse complement strand
TTCAAGTGGTAAAATGCTCTCTCTTCAGAAACAAAAGTTTTTCTTCAAATGTTCTATGATACCTCTTTACAAAGACAATTTTAAAGTCTTAAGGTGCGCTGATCATGATTTTTCAGGAAGGAAAAGCTTTGTCATTTTTGATTGAGTGTTGCCGTTGCCTGAATTTTGGACCATGAGACTGAGCGGCTTGTGTAGTATTGACAAGCAAATGATCCTATGATGCAATGGCCAGTTAAATATTTGTAACCAAAACTCATGGCCATGAGCTCCAGTACCCGCTGAATACAAAGCCTTCTTACTTCACCTTTTACCTCCAATTTAACATGATGACATAGTCACTCAAATTCAAAAAGACTGAGAACATAACGACAAACGATGGCTTGGAATATCCAACAGGAGTTGTGCACACTTCCTGAGATTTTGATAAAGGATTTCCAATAACATAATTTTTAATCCAAATGTGAACTACATAACTTACCTAATGGTGGACTTGAATTTAAAATAAACAAGACACACAACACAAGCATCCGAAAGATGCACGCTTCCAAATGTTTGACATACAGGTACCGTAACATGTGGTTTCCAAACCTGGTGGAAATTCGATGAAATAAGAATTTTTTCGGAATTTAAGATTTTCAAAAATTTATGACAATTTTTTGAGCACATCCAAACAGAAAAACTTTAACCAAAAATTAATTTTCTGAAGATTCCATGGAATGCTTGACATCATAGTACCATGCTTGAAAGCGAGGCAAATTTGCATCCCTTTAATACGTGTACAGAGAAAAACTGCATCATTTTTTTCTGGCTTGTTGTGTACACAGGTAAACCAATAGTGCCACGAGAAAACCAACACACGATTAGCCTTGCATTCTCCTTAAATTAAATGCATTTGTTTATTTATAAGCTGAACTTCTACTGTGTTGAAATATCAATGACAGGAGAAGTTCTTATTTAACACTAACCTGGTCAACTCTAAGCGCCATTTCCTTCTGTAAAGCTGCAATTGCTCTTTTAGCAGCTTGATCATGAGCTTGAAGTTTCTCCTTGGCTTCTGTAAGCTCTTCTGTTCTTTTGTGAAGTTCATTTTCCAAATCCAGTTTACTCTTTTTCAAGACTTCTCTTTCCTCACTGCCATTCAGTTGTAATTTCAATATCTCTGCATTTAAGTTAACCCGTTCTTGTGCCCATTCGTTGCTAGATTCCTTTACCCTAAAGGCATAAAAAACATACAAATACATCTAATATTTGCCTTGAGACAGAGACCATACTACAACTGTTATTATTTAGTTTGCATAATAATGTATACACTGTAGCTGAAGATTCAACAAACAAAATAATAATTTGTGGCTTTTTTTTGTATTCAGATTTTGTCAAAGGACTTCAAAAAATGCAAATGATAAATAATGCTAGACTCAAAAACCAACGCAATAAAAATGTTACTACAAAAACTTGGGTATAAGCCACACTCGTAGATAAGCCGCACCCCCAAATTTCAAGCATGATTTTGAGAAAAAATAAAACCTTGAACAAAGCACTCCAGCAAGAAAGTTGTGTGTGTTCGTGATAAACGTGCTGAAATCTAATGCTTGGTATTTGCAGCGACCTTAAAAAGTTAATCAACTCCCAAAAAAACCTTTTAAAAGCCTTAACTGATTTCTCTAATTCTTGCCAACACTTGTCTTAATTGTTAAAGCCCAAAGTTGAAATAAATATAATGATATTATTATTTAAGCAAAAATTAAGCACAGGGAAAGATACAAAACGTTTACTTAGTAACCACGTAGTCATTTACAGAAGGACTTCTGGACTGAGTCACATCATTCACCGCGATCAGAAAACAAGATGGACGCGTCAGCTGTGCATGAATGTCATGTTTATAAAGACGTGTTGAAGCCGTCGATTGGAGAAAAACATGCTGTGAAACACACCATGCAAGTTATGAAGGGCAACAAAACAGTTCGCCATTTGCCTCGTGAGTTCTCCCGAATAGTGTGGTATTTTCTTGCACACGGTGCGGAAATCAGCGATGAAGTGATCAGTCGAAGAAAATGTTCAATCTTTATTTACTGAAGGTTTTCAGTGTCATTTTTGACCCCATACCAGCCAGTTTACTCCTCTGAAAGCAATGGTCTCGTATATAAGCCGCACCCATGATTATGAGCGCTAGATTGCAGCAAAAGATGCGGCTTATACACAAGTCTTTACCGTAATAGTTTCAGCCGTCTCCTTTCCTGTGGGCACAAAACTCTTTCACATAACCTTAAAACTTATTTGGAGTAATATATTGGACGGTATGACTAGGTTTAACATCTACACAATCCATATGCCATATGTTTTCCATGAACCTATTACGAGTAAATAAAACCATTTAAAATGGCGGGCAACCGTGCTCGTTTCTTCGCAACACGATGATGGCAAAGGGGCAATTTCGGCTTCAAAATAATCATTTTCCGCTAATTAAAGGACTGGGGCGAGTTCCAAAGCAACACCTTCTTAACCGAGAAGAGTTATCATGATTGCACTTAAAAGCTCTTGAACAGCAAAAGCGGCCTTTGTTTTCTCTCTTCAGATGGCTGGCGCGAAACGCCGCCATCTCCGAAGTCGCAATGTTATGCGCCGTATGAGATGCGCGATGCAAAACATGGGAATCACCTTAAAACTTGAAACTTCTTACCAGCATAAACGACTGGACAAATTGTCCGACCATCTAAGGGATTGACCGGACAAAATCTATTTTTGACTGGACATTGTCCGTTGACCAGCCATTATTTGCAGCCCTGTTTTGTAACTGTTAAGTGTATGTTTCTTTCTGCTTTAACTTAATTAAAGTGCTCATGAAACAAAAAATAACTAAGGCTTATTTGAAAGATCTTTTTGAAGAAAGGAAACATGGTGTTCTCATTTTTAAAATATCTCATATCATTGGGGAGATATTAAGGTTTTTGTGTTAAAACTGATGACGTCATCAGTGGTTCCAAGGGGAAAACAAATCACAAAATCTAAAATAGCCTTGGAAATATTACCGCAGTTCTCTTCAAACTTGGCACTAATAATGTTTATCAGTCAGAACATAAAATGACACCCATTGTACAGTTGCCATGGCAACCGTTTTGCTTCCAGATCAAGGTTGTGCGGAACTGGTGTTTCTGCTTTTTGTCTTAACCAAACATCATTCACACTCAATGAGTTGATTAGGAGACCTACAGGAACATGGGCTCTATGTGTGTTTTCAGCAGGACTGCCTGTCTTGCTTGATTTGAGAGGAAATTGAGAAACTTTATTTGTAACCAAAAGGGACTGGAGCCAAAAGTGTTGCCATGATTATGTCATACTCTGCACCATCTTTCACCTTACTTAAGGGTTATTATTCATGCAAAGTTTGAATCATATCGATGTCAAACTTTGAGAGATATTCCTGATTTTGTGATCCATCTTCCAGCGGAACCACTGATGACGTCATCAATTCGCTAATTTGCATAACACAAAAACTCAAATATCTCTGAAACAAAAAAAGATACTTCAAAACTGTAAAGGCCATTAGTCATTATTTTGAAAACTCTTTGAAATAGGCATAAATTATTTTTTACTTCATAGGCACTTTAACACTTGTATTGTATTGTTTTGTATTTTGTTATATAAAGTAGACAAAAAATAAATAAAATACAAAAAAAATAGTAAATGCTGATCTTGCAGACTGCAAAATTATCATGTTATAATATTATTATTTATCTTTTTTCTCAAATGACTTGAGTTGTTAGTTCACGCAAACGTATCTACGAAACGAAACAAAAACAAATATTGCTGATATTAGGGAAGCAAAACTGAAAAATGAGCACTTGACAGTGCAAGTGCGACATCAATAATTGTTTTTGTTATGAAATCACGACTAATGTCTCCAACATGACACGCATACAAGTAATCTGGAGTATTGAGTTCAAGATTTTTGTGTCAGCCACGTTAGTAATAATTCACTTAATTCTCATTGCCACACTGTACTGGTACATTGTATTTCCTTATTATTAAATTCTTATGCAATTTATCAGAATGTGCCTTGAAAAGGAACAAATTCATTCTTTTATAACGTAATTATATGGACATGTACATGAATCTCTTCTTAAAGCCAGGCCCCAGTACTTCAAAGGCCTGATAACATAATTATTACCTAGTGGATAAATCACTATCCAACAGTTTCAATCTGTACCAACTGTACCAAGATTCAGTATTTGCTCCCAGAAGAATATGCTCACTCTAAGCACATCTAAGTAAAGGCATCTACGAAAACCTTGGCCAACATCTGACATGGACTAAATTTTTCACTCTGGATAGTGACTTGTCCACTGGATAAAGTTTTCCAGATTTGAACAACTGGGATCAGAATGATCCTTTGATCCACAGAGAGGTAAAACAAACAAATAACAAAAACAGTTCACAGCATACAGCAGGTGCATTTAACATGTAAACAAATCCGATTTTTTATCATAAGACTTGGGTAAACAAAATTGATGAGAAAACTGCAAGCTTAATTTAGGTTTACAGCATTCATTACTTCCTCATGGGCCTGCAATTATCTGCTGGTGGAGTAAATGTTTGGGTCAGAGCTGTCAAAAATTCATGTTGTGCATTTGTAAATGGGTGCAAAATCACAAGAAAAAAAAACTACGGAGAAATTCACATACAAGGGTAAATACCTTGAGAAAACACTTCTAGTACACTAGGGTGGCGATACAAGGTGCTGTCATCTATAATGTATCATAAAGACCATAAATTTAAAGACACCTTCAAGAAAAGAAGGATAAAAAAGCACCCTGGACCAGGTACCGGCAAGAATGGGTATAAAGATAAATCAATATACTATATCGAATCAATACTTAAGCTTACCTTCTTGCGTCTTCCTTTGCAGATTTTAGTTCCTCTAAAACAGTGTCTAAATTGTTCCGTAACTCCTCATTCAATCGGCTCAACTCATGCACACTCAAATCTTCTTTACATTGATAATC
>OX421445.1:39414399-39419399 GCA_949126865.1 Montipora capitata | reverse complement strand
AACAGGAGCAACATAAGCCATCTTCGCAGAAGGAATTATCATTCTGCCCTCGGAAAGATGTTTACCCGGCGTTTTCCTTCTCAGTGCACAGTTTTCCCCCCAGAGGTTTACCAACGCAGAGACCATCGCGGCTAATAACATTACGAACTTCGTCCTTTTGCTCTAGCGCTCGAATGCAAGGTAAAATTCTCCTGGTTTGAACTATAGTTTTTCGGTTTGAAAAGACACATGGAAGATTAGTCTTTCAGGAAGCTCTCTTCAAAATTTAAACCTTATCAAAGTAGTGTTGTCCTTATCATCGCAAAATGAAAACAAACACACAGAATTTAAATTGCCGCCATTTTGCCGCGCTGTTGTTCCTATTGCAAATTTAATTGGTACCAGTCCCTCGCGCGTGGAAACGATTCGCGCGTGGGTCAAGCCTGCGCACTCATTTTGCCGCGGTGTCGCACATGGGGACACCGCGGCAAAATGAGTGCGCAGGCTTGACCCACGCGCGAATCGTTTCCACGCGCGAGGGACTGGTACCAATTAAATTTGCAATAGGAACAACAGCGCGGCAAAATGGCGGCAATTTAAATTCTGTGTGTTTGTTTTCATTTTGCGATGATAAGGACAACACTACTTTGATAAGGTTTAAATTTTGAAGAGAGCTTCCTGAAAGACTAATCTTCCATGTGTCTTTTCAAACCAAAAAACTATAGTTCAAACCAGGAGAATTTTACCTTGCATTCGAGCGCTAGAGCAAAAGGACGAAGTTCGTAATGTTATTAGTCGCGATGGTCTCTGCGTTGGTAAACCTCTGGGGGAAAAACTGCGCACTGAGAAGGAAAATGCCGGGTAAACATCTTTGCAAGGGCACAATGATAATTCCTTCTGCGAAGATGGCTTATGTTGCTCCTGTTGAATGAGGAAATCGTCTGTTTGTTTCATTGGATTCATTTGAAAGTGAGAAATAAGCTTAAGTTCTTTTCATGCCCGCATCCCACTCATTCGGCAACTTGGGTAAGTCACCTACCTGCCCTCAATTCTCATATTTTACAACACTAGTTACTTTTACAAGAGCGAGGCAATAAAATAAAGAAAAGAAGTCTTAATTTTAAGAGAGGATCGCAAAAAAGTTTTGAAACTAAGTATAAATTTGACTCCAATGCTACTTGATGTTTCCCTTTTACTTGGAGTTTGGTAGTGGTCCATCGTTGAAAATATTTTTTCAGTATTTTTCCTGCAGCTGGCTGGTAACTGTAATTTTTTTCTCCAGCTTTGTCGATCACCTTGTAGAGCCTTGCTGGGATGAGGGTGGGGAGACATGAGAATCATGATAATGAAACCATTCACCTGCATGTGCTTGGAAAATACTGATTTCACTTTTGCATGCATCGCACCAGCAAAAATCCAGCCTAAATTTTGCACTGTGTGTAAAGATACTGAGAGAGGAATGTAATCATACATCCAGCAAGACAAAAGGCATTCTGCTTCATACTCTAACATTTTATTGTGCACAAATGATCCAGTTTCACTACCCAATGATAGACCCACAATGGCTCTATCAGTCTATCTGAACCCACAATGACTCTATCTGATTCCTTTTCAACAACAACAACCACAACAACTACTGTGGTATGTGTTACCACAAAACACAATATACAGTAACTCAAATATCTCTCTAATTTTATTGTTGTAAGTACTGTATATTAATTATTAAGACTATTACAAATAGGAGCATTCTCAGAAGTTAATATCCAAACCCATGTTCAGCAAGAGAAAGACTAGAATAACATACAGCTGTATTAATGAAAGTAAGACAGTTTACTTGAATTAAAAAACCAAATTATATTTGCTTGTTCAAACATTGACTTAGAAGGTGTGGCAAGTAAATAATTATCATCCCTTTTCCAGACAATTTTGAAGAGCTGTTTGGAAACCATCTTGTATTAATCACTGATATGCTCACATCTGTGATGTTTAATTTGCAGTAATACTGTTGTCATCATGCAGGATATCATGCAGGATATCATGCAGGAAGAAATGAGAGATAAATAACAACCCTGGCTTTTTTCATCACAAAACCAATAAAATATTCAATGCTGAAATCCTCATCACAATCTCTGAAAACAATCTGGAATGTTGCTTGCCATGCATGGTTTGACCAGATCAGCACACACACACCAGGAAGAGTTTTAGACTTAAGCACTGGAATAAGAATAAATGACATGTTTAAGAAACAACAGGAAACTGATCAAAGTAAAACAATAATATTATTATTTCTTGGTCATTTTCATGCACAGATGTCACTTAAGATACTTGAAAAAAAAAAATGGAAATCTGTGCCCTATTTGTAAAGATCCCTTTATAAAAAAACTTAACTGACTCCCTTAATAAGAGGTTTTGTCTAACAATGCAGGTAAAAACAGTTGATCACATCTTGAAAGTAATGACAGTCAAAATGACAGCCAGCCAGATATCAACACTTTCCACAAGATTTCTTCAGGTCAGATGACTGGGACAATGAAATCAACAGAAATCTAGAGATCAATTAAATTTAATCATACCACAACCTAGTGTGTCCTGCAAAGCAACACAGAGCTGGAAAGGAAAGAGCATCACCATCTACCATACAAACCATTGCTCTTGCTGTGGAGAACCAGGTCACAGAAAAATCCATGGCTCTCGTATCACATGTCAGAGGTTAAAACTTCTGTTGTGTCAAAACCCTCCGCGTTTTTAGAGGAATTGCCCTTAGGCGAAAAACAGTAAACGAAAAATGTTATCAGTTTAAAATTTACAACTTTTAGGTCTTCAACGGTGTGACCGAAACACGAGCAAAGATGGTTTGGCAAAGATAACTTCCATGGAAACGACATAAACAAATAAATATTTGATGCCTAAAATAAGCTTACCTCTTTTGACTTTCTCGTTGGAAACAACTCGGAACTACTGTTTAGTTTTTCTGTCGAGTCCATGTTGAGCGTGAGATCTTGATCATCAAAAGGTCCAATAGAACTTTTCCTTCACCGCCGAATAAACTCAAAAACAAAGAGCTCAAAAGCTCGAATCAAATGAATCAAATGTGTGCGAAGCGGAGCATGCGCACTCATTTTGCCGCGGTCTCGCACATGGGCATTTTGTCTGAGCATGCGTGAAGGGAATCGAATTATTCGAGTTCGGCGCCATTGTTATTTTGAACGCGCTGCCCGCGGGTTTTTAAACGGGCGATCTACACTTTTAAAAATATTTTGTCAAGAGCAGTGAAAGATTGTAACAAAATTACACACTTTTCTATTACTATGGATATTCTTCGAGTTTGTTGGGAGTTCGGATGAGAATATTTTAATGATCAAATCCCGAACAAAACGAGATAAAGGCCCAAAGAAGTGGAGTTTGGCATTTGATTTACCGAAGTTCAAGATGTTCACACGAGAAGACAAATGATGCAGGTTAGTTTGAAGATGTTGAAGCTTTATTGTTATGAATCACAGGGCTGCATATTGACACGATCCTCAGATAAACCACCCTTTATGAGATGGAAATTTTGAATTTGAGCTGATTTTGCTTCAACTTTGAAGTAAGTTTTCATCATAATTCCGCCGGCCCCCAAGCTTTAAATTACTTCAAATAACTTTGTCTCTTCTTCCTCTTTGCAGCTGCTTGGGACTCCAGGCTTTAAAAAATGCGCTGTTTGTAGGATTACAATGTTATTACAACAGCTTTTGGCAAATTTTTATTTGGGAAGTTTTGATTGATTTTCCAAGTCGTGGATCACGAAAGTCTTCTGTCTTGCTGCTCTCCAAGTCTGTTGTGCAGAGCATATAGTTGTCCATTTTTAACAAGGTTGTAGTGTCATTTCAATACACGATGACTTTTGCAATTTTTTTTCCTGTGCTTCAGTAGGTATTTTTGTAATTGCTTTTTTCGTCTCCTAGAGCTAACTTAAGTCAAAAGTTCGGTTAAACTACCCTTTTTCGACGGCCCCCAAGTCCGAGAACACTTTTAGTGCGTTGTTTGTTTATTTGTCCTCCGCTTCATCTGGTTTATTTATTCCGAAAAAATGCGTGCTCTTTTTTGTAACAAGGCAAACTACTACCGTTTACTGTCGAAGATTTCACATTTGGAGCTTGTCCATGTAGTTTTCGAACCGGATGGCGCAAGCTCTGTTATCGTGTTTATTTCATTAGGTTTTTTTTTCTACGTGGAGCAATTGAATTTACCTCAGCAAGTGTTCTTAGACGAGCGATTTAGGAAATAAGTGAGAATGCTCATTCAAAAAGATTTGGTTGTAATTCTGGAGACGAGCTACAGAGCAAAACAGACATTTCGTTTTTAGTGTGTATCCCTTAGCCTGTAGAGGAATGCCAATCACGATTTCTTTAGATGTATGTGTTAGTTATACATTTGTACAAAAAAATGTTAGGAAACACGTTTTACTTGCCAAAATCCCGTTGTACCGTCTAGAATAAGTGAAACATGCACTTGATTATCTGCAAGACCTGTCACTATATTTTGATCATCTTCTCAACAATCATTATTCACAAATAATATGTTACACATCAGATTTGTCATGTACTGGCTCTTCCAACAATCCATATACTGTAGTATAAAAATCAATAAATGTTCACCACAATTCACGGGTAAAGGAAGATACAAAAATAAAAAAATTATGTTGAAAACTAGATGAACAATAATACTTTCAAATTTGCCATGAGGGCAAGGGAGTTCATCTACATATTACCTTGAATGTTATTTGTACCCAAAAAATGTGGATTAAATACTGGGTACAGTGTAGCACATCTTTATGAGCATTTGCAATGTATGTAAAAACCAAGATAGTGTGAGGAAGAGGGAGAGAATGGTTTACTTAAGTTGAAAGAAATGAAACCCTGTATTATTGATGTTTACTTCAGACCTAAAATGGCCATGTTTGATCCTTTCAGTTGTGCCCCCCACTCATGCATAACCATTCCTACAAGATATCTGATGAAGTTACTGATGTTTCCAGAAGA
>OX421445.1:39391899-39406899 GCA_949126865.1 Montipora capitata | reverse complement strand
CAGATTTTCTGCAAATAAACAAAACCGATTTTAAAGGCATATACGTCAGCTTAACTATAAAAAAAACCGAAGTTCGCGTTGTTAACTTGCTTGCTACCATTTTTAGCGACCAAAGGATCAAGGGTTTTAGAGAATAAGGTAAATGAAACATAGGTATCAAAAACTGTGTTCAGCCACCTTAAGAGTGGAAAGGAATGCTTCAGCTCACGGTTTCGGTGTCAGGCATTATGCTCAATGTGTCATCCACATAGCGTTTGTAGAACTCGGGTAACTTGTCTTGGTCCGGAAGTCGACCTTCGATACTGCACATAAATACGCCGGTTGGCCATTACGGGTCCAAGTGATGAATCCATAGCAACACCATCGGTTTGTTTATACAAACTCCCCTCAAACTGAAAGAGCTGGTTCTTGGTGGCAATATTTAGCAACTTTACCAAGTCTGATTTTGTAATGTTGAGATTATGCTGTTTATTGAACCAGTCGTCCTTAAATGACTTTTCAGCTAGAAAAAAGTAAAAAAAAAAGTAAAGTGGTGCATTTATATAGCGCCCTTATCACTAACGTCTCAAAGGCGCTTTACAATGATCAATTTACCCTCAGCGGATTGGAAGCATATACAGGCGCAAATAGCAGCCGCTTCTGAGCAGTCCATGCATGCTGGTACTCATTTTACCGACCTCGGAAGAATGGAAAGCTGAGTGAACTTTAGCGGGAAAGAAGGTCGCCAAATATTCCAGTCTCCGCAGAACCGGGAATGTAACCCGGGACCTTAGGGTTGGAAGGCAGAGATCTTACCACTGCGCCAACCCCTCCGCTATAGAATTTGTATCGTCTCATCAACAGGGACATTGGCCAGCGAAGTTACGTCCTATGAAACACGGAACACAAAGGATCGTCTTCAATCGGGAATCACATTAAAAGAGCAACATGAAACAGTCCCAAGTGACATATATCGTGATTTTAAGATCTTGAGAAAGTGCCAAAGTAAATTCGACTGCCTGCACAGGCGACCAAACACAGAATTTGAAAGTTCGGTTGTAGGGTTTATATGGGAAACATTAATTGCAGAAAAAAGTCGGCTAATCCTAGTTTACAGCGAGGAAAATAAATAAAATAAACTTACTCTCACTTCAATTTGTGTCCTTGTGTCGATTTGAGGCGTTCCAGGCTAGTTTTCATCCTATCCTGAAGGATAGGAGCAAATTTCAAAACTAGCCCATTGGCAATCAGTGTCAACAAACATGTAATCACCAGTCAGAAACAGAGCTTCTTCCTAAGTGGCATGTAAATGGACCATCATTCCGTTTTTTCCTTACCCTGTTATTGATGTCAACAAGCCATGGGGAAGACCTTGCGACAGTTGTGGTGACCACTTTACTGGTCATTATGTGATTGACATTGATAGGTTGGTAGAGTTGCAGAGCAAGAAGAGGGCTATCAGAGTGCCCTTATTGAGGAAGCTTTCAAGAAAGGCTGTGCTGAAGGAGAAAAGAAATGTTGCTTGAGTGTTGACGCATCTTGAAAAGAATAAACTAACCCGCTCAGAAAGCCCGTGAAATCAGAGAGAAGAAAAGAAAAATACCCTCCTACTTAGAACTGGTTCTTGGATAGCTGGGGTAGTGGGTGTTTTATGACTTATGCATGCATGCCAAGGCCAAGTAAAAAGAAAAGAGATTGATATTATTAAGAAAGCTCAGTACACCGTACGTTATAGAAAAGTGCTGTAAATATTTTCTTGGCAATTCGGATCGAATTCGCTAAGTGACTGGTTTTTGTCCTTTTAGTAACTGAACTGTCAAAGGATTTTTGGCTGCGTAAAATTCGTCTTTGTCATACTATAGAGTGAATAAAATGTGGTACGTTTTCACACCCCCATTTCATTGTTAAAGCTATACGTTTCTGTTAGAGGTAATCAACCGACACTGAACAATTTAAAATACATGCAATAGTAAACGCTCTAGACTCCACTGTTGATATGTATACAGTAACTCTACTCAAACAACCTTTGCCGTGTTTCGGAGCTAGAGCAGCTTACACTAGCTTATTGACATTGTGGGACTTAATGAATTCATTTTAAAGTCATTTTTAATAGTTTCAATGTTAAAGTTGTGTTATTATACTAACTCAAGTATCGTAAAAACGGCATCATCATATAAAGGGTCATAAAACATATGTTGGCATGTTTATACACAAGCTTTATTAAAGACGACAGGAGCGGAAGACGATTGTTCTTTAGGAGGAGCATTTGACTGACAAATCCGACGATAGGGTAGGGCATTTGTTTAACTGAACGCCATTTTGGCCCGACGGGGCGGGAATCTGAACGATCCAATCTTCAAAGGTTCAAATGCCCGTAGCTCCATTTCTAGCAATTTATAGGGGCCTTATATAGATTTATAATCCGGCATGGTAACAGAAAATAACCATAGAAAATAATCCTTGTCTTGCACTTATCTGGATGGATCACTTCTCTTTTTCGTCTATAACATGCACTTTAAATGTACATTTCTTTCATTCATCAGTTCTATCTCGGGAACGAATAAGCACAATAAAATTAAATGAACTGCTCCTAACTGAGTGGCTTCATAGCTCAGTCGGTAGAGTATTGCACCAGCATCGCAGAGGTCATGATTCGAATCCCATTGAATTAAGCAGCCTGAATTTTTCAGATGTCTATAAAGGGCAATGGCTCAAGTTATTCAGAGAAGTGCGATGATCACTTTTATCTTTCGTAATGCTTGGTTTGTTACCTTTTTTTTTTTTTTTTTGCACTGGCTATGATAAGATATTGCCAAGAACATTGCGGGATGGTGCTGATGCTCTTGCTTATCCGCTATCTGTTCTTATACTCTGTGCGACTGCTTGGAAGCTGGCCGAAATCTGCCCCGTCTTCAAAACGGACGATCCTCGTGATAAATCTAAAAAACGGCCAGTGTCGATTCTAGTTACTCTGGATAAAGTTTTTGAGAAGTGTCTTGCACGCCAACTCTCTGATTATTTTAGTTCGATCTTGTCACCGTTTCTGTCTGCGTATAGACGGGGTTACACCTGTGAGGCGGTACGTCTACGTTTGATTGAGGATTGGAGGAATGCACTTGACAATAAGTGTGTTGTTGGTAAAGCTTTTGATATGATACCGCACCACCTCCTCCTCCTCGCCAAGCTGGCTGCCTACGGTGTTGCTCCAGTCAGCCTGCCCCAAGCGTGTCAAGATAGATGATGTAACATCGGTTTTAGGACCCTCCTTTTTAATATTTTTCTTAATGATCTGGGCCCGGTTGTTCAAAAGCCGATTAACGCTAATCCCAGATTAAAAATTAACCAAGAAAATTATTTCTCTACTCCCAAATGTTGTTTAAAGCTGATATTCGGCAAAACTTTACATTAGAAGAACTCAATCTTGGAAAACAAAAATAAGCAAAAGAAACTTTCTCCAAAAAGTTGAAAATATGAAACGAAAGTTTACGCTAATCCTGGATTAAGTTAATCGGCTCATCAACTATGCTGATGATAACCAAATTTATTTTAGTGATAGCGATCCTGAGGTGGTAAAGCCTGTAATCAATGGCAACCTCGCTGTTGCGAGTCGTTGGTTTGACGATAATAAGCTAGTGCTCAATCCCGAGAAATGTAAATGTATTATTCTTCCAAAAAGCTATCCGTTAGCATTAGTGATATACAGGTTCCTATCGTAGACCATGTAGAACTTTTAGGCGTAGCTATCTATAACTCGCTAAATTTTAGCAAACACATTGGCAAGATTACAAAGAAAGTTGGAAATCAGTTACATGAATTGAGCAGGCTAAAGACCACGCAATCAATCTCGTCGAAGCTGTGTCTCTACAACTCGTATGTAATGTCTTATTTTACTTACTGTTCTGCAATTTGGCATAATTGTAAGAGTCTGATGAGCAGAAGCTGGAAAGGCTCACTGTTAGAGCTCTAAGGTGTGTCTACAACAAACGGGTGCCCTTTCATTGTGATGATGACTACGGCTTAACTTGTCAAATCGTCGCCTCAGGACATTGCCATCAGTTAATTTTTAAAGCTGTAAACGGTATGTCACCGCGATATATAAGTGACTTGTTCGTCATACGTAATAATGTGAAGTGCTCGAGAGGCACCAACAAGCTAGTCGTCCCACGTAAGAAAACAAATTTGGCTTAAAATCTACAACTTTTATTGGTGCCAAAGTGTGGAATTCTTTACCGGATGAATCACGTTCAACGACAATCCTTAAGGAATTTAAGAATGCTGCGAGAGAACTACATTTGTAATGTACAGTTTTCTATGATTCATTAATAATAAAGATTTAGGATTGTTTATTTATTGATATAGTTCGAGTGTCATTAATTGATCGTATATATATACATACACAATTTTTATTAATTTATTTCACTTTTCTCGGCATATTAGCGTGTATTTGCTAGGGGCCTAATCAACCTCATCAACCAGAGTTGAAAGTTACCTACCTAATGGTCCCTGCAAACCGCATTTCTCTTAGGCAATCAGAATGGATAAATTTCCATGTATATTATTGGCCAGAAAAAGGGATACCTGATATTCTTCGCTAACAAAAAAGGAGACTCTTGTCTTTCAGGTTTGTACGAGTTCATTCAAGGATGACATGTAATCCACACTGGGAATAAACACAGGCCTTGCAACACAGAACCGAAATCCCTCATATATATGTCCATGGCGAAAAAAGAGATGATCGCAGGTTTCAAGAACAAGAAAAACAACATCTGATAAAATGTGGAGGCTACAATCTTGGACAAATTAAATGGAACATTGAGACCACCCCTCCCCCCAAATGGCGCGTTTTGGCCTTCACGCACCTTCATCCTTGATTTTGGGGGGAGAGGGGGCATTTCTGTTCCATTTTATTCTGTCCAAGATTGTCTATGAGCCCCTGCTTGGCGTTACCAGTAGTATATGGGGTAATCACGACAAGAAATCTGCTCTCGTTCGCTCAAAAAATTACATCATCCGAATACCTGAGAGTTGACTGTAATTATTTTCATAAGCTATATTTACGTTTAAAGCAGGAGACCTATAAAATGAGAACATAAATTGCAAACAAAAAAGAGAATAAAACTATTGGGAAAAAAAAAAGAAAAACGAAAAGAAAGAAATCGGATGTAAGGAGGATTCGAACCTTCTACCACAGATTATCTACCCCATCCAACTATCCAACCTACCCACATTCTACGCTTTAGACTTTGCATCCGTGCGGCAACCGTACCGAATATGCAAACTTGTTGAATTTTTAAGAACTGCATTTGCGCTCCCTTAAATTTGTTGGTGATATTTACCTAAGCTATCTTCTGATTTTTTCACGCTCAAAAATAGAGCATGATTTACGTTCACAAAAGTGTTGATGGGCACGATTTGCGGGCTAACAGCAACGAATTTTGTCGATTTTTCATGATTTTGTCGTCTGGCCAGAAAGGTGACAGAACAGATTGACACTTTTTCCATTGCTTGTTAACCGTGCTTAACCGTTGAAAAGCGTCTCAAAACAGACGTTAATCGTATAAAAAGTCTCGTGAATCGTGCCTTAAACGTTTTAATGTCATGTAAAACCATTCAAGTGCTCTACAAAGCCTTTAAAAGCGCTACTTTAATGCTTGAGTCTTTTGCCATTGCTTCGTTTAATCTCGGCGATGCGACCCTACATAGACCCTATAGTTTTATCGATTAACTCCCCAGAAATGCTTCCAGAGTAAGACCAGTAGTGGGCTTGAGAACTCTAACTCTTACTTTTGTTTCCTCGGGTATTCTTTTTCTCGATGGCATTTTTTTCGTCAATTTTACGTAGAGTTATACCCTTATTCTTGATCGTACTGGCAAATTTTCATTTTAGGTTTGGCTTTTTTATACGCTCCGCTTCTCTTAAAATATCTTCCATGTAGTATCTCAACATAGCAACACTAGCGAGCGTGACTGCGTCAGAGGCCAGTGGTTTCGGATGATTAATGTGTTGACATATGACCTCTTAATTGACCAAATCTTGAATTTGTGACGTCATACCCTCCTTAGACAATCTTGGACAAATTAAATGGAACATTGAGACCACCCCTCCCCCCAAAATCAGTGATGGGGGAAAATGGCGCGTTTTGGCCTTCACGCACCTTCATCCTTGATTTTGGGGGAAGAGGGGGCATTTCTGTTCCATTTTATTCTGTCCAAGATTGTAGCTTGCCGTCAGGGGCGTTTCATTGAACAAAGAAACGCAAAATTCCGTATACGATCGCAGTGGATTGACAAATCATTCCCTTCATGCCACGTCTTCGTGTTAATCATAGTTCTAATCTATCTTATTACGCCCTACCACAAACTGTCGTTTTGTATTTAACAATGACAAAACAACCATTCTAAGGCAAAATCCACTGCAATACTAAGAGTGAACAAATATTTTTTTAGACAAATAATCCAATGCAAGTTATCACAATTAATTTTGATACTTAGGCTGGCCAATCATACCTCAGCCATACATGTATATTCAGACTCAGTATTTCCTATTTGGTGAAAACAACATCTTTGTACCTTCATTTCGATTTCCCCGATTTTAATTGAGAAAAACTATGTCTGAGAAAAGAAAGTACAAATGATTACTACTCTATTTAATTTTGCCGGCGTCCTTGAACGAGGCCATTTTTTTTGGTATTTAGTATTTACGGATAGGGTAGTGAAGCTCTCTGTCTGTTCTTTTTATCTCCAACATGAGAATTTGGACCCCTGATACTTGAGCTATCTTGGAGTGATCATGCACATTCACTACTAGAATATCTCTATAATTTCTACAGAATCGACAAAAAACTGAAACTTTTTCTAGAGCCAGCTGCAAATTTTGATTTTAAATGACAAGAACATGTCAACCATAACAACAAGACTTATGTTAAAGGTCAGTCATCAAAATCATCCGCAAAGTAATCTGGAAGCTGCGTCCAGGCTTGGGTCTTCTTTGGTGCTTGATTTGAGAGCGGTTTTGGAAACTGATCCAGTCGTGAAGGCAAAAATGGGATTGGCCGTGGAGGAGGTCGGTTTATCTCTTTCTCTATCTGAATCGACAATTTCACATTTGGAAGGTGGGATTCCTTGGTGGCAAAGATAACTGTGTTCCTCTTTGGTTCTCTATCATAACTATGAGTTGAGCAATTGTAAAACACAGCAAGTTCATGGATAAATCTTCTCTGGTTTAAGTTCATTGGCGGGAATGAATGTGATCTTTGAGACACTGACATCTTCAATGTAGTCTGTACCAGATTTTCAAAAGCATCCTCCACAAATTTGACAAAGGTTAAATGTTGCTTCGCTTCTGCTATAAGGAAGGGAGAATATCGGATTATTCCTCCATGTTGGGAGAGATCAGGATTTTCAATATTGAGTGCTTCAGCAAGACATTTATTTCGCTCATAAACAGCACACTCTTCGTTGCATTCCAGCTGTCTTCGTCTCTTGCTATCAGCACTAACAATGCTACTTATATCAACAGACTGTCCAGATTGCAAATCTTTCATCTTGTTGGCCAATGTTTCTGTAGCAATGCGCTGATAAGCTTTAGTGACAGCCACTTTCTCACCCCCCTGAAGACAAGGAAATACTTCTGAACGGAGGCCACATTTGCAGTGTACAGTTACCTTGGTTTCACATGGAACATTTGGACAATCCTTACCCCAGTGGCAGGGAGCAGCACATTGGTGTCCACACTCTTTGCGTAGCTGCTCACAAGGCTGGACACAAGACTCTTCTGAACCCAAGCAAGGTGGTTTGTGACAGATTCTCAGGCATTTGTGTCCACATGATAGTGATTTACCACAAACCTTCCCACAAGAGATGTGCTTTACATGACATGGAATGTTGTGACGGAATTCGTGGTCTCCCATACACTTTTTCTTGGTCAAATAAGGACAGGGAGGGCAGTCGTCTTCACTGTGACAAGAATGATACACTGGATGTAAACAAGCATGTGTCCTGGAACAAGGCCTATCACACTCTGGGGGTTTCGTTCCACAGGGGATTGGTGGTAACATTACTTCTGCACCACAACGGCATGTCAGCTCATCAAACCCTGACATCAGACAAGGAGGGCAGTTACCTCGGTGGCAAGTCTCCATGCACTTGTGCAACCCACAGTTTAACTTTCTACCACATACGAACTCACATCTGTGCTCAGTATCCACACAGCATTTCTCATTACACTTGTGTCTTCCACAATTCCTTTTCTTGTTGCAACGCTTTTCACACCTATATTCTTCCATGTTTATCTGTACACAAGGAATCTCCTTAACCTGTCTTCCACACCTGCATTTCACCTTTGTTATTCCATCACATGGACCACAATCCCCGACATGACACTCCTTTTTACAGCGGTGCTCTCCAGTGAGTTTGTCACTGCTTCCCTCGGCTCTTTGGGGACTACAGGAAAGGACTTTGTCACAGGTTGACGAGCAAGTTGGCACTGGATCAAGACATGAAGCTCGCCCCTCATTCAGCAACTCGGTAACTAGAGCTTTACCACAGGGACAGCAAGTAACAAGAGATGGTTTGAGAAGACATTCACTGCAAGTACCAGGGTGGCATATCCTTTGGCAGTGATGATTGCCACAATCAAGCACCTTTGAGCACTTCTTTTGACATGAAAAATATCCAGATTTCCCATCTCTGTTATCAAAACCTGCTTTCCCAGTTCCACAAAGTGTCTCTCGCTGCTGTTTTCCACAGTAGCAAGTTTGCTGCACCTTTATCTGGCAGTCTCCACATGGGTCTGTATGACAAATCCTTGTACACCTGTGTGCGAAACAGTTAAGGACTTTGTTGCACACTTGCTGACACAATACAGTAGTTGCTTGGCCACATCTAACTCTGTTGCTTGTTTTACCACAGGCACATAGCTTTGTTACCATAACAGGACAGCTAGGGCAGGGCCCAGGGTGACACAGCTGATTGCACCGATGAGGGCATTCAGAATCTGCCCTCTGCTTGCCACAAAGTTCTCCACAGGTATGTGGTGTCAATCCCTCAGTGCGCCTCCACTCAGGATAAAGAACTTTACCACAAAAACAACTGTAAACGCTTGGGATACCATAAGAAATGTTCTGACATCCTGGACATCGCCAGCCACCATTTTCTCCTTCCAGGTTGGCTGTAGCAGCAGGGCATGTGGCCCATTTCCTCACACAGCCCAAGTGAAACACATGAAAACAGCTTTCACAACTCCAAACAGCAGCACTGCATCGTACACGCTCGCAGCAAACCATACACTCATAAGTTTCATTCCTAAGTTGTTCAATTAAAGCACTTGCTTGGGATGACTGGACTGGATTAAGGTGGCCTAAAGCCCGAATAACATCAATCTTCTGACTTTCCAAATCACTTCTTTTGCCTCGCTTTCCTGTGATAATTCCTCTGTCAAATTCTCTTAATTTTTTACTTGCGTTATACATGTCCATTTCTGTGTCCTCAGTCTTGTCTGATTCCCTGTGATAATGAGGTTGCTTGAATGCATCCTTGCCATCTGCTCTACCAATATCTAAAGCTTTTTCTATTGCATTATGTTGAGATAAAGAACCATTGTCTCTTAGCCCATGCATAAATTTCCAGCTACCAATAGTTGGATAACCTCTAGATATCCCTCTTCCTCCAAACTGTCCTCTCATACTTGGTGGGTATGGTTTTCCTCTTCTAGGTGTTTTCCTTGTATCTTGTGAAACAGACTTTTCCCCCCTATATCTGTTGTCTTTGTGGGAATCATCTGATTGAAGATGAACTCCAGGTTCCTTTAGCCTTGCAGAATCACCACCAGAATTACTACTTGTAACATGTCCTTGCCTCTTTTCTGTAGTATCTAGATGTCTTGTGTTACTTCCAGTTTCTTTCTGCTGGTGAGCAGGAAATAATTCAGGTGCAGAGCTGTTGAGGTAACATGCCCCTTGCGCCATATTGTGGGATCTCTCCCATTCACTGTTCCTGTCCTTAAGATAAACTTTTTCCTGTTCCCTTCTGGTATTTGGTCTTTTTCCACCTCTAACATCTTTGGCACTGGATTGTTTCCACCTTCCCTGCTGATTACGGTTGTACACCCTTGGTCTGTTTACCCTCTTTCCTTTTGTACACTCAGGTTCCCCTATTATTATTGAGAAACAGAACAATTCAAGATTATTTCACAAAAGTATACCAAACATTAAGTCAACATTTAATTAGCACAGAAAGGTACTCTTAGACACTAAACTCCAGGGCCCAGCTGTTCAAAAGCGGATGAACGCTAACCCCAGATTAAAAATTAACCAAGGAGTTTAACTCTCTATTCCCAAATGCTGTTCAACGCTGATAATCTACAAAGAAGTCAATCTTGAAAACAAAAATAAGCAAAAGAAACTTCTACCAAACAGTTGAAAACACGAAACAAAAGTTTATGCTAATCCTGGATTAAGTTAATTGGTCCCCTACACCATTTAATGAGAGTAGTTACAAGAGATATGGAAATAAATTGAACCATTCTTTAAATCTTGCAGAGCACTCCTACTATGAAGCAAAGTTGTAATCTTTAACGGCTAATATTAAAGGAACCAAATTATTAATCTAACTAAGCGTCCTAAAAAACTACCCTCTACCTTTATGGGTTCCAATAACTAAGATATTTCTGATCCGTGCTGGGGCCCTCCCTTGCTAGAAAGATATCAACTTCAGTTAAATATTATCCCTCTTTCCTTCCTGAACGTTCCTTTTCCTCCTTTTTCTTTGAGCCTGCCACTCAATGTGAAATTGTTGAAATTGCTAATTCTCTTCATATACACATGTACATACCATAGCCAGTCATGACAAGGCACCAATGTGGTCTGTGAAGTATCTATTAATTATATTTCTGAACCTTTGACATATATTTATTAATCTATCCATTAACTCTAGTGTTTTTCCTGACCAAATGAAATTGGCTCATGTTGTTCCTCTCTTCAAATCAAATGATAAAAGTTTTACCATTGCAATTTTTTCCAATTTCTTAGAAAAGATTGCTTATATTTGTTTGATAAATCATCTTGATAAGCACAAGTTATTAGCCAATAATCAGTATGGTTTAAGGAAAAATCACTCTACTTCTCTAGCTCTCTTACATCTACAAGATAAAATTACCTCTGCTGTTGATGAGAGAAAATATACAGCTGGCTTAATTCTTGACTTATCTAAAGCTTTTGATACTGTTAATCACAGTATTCTACTTGGTAAACTTGAGCATTATGGGATCTGTGGACTGGCCCTTGAATGGATCAAGAACTATCGTTGCAACAGGTTACAGCATGTTGAATTCAATGGCATTTCATCCTCTTATAACGAAATCTTGTGAGGTATACCTCAGGGGTTCAGTCCTTGGTTCCTTATTCTTTTTAGTCTATATTAATGATATATGTTATCTTTCCAGTCTTTATGATCTTGTCTTATTTGCTGATGATACAAATCTATTTTTCTCACATAATGATGTCCAAACTTTAACACATACTATAAATTCTGAAATGCTTGAGTCATCTGTCTGGTTTAATGCAATTAAGTTATCTCTAAATGTTAAGAAATCAAACTATGTAATCTTCAAACCAAGGCAAAGAAGAAAAGAATTTGATTGAAATATTGAAATTAATGGTCACAAGATGATCCCTGTTAAGGAAGTTACTTTTGTTGGTTTTACTTTGGATGAAAACCTTTCATAGAAACCACATATCTCACATATTGCTGAATCTCTTGGTATTATTGGTAGATCAAGTCCTTGTCTCACTAAGCTTGCCTTGAAAATGTTGTATTATTTGTTAGTTTACCCTTATTTTTAATATTGTATTATACTGTAGTTTGGGGTTCAACATACCCTACTAACCTCAATCGTCTTATTTTGTTACAAAAGCGTATTGCTAGGATTGTTAATAAGAACCCTTTTGATGCACATACTGATCCATTATTTAGAGATTTAAAATTCCTTATTTTTGTAGATATTTATTCTTTGCACCTAGGTAAACTTATGTACTCTTACTTCCTCCCTCTTTTAGCAATTTTTTTAAATGTACAAATCAGGTTGATAGCTAGAATACTTGTGATTCTAACCGATACTACCCGTATATCCCATTTTGCCGTACTAATATAAGGAAATTTTCCATCATTTACCAAGGACCAGTCTTCTTCAATAAGTTAAGTTCTGACATTCGAAATAGTCTTTCATCATATTCTTTTCAATCTATTAATCTGATTCTGATGTCTTCCCCTTCTTGTTCTTGTTACTAGCGTACATGTACATGTAAAATAAGGAAAACATTGCGATATGTTTCATGGTAATTTAATTAAGAAGTCTATGTAGTCCATCAATCCATGTAAGCTCTTTCTGTTTTGTATTATTTTATGTAACAAGGGGGTTCAGGTCCCATAAGGCCCATGGTTTCATCTGGGATCCCTTGCTATGTGATAATTTCTTTTTATGCTGTACTTCAAAATGTATTGTGGCTAAATAAACTGAACAATGACTAGCTTTTAGATCACACCTTGGTCTTGTTTTCATTCTCCAGGAAAACTAAGCTTTCTAGTACTTCAAAATATTTCACTATATAAAAGGGATATTATTGTAAAAAAGAGCAAGATGACACACCATAACACCAACCCGGTGTGGCCAACACATCACGCATGTGCACAACCATTTCACCTGGTCCATTGGCATCCACAGACAGCTGTTTCAACCTCATCAGCATGGCATAACCAACATGCCAGGTGTAATAATAAAATAATGTTGTAAGCAGGGTTGGTCACCTTAGCTCTGAAGCTATTTCCGTTTTCATCAACAAAGCCTTTTTAAAGCACTTAGACAGTTATTATTCCAGTCAATTTTAATTTTCAACCAGGAGCTTCCTGCAGCTGAGAAGGATTTCTTTCAACATTTCACTTTATAATAAACGAAACAGAGTACGGCACTGTTTCACTTTACAATGGAGAGACACTATTTCAAATTGTTTGTTAGAAATTCTAATGTTAAACACAATTTTAGTGTTTGTTCAGCGCAGACATCAGCGTTGGTTAAAATATTTACCAAGGAGTCAGAAGAGCTATGCAAAAATATATTACAGCCCCAGAACACGTTTCTTTCTGCAATAGGACTGACTAAATCAGTTGTAGCAAAGAACAGTTCATTGGCAATGGTTGGCGCTCCAATCTCCAATCATCTCACAGTTACTCCTGCCATTTCCTTCCTTTGCTAAAAGTAGTGATTACAATTTTTTTCAGAGAATACTGTATGACCTTAGAGGATTTTACAAGCTTAAACAACCTAACTACAGTAAATTCAAGATACGTGCACAGATCCTCTCAGTACATAACCTCACATGCGGGGCTAAAACTTGACCAGTTCAACCATGAAGACTTTCAGAGGTACAAGGGTGACTAAAAACTTAGGTTTAATCGCCCGATATGCGACTACGATACCAAAGAATTCAGCCTGACATATTGCAAAGTGCAAAGTTGAAATAGAAATAAAATAAGTCATTTCATTTGGCTTCCTTTCAGTTCCTTTTCCCAACTTAAATTTCACTGAATCCTGCAAAGTTTTGGTTTTTAAGTGGAAAATTCAAAGAGGAATTAACCATTAAAAATTCTGAGATGATTGGTCCATAATGAGATGCCATTTTTGATTTTCTGTTGCCACGTGACATCAGCCTCACCCAAAGTGCTTTGCTGCCATTTTGAATAATCCTCAAGACATTCAACTTTAATATGGAAATCCAGGAGCACTTAATTTATGTCCTGGGAGACCATGAAATCAAAGACTTGCACTTACAGACCCGGATCAAGAACATTAAATTTTTATTAAATCTAAATTGTTTTACGTGTTTGGGGTGTTTAAAAACAGAATTGTTCGTTGACAGACCAAACGGTAGTATATTGGATTTTGCAATTGTTTTAATTTGGAGGGAGGAGCTTACGCCCTTTTATAATGTACCTTCATGTTTAAATTTCGTCCAGCACATGATAAAATCAATGTTAACCCATTGACTCCCAGGGGTTCCCCATTGACGAGTAAAATCGTCTGGCGTTAGACAGAGTAAAATAGTCTGGCGTTAGACAGAGTAAAATACTAAGTCTGGCCGGTTTAGACATCAAAGGGTTAAACAAATTAAGTCATGTGCTGTCCTGTTTGTAGATGCACACTATTGTTACTATTATGTATGTAGTGAGTCATAATGTGTGTAGCTACAACAAGCGACAAAAGTAGTTGAGACACCAAACAGAGAAGACCACAACTAGGAAAAAATCACCTTAATGTTACATTTTCCACTTGCACTCCCCCCTTCTCTCCAGGGTTAGATGGCAAGATTTCAGGGAATTGTCCGGGATTCCTAAAAAAAGCAAAGTGTCTCTACCCTTTTGGCGCTTATTGTCTGAATTAGAAAACACGGCATTACTGGCGGTAAAAAACTGTGTAAATTTATACCTTTTTAAATTAACACTAACAGGAAGTGATGAACGTTAATTTGGATGTAGTTACAGCCATTTTCTTCAAAGTAATTAACATCAATTACTCATAACAGTAAATCAAGTGACAAACCTGAGGTCAACAGGTAATGAAACAAGCAGGGCTATACTGTACACAACAAAAAACTCAGTATCCGCACAGTTCAATGACTCCTACATGTACATAGCAAGGGATACAAATACTAGCAAGCACGGAAAAAAATATTGTCAACGGAGAGTGATCTAAGGAAATTGGAGCTGAGCTCTTGGCTGTACCATCTAGAAGTAGTTACAATACATGTATATAAATTGTAAAGAAAACATTTTCCATATTGTGAAATGAATTTTCAAGTTTGACTATCTCAAGCATGACATAACATTCAAAACGGTCAGAGAGTTCTGCAAAAGGGTGAGGCCAACTGTACAGCGTTTAGATAAGAAACTAATCGACAGAACCATCAATAGTATGAGCCATAGAAATTATGGATGTAATCATTGAAGACAATGGACAAAGCATAAAGCATT
>OX421445.1:39376899-39381899 GCA_949126865.1 Montipora capitata | reverse complement strand
ATTTTCTGTAATACAGAAAATGGCGCCGATGAAAGCGCTCGCCCGCAATGGCTCTTGGTTGAGAGTGCTCCTTTAATTGGTCAGATTTTAATGATGTCCAGGGAGGCCGACCAGGGGGCCCGGAACTTATCATAATAAGAGGCTACAGCTGCCTTAACTCGAGCCTGCAAGAATAATGGTCTATGGTTAATCTGGCGCAAAAGAAAAGAAAAGAGAGAAGTCTGTCCTTCTTCTTACATCGCTTCTCATGATGTTCGATGCGCATCCTTGCATACGGCCGGGGCATCTGAAATTTGAATTGACCAATCAGCATTCAACGGGCGGGAAAAACTTTAGTGTCTTGACGTGACAGCAATTGTGTGCTCTCTGATTGGTTAGACGCAAAATATAGAAAAATTGCAGTTGATCTTCGATATCGACATTCAGTTCTATCGATCTTCTCTTTCACTAATTTATATACATGGATTTTAGATTATATCACAACAGCTTACGGTCAATATTTGCAATAATATGGATTGGATCAATAGAGCGGATTTAAGATTTTAAGATTTTATTCAAGATTTTATTCAAGATAGTTACGGACTTATTCGGCGGAGGAAGACTTCGCCGACAGGATTCGGCTTCGAAGGAGTTTGTTTTTTGCGATCTGCGGAAGGGCGAGTTCCACGAGTTCTTCACTGGTGAGCATTCCTTTGAAAAGTTTTCGAACTCTGGCTTTCCGGTAATGGGGGCTTAAGTCCTCGTCCAGAAATAAATCGGTGGCCTCCTTGCAGTTTAGCGACGGTTTTGGTTGGGGACGGTGATCGGTGAAAGTTCGGTAATATTTATACAAATTACCGCTACAAGAGAATGAATGTTCACACGAAAGGCATTTAAATCAGGGAACTTTTCTCTCTGGAGACAACATCGATAACCCACAAAGGAGTTTGAAAAAACGAAAAGCTACAACAGATACAATAGTAACAAATTAAAAAATGGAAACATTTTTGGGTTTTAAGCTTTAAGTTTGGCGCCAAAACCGGGTCACCCGCGTCTGGCAACTCGTTGGGTTGTTTTCACCAAGCAAGATTTTAGCTGTGAAATTATACACTAAATAGCTCTTTCTTCGTCGAACTTAACCCAGTATTAGAATAGGTCAAAACAATTTTACTATTGCCTTTATATTTGTTCAACATAGGAAAAACTGATTAAGAAAAAATAACCATGATCGGTTCATTTCTTGCAGCTGAGACAAACTACGTCATTTAAGCCCTTCCTTTCCTTTTCCACTAACGGAAGACAGTCAAATTTTGACTGCCGCGTGTATCTCAGGCGCAACCACCGTATGCAAGGATGTAGCGAATACCCGAACCCGGGTGGGTTATCTTCATTATAGGTGGGACTTACAATGGTCCCAAGAGAAAACAAAAACAATGCTTATGCAAAATTTGGGGGACAAACAAAGAGTATTATGGTATCGTATAAACTCTTGTTCTTAGGCCATCGTAGCTTGATTAAGAAAATAACACAAACAGCGGTGATAAACATTGTATTCCAAAGCATTTTTATAAAACTTGACGTTTCGTATGCTAGTCAACACACATTTTCAAAAGTGACCGTTACAATTTTTGAAAACTATATATATATCGTAAACAATAGGGGTCTGGAACCTAGACTGAGAGAAATGATCTGCAGCAGTACGTGTCTAGACATAATGAGAAGTAATAGCTAAAACAGCAATAACTGCTCACTACTAATATTGACATTAAGGGAAGGCTTTAGCTCTTGAATGAACAAAGTCTCTTTAATTTTGCAGTGATTAGTCAGTTTTTCCGGACGCTAAAATGTCAAAGTGATCCCATTTGATGTCGTGGCCAGTGGTTTTCACATGAGGTTCCAGACCCCTATTGTTTACGATATATATATGGTTTTCAAAAATTGTAACGGTCACTTTTGAAAATGTGTGTTGACTAGCATACGAAACGTCAAGTTTTATAAAAATGCTTTGGAATACAATGTTTATCACCGCTGTTTGTGTTATTTTCTTAATCAAGTATTATGGTATTTTCCGAAATGGCCTCATGGAAACGAGGTGAAAATAGTGTATTACTCCAAAATGGCTAAGCACATTGTTCTTCGCCGATCGATGGGTATTTTTGTTCAGGCTGTGAGAAAGGAAAAGCTAATCGAACGGTTTAAGATGAGAAACCTCCGAAATGAGTCATCGAATGATCATATTTTTTAATACCGGGAGACATTAGCCTGGTAAGATGTGTTGCCAAGTCATACGATGAGCGGATATTGCATTGTGCGCAACGAAAACAAAACTTGTTTTCCGGTCACGCACACAATTCTTTACTACATATTTCCCCGGTAATCTGTCGCGTAGTCGTCTGTGGTTTGGTCATCGCGATTGCCTCTGAATGAGAAGATACCGAGTTCCGGAATCCTACTTGGGCTGCGTTCAATGAAAAGTAGCTGAAAGTTTGCAAGAGGCAAAAATATCTTTCTAGGCTATGTCCCTGCAAAGGTTGAACTTACAAGATAAACGATTTAAAAGCATTCGATTCTTTGATAAATCGTACCGGGTATTCATGATTTCTGTATTTAATTTAACTTTAATTTTGCATTTACTTGTTCATTCACTCTTTTGGAGAGGTGCTACATACCACGTGCTTCGATTTAAAGCAGACTTGAAGTAGCTGCTTTGCCTTTGTACATCCGCCACCTTACCCTCGCAAAAAAATAGGGGAGGAGGGGGATGAAAACAGGCTAGTAGCTGCTATACTTGTGTTTACGAGAAAGTGATCTCCTAGTAATATCACGAAATGTGGATGACCTTTTTAATTAAATTGTTAAAGCAAGTTTCTTCCTTTTTTCTGCTTTTATATAAAATAGACGTCTCAGCCTTTTCTCTGTAATTCGGTTCTTGGTACCCGGTCACGTCTATGTTGATGCACACAACAAACTTTTGCGTATCGAAACCTGCATTTCTTCCTTGGAATCTAGTCATTAACAATCACAGATAACTATACAGCTTTTCTAACTACATCACAACTATTTTCTAATTTAAAAAAGCCGATCATAGTTTCGATATCAAATTTTGTAAAACTAGAACAAAACTATATTCTTCACAAGATGGCAATGGACATGATCGCCAACATGGCTAGTAAAACAAAGGATATAAGACCATTATAAAGAAACAAGCTGTTTAACAATTACATGTAGGCTATTTGTTTGCTGTGAAAATGGTACAAGCATGAGGCTATTTGTTCCCGGCTTTGCCAATGTTTTTACTTTGTCTTCAGAGGATTCCAATATCACGTCTATGTTATTTGTCGAGTTATTTTCTTTATCGCTGTCATCTTCAGAGTAGTTCTCAATGAAGTACCTGCTTATTAAATAATTAGTATTTTGACTTGTATCGCTTTCAATAGTTGCGTCCATGTCAGTTACATTTGAGTTTCATTCAGTTCACAAACTACCCGTTTTGAAGCTGACGCTCGATATCGTCAAGAGAAAATGAGGGGACAGAGAGGGAGGCTCCCGGTCCAGCCCTTGGGATATGTCATGTCCACGAAAGTTATTTTTAGACGAGCGAAAGTCTGTCTTCCGAGAAGTCTGCATGCATTTTGAAAAGACATGATGAATATTTATTCATCAGCCTTCCACGTGCGCCGCCATTTTCTCTTTTCACTAAGAACCTGAGAGTGAGACAAGACTGTATGCGGACTTCCGCTCGTCTAAAAATAACTTTCGTGGACATGACATATCCCGGCCAACGCCCTGAGACTCCCTCTCTGTCCTCTCATTTTCTCTTGATATCGTTTATTGTGGGTCTACCGCGAAAAGCGTGTGCATCGATCTTCAGTAATCCAGGCAACGCAGTCCACCACAAAACAGTGCCCTCGATGATGTTATGCTTTGCACTTTTGCTTTAACCAATGTAAACAGCACCAAGTGCCTTCTATTGTGCATTGGCCAATCAAAACACCGCTTCGTGCTTTCTATTGTGCATTTTCTGCACAGGAAAAAAAAGACTAAAATCTAACACGTTTTATGACTCGGTGCCCTTACGGGCCCGAGTAATTATTACTCCTTGTGCCGTCAAGCTTTTCTACGGTCATAAAACTTTGCAATTGAATTGTTTTCACTGGTCTCGAAAATATGTTCAAAGATCATTGTTTCAGAAGCAGCAGATCACAGCTTCACGAATTGCTTTTCGGGCCCAAAATGTTTTGGAGGCTTTTGAGAAACAAACCCCAGCTGTGTTTGTCTAAAAGCATTATCCTCAAAGTAAAGCGGATGCAAGACTTAAATAGGTTTTTTTCACTGTTCTGGCCACAACAGGACTCAGGAGCCATCTCGGTCAGTTTAACGTGATGGAGGCATCCGTCTGTCTCGCGAGACAATGGAGTATGCGCTGTAGAGTTGCAGCGCCTGCTGTGGCTGAAGAGCCCGATGGCTATTTCTGCCTTTTTAGAGACATCACTGCCAAGCCGGCCACTTCTGCTGGACAGAACATCACACCCACAACACCGGGGTCTTCATCCTCTACTCTTCTCGAATAGTGTGTGTGTTCTTTAACTTATGAACATAGAAGATGATTTTGAGACGGCGGCAACGGTTTATACTCGTTACCTATAGTCTAACCATTTACGATCCTGAGTGTTGTTCCGGCCGGAGTTCCAACCCGCGACTTCCCACGTGACAGCCGGATGCTCAACCCACTGAGCAACCGGTGCGCAGTGGCTGGACACCATTGCACACTGTATGCTATTCAAATGTCCAAAAGATGTTTAATAATGGTTTATCTTCTTCTTTTTCTTCTTCTTAATATTATTATCAACTCGAGTCGATCCGTCGAGATATGCGTGTGTTATCTTTGTCACTTGCGACCTGACTGACGGTGTGACAGATCGAGGTTCGAAAAGACGGGTTGAATCGCGGCCGGACAGACTGTCTGTCTTTCGTGCGACCTGGCTTCCGGTGACACGACCTGTGGTCAACTCGACCCGACT
>OX421445.1:39349399-39371899 GCA_949126865.1 Montipora capitata | reverse complement strand
ATGAAAAATATAACAAAGTGAGACCCTTCGAGGGTTTTCAATTTTTATGTTCAAACCTCTCAAAAAACTACCTTTCACCTGTACTACTAAGTTGTGTTATAGTTTATTTCTTAGTTCAATTTGTAAATACTCTTTCTGATATTTTAAAATTGTGAATTGTTATTAGTTTTCTCTAGTGTTAGCTTTTACACGACCCCACAATCGTGTAGCTTTGAAATTTTCATCGTGTATAAATAAAGGTGGTATGTGTGTTAGTATCGCGGGAGAGCAGGAAGCATGACGAGAATCTCAAAGAGCAGGTCTGAGAAAGGACTGTTGTTGGTTACATTAGGGACTTACGATCTACGACGCGCGGTCGTCAACGAGAACGCCACGAAACAACAATATCATTGGCTAAAAGAGGAAAAGTAATCGTGCTGCACGTTCGGCAGGCATTTAGCACAAAGTCATGCGGTACACTGCACAACAACGACGTGATATCACCAAATTTGAGGATTTTTGACAACGCGAGCGCACAAATGTGGATCTATAATTCTCTATTTTTACTCTGAAACTGCTCGTACCAATTTACTTTTAGGATACTTCGCCCACATTGTAGGACGCGAACGAGATGGCCTAACCGCGAGAAACTTACAATATTGCAAAGTTATGTTTTGAGGTGACGTTTTCGTCGACGTCGCCGTCGTAGATCGTAAAGTCCCTGTTAAATGGAGTGACGTTTCAACAACCTGAGCGGAAGTCATCTTCAGAGTCAAGTGCCTTGTGATTTTCTTGAGTCACTCTGGGGATAACTTCAGATTTATAAAGTTTTGATACGACTCCAGCCTTCACACCATTTGCTATTTTACAAGACTCTCAATCACATCCACACTGTTATGACGTTGCCAATATGCTACTTACAACATTTTTGAACTGATATTGTCTTGATTCAATGGTAGTACAAAAATTATATACATGCTCACAGAACGCTGCCAATAAATGTTAACATCACGATAAACAATCCATTTGATTGTTGATTGCATAATTGGATCCTCCATGGCAACTTTAAGACTCTTCAGAACCGTTCATAAAACATTCAGCTTGAAGACTGCGTTCTTGAGTTCCGAGTGAGGATGCAGCAGCCAGCAATTCACCACACCTTGACAATAATAAAACTGGTTTATAAGTGCATTACTACATGTATAATATACTACTGAGCGGTTAAAATCGAGCATCTACAGGAATTCTGCTATTTCTTTTTCTTTACATCTGGTTATCTTTCCACTCATTCTCAACCAATCAAATAGGTGATTGCCCACACGCATGCCCGAAAGAAATGGCGCTTGATTTGCGCGGTAAAAAAGTGAGAACCAAAGAGATGCCTAGTGTAAAACTCCTGTGTGCAAGATCACTGTTATCCGGTATGATAATCGGTGTTCAAAAAGGGCTAGGTCCCTCTATCAACTCACATATCACTCACTAGCAAGTTTTCGAATGGTGGGATTCCAAAGTTTGACGACAGAGTACAAGGCAGAATTTCTCATTGCATTGTCCTTAAAGGAACCACCGACTATAAACGTTTAGGGTTGGACAATCACACGATTTCATTACTCAGATTCTAGGGCATCCGGAAAGTCGTTGCCCGCAATGCAAGTTTTTTTTAGCAATACGGTCATTAACACAATATTTGACAAATATCGAATGAACAGCGTTGAAACTCAAGGGAGTGGCTCTTAACTACACAAACGTTGCTATGCACTCCTTCAAAGTCATTTCTCGAGTCCCTTTAACTCTACAGTTATCCTTTTTTGCTAAGTGTGTTCCATTTAACATTTCTTTGTCTGGTTCGACTCACAACCATATTTGGTAATCACGTGACGGAAACAGAAAATGCCTAAAAACTCAGCGAGTTAACTATGTTTTCCACAAATTTTTAATGCAACAGTATGAGATCATTCTAACACAAAATCTGCAGCATAGTTCTGAAAAAAATTATGACGTCATAAGGCCCTCCTTTGATATCCTTTTCAAAAATATCAGTTCTATTTTTTGTCCAAATATAAAGTCTATGCTACAGTTTATGAAAAATGATCAGACAGGTCCCATCCAGTGAAAAAACCGCTTCTTCCTTTCGTTTCCTGAGAGTTGCGCATGCGTCTTCTGATTGAAGTGATGTCAAATTTACATTTTAAAAGGTACTTCAAAGAACTACTCATGCAATCTTTTTGTGGGGCTCTTGACTAAAAAGTGTCCTCAACAACTATTGTCTTTCTGTAATTACGAGCCACCCCTCCCCCCTCCCTCCCTTACATAGTTGGGCTGGTTTGCACGTGACAGATAACAACTGAATTGAAAGACAAATGCTGCGCAGAAAAAGATGAAGCAAAGCCACCTGTCATGAAGCAACCTATAAATCTATATTCTCACCTTTTCTGTTCTTGAATTTCAGATTCAACAGTTTTGGAAAGTCCATCCATTTCTGTGGCAAACGTCTGTATCTAAATGATTATGACAACAGAAATCCCCGCACATTATACTCCTACCAATTACCCTTATTGGTCAGATTTAACAAATATTGACATTGGATCCTTAGGAAAAGAACCTGGGAAATTCTTATTTTTGTTTCTTTGTTTCTTCTTTTCCAAACTCATTAGGGTCATCATCGACCCCTCTCTGAAAGCAGTTGGATGATAAATATGGGTAATCAAATGGTGACGAGTGAAATTTGGGAATAATTTGATGAGTGTTTTGTCCAACATCAAATAATTTCTGGAGCCTTTAGGCGAGGGAAATTATTTGATTTTGGACAAAACACGAGTGAAATTATTCCCTAATTTCATAAGTATATCGATTAGTTATTCATATCATGGGTGACAAATACGTTCATAAGACGCCATTTTGGCACTGTAGGAAAAGTTGCCATGGCAACATTCTAATTTCACATGTGAAATTATAAATTAACTCTGAAATTTTGCGCCAAAAGTATGGAACAAAGCTGTGTTACAGATAACACAGATGCAGTCAATTCTTTCCACCCGGCTCTAAAATACACCTGGCAAATTTCCGAAAATTCACTAGCTTTCCTCGACATTAAACTTTCAATCAATGGCAACAGTTTATCTACCAGCGTGCACTACAAACCAACGGACTCTCATAACTATTTATTACATTCGTCCTCTCATCCACAACACGTAAAAAATGCCATTCCATTCTCTCAGTTTCTTAGACTGAGGCGCCTTTGTAGTAACGACTCCGATTTTAACAACAAATGCGGGGAAATGTGCCAGTTTTTCAAAAACGGGGCTACCCAGACTCCGCTGTCACCACAGGCAAACATCGTGCCCAAGAAATCGATCGAGATACCGCACTACAATCATCATAGAACGAAGAAACCAACAGAATTCCATTCACCCTCACCTATCATCCACAAAATCTTGTAGACAAAAATGTAATTCTCAAAAACTTCAAAATTCTCCGCAAAGATCCCGAAACTAAACACATCTTTTCTCTACCACCACTTATTTCATTCAAACGCGACAAAAACATAGGCACCTTTCTAGTTAGGAGCGCTTTCAAGTCAGACAACCAACCAGGAACTTTCAAATGTACACGCACACGATGCAAAACTTGTCCCTTTATTTCTAACATGGTTAAGATCTCAGGACCTAATCGATCTGCTAACATCACTGACCACTTTACATGCATCTCCGCAAACGTCATCTACTGCATAACCTGAACACTATGCAAAAAGATCTACATAGGCGAAACAGGGAGAAGATTGGCGGACCGCTTTCGCGAACACCTACGAGATGTAGAAAAAAACGACACAGATGCCTCAAAACCAGTCGCATGCCATTTTAATCTTCCTAATCGCTCCCACCACAACATGACTATTTGCGGCCTATCCTTACACCACGGAAACACAGAAAGCCGTAAAAATCTCGAAAAAAAAATTCATTTTTCAACTGGGCACACTCTATCCACAAGGAATCAATGAACGCCTCTCATTACAAATTCACGTCATCCTATTTCTACCAATAGCAAAGCTCCTCCGCACACATATAAACCTACAACAACCACAATTCCTCTATTCGCTCCGACGAAGGGCTAACGCTCGAAACGTCAGCTTTCCAAATCTTTCATGGTGGTTATTTGACCTTTATCAACTCGTTTGATAAAATCAATTTCAGATAAGAGGTGGGTCTGGGGTCATAAATGTAACAAAGCTCAAGACCTGAATGACAAATCAAGGGATGGACTTTAGGAAACGTATGTAGTCCCAATGGTACCAATGCCAGTTTCACCCCTTCAAGTTCCCCGTGGATACTCTGACTCTAAAACTTCTCTGGAAAGCTTCAAATATTAGAGAGCGAGTGCACTTGCAGGCTCAAGTGACTCCTCTTGTACTTACCTCTCGCTGTTTTAATTTAGTAATCTGATCAATTTCACCCAGTAACCTCTCACTCTTATCAAGTTCGGCAAAGAGTTCATCTGACAGCACAAATGTAAGAAATCAAACGAAACATCTGTTACTGACATGTACTGCACAAACCACTTAATTAAATGTAGCATTCATATTGATTAATTTTATGTCTTACTGGTTATAACTATTACAGTAGTATGCAAATTATCACATGGTCCGTTGAGTCCTTTTCAAAGACTAAATCAGCTAACTCAATGTTCTACCCAATTAAATCTCCAGGGGTTACGATTCTTTCTGTTTGTGACTTGTATTTGCATTGTAATGTGGCATTCACATTTAAATGATATGGAAATACACTCTGGAACAAAACGTTTTATTCTCAAAGGGTATGAATTGGTTACAGCATTGAGTTAGCTGATTTGTCCTATTCAGGATGTCCTGTCAGGATTGTTTGATGCAACTAAAAATGCAAATCTATGTGATGATCATTCTGTGAAGCAATCACTGTTACATGAATTCTATTTCACAAGCTTTAATCAGGGTTAGGAAGAAAGAAAATCAACAAATTAGTGAGCTTAGGGGCCCTTGGGTTTGTTGGCCTGAGGAATAATCTAGCACAGCAGGGAGAAGAGGTATCCATGGAAACTTCACAAACAGAGGCCACCAAATGCACTCATACTTTGCCAGTCAGAGGAATAGTGATTAATGCAAGAAACTTGCAGAGCAGGTGGAAGAAAAGTGAATTTCACAACTCCGTCACTAATTGGCGGTTGGGTGCCTGAGACATACAGGAGGTTCCACTGTTCCACCAGGTGTCAGCTCCTAGATGGCCACTGCTGCCATGGCCGGGAAATCCTAGCAACCCAGCCATGAGCCCCCACACAGCATGGGAGACAGGCACCTTTCACATTGACAAAAAACGGTGGAAACAAAACCAGTGATCACTCACAGCTTCAATTCATTACCCCTAATCTCTCCTGCTGCCTTATCATGTTCATTCATCATACAGTCATGCTATTTGCATTCAGCTTTGAACTAAGAAGAGAATATCATACCATGATTATCAGGGAAAGACACTCCATTGACTGACATGACATGTAGAGTTGTATCCAATGCAGCAGCAAGTCTGTTGTACTCCAGTATTAACTTTGACATATCAGATCCAATTGGCTTCAGTCCCGACATCTGCAATATTGCACAAGTATTGCAAAAATGACACAACTTAATTTCATAATGATGTTAATAATAGTGTAAAAACGTACTTGAAGGTGAATGTGCTGATCCAATTCAGCAATCTTCTTCTTCATTTTCAACTGTAATTCCAGATTGGCGACCTCACGTTGCAGCTTTTCCTTCTCTTGCCACACAGAGTATATCTGAGCCTATTGAATTAACCAATAAAATCAAGTAAAGAAAAAATCTTTTACTTATGCCCCCAAGAGTTGTTGCAAATCATACCCAAAATGGGAATGCACGATTTCATCCTGTTGCCCCAAATGTTTTCTTAGAATGACATGCAACTGTTCTTCACAGAAATTTGATAACTGTTTATTGCTCCAAAAGTTTAGTATCAGGTATGTATATGGCTCGATCCCCCACGATCCATTATTCTTGATGAATCTATTATGATTTCAACAGGAAACTGTTTTGACCATTTAGACAACTTTTTCTTTTTGCAAGGAGAATGGCCCTCATCTAACCCTGTTTGTTACTCTTTTTGTTTGTTGTTCAAATATGCCAACCACTGGAACAATACAGTCTTTTGTTGGCACATAAACAACAACAGGTGGCATCGCTATTAGCTCCTAGGTACTGCAAACCCTTGTCAATCACTTAAAAAGTTGGGCATCTGTTTAAAGTGGTACTACGACCAAAAAAAAATTTTGTTTTTCCTTTGGATTTCAAAACTATGTTAACTAAACACTAACTCACCCAAGTTTTAAGTTCTGATTTTAAAAAGACACCTGTTTATTTTAGCTAGAATTTTCTCATTTATTGGTCCGCCATTACTAACTTCAAAATCTTGAGAGAGCTGGGTCGAGGAGAAAATGACGTCAAACACTCACTAGTTTAAGAATGCAATGCGTGTGTACGTGGCCTAATTAATATGCAGCATGGGAGTTTCGGGCTTTCAGACTTTTCAACCCGTGTTTTGCATATATAATAAATTGCGTTTACACGCTGAAATTTTAAGCTAGTGAGTAAATGACGTCATTTTCTCTAGATCCAACCCTCTGAGGTCCAATCGGCCAGTTTTGAACGTGAGTAATGGCGGACCATGAAATCCAAAACTTACACTCAAAATAAACAGCCTTTGGATAAAACTCAAAGCTCAAAATTTTGCCAGTTAGGTGTTAAGCGAACACGCTTTCAAAATCTGAAGAAAAAAAGGAAATGATTTTTTGATCATAGTACCACTTTAACATTCAAACATTTCTAAACATTACAGAGATGGCATACTGAGTATAGAATACCTGTGCATCTTTCTCCTTTTGAGCAAAGGAATGTTTCAGCTGCAAGAAAACAATAAAAAATTATGAAGTATAATGAAATTATTTAATTGCCAACAACTCAGTGAAATAGAGACAGTAATGAACAGAACATTTGCAGGAAATAAAATTATTGAAAATTTAATTAATTAACAGCAAACTGCTCTCTTGGAACATTTGATATTTTTGGTTAGATCATTTTATTTACAGACATTTAACAGAAAATTGTTGGGTGAAAAACAACAATACAATACAATACATACTTAACTGGCCTCTCCCCATAGGGGCTTTTCAGGGCCAATGCAACTTACTCACGACAGAAACAGCGGTTAAGAATCCAAACTGACCGGAGACAAGCAAGTTGGCTATTTTACAAGTGCAGCTGAGAAGTTGAACCAGGGACTACCAGGAACAAACTGAACCAGTGACCAGAACGTGTCTTGAATCCGGGATCCCCGGATCTCAAGGCAGGCACCCTAACCACTGGGCTGCACTGCCTCCTCCTTCCTATGACAGTGATGAAAGAGTAAAATTTGATGAACTGTATTTCATCAAAGAAAATGATACAAATGCCATGATACAGTACAGCAATGCATAGACGAATGTCCTCTCATCATTCACAGAAAAATCGGAAAAAAATGTTACCCTCGAATATAAAAAGGAAGCTTGAACAACTCTTGAGTACTGAAGTTCAAGCTGACATTGTGAGACATCAGGATCCTCTGATGCTGTATGGACAACCTAAGTTTAAAATAAATTACAATGTACCACATAATTAAAACTTAAATCAGAGGTTATAAGGTAACAACTGCTACAGTGCATAGTAAAATAATTACTACTCATGGTGGCAGTGGAAGTTAATTATTACATTAATGATAATGATAATGATAATGATAATGATAATGATAATAATAATAATAATAATAACAACAACAACAAAAATAATAATAATAGGGAACACAATGTGGATGCTGTAGACAAGTGGTACGAACATGATCCTAAAACAGTAGTAGAAAAAGACGACAACACTATCCTCTATGACATGCCCATCCAGACAGATAGAGCAACAACAGCAAACCAACCAGACATCGTAATCAAGAATAAGTGGGAAAACAAATGTACCCTTATTGAAGTACCCTGCAAGCAGAGTCTCCTTCGATCTTCCTAGATAAGTTGGGAAGAGGAAAATCTTCCGACTTAGCTAGGAAGATCGAAGGAGACTCTGCTCGCAGGGTATTATTGAAGTGGCCATACAATCTGATAAACACCTCCATTAAAGTATCAGAGAAACTGTCCAAATACAAAGACCCAGAAATAGAAATAGCTTGCATGTAGCAGATGAGGACAGTGGTAATTCCTATTGTTGTAGGTGCCATTGGAGTCATTAAGAAAGGCACTGAAAATCCCAGGCAATAACAACCGACAGGAAATCCAAAACACAGCACCTCTGGGAACAGCACACATTCTGAGAAAGGTTCTTTCAATCAAGTAAATCGAACAAACACTCCTCTAGTGCCTTAGAACCATGGTTTGGTTCTGGCCCTAGAAGGCAAAACATACACTTGTACATGTAGACAAATTGAAATACAATAGTAATAATAATAATAATAATAATAATAATAATAATAATAATAATAATAATAATAATAATAATAATAATAATGATAATGATAATGATAATGATAATAATTAATAATAATAATAATAATAATAATAATAATAATAATAATAATAATAATAATAATAGAATCTGAATTTCAAGCTCATAATAATTATTGCCACCCTCAAGAACTCTATCAATAATATTAAAGAGACAACAAATCAGATCAGATTGATCGCTAGTAATAGAACTCAATGTTGTACCCATTTTGCATTTTAATGTAGCATTCACACTTGAATGATATGGAAATACTTGGGACAAAAGGTTTTATTCATGAAGGGTCGGAATTGGGTATAACATTGAGTTAGCTTATTTGGTCTATTCAAAAAAGGATAAAAACCTTCTGGAGCAGAATAGAGAACTAACACACTCAAACCCCACAAGACACCCCTAACTTCAATGGTCACTAACTTACAAACTCCCTAAAGTAATGTCATTAACTACAGTTCAATCTTGAGCACTTTACCCCTCTGTTTTAAACGAATTTGAGGCTACAACCAAAGCTACCTGGGCCAGAAAAAAAGGCAACAGCAGAACACCTTTAGACTCAAAATTAATATACCAATCACAATCTAAGCTATGCCTGTGTCAATTAACCATAACATGGATGCCCAGTATCAAAGGTGTTCCCGCCAAAAAATGCGGCTTGCACCACAGACTTTCACACTGGGGCACAGATGGGTTACCATATTTTCTTACCAACGGTGCTGTGCTATGATCTTGTGATGATCAGACTCATAAGTTGTCAAATTGAGAAATCACAAAATTGTAAATAATTTGATAACAGTCGATCCTACCTTCTTTGGAACTGGAGGCTTGGCGCCCAATGTTTGGTGAGCAGCTTGAGATGAACCTGGAAAATCACAGATGAAAACTATTGACAACATTATTGACAAATCTAAGATTCCTAGTCAACACCCACCAAGTACCTCTGAGTCAGTATAATTAAATGAGGAAGGTCCAGCGTAATAAAAACTTAATCTTTAAGAGCACTTAACACTCAACCTTGAAAACTGGGGGTGACACTTGGTTGGCTGGGAATATAGCTGCTATGATCTCATTCTCATCATTCCAGGTTGTTTAAAAAGAGATAATTCTAAGGATTCAAAAATTGATACAATTATTGCTAATGATAGTTAAAAGGGACCATTTTATGTTCTCTATGGCTTACTGGACAATTGGGATTTCTGAACATTCTTTTGTACTTTGGTCTTGTCACGAGAAGCCTTTCTAATTGCACTGGCCCCTGCACCAACTGTTACTGCTGTAGCAATTCCTTGGGGTAAGATAGGTGTTGGAGCAGCAGCCATGTGGGCGAGAGGTTCAGCACCAACCATACCATCAGCAGGAGTTGATGTCACTATCATCTTTTGCTGTGTTGTATGTGGTACAAAGGGTGTAATAGCATCTAGATTCAGAGAGCTGTCGGCAGAATGCGTGAGAAGTACAGATTGATGCTTTGATTTCAAAGAAGCGGCAGGTGTTTTCATGACTTTCTTTGGTGGAGGAGGTACCTTCAACAGAAAGAAATGATGGATGTTTCAAATTTAACATGATTTTGCAATTGTTCTGAGCCAAATTCAATTTAACCTGTAGTTATGTTAAAGAGTTTTTTTATTACCTTTACTTGTCTTGTGACCTTGGTTTTTTCCATGTATCTGGATGGAACAATACGTGCTGAAAATAACAGGTGGAAGTCACAAGAATTATCCATAATAAGAAATAAGTTGGATGGTATTAAAACAATCAGAGTACATAGTTTTCTCGAAAATAAAACAAACCAGTTTTCTGCTTCTTTTTCTTTTGCTTCAATCCATGCTTTTCCTCGCTAGGTAAACTTACAGGAAAAAAATCAAAACAGTATTAAAAAATGAATAATAAATTATGATAAACATTACAATACATTAATTTTTTGGGGTTGGGGTGCATCTATTACAACAGCTCTTGATTCAGTGATTGATTCAGAAAACAATGAGCACAAAAATATACAACAGAAACAATGAAGCCTAATCTTAAGCACAATTAGAGCTGTCCTACTCTAAACCAATTATGATATTAGTGGTTGAATTTTTTGAAAGGGAAATAAAAAAAAATAATTCAAATACACAAAACACATAAGACAGAAAAACTTTGAAGACTTAAAATTCAAGAAACAGGGTTTGTGCAATGGTGAGAGCACCTTCCTCCAGTGTGTCAGTGTAGGTTCCATTCTGGGATTCCATGTCATACTGTAATTATGTGGGTTGGATTTGTTTGAGAGTATTTTTCTCTGAGTAATAGGGTTTTCCCCTATCATCAAAGATCATGTTGGATTTGATCTAGATTTAGCCAACAGTCTTTTGCAATGGTTATGTACATCACTGTGCCTGGCTATCTTATTTTTGAGAATTACATGAACGATGTTATCATTATCATTAGAGTCTAAAGTAAAATGATGCTTTAACATTAGCTAATCACAAGGTGCCAGTACGTTGCTGTGGAGAGCACTTTAGTTAGCTTTTTTAGAGAATGCTTTCCTCCTAATTTTCTTAAAAGGTTGTCATTTTTAATAATTATTAATATCATTATTGTAATGCAGCCAATGGCTTGTCAACCTTAACACTGCAGCAGTTGAAAGTAAGTTTTGATTTGACTTATTATAATTTACATGCTTACATGGACACATCCCCTTCACCGGCTTGTGAACCATCACCTTAAACAGAGTGAAACAACATCATTTCTTTTTTAAAAATCTATGTGATGCCAAGTCTTGGACCAGTTAATTCTAGTTAATTCACCTAGAAACTAGTCCAGACTCAAACAATAGCCATTGCCATTCAATTTACATCTAATGTCTAAAGATTAGACAAAATAGTACTTATACAGGTATAATCAAAATAATAAAGCATTTCTGCATGTCAATTGTGTGTGCTTGCAATGGCACTGAAAATACCAATAACTATTGTCCCACAAGAAATTCAGCTACTTTTTAACATTAAAATTAATGCTAACTGGTTGTGTCACAGGTGATTTGCTGGAAGCCACAATGTACAGTCTACTCTCTCTAAGACGGACACCATCGGGACCGGCCTCAGCTGCCCGTCTTAGAGAGGTGTCTGGCTTATAGAGAGTCGATGTAACATGACCCCAGGAATTTTGAGATAATAATGCTGAACCTGTGCACAGTGAATACGTGTTTGTTTAAAAGTTTGTTTTAAGTTATTTACTTGAACGAAACCTACCTGTTTTAGATTACAATACAATTCCATTGTCACCTCCAAGTTATTTTTTGAATGGGACAATGACTGATTTAATTTAAACTTGTACTGTATGTATTCTGGTGACAAGATAAGAGCTGTCAATTAAACGTCTGGTGTTAAAAAGAGTCACGTTCAAGAATTTTTCTTCCCTAAATCGTAATTTGTGATCACATTCAGCACATCACAAGTGTCCGTTGACGATTTCAAAGTGTCTGTTGTCCGTCTTATAGAGAGTTTGGTTATAGTAAAATGACTAAAAAACGGCCGGGACCAGCACCAGGTGTCCATCCTATAGAGGTGTCTGTCTTACCGAGGTATCCGTTAAGAGAGAGTTGACTGTGTTTGTTTGTAATCCTCAGAAACAAAAAAACTGTTGTCCTTTTGTGGGCCTGGATTACATGGGAATAAAGATAACACCTTGAAAATTACGAATGGATTTCTCACTGATAATAATTTTAAATAAAATACTAATAATAAAAATCAGCAATAGTAGATTAGAATGACATTTCAATGACACACCATTTTCAAATTCGTGAAACTAGAGTCGGATCTCATTAGATAATAAAAAGCCTCTGGGCAAATTTGCACAAGGAATGCACATTGCACAAAGTTGAAAATGATGAGTGTGTCATTGAAACGTGATTCCAACCTTCTAATCGTCCACTAATTACTTTGTTATGGGAATCATACTTTAGTTGGTATAAACTTACGCTGATTAAGTAAAATTATTATGCATGGTTACTTACTTTGAGAAAAGTCAAAAAGTTGTTGCTTTATTTCAGATGCAGGCAAGTTAGCTGACAGTGGTGGAGCATGATAGCCTTCCTCTCCTAAAAAGCTTTTGAACTGAGTTGTAGTTTTACCAATGCATTTTTTATCTGTTTTCTCTTCTGTGTCTTGACTGTTATGACCCAGAAGGCTATCATCAATGGGGTGTTCACTTGTTAAGTCATCTGGCAAATGTTCATCATCCAGACTGTCTGCAACAAATGTTACAAAATTATTTATTGTGCATGACTTTGCTCTTGACTTACCAAAGGGAATGATGAAACCAGGTACTCACAAAAGAGCTTGTAATGAAATAGTCAATTACAGCTATGTACTGTATAATAAAAATAGGTATCAGGCAAAACAACAGCCCAAGAGATGATCAAGTGGCAACATGTGATGCAGCTTTATCAAAAGGACAATGTGGCATTCTATCAATGGGTGAGGGTACATACATATACCATGTAGTGGTGGAGATGGACAACGTGAAACTGGCAGTTAAAAAATCTAGGCTTTGTACAGTTTTGTGGGTACTGTAGAAAACCAAATTCATGGAAAACATCAGTTTTCCTTGAGTAGTGTCACCCTCAAAGACAAGACTGAGATATTTATAAGTAAGAGACTAAATCATACGTTTTTTAGCAATAAGTCAAAGCAAAAGGCTGCAGTTAGCGTATACTCTTGCCACAAAAGGTATTCTGGCCAATTTCAATCTTGATAAACAACAAAACTTGTTTCTCGTCAGGTTACATGCTTTCCCCAAGAAATGCTGCTGGCTTTACTAGTACATTAATTTCAACGATTCACACCTCAGAGAACCTCATTGACGCATAAGGTGAACCATGCCAGATCAGACTAGTTGTAGACCGGTATAAAAGTCTAACTCTCCATGGCACCATGAGCTAAACCTCTGGCCAGCATCGTGCTAACCCAGACGTATTTTCGGGGTTTCTCTCCTCTGAAAAAATACAGAAATACCTCTGCGTTCACAGGCTACCTTATCTCCCCAGCACTATGAATTGACTCCACCAGCATGTGCTGGATCAGACAATAACAAAGCTTGGGGAAGTCACTGTGAGATTTAACCAAAGCGTGTACCGAGAGGTGAACCCAAATTTATTAAACTTGACGACAACAAAACCTCAAAAGGGAGGTAAGAAGTAAAGGTACTCCTTACAGTAAACCAAAGAACTCAAAGAGTGATACTTTGGACTTAACTGGAGCTTTTTATTGTTGCTTTTTGCCAATCCAGACAATGGATACAACTGTAAGCAGACAGTATTAAAAACAAGGATAAAGGATCTCAGTTCGAATCGTCAGATTATAGAATATTATAGGAGTCCATTCATGTTTTGTTTGTGTTGCATAATGTTTACGAAATAACATGACAAACAGAGGATGACTCTAACAGGTCACGCTCCATTAACTATGTTTTACAATGCTGTCGTAAAACTTTAAAACATGGTCATAGATTTTGCTGATTCTTCCACTACCCCATGAAGACACTGTTCACAGCAAATATATGAAATAAAAAGGGGGGAGGGGGGGGGGGGTCACTGTACCTGTCAGGACAAACTAGCCATTCCTTGACAGATTAGGCTTGGCATCAATGAAAATCAGCCATTTTGATCAATGTGCCTGCGCTACTGCACACGCCAATGATGCAAGAAATTATGCACAGTAGCACAATGCAGAACCAGGGAATCACCTTAAACAAATCACCACATGGTAGAAATATCTAAACCAACTTTACATTTAAAGAAAAAGTCCATTGCAAATATTCTAAGTAGAAGCTACTAAATTAAAGTTCAAGGTTGACTAAGACTCGCTGTTAAATTAGCCTGCTCTCAGGTGGTAGATATCGGTAAGAGTTGCATGCTAGATATTCCCATTAATTTTATTAGACTCCATATTCTTGTAAGCAAGTGGGATACATGTAGGCCTGGACAGTGTGAAAAAAACGAGGGGGTGGGGTCACCCCACCCAGACCACACACTTCCAATGTGTAGTCTGATAGAGTCATGTTTTGCAATATATCTAACACCTGAGAGCAGGCTAATTTATTAAATTATATATTGTATGACAGTTCCATGACACTGTGAACAATTGGACCACCTTTGAGCCGTGACAATAATTATTGACAAGGTACATATGTTATAGATAACAGCAGCATCTGAAGTGGCTCTGAAGTGGCCCATGTCTGAGTTGAACCAACTCGTTAGTGAATAAACTCATTTTCTACATGTATCAAAATGAATCACATGTTTTTGTCATTGATAGCAAATAAATTTTGACTGCAATAGTGTACATGTAAATTATTAGTGTAAAGTCAAAGCTGGATAAATGGTTGCAAACCTGGACTAAGATGCAATGTAGAAGATGCTTTTGTCTTTGTACTGGAATTCAGAAGATTAACACTTGGTACAGTTGAAACTTTCACCCTTCGTCCCTCATCTAAATGACCAGTTATGCCAAGTCTATCATCTGATTTCTCAAAAACAACTGATTTTTCTAATCTATTTCTTCCCGTGCTTTGAGGTGAATGGCAGACAACTCTCACAGGGGAGTTAATAATGCTAGTAACAACTGGAACTTCAGCAAGATCAGGACTCTTGCGCGGACCAGATGCATCAACTAACAGAACTGGTGAGGTCTGTTGATGTTCCTTGTTGATGGGAAGACTTTGATCAGGAATGTGCCTACAGTACAAGAGATAACAATGAGAACCTCAGCCTACATACAATTGCAGAGGTGGGAGATGGGAATGATTACCAATACACCTTACAAGGTGTACAGCACAGTGCATTCCAACATGGTCAACTATCCAACAGGAGTTTCTGTGACAGGATCCAGTGTTTCAAGTTGGTCTTTACAACTAATCTTGTAGCAGTTTTGTATGTGAAAGAAAATGTTAGAAAGGTCCTACTAAATCTTCCTTTCCCAACTCCCTTGAAAAAACCCAGGAGCAGGGGCAGCTCAGATCAGAAAAACGTGGTTTAGGTGAATGTAACTGAGGCTAACTCAACGTAATTATTTTATTGGTTTCATTTCTCCTTTTTGGACGTTTGTACCATAACTTACTTGAAAAGAAGGCCAACAATGCCCCCTTTCCCCACCCCACCTGGCACAATAATTTTGTTATTGTTCAAGAAGATGTACAAATAATTCATCCCTATATCAATACTGTTTTGGAGGAAGGGGGAGCCAAAATATTAAGATTTACTTATGCAAGAAACGTTTTCTAGATATGAATGAGAAATGGAAATATTCAACATTTTCAACAAGGATTGTAGTTTCCACAATGTCATAAATAAGCAACATGTAAACAGAAGGCAATTAATAACATCTAAAGTCTGTTCGTGACAAACGAATCTATATTCCTGTAAACACTACCAGAGTCAAACATGAAAATGAAGACTATATAAAAGACACTAACATTAGGCAACAGGGCCACGGAGTATGTTTGAAAGTGGGGGGAGGGAGGGGGGGGGGGGGTGGGCTAGGTTTTGGTATGGATCATGGAATTATGAGGGGAGGGGGAAAGGTTTAGGAGAAAACAACACAGTAGGAAAAAAGTGGGGGGGGGGGGGTATAGCTCCCTCTCTGCAGCACCAGTGCAAGAACAAGCATGCAAAGATTTTAGATCAATGCAGTCATGAACATTGCTTAAGCGGTAACAAAAGGACAGCCCAAATAATTCTGGCTTGAATGGGACCTGAACCCATGAACTCTGCAGCAATGTCGGTGCAATGCTTTGCCAGTTGAGCTATCAAGCCAAATGGGAGCTATTCATTTTGGGAATTCATGTCTGAAAATTTTGGCTTTCCTTTCATTACTGCGGGGATATTCAGGCTTTCATTTGACTAGCCTGCAAGTGGAGGTTGCAGAGTGGGGGTTGGGGAAATAAAGAGAGCTTACAAGAGGCTCAAAGAAATTTTCATTCTGTCCCAAGTACACTAAGTGGCTTCTCAGGTGCCAAGCTTAATTGTACTGGAAATATGAGAAAAAAACAAATTTTCCGGGGAGCATGTGATTGTGCAGAAATGTCAAGGAATACTCTGAAGAAAGTCATCCAGTAAGGAAGCCCATTTCTGAAAATCCAAACAATTATTATCTGTAGGTGATGAAAACTCCCATCGAAGAATCTCAAAGAATGACAAAGATCTTGATGCCTTTCTTGAGTCCATGTCTGCTTTGGCATACAGAATTTCAAGCATTTTGTTTCACAGTGGTGTCACATCAAGATTTTATTCGCCTGAAGAGATTGGTTGTATGTATGTCATCATACTATTTACTATACATGTATGATCTTGGGTATTCAGAGTAGCTTAAGATAAAACTTTGATGCAAAAGCTCAAACAAAAAGGCCTTGGAAAATGGAATTCCTGATGTTTGAGTGACATCGGAACAAATCAGTCAGAAATTGAACATTCTGACATCATGATGTAGAGGGCCATCGGTGCTTATGGGCTTGATCAGGGGGTATTTAGGAGTCTGATGGGAAGATTTTGTCATTCTACATCAGTTTTCATTTTGCAATGCTATGCTCTATTGTCCTAATTAAAGTGCTTGTTGAACACAAAGGGTTGTATTGATTGGGACTTTTGGGGATTGATTTTCTTATTAAAGTCTGGTCCTCATAGACATACTGGCACAACAAGGGGGTGGTGATCTTCTTGCCAAAAGCATTACAGCATTGCAACTGAGACATAAACACACTTACATTGCAAGAAAAACAAATTTAAAGTGTTCACAATTCTCACGTCTACTGAAACTGTTATTATATAATTCCAGAAACAAGTTATTTTCAAGCCTCACATACTCTATGACCTCTATTAAAAAGTCTACTCAATCTTGTTAAAGTTAGAAAGTTATTAATAGAAAACGTTTTTCCTTCCGTGGTGCAGTCAAAAAATATTAATTTTATAATCTTGTCCATACTGTTCACAATTACTTTATTGCATTAAGAGCCCTCAGTGCACATGACAGCAAGGCCATTCATCCTGCTTTGAAGGTTCGTCTTTAAGCGCTGCAGTCCACTGAAAGAGTGCTTCACTGAGAATGATGTTGCCGGGAAGACTGCCAAAATGGACGTGACCTTTGAGAACTCTGCGTTCATTTTATAGAGGCTATTTTTTCGTTCAACACTCAATAACTTCTGTCTCTGTTTTTGTCAATTTCTTCACGTGTACTGTCCAGAGTAAAGAACATTGAAACAAATCTATACACAGGACACACCATTATGTCATATGTGCCAGTCTTGTTGATCCCCTTCTTGACAACAACAAGCCACAGAAGGGTCTGGACCAGTTGAAGTTGATGAAGTTTCTTCCAACACCAGGCCCCAGTTGTTTGAAGGGTGGATAGTGCTATCCACTGGATAAATCACTATCCATTGGATAACTCAATTGGTTTTGCTAGTGTTTATCTGCTGGATAGTGATTTATCTGGTGGATAGCGCTATCCACCTTTTGAACAACAGAGGCCTGATGTTCAGGCCAGATAAAGCCGTTTATGGGCACTCTAGGAGAGCCGAGTTTTAACCAAATATCTAGGGGCATTCCGTTTTCTCTTTGCCCTGTTTCCTCTTCTACACCCCACCCCCTTGAGAGAGCTTCCTCGCAGGCAATGATTTAACTAGAACTTTAATACGCCTGAAGAGAGGATAACAACAATCCAAAACAAATATCTATAGCCATGTTTCTCGTGACGTCACCCATTGTTATTAATATGCCAACCAGAACCTAATTGGCTGTTGAAAAAAATGACTTCTTTTGAATTTGAATATCAAAAGAAATGTGACGTCAGTGTTTGTAAACAAGAAACATCGCTATATTTTAATTTCTGTGACCGTCGATCGCCAAGCTTGGTGAATTCTCAAAAACTGACTGTATCTTACTAACGTGATGCTGCTGATGGCGGAGCTCGCTGAACCATGAATGCTGGGCTCGCTGACAAGAACTCCTTGAACAAGCGATTTCCTAAGCATGAAATCAAAACCAGGAAAAAAGAAAGATATTCATGATATATCAATTCAGTCATCCTAAAAAGAGTAAAAGTTCTAAGATTACCTTGCTTGTGCTGGAGGGCCGGTTTGCGAAGGAGCGGGGTTGTACAAACTCCTCTTCGAACTGGCCGCCATCTTCCAGTCCGTGCTGCGCTGCTCGCAAACCTCGTATCCAGGGAAGAGCGAAGCGCGCGACCTCTGAAATGCGCGGGAGAATGCCCGAAACCGGAAAAACGGGATAAGCTGTGGAACTGCGCATAATCAAAGTTCTCAGGAGAGAATTTCTAAAACAAGCAGGTCTTCCTAATGAAGGCGTTATCCGGACGTGTTCGTATTCTAAAGAATTCAAAGCTCAAACTTCGTAGTGGATCGAAGAAAAGGATCACAATGAGTTCAGACGTGCCTAAACCTAAAAGTGAAGAATTTATTTGTGGCGTAGTGGAAGGTATATAGTGCCTCTTTCATGGCTGCTAATGAACGTCAAGTTGAACAAAAAACAGCTGGAACATTTTTTTCCAGCCATAGATTTAAAAACATCACTTCCTTGTGAAACACTTTGATAATTTTCTTGTCTTTACCACATGACAGGTTTCTACGGTAGGCCTTGGACTTACGAACAGAGGAAAGAGCTATTTCTGAGGTACAGGAAGCCATTTCTTTACCATGCACGAAATAATGGCATGGAGCTACCAGAATCGTATCCCGGTGTACACCAAAATTTCTCGTCAACCTTCCTTGTTATGGCCAATGAATAAGTTATTTTTACTGGATTTATGATGAACGTGACATCAAATTACTTTGGATATCTTCGCTTGAGCCTTGCATGATTGAAAGACCATTAGAAAAGGGAAACTTTATTTTGCTGTTGAGTTTCGATCCTGCGCTGTAGCGTTGCATGTTGAGTTGAATTGATCGAGCAACTTCCAAAATGATGTTGCTGTGCAATAAAGGAAAGTTACTTAGACTTTTATTAACACCATTTTTCATTCCAACGTAAACTATGAATCGAACTTGTTTGCTAAATGAAAGTAACAAAAGCGACACACGTATATTGTGGTCGGACACAATATATGCATGTTACTGGATATAAGTGAAGCAGTGCTGTACATTGTGCAAGTTTGTTTTTAGTTTAAAGTTGAAAATGTGGCATTCAAATAGATTGACTTGGAAGTTGATTGGTGTCAGTTGCAAATCCCGTATACAACAACGTGTTGGAATAGTCCCCCAAAAGTATTTATCAATTCTTTGATTTCACACACGTGATAAGGCGGCCATGTTGGTGCCAAAGCAATAGAAAAATGTAGCTCAAATGTTGCATAATAATAGAGTCAAATTCCCAAAAGGCTATTTCGCTATTGTTCTTTCCACCAACATGGCCGACTTGACGTCAGTATATATGACTTGTCTTTGGGTTTTGGAATTTCAGTGACGAACAGCTGTTCAATGTACCTTAAAAACCTCATTATTTCTGAATTTGCTGATTTGAACAGAGTGGAAATTAAAGCAAGTGTTTTTTTTTAATTCATTTATTCTTTTAATTCAACTGTAATAGGCATGTATTGATGTGCTATTTTATTTAAGATTTGAGTTTTTAGTTCAACCATTTGTTGAAAAGTCCTTGTCATTCATGCTAAAACCATTCCCCAATGACTTTTCAGGCTCCCTTTGCATCTGCTTAAGTTGCTCTCTTAACTGCAGTGGCTATTTTTGCTTAGAGTTGTCCTTGTCTATAGATAGTTAAAAATGAACATTTTTTTTTTTTACTTTCATTCATTAACCTCGTTCAGGACATAGAATGAACTTGAAACTTACCAGTTTTAAAATGGCTTGGTTGCTCAGGTGGTAGAGCTCGGTCTTGGACTTGAATCTCATAATTTTTTGAGGGTTTACTTGAGAAACAAAGGAAACATGCACACATTTTTCACCATTACTGAATCTGCCTGAGAATTCCGAAAGTAATGGCCCCCGTTACTTTCGGATTTAACAGGCTTAAGGGGCCACTACTTTTGGGTAGCCGTTACTTTTGGATACTTAAAAAATGTTTGTAATTCAGTAGCCATCTCACACAAAAAGAACATTGTAACATGTGTTCAAAAGTTCATTATATGTAGTTGTTCAGATTACATGCTGGTTATGCAACCAAACACTTCACTTCCTGAGTGGTAAAGTATAACAGTGTGGTCACCTATCCTGTTTACTTGAATTTGAATTGATGGCAATCATTTCTTTGAAGTCAGTATAGCACTTGATTATTTGTGACATGTTTGAGTGGATTTTGCTTAATCAGATCACTGAAAACAGAGAGGTCTTGTTTGACTTTTCAGTCAAACATTGTAACCTGCTGTTGGAGAAAGAAAGAAGCATGCTCCTCAACCAAAAAGTGAATAGGCATAGCATTAACAGCATTTTTTAAATGGAAAGCTTGTATGGTCAGTGTAATAAGTAGATAAGAGTTCATCTATTTCCTAAAACATTTTGCTTTAATGAGGAGAATGATGAAGAAGTACAAAACATGGTTTTAGCGAACTAGTCCCAGTCCATGACAAGTGAGATGCAGGGATTCCACAATGAACAATGACAACAATAATTATTATTCTCCCCCCAAGTATTTAGTGTTCCTCGTGTAAACGATAGGGGGCAGTAAAGATAAAACAGAAACTTGATTATCTTAATAATATAGGTTCATTGTTCTTTCAGCCCTTTGCTGTTGTAGTCCTGAAGTCTCCATAGTGTCAGGGGGACCTTTGGTCGTTCTGGTTGTGGTGCACATGTAGGTCCCACTGCTGTCTGCTTTGATGTAGGTGTTGGCGGAGTTGGTTTGGCTGCAGTCTGCTGGGTTGTCACTTGTGGGTGGTGTAGGTTCAGTTCCAGTCTGTTGAGGTGGCGGCAGGGCTTGTCAGTGGTGTAATTGGTTGTGGAGGAGGAGGAGTGAAAGTTGGCTTATGTGGTTTTGGTGTGGCATTGAGTCTGAAGTCACTGATGACATGTCTTGATGGTGGCTTATGCACTGAAATGTATTTCCTTGGGATCTTCCAATATTGCGAGTAGTGCTCCTACCTACCCATCAGTGCACAGTACATATTGCTCAGTGTGTCACACCTTGATGATGATGATGCCTGTCTTGTCCTACCCTTATGGGTGTGGACCATTCTGATTCTGGATTCATTCATGGTCACCAACCACAGGGGGAAGCTGCTTTCATGTGCCTGTTCCTTTACGCTTATTCCCTTGGGGCAAGTTTGTCACTCCAGGTAGGGAAATGTTAATAATTGCGGCCAGGGAGGATGGGAATAAAATCCTTGATAGGTCTTCCCAAGATCCACTGGGTGGGCAAGGGATACTTTTGTGCTAGGGTCTGGTGTGTTGTGATATTGGAGAATGGCTGGTGGAAGGCATTTGTGTCAAGGCTACCATGAGGGTCATTGTTGTTGTTAAGAAGCCATTAATTTGATGGTTTTCACCCTTACTTCAGCCCTGCAGTTGTAGTGCGGGAAAGCCACTGATGATACCTGGTGATGTGCTCCCCATTCCACAAGGAACTACTATGTAGATCCCATTGTGAATTCTGGACCATGATCTGTCACACACTCATCAGGGATGCCGTAAGTTGCGAATTTGCGGCTCAGGTAGTCTGTCAGGCGCCTAGAACCTTCATGTGTTCTTGCCTATCGGAGTATTATAGCGACCTTCACATTGGTGCACAAGGATGACTACGAGTACAAGTTCTCAGTTCTGTGCATGTGCATTCCAAAAAATTGTGTTCTTTAACCCATTGACTCCTTACTTTGACGTGCAACATATTGACACCCCTTCCCTGGGGATTTTCCCATTACATGCTGACATGACATATATGTTCAGTAATAACTAACTTGAGGTCACATTTCTACGTAATCTTTACCATGATTTGAATGAAAGGTAGGAGAAGCGGAAAAATA
>OX421445.1:39324399-39341899 GCA_949126865.1 Montipora capitata | reverse complement strand
AGGGGAGCAGTCTCCCTTGGTCAAACTGCAAAGTGCTGTGATGGCAACCTTCTCAGCTTCCCTGCTTACGTTACTTGGAAAGTTAGGCTTCAAGCTTGTTGGCTTAGCCTTGCTTTGACATACTGCCTTAAAGTGGCTCGTTCTTCCACAGAGGTGGCAGGTGTTTCTACAAGTGGGGCATTCCCTTTTTGTGATTTTGAGTGGGGCCTTGTGGCCATTCCCGTTTGCCACAGGAGACACATTCTTTATTTGAGTGGTCTTGCGGTTTTATAGGTCACTTGGTTTGGTGCTGTTGTATTGGATGCATGTGGCATCAGCACCATGGGTCTGGAGCAGGTGACATGATCAGATCTTTTCCCAGGTATCTTGGTTTCTATGAACCAGAAGACTTCTTGGAGTCTCATGGGTTCCTTTTGCCATTTAGGTGAAGCTGAATTTTATTGTCAGCTTTTCTATGGTTGACCCCATTGTGTGTGTGTAGATGACCTTGAGGTTGCATCCTGGACAAGTTACCAGGAATTTGCATATTCAGCTCAAAGGCTGGTATCCATAGGGGCCCTGTATAAATAACATCAGGTTATAAATACAATTTTATACATAGATTAAAAACTTTATAACTATACATTAAAAACTAAAACTTTGTAACAAATCCAAATTACAATACTAATATACTAAAAGAAACCACTAAGAACCATTTCGATAATAAAAACCCTTTTGCACGGCACAGAAAGCCTGTATGTCTTCGGCTTTCGTTGTGTCAGTGGGCATCTTAATAAAATCAAAATTTGATTTCACCCTAGGTATCAATAACCTACTTTTCTGCCTTGTAGAATAGCTATGAATGTTCCAAAATACTATAAACAATAATAATAAATAACTTGGAGCTAATAAATTCAGACAGAGAAAAACAAGCTTGGCTTTGCCAGATGGGTTCATCTCTATCCTGGCTATGTTATGTAATTGAATACGGGCAATCAAGAGGTTTTCTTCCTTGACTGCAAGCTTTTTAATTGCTTCCTTGACCTCTTCTCCTTTTTTGTTGGTTAGCGATCCATCAATGTTTGGATGAGGTCCTTATGAAGTTGCACATCACAGCACTTGAGCAATTGAATTACTTTGTCCTTGCCAGTTTTAAACTCAACTGAAGAGTGTTCAATCTAAAACCTATCTATGATCAGTATCATGACTTGAACTTAATACAAACCACAGTTAGCCTATGGACAGGGCTACAAATAACAGCCATTCAACGGGCAATGTCCGCTCAAAAATAGGTTTTGTCTGGGCAACTCCTTGGATGGCTGGACATTTTCTCCAGTCGTTTACTCTTCAAAGGAAAATTTCATTTCAGGCTAGTAGTTCTAAATGAGGTTATGCATTATTCACTTTCCTGAAACAAAGAAAAGAAAAGAAAAGAAGTGAAGAAAGCAAAGAAAGATACCAACAGACCACCTTTGACTACAGTAAAATTTCTGTTATTTGCCAGTTTCCACTTTGTCATCCATCAGTCATGAAATTAGCGGGTCTTCGGCATAGCATGCTAATAATGCTAATAATTCTTATAGTGGGCGTGGAATTTTCTGCAAACTAATGTTGCAAACCAATGTGAGAAGCGAAACAAATGCCCCTTAAAAGTGTCAGTACGAAGGTCCAGGTTACTCTCTAATAAAATTTCAAACATGTATCTGAGCCCTTTATTAAGGTGAGATTCTGCTTGATCGTAACCTTCGGTTTCATGACTTTAGAAATGCTTTCAAATTTAATTATACAAGCGATAGGCAGCGATAGTGGGAAGCACAAATGTCATAACTTATTATAAGTACTTTTTCGATTTTACTCAACATTTTGGCTATGCAGTGTGTTCCACGCCTCCTCATTGTGAGGCTGCTTCTACAATAAAAGCTCACTAAATGTACAAGTGTAAATGTACTGAGGGGGAAGAAGCACTTTTTGAGAGTTGCAACGTAATGCATATTAATTTTGTCTGGACAAAATTGGGTTGTATCCGAGCAAAAACAGATTTGACCGGACATCTTAACTGGCGCCAGCAGGGAAATCTTTTCAAGCCCTGTACGTACAAAGCATGTTAGCTTACCATCTCTCGTTATGATAACGAGGATTATTGCCAAGCTCTAGCAAAGCTTCAGTAGCCTTCTTGTTACATGTAGGAGTAATGTTAGTGGTTGTTGAAGATGCAGTGTTGTTGTTGGAGACCCAGTAATTCAGTTCTGGTCTTGGTGGGAAAGGTTGTTTGTACACTGGAACAGCTGGATTGTAAAGTGGAATATTTGGAAAGACTGGATTAAGTTGTGGGCTGATAAATCCTGGAGGCAACAAATATGGGCTGGGATAAATGGATATTTCCCTCATAATGCATGCTCCACATTGGACAAATCACTTGGACCAACTGTGTTAGTCAAATGCTGTGCTCTTGTTTCTTGATAAAATGGCTTATTTCTCCCTGGATGATTGTTAGGAAGTTGCAAGGGTATCACTTAAACCTCATGTACATGTGAGAGACTGTTAAGTTCTAACACCGGTTATTGCTTGAAATTTTGCCATGATAATTAAATGAAGTGACAAAATCTGAAACAACCGATTCTGCTGACAGTGTAACAATTTGCATCTAGCCCTTCAACTAAATGTTGTTAATGCCAAGGGCAGGGCTGGCACAGTGGTGAGAGCAATTGCCTTCCACCAGTGTAGTGACAAAGTGATTCATGGCTTTAAATTGCGATCAGTATGTTCGCATTTATGACTGAATGTTTTCCCTTTGCAACTAAAATATCCGGAGAAGTCGCAAATTGTCCACTAATTTTCAACGTTGGTTCTTTTCAAAATAAAAGGGTTGGCAGTCGCTGCTTTTCTTCTATAGCTGTGCTTTTACATGTACAAAATAAATAAATAATTGGAAAAATTATTTTGTTTCTTGCTATGAATTTTCATTCAATCTGAAAATAAGGGGCATAATTGTAGCATAATTTAGGTGTGATGTTATGTGTAGAGCACCTCAATCAATTGGCATTTTCAGCGGTTTCTTTTGCACTCAAGTACTGCAGGCTCATTTTATTTGTTAAATCTCTGACAATACAATTCAGCATGACGATTTTACATTTAAAATTTCTTGTCAAAAAATTGTGACTGGAATTGTTTTATTTTAATGCCTTGTGATTGTTTAAGTGGTTATTGTTATTTCTATCGTATTTTTTGTACTGCAGGCTGAAGAATCTTGGAATGAATACATATCTGTATGCTCCAAAAGATGATCTCAAACATAGAGCTTTGTGGAGAGACCTTTACAGTCCTGAAGAAACAGGTGAGATTTAACTTATTTTTTTGAAGAGGGGCCGGGGCTTTGTGGTCAGTGTACCTTAGTTGTGATTTCAATTTATTCCAAATTCCAAAGTAACTCAAGCCTGATTCTGTATCACAATATTTTATTCCTTTTATTAGAAAACCTGAAGCAGCTGATAACATCTTCCAAGGAATGTGGAGTGACATTTTATTATGCCTTATCCCCTGGACTTGATATTTTGTTTTCAAGCACAAGGGACATTCAGCAACTTAAAAGGAAAATGGGACAGGTGTTGGCTCTTTTACTGTGTTTTGAACCCTTATAGGTAGTCAAATGAAATCTGTCAGTGCAGGGTAAACTGTTAGTCCTAGGATGCTGTTTGTTTTTGTTATAGCTGGTAAATATTGGCACCTTTTCATCCCCTGTGGAAAGAGATTTCTAAAACATTGCATTTCCTACAATGTACAGTGTACATTTGTTTTGATAAACTGAATTGTAAGTGCAAAGGGAAAATGTGACCTTTCACGCGATAATGGGGCTTATGAAAATTTCATGATGATGCCGGTTGCACGGCAGACACAGGGAAATTATTTAACACAAGCTGAATTTCTGTGAAATTTCTTTAAAACAGCATGGACTTGGCGTGAAATTTTATCATACCACTGTGAAATTATTCACGCTGTGAAAAAAAAAAGTTATCCTTAAAATTAATTAATTTCATTATCAAGACGTTGAGTTTGGATTTCTGCCAAGTTTTGAGTGTGAAAGAACCATTGACATAAAACCTTTTGATGCTCACTAATTTTTGTTTACTACATGTATAAAGTTGACTTAACGCAAATGGATGTTGCGAGCATGTGAGTACTGCGCAGTTTTTGGCAAGGACGAACAGTGATCCAAACATCTTTTCGAGATCACCAAGCAATCTTTGGGGTAACTTGGAAAACCACAGCAACTCACTTCATAGTATGTTTTTATTTGAGTGCACCAAGTGGAAAGACTAACTTCTTCAAGTACCTTGAATTGAACATCAAACTTGTCGGACGCTGTACAGTAACCGGAGACAACTATCATTCTCGCGTTTAATTTTCAAACCGAATAAACTTGAGCAAAACTTAAAAATCAAGGATTCAGGCCAACGGCAGCAGAAATATTCCCACAAATTAGTTGAGGCTGGTTAATTCACCTCAGAAGGGACTCTCGATCCATATCGGGGGATGTCAATTTCATAATTTGTTTATCATTGACCGAATCGTTGATTATCGAGAACTGTTTTGCTTGGTAGCTAAGTTTATGTTAGTCGTCGCTTTCATCCAAATTATATTTTGTCATTCTAACAACAAAGCAAAATCGCACCAACTTCAATTTTGCTGAAAATACCGAAACAGTGCCCCATAAAAAGTTAAACATTTTGCAGAAGAAAAGATGTAAATACCATTATTTGATTTTCCAAAGCAAAAAATTGTATATCCTTGTTTAAGGCAATTTTAAATTTGGTTAAATGTAATTTAACTAAGTTAACCACCAGCGGTCAAGTGGTCCACAAGCTTAGCGGTCAAGCGGTCCACAAGCTTAGCGGTCAAGCGGTTCATAAGCTTAGCGGTCAAGCGGTTCAGAAGCTTAGCTGTCAGATGGTACGCAAACTTAGCGGTCAAGCGGTGCGCAAGCTTAGCAGTCAAGCGGTTCGCAAGCTTAGTGGTTAAGCAGTTCGCAGGCGTAGCAGTCAAGTGGTTCACAAGTTAAGCGGTAAAGCGGTCCACAAGCGTAGCGGGCATCCAGCAGTTATTCCCATAAGTGCAGGCTCACATGGTATTTTGTAGCTTTTGTACACTGCTAGGATTTGTGAGTTCTTAGTCAAGCGTTTGTGCAGTGGTCTGTGGAGTGGTTCTTTTAGCATCTTCCCCCTCCCACCCCTTATTTTTCTTCCTTCCACTGTTTCATCAGTGTGACGGGTGCCTGGAATGGGGTCTCATGGCTAGGTTGCGGGGATTTGCCTGTCATGGGGGCAGTATTCTATCTAGGGGCTGGCTGGCCACAGTGGAAGCCCCTGGGTATCCCACCCACTTAAGCGAGGCAGTTGGTTAATTGCAAAACTAGCCCACAAAATCTTGTTATTCTGGATGGCGTAGCAACATTATTTCACAGCCTGAACAGAAGTGAGTTCACGACCTGACTTAATTTCACAGTCTTCGATTTCACTTCACACCGTGAACTTTTTCACTGAGTATAGTGAAAAGGTTTGGAACAAGACCGAACACCCCTTGAAATTTCAATTCACATGCCGTGACAGTGAAGTAAATTTCACAGTTCACCATGAAATCTAGAAGCCCCCTTTTCGCACGAAAGGTCACAAATGGTGTGATTGAATAGTTTACATGGGGAGTCAATAAAACTTTTGGTTTACCTGAAAGTTCTTCATTAATTTTCTCATTTTGACAGGTTCAGAAGCTTGGTTGCGAGGCTTTTGCATTGTTGTTTGATGATATTGATCCACAGTTACATGGTGCTGATGTTGACGCATTTCGTTCATTTGGCCAGGCGCAAGTGGAAATCACCAATGTTATCTATAAATACTTAGGATGTTCACACTTTCTCTTTTGTCCTACAGGTAACCAACTAACTACTTTTACCAACCCATAATCCAGTATGTTTTGGGATTTTTTGCAGAAAGGCAATGCAAGTTGTTTACTCATAGAATTCTGCCATGCCACAATGAACTGAAGGTCCGATGTTTTTATGAAAAGAATCCCCCTAAATGTATGGCATAGGAAGTATCCATGTAGGTTGGTAAAAGCAGTCATTTTTCTTTTGAACCAGGTCAAACTTTTCTCCATACCCCCCAGGCTATACGGGATACTGTATTTCATTGTGCTATTTGAATTTATATAAAACGAGAATTTTTGCCCACTCATTATACACATTTGGCCATACTGTACTTACAGTGTGACGCGCCTTACCGTGGCCACCTAACAAAGATTTTTACAAATTGTCCGCCAATCAGGATGTGTAAATTTGATGACAGTCACGCCTCCTTGCAAAGTTCATGCAGTTGTAAGTTGAACATCGTTGTATGGGTTGTTGAGTTGACGTATTTACACGTAATTGTTAAATGTGAAAGTTTGTTGGGTGGCCACGGTAAGGCGCGTTGCACTGTAAAATCCTAGTGATGACCTTTTATAACAAAGGTGGCTATATTTTTCTTTAAGACTGTTTGTTAACCCTTACATGTAATTTCCTTATTTTTTGTTTAGAATACTGTGGTACAAGAGCTGTTCCAAATGTTGAGACATCAGATTACTTGAATACTCTTGGGACTAAACTTGACCCAAAAATCAACATCATGTGGACAGGTAAACTTTTCTGAGCATATTTTATGTCCTTTGTCATTTGTTTTTATTTCCTGATTTTTGAATTGTTGTCAACATGTGCTGTTTCATTTAGCAGTGTTGGTGAAGGACATTGATTCCTGATTCTTCTATGCTTGGTTGAAGGTACAGTTGCATCTTAGTTTTTTCTTTCCTGCCAGCAGACCAGCCAGCTTTTCAAAATTGCCGTGTCTTCAGATATTCATAGTTTCATGTAAAATATTGCATTTGTAACATCTTAAACTTCTTCTGAACTTGTACTAGTTAGCAATGATCAGAAGAAGTTTAAACTTGATAAATCCAAAACAAACTTAATGACTTAAACTTTAGCTGAGAGGAGATCAGACTAAGAAATTTAACAAATTAACCAACTCATCCAAAGTTTTTTCTAGCTGATATAAAGCCCACTGCATTCTTGCAGGATTGATTTTCCCTGTTTCATAGTTATACATGTACTTCACTTTTTCTTTTGATTATAATAATAATCACCGATGAAAATACTTTTTAGTTGGAAGCATTATTCTGTTTTGGAACATTGTGAATTTAACTATTCAGATTAGATATAAATTACGGAATATTTATCCCTTTTAATGAATCAGCCAGTATTGAGCATTATTTTCTCTGATATGATATTTAAGTATTTACTGTAAAACAGGGAATATTGTTTTGCAAGGATGTTGTGAACAATTTTGTGCAGCAATTCAGAAAAGCACTCTGTTCCAAGTTTGGTTTGCATATTGGAGTCTGACTGGCGTCCCTGACTGTTCCATTTTGATTAAAGAATTGTTGCACCCTATTTTTCGAAGCAAGTGAGCGAACAAGAATTACCGGAACAATAATTGTTTATTGGATGGGACAAAACCTTCACTTGTTATGTGTGAGCAAACATGCATAATCTGAAAACATTCTTCTTGATTCCTGTGTGCTGCATGTTGTATTTTTATGCAGTTTTTGGGGTGCAAATTGTTACCCAGGCTTATTTCACTTGTCTTCTGCCTCGACTTGTGTTTTTTTTTGCCAGAGACTTGAACCTTTTTCCTGATTTCAAACCTTTACCAGTATTCAAGTTTGTTTTTGTGACAAAGTGTGTACCAGTAACTGCAAAGCAACATGGAAACATGGAAATCTACCAATAGTTAAAAGTTTGATGCAACATGCTAGAGATTATCTTTTGAAGCCACTTACCGGTAACTGAAACGGTTCTTTCCAGATGGAGATGAATAATATTTATTGCTTCTATACAATAGGGAAACAGAGTACTGTATAGTTGATGTGGCTCGCCCTTGACAGTCCTAATTGATCACAAAATGAATTATAAAAGTAAACTACTGTCTAAGCTTTGTAATGAAACGGTTTATTTTTAGTGTTGAAAGGATTATTCTCTGGCATTGTTGTAGAGGACTTTGTTACTGATTCAACCTTTCAATAATTTTTGTTTTCTCACATGCACTAGAAACAAGTAAAATTATATTTCCAAATTTATTGTGAAGTAGATCATCCAAATTATAGATATTTAGCGGAAAAATTTGTCGCTGCCATGATTTTACAGGATAGTCTGTGAGAGTTTCTTCCTTGAAGAGTAGCAGCTTCCAAAATTCCAAACGAAACTGGATTTTGGTGATTCCGGTAGTTTCTAGTCACAAGAGATGAACAATTATTGAAAGAGAGCTAGTGTTCCTTTGCTATAAGGCCATTAATTAACACAACCCTGCATTGAAATGCTTTGCAAGTTTATATCAAACCAAAATCCGATGAAGATTAGGTTGCATTAGCATGTTAGGGTTGCATTGCATAATGGCTTTATACACACTTGTCAGTGTATGTATTATACGAGGCTTTGTTCTGTATCGTGAGTAGTGTTTCGTCTGTGTGTGTGTGTGTGTGTGTTATTTGTGAATGGAAAAGATCCCAATACTGGTGAAGACAACACACAAAGATCAAAAGAAATTTGAGTAGTTTCCCTCCATCCTATACCTCACTGTGCCTTGGGTACTATCAAGGTTAGTGCTAAACATTCAAACTACATGTACTGTACATGTAAATGAGTGAAGGTTTTGGCCCTTTCCATTTCTGGTGAATTCAAGTTTCATTGTAAGCTTATTATTTGAATGAAACATCAACCTCAACTGGTGCAACTTAAATAAATGATGTCCAGACTACTTTCTGCATGAAAAAACTTGGAAATGACTTGGCCTCCAAGAGAGAAAGGCAAGGCTTCAACCCAGTGTGGTTTGACAGTCTAGTGGCACACCTCATTCTATGCAACTGTTGTTACAGTACATCAAAATTGTGTCTTGAGACTACAGTTGCCTCACACGACAAAGTTGCTAGACCAAATTTGAATCTAAAAACTGAACAAAACATATTCATTTTGTTAAAAGTGTGTAGCCCAGAACAAACTTCTTTGTGTTAAAGTCTTGCTGATCATTAATACTCATAGAATCTATTTGCATGGCAGATTTGAAATGAGTTGGTTACTTTTTCAGTCACTGACCCTATCTAATGAATTGGTTTTCTGTCTTATCAAAATGCTGGCTTTGGGAAGGAAAGACTAGACGTGCCTGTATATAGCAGCCTGTGTGTCTGTGTTGTGTGATAAAATCTGTCGCAGTAGTAGTTTCACTGTGTTGCAATGCCTTTGCTTTTAGGCCCAAAGGTAATTTCCAAGGTTATCAGTACTCAAACTATTGAAGCTCTGACAAATGTGCTGAAACGCAAACCTGTTATTTGGGACAACATTCATGCCAATGACTATGATCAACGAAGAGTGTTCCTAGGGCCTTATGATGGAAGGCCAGTTGAACTTTTTCCAATGTTGAATGGAGTTCTAACGAACCCTAATTGTGAGTTTGAGAGTAACTTTATTGCCATACATACCCTTGCTTCATGGTCAAGAGATGCTTCACTGGTCACAGTGGAGGAACCAATGAGTATTGATCCAAAAGCAAGCAGTTCTGCTGAACCTATGGAAGAGGATCTTCTTGCTAGTACTGAAAGTAATGAAAGTGAATCTGTTGATGGTAAAACTGAGGAAGAAGTTTCCCAAGACAATGTTGGTGGTGAAATCAGTGATACTGAAACTGTAAAAGTAGAAGGAGAAATGGACACAGAAAGTGGTGCATCACTGATTGAATCAAAAAGTACTGTGGCACACTCAGTTTATGATCCTCAAAATGCCTTGCAAGAGGCGGTCACTGCTTGGTTAGAAGAATTTTCAAAAGTGAAGAATGCCACATCACGAACTTATGCAAAGAGTGGTGCTTACTGTGTGACTCCAGAGGCCATGCCTGTCCAAGTGCAAGCTTCTGTGGCAGCCTGTACCAGAGCAACTACAACAAGTGCCACCACAACAGTATGTTCACCTGTGGTGACTCCTTCACCCATAAAAGTAGCAAAAGACAACAGCAGGAAGAAGCTGAGCAGCTCTGTATCACCAGGTTTGGATTCCCTTGAATTTTGTGCTGGTGTTTTTCCATCATGAACACTCAACATCAGAGATCTCAATAATTATTGTTGTTGCCCTGTTATAAGCTCATTTAAAAGACTTGTGTCAGAGTTTTGAAAATTCTATTTTTATGTTTTCTTCCATTTGATGGTTGACGTTATTTTAGGAATTTTTCAAAATTTTTGCACATATGAATTTGTAGTCCAGAGTGGTGAAAGAACATTTCAAATAATCAAAATTTTACTCATTATGTAGCCTGTGTGGCAGGCGTCCTCCTCGTTCTCCTGTTGCCCTTTCCTTTTCCCTTCAAACGCCTGCCAGGCAGGCTATTCATTATGTTTTGGCTGAATGGCCCATCCTTTGTTGAAAATGATTTGACTATAGTTTGCAGCTGTTTGACATTTTTTGGTTGTAGAAATCAGTAGGAAGTATGGAGTGAAACTGATCTGAGTTTGTTCAGTGGCCTGCTCCTGTCCCTCTGTGGTAGAGCATCCAAACTTCTAATCAGAAAGTTAATGGTTATGGATTGGATTCTGTTAACAGTGCTCAGATTCTTGTCTTTGTATGCTGACGTTCTATCAATAAACTCATAACTTTCAAAATAATTTACTTACCATCCATTGTACTGTCATGTAGAGAAAAAAGATCAAGAGACTGTGACGAAAGAGCAAGAAATGCCAATGGAAATAATTGAGCTGAAAGAGAAGCCAGCTGCGACACCACTGAATGCAGATGACTTGCTTTTGTTGGTGGATTTGTTTTACCTTCCTTACAACCATGGTCAGAAAGCCAAGCAGATTATATCTGATTTTAAATGGCTGAAGTTTAATGCCATTAAAGAGGATTCACAGGAATTCATGGAACTCACTGAGCAAGAACAAAAAACTAAGGTAATGTGTGTATTGACAGAGTTTGTCAAATCAGATTGTTGCTTTAAATGATGGATAACCAAAAATCCTTTGTGCAGTTGTTATTGAAAATGCTTTTGTGTGGAATGGTGGCTGCTCCAAAAATTCACCTGTTATGGGCAGAGCTTAACTGTGTGGAATACATGTACATAGAAGGCGCCACTCGGAGCGATGGTGTGAAGTGAAAGCACCAACTGATTGTAATGTAAAGAGCACTTTGTCTACTTCATGTATCTAAAATTAAAAGTTAAAGTAAGTTAAATGGTGGACTGACCCTTTGCGGCTAATTTTTCGAAAAACGCAACAAGGACCCCGACGCACACAGTGGAAGCGATCAGTATTTCGTGATACAATCCTGGTTTTTTTTATTGCCACTTGAGGCATATTTCCTAAGGATACTTTGCTCCGCGTGCAATTATCATAATAACCACTTTGAGGTAAAACATTTTCGCCAAAACTGACTGAATCCGTTTAATCCACACTGAAAGGAAGGAAGGAACAAACGTTTGTCATAAACTCGAAAGAAAAGAACCAGGCGAAAGTCGCTTTACTTGTTTACTCGAGGATCGAAACGTTGAAAAACTTTTTAATCTCATGTGTCTTGACTATATACAAGTAATTCCGTAATATCAACGTGTCAATCAATCAAAATGAATCTCAATTGAGCTATACAAACAAAACTGGATATTAAATAATAAAATGTTCGCGAATGTTCGTTACTGCGTCTGAACAAAAGCGCTCTGCCTCATTGGTCAGACTACCCTGGGTGCCAGAGTTTTTATTTTTCTTCTGCTATGAGCGGTCAAGTGGCGAACGGAGAGACCACGACGGCTTCAGGGTTCGGTATCGCGGCTCTTCTGCTCATAGAGACCACACCCAAAAAAAAAACCCAGGGTGTGGTCAGACAAATTAGTAGCCAAAAGGTCAGTCAGTGACCAGAATTGAAATATTAAATAAGAAATAGGAAATGCATGCAATCTTTCTCGAAATTAAGTTATTCGAAAATGACGGAAGAATCAAAGTCTGTGTCACCATGATGGAAGTCGTCGGTGATCGGTGAATTTCGATCCTTGTTGAGTTGTTTGAGCAGAAAACAAACATGGCATCATATTTGTGTTCGATTTTATTTCTTGGTCTCCAGATCATCGATAATTGATAAATATGCATTTTACTTCTATTCTAAAGCCATATTTAGTCTAGCCTTAAACAGAAAAAGCAAAAAAAATAACGTTTGTTAAAATGTGTGTGTGAAAATACTGCGCATGCCATCCCATGACACTGCCCCTTTAAGTGTCCCCTCTGCCGTACGATTTTGCTAAAGGTGCTGACATACGCTCATCAGCGATATGAGAGATAAATCTCCTGAAGTAAACCATAGTAGCTTGCCGTTAAGGGGAGTAAGGTATGTCTGAGTTTGGATTCGAGTTCGAGTCAGTTCGAGTTGGACTTGGAGTTGGATTTCAGGTTGGATTTCGAGTTAAGGTCAATTCCAATTTTGCTCAATTCCTGTCCATGTGCAAATCCGTACAATGGACACTGGGCCAAAACCCTGCAGGGGCAATGAGCTATTCCTGTATCTGCAATCAGTTATGCAGATGTTACATACCACTGAAGAGGTTAAAAGAGGATAATGTTGACGAAAAAATGTGGCTTGAGTGCTCTATGTTGTGAATACCGTCTTAATACCGTTTTTGCAATCTGCAGGCAGTTTTTGGCAGCTTATCACCTACATGTAATAGCGCTCAAGTCAAATTAGTCCTTCTCAAAGTTGTCCTTTTGAACGCTAAAATAAAAGAATGTTTCAGCAAATTTAAAAACTTAACTCTCCTGGGGTACCGGTACCTGATTTACGAAATCTTAATACTATGTCCACGAGGTACTTCTTTAGCACTAATTAACTGTAACTACACAACACTGCAAAGTTAAAGTCGCTTTACGAAAAAACGAATTTGCTCACTTTTGGTCCAAAAGCAAACATTTAGTTTAGCAGCACTTATCTTCTAGCTAATGGTCCGTGGTTGGATGATCTAAGCGTGGTATATTTTCTTTGTGAAAATCCATAAATGCGTTTAAAGTCTTACAAATCGTTACTCAGAGCAGATGCTGTGAATTAAATTGTGAATCTGGGTGATGAAATGCATGATGGGGAGTGCTAATCATTTGAAGGATTCAAAGAGTGCTTGTGGTCAGCTGAAGAGGACAGTGGGTGTGAAAATGTAAAGTACATTTTAGAATTGAATGAATGGAACAGTGTTCTGCGCGCATTTCTATAACAAGAGGGCAAGAGAAACCAATACTTAAATTTGTAACAGCAGTGATGATTCCTAAATAGAAATACCAAATGTGATTACCTATAAAATATATACGCTAATCTGAGCTGTTGCATTGACTGATTTCCATTTGCTTTTTGGTGTCTGTATATTGCGATTGAGTTGTTTTGAGATTTTTGTCATAGAGTATGCTATGTTGCAGGTAACTGAGTGGACCGAGAAAGCTGAGAAGTTTCATGAAATATGCCGATCGGTTGAGGAGATGTTCGTGAGACTTACAGAGACCTCTAACAGAGCACTGCTGTATGATTTGTACCCATATGTGTGGGATGTTAAGGAAGTCTTGCTGCTATTGGATACATTTGTAAATTGGCTAAGTACCAAGAATAAAAGGAAGAAACAGAAAGGACAAAGTTTTTTCCCAGAAGATCCAGAACCTTGGGTGTTTAGAGGGGGCTTGTGTGGGGAACTGCAGGTACAGTATTTCCCATATTCCCGGGGGGGGGGGGGACTCCCATATAAAAAGGGGAGGGATGCTTGTCGGAAATTGTAAATTAAACCCCTGAAGGAGACCGATCTGGGCGTGGCTATAAAAGAGACCATATTAAAACATGGATATATAAAAATTACAGTGACTTTTAAAGATGTAGTTTTACCAGTTACTCACCTATCATGCAACTTGACATTAACCCAGAAATTACTTTTAAACAACTCAAATCAAAGCTTTGTGGCCAAAAATTGTCTGTCGAGCATATGGAATTTAAGTTAAAAGCAACGGAAATAAACTATGAAAAACTGTAGGGCTGAACAGTTTTCAAAACCCCTGAAATGATCGCAATCCATTTCAATCTTCATCAATTTTGTCCATCCCTGCCTCCTTTTGTCTTTGCTGGTTTATGTAAAACCTCCTTTAAATGTTTCAAGCAGTTATTTTTGCGTTTCACTTGATTTGGTTGCCAGTGCCTAGTCTCTGAATTTGGCCAAATTTTGTGGCGCAGCTCCTGTAACCTTTGGCCTCACAGTGCAACTTATTGGCTGGTCTCCTTTATGCTCCAAGAAATAATTATAGTCCTGAAATTACTGAGACCTCTAGTGTAATAACAAGTAGCTCACAAAAACTGTCAGCAAATCAGTTTTTTCTGTCAAATTTCTAGCGTCTCCTACCGATTGACGGAGGACATGAAGTTTTTAACTTAAGGGCTCCTGATATTCCTACCACATGCATCTACACAATCAGACCCTACCAGCTTGAAGATGAGGTAAAAAAAGACCTTTTTTTTTCTTCTTGATACATTTATTTGTTGAGTGCTTTTGTTTATTTGACTTTATTCAGACACATAATTTATTTGGCAAAACAGCTGTGGTGACAAAAGTAATGCAACCTCTGGTCTAACACTGTTTAGTTTTTAAAATAATATAGTGCTCATTGTGTTTCTTTAAAACAGAAGTCATTGTATGAAATCTGTGTGTCAACTTGTGATGATTGGCAAGATGGACATGATTTGTTTCCCTGCAGACGGTTTAACATGGCAGGAGATAGGTGGGTTCAATTCATATCTTCTGTCTCAGTTAAGGCACACCTGTAAATTACTCAAAATAGCATTGAATTTGGTTCTGTTAGTCTTAGTGGTTGTCAAGGCTGTTTTGTCTGTTTTTTCTTTTATTTATACAATCTAAGTGGTCGTGTAACTTAGACAGTTACGTTTTGTAGCTTTGTCTTCTACCCGGGGGGGTACTCCCTTATAAGGCCTTAATGGGGACGTGCGGCCAGCCAGGGTATGTTTTTCGGGATTTTTGTCTTGAACAGGGTATCGAATTTATCATTTTTGTCTTAATCAGGGTAACGATTTATCAATTTTTGTCTTAAACTGGGTTAAATGTCTTAAACAGGGTATCAAAAATCGGAATTCTGTCTTAAAATGGGTAGGAAAATTAGCGATATTTGTCTTAAACAGGGTCAGGGTATGAGGGGCCACGCCGTACCTCCACACCCAGGGATATGTCGAGTACCCCCCCCCCCCCCCCCCCCCGGGATCTTCTAACATGGCAGAAGTGTAACCTGAGTGGTTGAAACAGTTTTCTGAAAGCCTTGTGGTATATTAATTTTTAAAGAAGACGCTTCTTTAAGCGTTTACTCGAAATACCGTGTGGCGCAGAAGTAGGGTGATACATTTTGGAAGAGGTAGTTTAACAAATCGAAAGTGGTTCAGCGTTGTCTGTACTCTTGTCGACGATATTCGTCATCGCAGTGGTCAAAATTTGTTGTGGACTCACTCGGCTGCGCCTACACCTCGTGAGCCCACAACAAATTTTGACCACTGTGATAACGAATATTGTTGTCGATAAGAGTACGCTTAACCACTTTCCATTTGTTTTTTACCACAATATTTAACGCCAAAAAAAGTGTTTATTTCAGAGCGTGACCAAAATCATGACACAGAAAGAGCAAGCGTTGTCTAGAACTTTCTCGCAATATGATTGGTTTATTTCCCAAAATAAGCGTTCCGGATTGGCTATTACATTGCGTGATAAACTGACGCGAGCATGACGCGAGCAGCGTTGTCTTGACTCTTATCGACAACGGCAAATTAGCCAATCGGATTTCGAGATTACAAGCAAATGTGGTAAAATCTTAATTTGAGTGGTATTCAAATTCTTTGATTGCAATCACGTGATAAGACGGGCATTGTTGGTGCCAAAACAATAGAAAAATGTAGCTCAAGTTTTGCATAATAATAGTCAAATTCCCAAAAGACTCTGTCGCTATTGTTCTTTCCACCAACATGGCCGACGTGACAATCAAAGAATTTGCCAAGTAACAGGAAAATGTTTCTGCAGCCAGTTGAAGTTCATAACAACGGATAAAGTACCTGTGAACAAATAAATTCAACAAGTGACCTAGCAATAGGGGTAGTTTGTTTGGAACAGGTTGATCGGAAATAACATGGATCTACCGGACGCAGCGTTTTGGTTTTTTTTAGATTTTGCGGGATCTTGTGTGTAGCATGACTTTCCAGTGAAAGCAGTTAGGCAAGGGAGGGTGAAACACTAATGTAGCAACACAGAAAAAACATGTGAAAAACCATTCTTGTAATTAAGGTGGTTAGGTGAAAACTGGTGTCGAGCTGCAAAGGTTCGAAATTAACAGTGTTGTGAGTAATGCGGCCGGTGACTTCCAGCTCTAGCTAGCTAACTGATGAAGGTCGTGAAACTATCAATTAATTAAAAGAAAAAAAAAAGACTTCTTTGGATGATGCTCGTACAAAGGACAACTGAAAGAAACTAAGAAATTTCGGCCATTTCCAACATACCGCTGCTGGGAGTTCTGACAGCTCTGTACTAGCGATTTCATCACGTTGTCGACAGGCAAGTTTAGAGTAAATATCTTATTTATAACATTTCCAGAAGGCTGAATTCAGCATTTTCACTTTTTCGCTGCATTGCACTTCCCGTCATTTGGCATCACGTTGTTGAGTTTCTGAATCAACAAACGAAACTAAATCCATCCCTTTGGTTGCTCCACCACATGTTATAAATTCGGATTTTCATCGAATTCTGCAAGACGTGAGGCTGTTTGAAGCCTCTCGCTAGCGGAAATCTTCTCCTTGACGGCTGTTTATTTGTTACTGTTGCAGTTGTTTTGTCACAGAGGGATGTCAAATGTATTGCTTTTAGGGGTGTAGTGAGTTACTTTTAGCCAGTGAAATCACCGCCTCGTAATTCTCTTGTCCATTTTCTGCACAGAAAACTAATTCTACGCAGATTATATCTCGGCTACCTTTCAAGTGTTTCGAGTAATTAGCTGCAAGCGACAATATATCGGAACTGTTTTAAAGACAATTGTCACTAGATCGGGCGATCCCGCGGTTCAGAATGAAGTTTCTCTTTGGTGTAGGCTTTTGAGTTTATCACAGAAATTCTCCCAACTAATTTAAGGCACTGTTTGATATTCTAGGATGATACATATTGGGATGAGCTGACAAAACATCTTGTTAGATTCCTAGGACTTTTAAAATACTTTTTGTTGGAAACAGAGGCTTGTGCTTTGAAGAGCGTTTGATCCTGAAACTTTTAATTTTTGGGAGGGAATTTTCAAATTTAATTATGTATACATGAGAGATTTAAGGGAAGAAACGTTGGTTCTTTCTCATTCATTAGGTTTGTTGGTCCGTATCTAAAGATCTGCCCTGAACACGTGTTTGTTGTGGAGGATGGCGAAG
>OX421445.1:39294399-39314399 GCA_949126865.1 Montipora capitata | reverse complement strand
ATCTTCCCGTATCATTGGTGATGGTGATTGCATTGGTTCTTCCAGTGCTCTGATCTTTGGCGGACACGTTGAGGATTCCATTGGCGTCAATATCAAAGGATACTTCAATTTTGGGTACGCCACGTGGTGCAGGGGGGATTCCTGTCAGCTCGAACCGTCCCATGAGGCTGTTATCTTTGGTCATAGCTCGCTCTCCTTCGTAAACTTGAATAGCCACGGCTGGCTGATTATCTGAGTACGTGGTGAACTCCTTTGAAGTCTTGGTTGGAATGCGAGTGTTGCGTTCAATCAATGTTGTCATCACTCCACCCGCGGTCTCAATACCAAGGCTCAATGGAGCAACATCAAGCAATAAAACATCTTTGATCTCAGCACTTTGGTCCCCGGATAAAATGGCGGCCTGGACTGCAGCTCCATATGCTACTGCCTCGTCGGGATTAATGGTTTTGTTCAACTTTTTCCCACTGAAGAAGTCCTCCAGAAGCTGCTGCACCCTTGGGATTCTTGTGGAACCTCCAACTAGTACCACCTCATGTATCTGGGACTTTTCAAGCTTAGCATCTCGAAGCGCCTTTTCCACTGGCCCCAGGCAGGAACTGAAAAGATCGTGACAAATTTCTTCAAATTTAGCGCGCGTGATTTTGGTGTAAAAATCAGTTCTTTCGACCAGTGAATCCACCTCAATGCTGGCTTGTGTGCTTGACGATAGAGATCGCTTGGCTCGTTCGCAAGCTGTCCTTAGGCGGCGTAAGGCTCTAGAGTTTCCGTAAAGATCTTTTTTGAACTTGCGCTTGAACTCGGCCACAAAGTGATCCACCAAACGGTTGTCGAAATCTTCTCCACCGAGATGTGTGTCACCTGCTGTTGAGCGAACTTCGAACAGCGATCCTTCATCGATTGTCAGTACGGAAACATCAAATGTTCCTCCGCCCAGGTCGAATATCAGAACGTTCTTTTCGCCTTGAAGGTTTTTGTCCAAACCATAAGCAAGAGCAGCAGCTGTAGGTTCATTGATAATTCGTTTAACATTCAGTCCCGCTATCATTCCAGCATCTTTAGTGGCCTGTCTCTGTGAATCATTGAAATAAGCAGGTACCGTAATGACCGCATCCTTCACTGTCTCTCCTAAGTAGGCTTCGGCAGTCTCTTTCATCTTTGTGAGCACCATGGCACTGATTTCCTCTGGGGTAAACGTTTTCCAAGATCCCTTGCTCTGTAGGCGGATTTTGGGTTTGCCAGATTCACTTATGACTTGGAAAGGCCAGTTCTTGCGATCAGACTGCACTGTAGGATCGTCAAACTTCCTGCCGATGAGTCTCTTTGCATCAAAGATTGTGGCACTTGGATTGAGAGAAGCTTGGTTCTTGGCTGCGTCTCCGATTAAGCGCTCAGTATCAGTGAAGGCAACATAACTAGGAGTTGTTCGATTGCCTTGATCATTAGCAATAATCTCAACTTTACCATGTTGAAATACACCAACACAAGAATAAGTTGTTCCGAGGTCGATTCCAATGGCGGGAGCTAACTTGACTGGCATCTTCAAATATTGTGATGAGTCCCTTCTTCCTCTTCTCCTCAGTAATCTGCTTGTTGTAGTTTGAGATGAGTTTCAGCAAAATTTATCAGCCTCCAGAAAACGGCCCGTATTTATACCTGTAAATAGGGGTTTTATTACATCATATTTCCCGAAATAAATATGCTTATATCATGATGTTTGTGCATAAAAAAGTGATGGCTTTGCTTTTATTTCAGGGAAGTAAGCTCCTGAATGTTCTAGAATTTGTTTTTCTAGAATGCTTTCTTACATCAGAACTGTTTTTGGGTAGCAGTGGAACTGTGAAGATACATCTACACCCTTCTCGCTTTTTCGCGAATTTTCTCTCTGTACCAATCCACCCAGGTACTCTCTGAGCCTTCCAAAAACCCCTACTTGCCAGCGGCTGTTCGTTATTTCAAAATGGCGGCGGAAAGGTTGTTAGCCCTTGGTATATTGGTTCATATTATCTATTTAGCGTCTATTTTCGACATTTACTTTACGTCTCCTCTTGTCCATGGCATGACGCCTTATAAATCAAAGCTGAGACCACCGGCAAGAAGGCTGGTCCTATTCGTAGCCGACGGTTTAAGGGCTGACAAGTTGTTTGAACTTGATGAGCACGGTGAGACCCGTGCACCTTATCTGAGAGATTTGGTGGAGAAAAAAGCAAGCTGGGGTGTATCACACACTAGAGTTCCAACAGAGTCTCGTCCTGGACATGTCGCTCTTATTGCTGGGTTTTATGAAGATGTAAGTGCAGTGGCCAAAGGTGGGTATTTAGAATGAAGACTCCCGTATGAAAAGGCTCAAGAAATCGAGAATTTGGACATAAATCGTTAAGATCCGCTCTAATTACTGTAAAAATAGATGCTAACCATGTTGGAGCAATTTCAGAATACCCCCTCACTTAGGAGCGTTAGTGCTAAGATGCCGTGGTCCGCAGTCTGGCACTGAATGACTGGGTTCGTGTAAAGCGCTACAGTGGCCCGAGGTCCCGCAGTGGGCGAATAAGTGATTGTGGAAGGGCTACCGCTGTCCGCAGTCCCACAGTGGGCCACTAAGTGTTGTTGAAAATGCTACCTCGATCCGAGGTCCTACTGTGGGCCACTAAGTGTTGTTGAAAATGCTACCGCGATCCAAGGTCCCACAGTGGGCCACTAAGTGTTGTTGAAAATGCTACCGCGGTCCGAGGTCCCGCAGTGGGCGACTAAGTGTTTGTGGAAGGGCTACCGCTGTCCGCAGTCCCACAGTGGGCCACTAAGTGTTGTTGAAAATGCTACCGCGATCCAAGGTCCCACAGTGGGCCACTAAGTGTTGTTGAAAATGCTACTGCGATCCGAGGTCCCACAGTGGGCCACTAAGTGTTGTTGAAAATGCTACCGCGGTCCAAGGTCCCACAGTGGGCGACTAAGTGTTGTTGAAAATGCTACCGCGGTCCGAGGTCCCGCAGTGGGCGACTAAGTGTTTGTGGAAGGGCTACCGCTGTCCGCAGTCCCACAGTGGGCCACTAAGTGTTGTTGAAAATGCTACCGTGATCCGAGGTCCCACAGTGGGCGACTAAGTGTTGTTGAAAATGCTACCGCAGTCCGAGGTCCCACAGTGGGCGACTAAGTGTTTGTGGAAGGGCTACCGCTGTCCGCAGTCCCACAGTGGGCCACTAAGTGTTGTTGAAAATGCTACCGCGATCCAAGGTCCCACAGTGGGCCACTAAGTGTTGTTGAAAATGCTACCGTAATCCGAGGTCCCACAGTGGGCCACTAAGTGTTGTTGAAAATGCTACCGCGGTCCAAGGTCCCACAGTGGGCGACTAAGTGTTGTTGAAAATGCTACCGCGGTCCGAGGTCCCGCAGTGGGCAACTAAAGTGTTTGTGGAAGGGCTACAGCTGTCCGCAGTCCCACAGTGGGCCACTAAGTGTTGTTGAAAATGCTACCGCGGTCCGAGGTCCCGCAGTGGGCGACTAAGTGTTTGTGTAAGGGCTACCGCGGTCCGAGGTCCCGCAGTGGGCGAATAAGTGTTTTTGGAAGTGCTACCGCGGTCCGCACTCCTGTAGTGGGTTAGTAAGTTTTAGTTGAAAGTGCTACCGCGGTCCGCAGTCCCATAGTGGGCAATGAATGTAAGTGAGAAAATGAAAGGGAAATGAAGATTTCAAAAGAGTGCTTAGGCCTTATGACTGAAACGAGCGCTTAGGCTTAATCAGTGAACGAGTGCTATATTCTTCACACGCTCTCGGTAGAAGGTGTAGTTAACCGAACCCAAAAAAGAAGCTAAGATTTTAAAAGAGTGCTTAGGCCTAATCACTGAAACGGGCGCTTAGGCTTAATCAGTAAACAAGTGCTATATTGCTCACACGCTCTCGGTAGAACGTGTAGTTCACCGAACCCTAAAATAAAAGGAAAGATTTGAAAAAAGTGCTTATAGGCCTAATCACTGAAACGGGCGCTTAGGCTTAATCAGTAAACGAGTGCTATATTGTTCACACGCTCTCGGTAGAACGTGTAGTTAACAGAACCGTAAAAGAAAAGCTAAGATTTTAAAAGAGTGACAATTGTCGGCCAGTCAGTGTGGAGATCGTGTAAACAAAATGTTTGACAACTGGTAGTTAATTAGAGAAATTCAGGTCATTCACTTTTATTTCGTATGAAGCAATGCTGGCCTGCGTTACATGTTTGGATTGTTACGCATGTAATTATGATTGGTTAAGCATGTAATTATGCTTGAAGATTCCTCCGATAAAGTAGATGTAAGCCTCTTAATTATAGTGAAGCATTTCGATAGCAACGTACTAGCAAAACGACTTTAAAGACAATTCCGTAAGAATATTGGTTTTTTTCGTCCTAACTGGACCCGCTTTAATTCATGAAGTAGATGTCATTGAGATAGATATTGTCGAACGTTGATTCTTAAGATAAAAAGTGTCACCTCCTAGCCAAGTCCTGCTAGAACAACGTTACTTGTTTATTGTTTTTGGTGTGGGTAACTCATCTAAAAGGAGAAGGCATGCGTTCTCTTGAACTTTTTTTCGGTTGAAATAATGAACAGTGTCCGATGAAAGTGATTTACAACAAGTTGGTTCGAGTAATTGAAGTAACACTTGATTGAATTTGTATTGCAAGGGAATAAACAAAGAAGGCCGCGCGACTTCCGTTGAACTTTTATTTCAGTAATTTTCATGTGAATGGAAACGCAGAAGTGTAAATTATGCATCAAGCCATAGAAGGCGATTGATTTATTGATTGATGGATTGATTAATTATGATATTTTTTCTTTGGGAAGAGACAATAATTAAACAAAGCCGCATAATTTCAACCTTTCGCAAAATGTCGAGGGACAATCGACGCTAGAATACATAAAAAAGACATCGACACAGTTTCAGGCAATGTAATTTTTTTGCCCTGGTTCCAGCTTTTGAAAATTGCCATAACAACGGTGAAAGATTTAACCACTGCAGGACCGTGGTGGCAGTGCCGAGTGTGGAGTACATATATGTAAATTACGCTCCACTGCGGGACTGCGGTAGCACAAGTAAACTAGGCACAAATGCGGGACTGCGGTAGCAGCTTTCTAAGGTTTAATGTAAGTGACTGCGGGACTGCGGTAGCAGCTTTCTAAGGTTCAATGTAAGTGAGGGGGTATTCTAGAATCAAGCCACATGTTTGTGACGATAGATTTGGATTGATTGCGATTGCGCTCAATTTGTTACTCTCTGACTCATTGCCAGACAGGTAAGCACTTTTCAATAAGTAAAACATTTTGGCAAACACCTGACAAGTTGATGAACTCATTAGCTGGTCAGAATCAGATTTTTTACCATTCTGGATTTTACATTACACTGTATTTGTACCCATAATATCAAAAGCAGAAAACGTTTTTTGTAATCAAAATTGCCACCTGGGTCAATGTCTGCTGATGTGACCATTCAACTGTTATATTGACTGCTCACACCAAACTGCGTGTACATTTATTGAAAGGCACATTTTTTAGGTGAAAGTCCAACTACATCATCTGGAACATTTTCATTATATATATATACGATTGTCTTAGGGATTAAAACATGCCAAACAAAGTAATCATTTCTTGATTATTTTCCTAGGATGGAAAGAAAACCCAGTGGAGTTTGATTCTACTTTTAATGAAAGTCGGAATACATGGGCCTGGGGAAGCCCTGACATTTTACCAATGTTTGCAAAGGGAGCCAGTGGGGATCACGTCTTCACATCAATGTACAAGACTGTTGCTGAGGATTTTGGTGATGAAGATGCCTCTAAGCTTGATACTTGGGTGTTTGACAAGGTTCAACAGTTTTTTGGATCTGCAAGAAATAATGACACTTTAAGGCAGATGCTTTTGCAAGATCAAATTGTATTTTTTCTGCACCTTTTGGGTAAGGTCTTGTATTTACATGTAGTGTAACAAGAATAGACTCATTATTCTCATAGCACTATTGAGTGCCTTCATGACCACCTTTAATAGAAGTACATGTGTACTTATGTACCCTGGGTACCAGAGGTTTTTTTCTCGTGCGCAGCAGACGGAAATTCTTCGCTTTGCTTCGGTGGCCGAAGGCCAAAGGCACGAGCGGCAAAGCCGTGAGAAAAAACCTCTGGTACAGAGCGGTTTCATTCATCATTCTCACTGAACTTTGATCAATTTTATTGGATTACATTTAAACCAATCATGGCAAGCAATCTCCCACTGTGATCACATGGATTGGCATACGAAGACATGTGTTAAATGGGGTTGACAGGCCTACACGACTCCCTTGTATGTGGTCTGGTTTCCATTGCCTTTGTCATAATTATGCTCTCTTGAGTACCGGTACATATTTGAATGGACGCCTCTTATAGGCGGTTCTTGTAGGATTCATTTAGCAATAGTTTTGTCCTATACTGCTGTGCGATATTTTTTCTACCAAGAAAATAGTTTGTCTCGATAATAATGCTTTTACTTTCTTGGTGTTGATTTTCTCAGCAGTAATGTGAATGTGACCTTATGGCCTCACGCTTTTGCACCATATAATTCTAGACTCGACCGATATGTTTATTGGTGGTAGAAGCGAGTGATCTTCGGCTTTTAAAGGTTTGACCCAGGCACAGTCTTGATCATTTTGTTTTTGAATGCCTCTAATGCTTTGCCTTGTATCAGTGAGGTAGCTGGCTTTTTAAAGGCTTTGTTTGCTTTTTTTTCTTTGGAGGCTTTTTTTTTGCTTTTGCCTTAAATTGCTTCTCTTGTTCTTCTGACTTCTTCATTGTGTTTTGGTTTATGGCCATGGTCAGTCCCTATCTTCCTTGAATGTCTGGGGTTCAGTTCGTCCTTGTCAATGCTCTTTTGATAGTTAATGTTGATGTCTTTAAGTCGCTCCTTTGTCGAGGCATTTGGATAACTCAACTCTAGATGGAGGTTCTCTGATATATCATTTGGTCAACACAGAGTCCAGGAATTAATTGAAATAACAATGGTTTCCCGAATCCCGTTGGTAAAACTGGCAAAACATCCTTGCTGCGAATAAAATTCACAATTCAATCCCTTTGCTTGGCGCTTAAGTTTTCAACACCGTCGAATGTTTCGAGAACTTTTGTTATGGCTTTGTCCAGAACTTGATCATTTACGAATCTTTCAGCCCATGAAACAAACACCAACATCGAAGTCTGCCATCTCCATCATCACCTCGTCAAGTGACAAACATTTTACAGGCTTTCTCTATTCTTAGAAGCCTATCACCATGTCTGTTAGATTAGAAAACCCTTGGGAGATCATTAGGAGCCAATTAGCATTCTAGTCCAGATTCTGGACTAGGTAGATTTAAACTGGCTTGTCATTGGCTTGGCGCTCTCAAAGAAATCACGCTCTGCTCCAGAGGTTTTTCGCGCAGGTCACAATAGAAACATGACCGACACCGGAAACTGAGCAAGAAAAACCTGTGGCACCCAGGGTAGTACTTATGTTGAAAACCAAAAATATTTTAGTGGTTTTGTTAAACCAGTTGGGGTGCAGGGATGGCGCAGTGGTGAGAGCACTCGCCTCCCACCAATGTGGCCCGGGTTCGATTCCCGGATTCGGCGTCATATGTGAGTTGAGTTTGTTGGTTCTCTACTCTGCACCGGGAGGTTTTCTCCGGGCACTCCGGTTTCCCCTCTCCTCAAAAACCAACATTTGACTTGATTTACTTTCATTGTTCATTTCAGTTTACAGTGTCCCCAATTAGCGCTCCAGCGCTAGAACAACTAGACACTTAAATAAAGTTCCTTTCCTTTTTCCTCTTGAACCGTCCCCCGCTGACAAGTAAAATTGTCTGGCATTAGACAGAGTAAAATCTATTAAGCCTCACTTCTAGCAGTCAGTTGGTCGAGTGGATGTAGAGGTTGCTAACCCATTGACTCCTGAACCGTTAGACACAGTAAAATCTATTACCGGTAAGTCTCACTCCAATGGGGTAATAGGTTAACCCTTAGTGGAGGGGATGTAGGTTTTGACTGCTTAATTTACCCATTGACAACTCAAACATGCTTGGATACCTCCAGTCCCAAAGTAAAATCGTCTGGTATTAGACAGAGTAAAATCTGTTACAGGCTCCCAGGAATCAATGGGTTAATGGGAAATTTTCTTTGGCTTCTGCCAATGTTTGAGATACAGCGTTAATGGATACATACATGTACTTCTGTTGCCCTGTGGCAAACACCAAGCTTCTTTCATGTACTTCAGTAGTGTAAGGGTAAAAGCTTTTCTTTTCCTTTTAAAAAATAATTTTATCCAGGAATTGACACCAATGGTCATGCCCACAGACCTACCTCAACAGAATATCTGAAAAACATTGGTGTTGTGGACAAAGGGATTCAAGAAATAGAGAAACTCATTGAGAAATTTTATGATCATGATGGTCTGACAGCTTATGTTGTGACAGCTGATCACGGTATGACCAATTGGGGGTCCCATGGGACAGGACATCCTCACGAGACACTGACGCCACTTGTGGCTTGGGGAGCAGGTATAAAGGGACCGTCATCTCCTCAGTATGGTATGCATGATATATCAGCTGAGATGTATGAATGGAAGCTGGAGCATTTGCATAGAAATGATGTCAATCAAGCTGATATTGCACCATTGATGACTTCTTTGATTGGTAGGTTGTTGATTTGAGGAGACAGCCCATGTTAGAAATAACAAATAATATGACAAATTAAAGATTTAAAGGCTTATGGCTAGATCAAGTTATTTTAGAATTTTTAGGTCTTTTTTCTTTTCATTTTAAGCAGTTTTGGTGCATTGATGTAAATGTGCTCAGTTCAAGCTAACTTGTGATTCCATATTAAGTACAAAGTTGTATCCTTAGGAAAAAAAAATGAAAAGAAAATGTGAATGTAAAAGCTTGGCCTGTTAGGGAGTTGATTCAGTCTTTCAAGTTTCAACAATTCTGAGGGAATGATTACCTACATGTAGACTACAACATTGTTTCATGTGAAGACAATGTCATGATGCCATATGAAACACTGGTCATTGCTTAACAAGGTGAACTTATTAATGCAGACCTGTAGGCAGGGTTTTTGCGGGAGGGTGTGATCCGACAAGGAGATGGACCAAACGAGCGTCAGAGGTGCAAGCCTCTAGGGGGGTCCAGGGGTCTGCTTCCCTGGGAAATTTTGAAAAAGTAGTGTCTGCTGAGACTGCATTTTGTTCTTTTTGAAGTCAGTATGATAAAAAAAACAGGCAGCCAAAAGCAAACTTAAAAACGTGGATATTATTCAGACTTTTGAACTTCAAAATGGATTTTTTGGGGGGCAGAAACTACTTTATGTATGTATTTTACAGTTTTAGAGATGTCACTATAAAAGAACAAAAAAGAAAGTTGAAAATCCGTATTATTCACTGGACTTGGTTTGTTGCAGCAAACCATGACAGCAGTGATGATCATCATGGTCTTTCAGTAGTGCGCCAAGCTCAATCAAGTCACTTTTTAAAAATCATTGGTCGCCAAAAAAGTGGACCTCCGCAGCCTGTGGGAGATGCGGATGCACCCATCACACCCCCCTTTCCCATGGGCCTGTAATGTGACATGATAGGTTATCACAAAAACTAAAGAGCCATCTAAAAGTACCATGTATCTTTAAACGAACTCAGTAACCCCCAACTTTTGTTGCAGGATAGTGATTAGCAGGCTAATATAAGATTATCTGCAAAGTTTGAAAAAAACTCAGATTCAAAGTCACTTTTACTGAAAAGGTGGCTGTGAATCCACTCTTAAGATTTTTTTAAACTCAGAACATCGCTTTACATGAATCTTAGCATTCTAAGCACTTTCCTTCAATACAAATTGGGGGTCACTGAATATAAGATGGCTAGTAACCTACTACATCAAATTAACAAGTGCATCATGTAAACAATAATAATTGGTTTTTTTTTGTATGGCACCATGACATTGTCTTTAGATGAAATAATGTTTTAGAGTTAATTGTTCTCAGAAACATTCCCTCAGAATTGTTGACTCTGGTGTGAGCGTCCCTAAAGCAAGCTGAAAGCTTGGATTCAACATGGTCTTGCCAACCACTCAGTCAACTTCAAAGGGCAATGCTCTTGTATGAAGTTTCAACACTTACAGGGGCTTGTTTAATCTTATTTCAGTCTTGTCACTGAGTGACACAGTCTAAATATGGAATTTGTTTTTAGGCGTTTCATTTCCATTGAACTCAGTGGGCATTTTACCTGTGGCATATCTGAATAACACAGAGCAGTACGTGGCAGAAAACCTGTTCATGAATGCACAACAAATTCTTGCTCAGTATGAAGTAAAAGAAATGTTCAGAAAAGAGACATCTCTGTTGTTTCGCCCTTTCACTCGGTTGTCAGGTGAGATTTACAGAATCACAATATATTTTAGTTATTCTCAGGTGGTTTTATTCCCAGCTACAAGGAAAGGATTTTTGAAAGCTTTTCCAAAGTACTGTACTACAAGACCACTCCAATGGTCCTGTGTGTTTCATTTTCTGACCATTCATTAAAAAATGCGTTATTCTGAATTTTAAAAAAATTGATTGTTTAGCATTTATTTTTGTATTTTTTGGGGGGGGAGGGGGGTGGGGGTGGTGGTGTTCTCTTTTAAAAGCCCTCTCGCTATCCAGATTTCATCTCTAGTGTAACAAACTCCATCTATGAGGGTTATTATTGCTAGATTTAAGATCGTTTTCATTGTGATTTTTTTTCCTTTTCAGGTGCCAAAAGAACGGGATTGATTCGTGACATTAAAGAATTTATGCGAAACAACCAGAGTAAAGAAGCCATTAGCCAGAGCAAAGAACTTATAGAGCTTGCATTGGAAGGACTTAATTATTATCAGAATTATGATCGGGTCTTTTTAAATATTGTTGTTACTCTTGGTTTCCTTGGCTGGATATTGTGTATTGTGCTTCAAATTATTGAGGATCACAGTGACGTATTGAAAGAAATGCCTGAAGCAAAGCATAAACCAAAAGATCCACTGGTGAAGGCAGCCAATGTGGACAGCGCAACTATTGTGTTTGCAATCCTTGTTATTGTATCACTGCTAGTCCAAAGAGCTCCGTGGATGTATTATAGCTACTGTTTGTTGCCATTTGCCTTCTGGAACCGTATAGGAAAGAGACTTCACATCATATATGCTACACTTGATTATATCCGTGTGAAAAAAGTGACGCTAAAGGCAATATTCACCTTGTTGTTCGGCGTATTTTCATTAGAGATTCTTGTACTGAGTTTTTTTAGACGTGAGATTCTCTCCGTGGGATTGGTATGCCTAGCCTTTTGGCCGTTTACAACAATGCTGTTTACACACTGCAGAACATCGCTAGCATGTTGGACAGTTCTTAGCTTTGCTCTGTCGGTTTTTCCAGTCCTTCCCGTAGTCGGTCGTGAGGCCAATTATTTTGTGGTGTCAGCAGGCGGAGTGTTAACCTTGATCGTCTTTTCCGTAATGCTGCTTTATTCTTCCAGCATTTCTCATCTGATCCATACAGAAATAGCGCAGTATTTAAAAATTGTCGTTCTTCAATTATTGCTTGCGATCTTGGCTCTTTACACAGTGAACAGTACAGCGTCCAGTCTCAAGCTCAAACTTGGTCTTCCAGTGACAAACCAATTCGGCAGCTGGACCATTCTCTTGTCATCGTTTTTGCTTCCTCTAATCAACTCCAGTAATTTAGCTATTAGATTTTGGAGTGTCGCCTCAGCCTTTTCCTCCGTTTTTTTGCTAATGAGCACAGCTTATGAAGGCCTATTTTTGTTGGTTCTGTCGCTTCTCATGGGTGCATGGTTGTTATGTGAGAACAAATTATCCGGTAAAACGACGAAGGTGTTGTTAGAAACACAACTGAGTAATTCAACATCAGCATCTCAACCAGCTTGGAAAGTTCTTACAGAAGGTCTTAACTCCAAGCTAGTGAGAAAACTCACTCTAGAAGATCTTCGCATCGCTTATTTCTTCGTTTTCTTTATAATTGTGGCTTTCTTCGGAACGGGAAACATTGCTAGTATTAACAGCTTTGACCCAGCCTCAGTTTACTGTTTCCTCACTGTATTTTCACCGTTTACAATGGGTGCCTTACTGCTGTGTAAGGTTCTTATTCCCTTTGTAATTGTGACTTGCGCATTTGATGCCATTCACGTGATATTGTCAATCCCGGTTCAGAGTCTTGTGCTCGTTGTCTTGGTGATGACCGATTTAATGAGTCTTCACTTCTTCTATCTAGTGCAGGATTCAGGTAGCTGGCGTGATATTGGAACAAGTATCAGTCATTATGTGATTATGATGGCCTTCATTATATTTCTGCTTCCAATCTTTGGATTGGCCAGACTCTTTACTGGAGCATCGTTAACTCTGCGAAAGAGCCAGAAGATGCTCTGATCATTCATTGTGACCTAGGAAATAATATTAAAAATAAAAGGTCTTTGATTGCATTCACCTATGTAGTACAACTTTTAAGCAATTTCGTTTTTTCCTTGCAAGTATGTCAGAGTCCTTTTACTGACTTAAAACAACTGGCTCCATACTCAGCACCTTAGAATTATGCTTAGAAGTTCGGTTTCCCTTCGGCTTTTACCAGCAAATCTTGAGCTTCCATGTGCATTCATAACACGAGAGATGAAAAGTGCTACTGTATGACCAAAAAATCAAATTATTCTTTTTCTTTGGATTTCAAAACTATGTTAACTAAACACTAAGTGACCAAAATCTTTAAGCCTTGATTTAAAAAGGATACTAGTTTATTCCTATTTGATGGTCCGCGATTACTAAGACAGCTGGATCGAGGAGAAAATGACGTCAAAGACTCTCTGGTTCAAGAATGCAATGCGTGTGTACGCGGCTGATTTAATATGCAGCACTAGAGTTTCAGGCTGCAGACTTTGAAACTGGTGTTTTGCCTATAAAATAAGGCCAGTTTAAAACGTCGCATTTTACATGTGCCGAATCTAATGCAAAGGAGAACAATATTGCTTTCGCTCTTTTGCATTAGATTCGGCACATGTAAAATGCGACGTTTAAAACGGGCCTTACACGCTGAATAAATACGTCACTTTACCCTAGTTCCAACTCTCCGAGGTCCAATCGGTCAATTTTGAACGTGAATAATGGCGGACCACGTGATGTTCCAAAGGGAATTTCGTTTTGTGTTTTCATAATATATGCATACACATACACGTGCAAAAGACGACATTTGAAAGAAACTGTTCCCTAGAGTAACATCACAACATAGTCTGAAATGGGAAAACAAAACGTGCAAGCTAAAGAGGTCCATTAGGAACTTTGTTGTGCCGGCAAATTTCAAGCAAACTCAGCACAGGCAGCCCAGCAACGAGGGTGTTAAAGGGGTTTCCGTGACGCGTGATAGCCCCAAAATTATTTGGGTGATGCGTGATCGGACCCAAATTAGGCGCGGGACGTGTGATTGGGCATCGCAGTGTGATGCGTGATCTATAATTTCACAAACGCGTGACTCGTGATTTACTCTGTAGATTTGTATGAAAGGTCAAGTTTCTTTGATAGGATCTGTGAAACTAGACGGACAGACATTTCAAATTGTTAGCCGTAACACCATTTTCTAGTCGCATGGTTCTTCTTGCTCGGACAGCTCTCTTTTCCAATTTCCTGCCGTTATCGAAAACGTGCAATTGAATAATGGTCAAACGGATTCAAAATTGCTAGAATTCCTGGGGTAGTTAAGCATGAAATGGTGCAGGCCAGTACACCTATTGATAAAACTAATCTGTTCAATGCGTTCTTCCACTCAGTTCCCCCCACCTGCTCTTATCAGCTCAACCGATCGCCGATCGCTGACCCAGGCTCAACTATAGCTTTGATCATAATTTATCTGAGTTAAGCCTCATTCGAATACAATTACTGAAAATGTTGATGTGAGATCTAAGGCATCTAATTGACGAAAAAGAACGCTTGTCGGGATTTTCGGGCTTTTCGGGAACGGATTTCAGGCTACTGCAGTTAAGCCTCATTTACATGTACGTGACGCGTGACGGCTTAAGTTTTTTTTCCCGTGATGCGTGATCGCCGACAAAAAATCAGCGTGATGTGTGATATAGATAACCCCCCTCCCCCCTTTGCCACCCTCAGACCTGATGCCTTGCGTGTTGTTCAAAGAAGAAAGCAGAACATAGCCCCCCTCTTCTAATTATTGCATGGCTCTCCATGCTGGCTGAGATGCCATTCTTGCTATCCTAGAATAACACTTGTGTACTTCAAAGGCCTCGTGACCTAATGCAAGTTTGATCGCGGCTTGCAATGTTTCAATAGAGGACTTTCACTCAGGTGATAAGACGCCAGATTTTGCATAAGACTGTGACGTCATAAGAAAGTCGAAAATACTTTATGTAAACACTACCAAGTGCATTTCCTGCCTAAAGTATCGAGGTTTATTCGCGTGAAGTGTTCATATTTTATTGACTTCTCAAAATCCTTTCATAAAGAGATGATTGTTGTAGGGTGGATGACGCTGTTGACAGATAATCGTGTGAGCAGTGGCCCCGCTGTACATGAAGCATTTTGGGTCGGGTCGCACAAGGATATAAAATCCCAATTCCCCCCAAAACATATGACAAACCCAATTTTTGTTCGGTATCTTGACAACAAAAAAATCGGCCTGCTCGTAAGCAAGACCTTGACCTCCTGCTGGGGTTTGACAAAATTTCTAAGGTTTTCGCGCGTCGGTGGCATTCATCCAAGTCTTGCAGTTGGCCATTTTTTTGCAAAGCAAATAAAAAATCCGCTAGTACGACCGGGGCTCTTAGAGAGATTGAGCTTTTCGCGAAACCCCTCGTGGATTTTGCCGCTCACGCACATTAATCCTGCAAGTTTCGCAGGCTAAAGTAAGGAACTTGCTTGCGAGCAATTCCAACCATACTAACGTCACCACATGGTTATTGCTCAGTTCTTGACTCGGGATTTGACACAACCATTCGACAAAAAAGCCAGGTGAATCATGCATCTTGGGTGGGATTTTGCTCAAAGCCACACAAAATCAATTTAAAATAATTTTAATAGACTTAATTTTATTTTTACCATGTACAGTACGCCAAAGCTTCCATGTTTGTTCATTTTCCGGCAGCATGAAAAAGGGTAAGTGCATTTGTTTGGATCTCCAGAGTGACCTCCTCGGGTATCTCTATTTTCCTGAAGTTTGTATTTGCTACCTCCGCTTTCTTAAACCTTTCATTTTTCAAAAAAGTTAAGAGATGGCGGATTTATTATGCCCTTACCCCTTGAACAATTATTGATACCTTTACTCTAAAAGTAAAACATTTTTTGCCATAATTTCAAATACAACTGATAAGTCAGAAAACGTTAAATAGCTCTAGTAAAGTCTTGCGAATGTCTTCTTGTTTGGAATTATCAGTAACGAATTGTGGCAGCTATTATTGTTTGTGACGTCTTAATTAATCTCCGCTTTTGTTTTCGGTATGAGTATCAACAAAGTCACAATGTACCTTACTGAAAGAAATGTATATTTGAAGTGCGAATTATAGACGACTGGTAAAAGTGATCTTCGCAAAAATTTTATTAAGCAATTGTCACTTATAGACACTTGAAAATTGAGGCGGCTTCTCCGGGACCCGAACCCTGCATGACCTCTGCCGATGCCGCTGCAATACGAACTGAGCTATGAAGCCACACAGTTGGTCAATTCGTTGGGCTCATGTGTTCCCGTGAAAGGACTGATTAATGAAAGAAATGTATATTTGAAGTGCGGATAATAGACGACAAATAGAAGTGATCCTCGCACTTTAATACGTTCACTTCTACTGTCGCCTATGGGTTGGACGCCGCCCGAAATTTTCAGGTGTCTAGAAGTGACAATCGCTTCAATTGTCCAGTTAAGTGCATTACAACCAAAAGTTAAATATATCTCTCTGCCATTAACTTGCTTCAATCAAAAATGATTCTTGCAAATATGGCGGTAAAAACAAAAACAAAAACGGTTAAAAATAAATAACAAATTAAAAGTAGTTTACAAACGCTGTCTGAGCTGTCATGGAAGGGGCATTAACCAGCCCATTAGACAAAGCGTGCCGTGACTCTTTAATCGTTCTGGGAAATATGAGTACTTACTGTACGCTATATGGTATGGGCGAAAGGTACCTTAGAAACATGACGACTAACTCGACACGTAAATTACCAACAAAAAATCAGAGGTGAGAAACAAATTCCTGCACATCTAACGACACTTATCAGAGACGTATGAAAAAAAAAAAACAATGAAACATTACAATGGATGGTTTGAATTGAAGCCTTTCATGTAAGAGATCGAGGAATCCATGTGAAAACAATAATAATTGTTATCCTGAATCTGAACCAATCAGAAATGTTGAATTTTTATCAAATTTCAAATAGTGGAAAATTTATGTTTCTCAGGTCATAATTTTTAAAGCTTTATTGATTGACATGGAAGGTACAGGATGAGAATAACTTATAGAATAATTTGTTAATAAAATTATTTTTGTAAATTATCTTTAAGTGGCTCCTTGGCCGTTGATTCAACTTCCACAATAAACTCTAGCGTTAACGCGATGAAAATCATGAGAATATAAGTTACAAGACCTATAATGTTAACGAATATGATAATTTTTAGGCACTAGTAAACCAGTTATTTATTACATATTACTATCATAATGACTTTAACGGGATGGGATGAACAGGTTTGATTTCTCTGACAATCATTGGTAATAGATGGTCGTGTTCTTCAGTGTGCTTGATTGGTGTGACTGTGCAGTACGGCATGTGGCAGTGAGGTCTGTTGAGTGCCGGATAATACTGTCGGTAGCAAAGATACGAAAAGAACAGGCCTGAAACACCAACAAAAAGCCGAACGTTTTTTAGTCAAAAGAGTGCAATTTGTGGGGCTATATCAAGTACAGGGATGTTGCAAATTGCATGCACATGTATAGTTAATTGTATTTCTCAGAACTAGGCCAGCTTGTATTGAAAGGAAATTGATCTGACGTTTACCACCAAATCTACTGTCCATAATTATACAAAATAGTATAACCATGGGAAACAAATGCTGTAGGAGCAATAATGACGACAGCAAAAATCATTACTAGTTTATAGCAACTGAAATGCTCATCTGGCCGAAGTGACACCAAGTAAATTAAAGGCATACTACAAGTGTTGCAGTTGAATACATGTAATTTGTTAAGTACTATGTGCCTGCCTTTTCATACTATGGCTCAAAACCCTTGGTTTTTTGTACAATAAAAAGTACATGTAAGTACAGTTGTAAAATTTTAACCAATATTTCACAGGTTTGCCTTGAAATGGTGTTGGGCAACTATTTTTTGTCTTCTTTCATGCAAGCCATAGCAAGTGTCAGTCAATTGCTGATTTACTTCTTCCAAGTATTCATGACAATATCAAAGAAATTAATCTTCATAAAACTATATTTTTGCCCATTTTCAACCTACCCAACATTGCACCCACTGTTATATCTGTGGAGGGAAAAATAAAGAATAAGTTCCAAAGATCATTCTGTTAAACAGCCACACAATAAACACAGTTATGGCATTGTCTAATGTTAAACTAGAATACCTTGCCAATGATGACGATAATCTGAGTATCTAGTAAGTGCCACAGCCAGGGCACATGCTACAGGCACCAATGCAACACACAGTTTCCAGCCCTGACCTCTTCCTTGTGACTGGAAGCAGTGTAATTTCCCAGCCAGATATAGTGACAAAAATCCTAGGCCACTGAATGCAACTACATGTAGAACACAGAAGAAAATAACATAAAGAAACTAGACAAAGACCTTTTTTCAGATCCAGTTTCAGAGATACTGGTAGTTTTCAAATTACACCTACAGGTATCTTCACATGCTTTATAGACAATCCCTTTATTAGCCAATAATGTTCTCATTGTTTGCAATAAGTACTGACAGTTGACACTTTTCATTGGTTACTTCTCTCAGAGAAGTCAGCTACTTTTTCCCCTAAATTTAAGTAGTTTAAGATGGATTCTTTCAAACCTAAAATTAAAATTCATTTTGACTTATAATGACAACAGAAACTTCAAATTTTATTGAAACCCCTGTGTTCTTAATTAGTGCTACTACACGTATGATCAAAAACTCCCTTATTTTTGTTCTTCAGATTTTTAAAATGTGTTTGATTAACACCTGACTGGCAACAGTTTGAGCTTTGAAATTTAACCAAAGGCTGTTTAATTTGATTTTAAGTTTTGGATTTCATGGTCCACCATTAGTCACGTTCAAAACTGACTGATTGGATCTCAGCGCGTTGGATCTAGGGAAAACTGACATCATTTACTCACTAGATTAAAATTTCAATGAGTAAATGCAGCTCATTGTAATATGCAAAACACAACCTAGAAAGTCTGAAAGCCCAAACTCCAGAGCTGTATATAAATTCAGCCACATACACACACATTGCATTCTAAACTTAGTGAGTCTTTGACATTTTCTCCTGGCTGATCCGAAAACACTGACCCCTGGTCCATGGACTACCCAAACGGACTACGCCAAAAATACTATTTCAAGTGAGTACTACTGGTTGCAAGCAGCCTCGCAATGAGTGCCAAGCCGAAACATCCATTTTAAAATGTGTTGGTCAACAGTATTTAAGTCTAAGCACCCATTTTAAAAAGGTTAGCTTTCAATAAATGCTGCACCAGTTTCACTTCACTTACATGAAGTAATTGGCCATCACAACAATTATTGAAAGCTAACCTTTTTAAAATGGGTGCTTAAACTTAAATACTGTTGACCAACACTGTTTAAAATGGATGTTTAGGCTTAGCACTAATTGTGACGCTGCTTACGACCAATAGTACTCACTTGAAATAGTATTTTTGGGGTAGTCCGTTTGGGTAGTCCGTCGGGGTAGTCCATGGACCAGGGGTCAGTGTTTTCGGGTCACCCTTTTCTCCTTGATCCAAGCTCTCTCATGATTTTAAAGTTGGTAATGGTGGACCATGCAATAGAAAAAGTCCAGTTAAAATAAACAGGCGTCTTTTTGAAATCAAGGCTTAAAACTTTGGTCACTTAGGTTTATGTTAACATACAGGTGTAGCTCTGAAATCCAAAAAAAAGAAGAATTTTTAATTAATTTTTTGGTCATACGTGTAATAGCACTTTAAAGCTACTTGTGCCATGGCAACCAACAAAATGAGGAGTTCAAATTTCTATAGATACTACAAGTTTGAAATGGAGCATCATACCAGTAATCACATAACTACATATAGATGATAATATTGGAAATAATCTTATTTGATTACTATGGGGCCTTGAACCAGTGATAGGATTTGAAGGCTGCTAATACTTCAACAATTCTACTTACATGAAGAATGGCCACTAGGAAAGCTCTTTCTGCCTTCAATAATGTCATCTGGATTACCATCACACTTCAAGGTTGGGGGAATAACTCCATTGGGATAACAACGCCAAAAGTAATCAGGTCGCGGCCTACAATAAAATTCACATGCATTAATCAAAATAGAATAAACATTTCACTTTGAGTCTGATTGATTGTATAAAATTTTGCTTTTAACACCTTATAACTCTAAAAAAATAAATGTCCCACATGCTAGCTGTACTGTACAAAACCCTTCAATTTTAGGCACACACGTGCACGTAGATTTTTGGGAGCAAAACAAAAAGAAACTAAACATAATAGAAAAAAAGGAGGTGCGATGGCACGCCTCATAGTTAGTGTGCTCGACTTTGGAGCGAATGTAGTTGGCAAGCAAAGAACCTGTCTAGTGCAATATTATTACCAGTAGCACCCAAGTCAAATCCTCTGTAACCCTAGTGCTTCACAAAGTAACCCACAATATTTATTTGTCTTTACACATTTTAAAATTGATTTGAAAATAATTACATGAATGATTTTAAAAATGATACCATAAAATTATTATTGATTTTCTTGAAGTTTGCATGATCTTACCTGCCCACAAGAACTTTTATTATATTTGTGACA
>OX421445.1:39279399-39281899 GCA_949126865.1 Montipora capitata | reverse complement strand
TTAAAAATTAATAATTAAATTTATATTTTTTAACTACTTTTCCTTTAGATATTCTTTGAGACGTTCAACGTACCAGCCCTGTTCATATCTATGCAAGCAGTACTAAGTCTGTAAGTAGTGGCTGGTGTTTCTGTCCTGAATAATTTATTATTGTTACAGTAACAATTATCCAGGTAGATGACATGGCTACACTCCTTGCAATATTATTATTATTATTATTATTATTATTATTATTATTATTATCATTATTATTTAGGTTTAATTTGACTTACTGTACCTTGTTTCAAATATTAGCCCAATTATACATGTAGTATAAGTATATGAGGTCCTGATACAAAGAAAATTGGATTGTGTAAAATACTGTGGATAGCAAACTCTTTCAGAAAAACTGATGGCCTTTTTGTAATTTTGTAAAATTAACAAACAGGCTTAGAAAAATGCACTGTGTACCTATGTGTATGTTGTTGTTTATAGATATGCTACTGGTCGCACTACAGGGGTGGTGTTAGATGCTGGTGATGGGGTGTCTCATTCAGTACCTATCTATGAAGGCTTTGCCATGCCACATTCTATTATGAGGACAGATATTGCCGGCAGGTCAGATTCATGTTGAAAGAAAGAACCTTAATTTGTACATAATGATATTTAAAGTTGAAGCTCACTGTGTATAGAAAGATTCAAATTAACGCAACAGCCTTAAGAAATCCAACCGGGTGGAGTTGTATTAGGGACTGAAAGAAATGTATATTTGAAGTGTGGGTTTAATTATAAGCGAAAGATAGATTGAAGTTATCCTCACATTGTCAGCCCAACAAATTGACCTGCTCCCAAGTGAGTGGCTTTGTGGCTCAGTTGGTGGAGCATTGTGCTAGCATCGCAGAGGTTATGGCTTTGAATCCCATTGAAGCCACCTGACTTTTTCAACTGTCTGTAAGAGACACAGTGGCGGATCCAGGGGAGGCCCCCCCACCCCCTTATTTTCGGACCAAAGCCACCAAAACACCATAAAACACCAAAACTATGAAAGGGCAAAAACAAAATGTTTGAGAGCAGGGCCCCCACCTTACCTCCAGGGCTGGAGCCTCCACTAAGACAATTCCTCAAATTGATGAGTGCAAGGATCACTTCTATCTTTTGTGTATTAAGGACTACTGAGGACATTCAGTTGGTGCTCGGAGTGCTTGTTATTTGACCTGGAGCAACTGCATGCAAACCCAACCAGTAAGCCATGCTTCCTTCTCCACAGATCTCCGGGGATGACAAATTATCTGTGCTTTTGTTTTACTTTTGTGGGTTTAGGGTTTTATTGGACAAACCTGCAGAATGCAAAGTGCTAGCTGATCATTTATTTTGTTGTGTTTGCTTAATTTACCAACAGAGATGTTACAGCTTTTCTCAGACTCCTTTTAAGGAAAGAAGGATTCAACTTTCATTCGTCTTCAGAACTGGAAATAGTGAGAAGCATCAAGGAGGTAATTACATGTGCTGTACATGCAACACTTACTGATATACGTAATTTATGCATACCAAAATTAATGTGATCTTACTTAAAATAATTTATGATGAGGATGTATTTATGTCCAAGAAAAATGGTAAATGAAGCTGGAACATCAATGACAGAAAAATGGAAACCCCACTATAAGCCATCATCTATGACTGTCACTTTTTGGGGGACATAGGCAGGTATGCCAACTCTCCTGGATTATCTGGAAGTCTCCCGGATACGGAATGCGTCACCCGGTCTCCCGAACAGGTCATCAAATCTTCCCTGATAAAATTAATACGACTTTGAACCTTGCAAAGATTTTGCTCCATTGTAGGCTCAAATCACATCCCCAAGTTAAGAGAATTTCTATTTTTTAAAAATTGTTTCACTGTTTCTTAATGCATTTTTTCATCTCTGAGTTTCAAACACACTGACAGAAGCTAAACAAAATGACTTTCATTATCTTCACCTGTTGTCTTGGCCATAAAACGGATTCTTTGATCGGATCTTGTTTGAACAATAAAAATTCTTGACATAAGTGCCCTGTTTTCTGGCAAATTTCTCACTCAAGCTATTCCACCTCATGATTGATTTTAAGATTCACCATGGTGGTAGATTTTCTTAAATTCAGAAGGAGCTGCTGGGCTGTAGGGGGTGGGTGGATGCCTTTTTTTGGAGGCGGGGGGGAGGGGATGAGAGTCTAGATGGGAAAAATCTGTATGCATCTCTGCATAGGGCCTACTGACAGCCAAGGCAGTAGTTTTGATGATGCTGATGATGATGATATGTTTTAATCAATTTATATAATAATTTTTTAACCAAACCATGAGTTAAAACAATACACTCCAACGTTTTATAGAAGTAACAAATAATTTTCTCATCAATAGCCTCAATATTAGGAAATCGGGGCCTCTTTGAAATAATTACTTGGGTTATGAATTTTACCTGCTTTTGGAAATGTACATGTATGTCTCTTAAGGGCCTGTAAACCAAATTTTCATAATGATGGTAAAT
>OX421445.1:39269399-39274399 GCA_949126865.1 Montipora capitata | reverse complement strand
TGTGGATGACAACAATATCAGCTGGCTTCCCACATTTTTTGGGTCATTACAAATGTCTATTAATTAGAGTTGATTCAAGACATTTTTTGATATGATTCAAGAAAGTTATTTTTGGTTTTGAAATTATGATTTACAGTTACTGTAGTTAATTGAGAGACTGAGAGCAGGGGATTGTGCAGTGGTGTCATAACCACTGCTTTCTTTCAATGTGAACTTAGACCTTTTTATTATTATTAATTTTCTTGTATTTGCACAGTTGTAACCCAAAGTAAAAAAATTGATTCCTCTGGTTGTTTCTTCTTTTTGCTATTATCATCATCATCATCATCATCATCATCACCATCATCGTCATCTTCATCATCTATCAATGATAATATCATTAAGGGATGACAAGTGACTTCTAAAACCATTCATTTGCATGGATTTTCCTTTTATTAGATTTCTGCTCCTCAAGAAAGACTATACTCGACATGGATAGGGTAAGGTTATCCTGCTTACAATAACATTCGTATTGCCACTGTATTGTCCCTTGATTAAATCCGGCCTTGAGAATTTATGAAATCATTTTCGTGTAATTGAATGCTTTGTAGACCTGCTAACTTATTTACAAGAAAATTGCTTTGTATTTTGGACATTTTTGTAAGGGTAGTTAGTAAGGTTTAAAGCAGCAGTTAGAAAAATAGTAATAACGAATGTTAATTGTTTAAAATTAATATTTTCTTTCAGAGGCTCCATTTTAGCATCCTTAGACACTTTTAAGAAGATGTGGGTCTCTAAAAAAGAGTATGACGATGAAGGGTCCAGAGCAATTCATCGCAAGACATTCTGACTTGTCTGATTCAACCTTCCAGTTGAAATTATCTACATCAGATGGATTGATTGGAAAAATCCAAACAGTAACTGTACATAGGACTGACATATTAGTACAAAATAATGCTTGTTCTTGATCAAGAGCCATTTGCATTATGAGGTCATTCTCAGAAATAATTATTGCGGATAAAGTATTTGTGTACAGAGCGGTCCTGAGATTATATGTAGCTGGGATCTCACTGATCCCATTCTTTTTGGGCTTACTGGTGTACACAGATGTCAGTCTGTTACTTCAATAAATGGATGTCGTAGGCTGTAGACAGATGCTGTTGGCTTAAAATTGTTATTAAAACAGCTGTTAGTAGTGAAAATAGCAAGGTGTGTTGTTATTTTCATGATGTTGAAGCTGTAAGATTTCAGTGGCTTCTAAGGGGAAGATGTTACAGGAGCTTTGTTGTTTTCTTGCTGATGCTGTGCAAAAATCATTTTTTGGAGACAGAAAAGGAAAGCAGCCTTTTGTTGATATTATCTAGGAAATGGACCAATTCCCGTCATAGGATCTGCCGCAAGGAAGCGTGTGATGGATTTGTTTATTTTACTAAATTTCTTCAACCACAGTGAAATATCAGGGGGAAAAAAGGCACAATTTGTTTTGTGTTTTGTTGGGATCTATTGTAACTTGTTGTGGAAAAAATACAAAGATGTCGACATTTGATCACTACAAAACAAGGATATTTTATTGAAGATTTATTGAGATATCAGTTAAAGTCTCGTTGCTGGAAAAAATGTTTTATGCTTTCAAGACGAATTTTTCCATGTATAACAAGAAGATTCTATGCGTTTTGGACCTTGAAATTTGCTTTTTATTTTCATCTACTCAAATAATGTTAAGCAAGTAACTCACTTGACCTAGGGTAAGTTGCTGTGAGGGGAATGGTTCTTTTCCTGATTGTACATTGCTACTTGCTATGTTTTCCTTGTTTTGAAGAATTTTTGCATTGCAAAGCAGTTCAGTAACTGCTGTTTTCAAAGAATTTTGCGGGGTCACTTTAAGTAAAGAAGCTGCATTGACTAAAAGGCCTTACCATCATACAGTGGGTAGTGCTATTTTCTCTCTCTCTTGGCCTTTTGATTTGAAAGTATTCAACCCTCATTAGTGTATTTGAAGTTAATCAACTTCCTTGTAATCTGTATTACTCCTTTTAGCTGTAGATTACGTGTGTAGACTTATTGTAGTTGTCTTTAAGCTTATTGTCCGTTGTGTTCTTTCTTCGCCTTTCCCCGTCACGATTAGCTATTTGCGGGGCAAGGTACTTTCTTTGGTAATGATGATGATGATGATGATGATGATGATGATAATGATAATAATAATAAGGGGCTGTGTCTTGATATTTCGCCACGTTTAGTGACTAGGAACCAGGTGTAAGTCCTCCAATTAAATGCAGGCGGATTTTAATAAGCTTCACATGCTCTTCTCCCCAACTTCAACAATTAAAGTCACAAATTAAATGCTCCTCCTTGAGTACCGATAAACAGCTGCATTTACCCTCGGCTAAAATAACGCTGACCTTTACCCTTCCTTATTGATGGAAATAAGTAGCAAAGGCTCAGACACTTCGTGTTGGATGTCAAAATTGAGCGTGTATCTAATAATTAGGTGCATTTCTGGAAATTGGTGCTGGCAGGACCTGGCAACCATCTCAAGCGAAACTTAAATTATAACTACCGAAAACATTGAAAGAAGGTTTGAATAAAACAGGAAATACAAAAGGAGCCAGAGATGGGTACAATTGAAGAAGGCTGAAATGGATTGCAACTGGAGTTTTTGACAGCTGTTTAGCCAAACAGTTTTTCAAAGTTTATCTCAGTTGTTTGTAACTTAAATTATGTACGTATGCTCGACAGACATTTTGTGTCACGAAGCTTTTAGTTGTCTTGTTTAAATTAATTTCTTGGTTAACGTTAAGTTGCATAGCGAATAGGGGCGGGTAATTGGTAAACATACACAGCATCAAATGCACTGCCTTGAAACAGCCCCTTCAACAAAGACGCTGTTTTTTGGTCAGAATAGTGTTAAATAAGCCCCACAAAATCAATATATTTATGGATTCAAGTTTAAAGAAAACGGTCATTGGTTTGCGAGCTGGACATTGGTCTTACGGTACTGGCTAGTAACAGTATTAACAGTCTGTTGTGGTAAGAGCGGTTTTCAATTGAGTGTCGAAAGTAATTAGCGAATTACTTTTTTGATTGGTTCAAAGTTCTCACCCCACTTTTTCAACCAATCAGAAGTGAAACCAAAACCAATCGTGGCTCGCGCGTGCACATTTTCCCGCGCTATGTGTCGGCTACGTGTAATTACTTAGTTTTGATTGGTTTACTGGATTGTCTGCGTCCTTTTTTGATTAGCCAAAGTAATTACTTTGGGTTTGGTTTTACGATACTCATTTGAAAGCCGCTCTAATTGTTAAGTAAACACTGAAAGAAATGTATATTTAAAGTGCGAGTTATAGACGAAAGAGATACGTGATCCTCGCACTTATATGGACAATTTAAGCAATTGTCTCTTGGTTGTCCATGGTAGACAATGAGGGCAGCTTGGGTTCATTGCTTGTTGTGAACCCTTGTATGGCTATGGAGTCCTATGTGAGCTCTGAAGAAACGCCTTTCACGTGTTAAACATTCATATCTCAGTAGTTTCTTGACCAGGTGGGTTGAGTTTTCGCTCCTTACGATCCTCCCTTTTCTTTAGCTTTGGCTATTCTTGAGGGCACCTTCGTTTATCAAAGCCCTCCATGGAAGTAAAGTTACTTAAACACTGTTAAGAGAGCAGATAACAGCAATAAAGTGTCCTTTATGGTTGAATTTCACCTGACAAGGCATTATAACCTGGAGGCAGTCATAAAAGTAAATAAGTTGGCTGATGTTGCATACAATGACAGTTCCGTGATCATTGTGCCATCACAGTAGTGTGAAAAACTGATTTTCTTTCACTCTTTCGAAAGATTGTTTTTCTGTAATGTGTAAGTAATTATACTTCGAAGGAACGAACATCATGGTGACATTTCTAGTGCACGGATGTAAACTGTCCTGTTACATTGTACCTGCAGATTACACTCTCCATTCACGTCCCACCACATCCAGACATTTTCAGTCGAAATGAACACAAGTTTAATATCTGACGGTGCGAGTGGGAAGGAATTGGTCAGAAATTGAATATTCTGTCGGCGCGATACAGAGGCACGTAGGTGGTTATGGGGTAGTTTAGGACTATTTCAAGGTTTGGCGGGATATTCTCGTCATTCTACGTCTGTCATTCTTGGTGCCAACTAGCTTTTGCGTAATTTTAGTTTACGTTATTTTGGAGAGTAAGACTTGCACTCTTACTTAACAAAACGAAAAATATGGTAAGAGTACCCTTTCATCTGGATCTAATGCCGCTCTAAAGGGTGATTTTTGTTTAGTTTTTTTTTGTCTGGCGCAACACGATTGCATGGATTTATTTTCACAGTATCCTCGTTCTCGCCAACGCGTTAATTGTGATTTATTTAACAAATCCTCTAATGTGATTGGTTCAATTCCGGTAGCAGGCGGGATTTTCTCAACCGGCCTTCTCACAGTTCACTGTTTCCCCCATCCCATACTGCAATACGTTTTGGGAGGTCTTTACATAAAAACAATACATTCTATTTACTCTTGGGGCTGTATCATGCTTCACTGAACTGGGTATCCATTGTTTTAATGCAAGTGACCCTCCAAAATGAACTAACTATATATTATGGGCCGGGGTTGGTGAAAATAGCGAAATGGGCGATTAGCACGGGCCAGACCTCCTTACATGAGACGGACTAAATAGAACGAATTGAGTTCATGGATTAAGCCCGTTGACCCAATTAAGTTAGACGAACGGTACTTGGATCGACCAACACGGTCCATTTGTCTGCCTCAGACGGATAGAACGTGTGAAGATCGAGTATGCGACAAATTTCGAACTGCTCATGAAACCATAGTCCCCCTCTAACAACTATGATGAGACGAGAATTTCATAATTTTGAAATTTTTAGGACAATGTATATTTTGGCCTCGATATCCTATATACAGTCTGCAGTACTAGTTAGGTAGACCCAAACTACCATTCAATTCGTCTCATGTCAAGCTCGGCGTTTGGCCCGGGCCTTACTTCAGGCTAC
>OX421445.1:39256899-39264399 GCA_949126865.1 Montipora capitata | reverse complement strand
TAAATAAACCTAAAATTACGTATGATTAATACTTTTCATAGTTTTGAACTTCCGCACAAACCTTTGAATTTCTCTCCATCTTGCCCTGATTACCCATGATGCACTCAAGAGCGTGAACTCGCATATTAGAAGTGACTAAAAAACCGATCGAGGCGAGAACATACGCATTGTTGTGAAATTAACCCTAGTAGGTCCCCTAGCCCGGAGTAGCTGAAGAACTGCACCTCTATCATCACCGCTCCAGACGACACTCCAGACATGACTGCAGGAGAACGAGGTGTCACGCGAGAAAGAGTAATGTCCAGTCTTTTTCAGTCCAAACTTATCACGCGGTCATATGGTTGCAACATGGCGGATTCTTTGTAGAAGACTTGGAGCGTTTCTCAACGGTGTTTCCCAGTTTCTTTTTGGGTTTTATCAATAATGGTGCGGCAACGAAAAGGCAGACCTCATTTAGATTCAATCAAAGATCACTCCAATAAGTCAAAGTTCACGCGTCGCCGTGAAAACGAATCTTCTGTCACTTTATTCCTTCTCTTAGCAGCTGTTGTTGGCTTCACTTTGTGTGGATTAGGAGCTTACAAACTTTGGAATTACAAACTTTCCGCACGTCTTTACACGCCACTCAACGCACCCTTAGTGATAAACAGGACTGAGTGTGATATGACCCGCTTTTGGGGGAGTTATCGCACAAATTTATACTTTGGAATGAGGTAGGTATTTTATGGATTATTTATACGTAGCAAGCAGGAAGGTGGGTCTCAATTAGTTTTTTATTGTTGAGTTCATACATTGCGGTTATTCAATAGACCTCTTTATAGTTGTGTGCTTACTTACCTAGCCTTTAAATGAAAGTGAGGCTGGTGTTGACGTTGTTATGATACAGACCTCCCTCCTTTCATTTACATAAGAAAAGCAACAACAAGGTCAACTCCAGCCTCACTTTCATTCATAGGCCAGGTAACAAAGCACACAACTGTAAAATGGACTATTTAAGTAGGCTGTTTGGTTATTCTTTTGAAAGAAAATTGACAGAAAAACAGTGAAGACAACCTATAATACATACATGGGAAAAAAAAAACATTTTTGCTGAGAGAAATCTTGATTGACAGCACAATTTATGAGGTGTGAAAAACATCTCCCTGTGATCTAGGATCCGGATCAAAACAGATATAACAAGGTGGAAAGAAAAAGCTTGGAAAAGGGAATGCAGTGTGGGCTAGAATCTCGACAAATTGATCATACTATACTTTGTATGAAGTAGGATCCTTCTAGGAGCTTATCATTAAAATTATCCAGGGGATATAAACAGGAGAAATTTTGTGCTTATGTTGGAAAGGTGTTGGGGATGGAGTTTGTTAAATTTTTTTACAAGCTCTGTCTTTGTCACATCATGGTTATTCTTGAGGGCAACACTGTAAGAAGGTTTACTCACCAGATTGAGAAAAAACTTGGTCAGTTGATTGATGAACTTACTTCTGTATATATAATACCACAGTGTTTTTTCATTTAAATCTGTTTGTAAAATAATGTTAAAAAATGGATTGAGCTTGTATAAATGACGCCTCTTTTGTATCGAGTTTGATAAGATATGGACTATCCATTAATTTTGATTAATTTTTGTTGTCTCAACAGAACACGTAGTCCCCAGTCACTCATGACAGGGTTGATGTGGTTCCCACACTTTGAACCTAATGGAGAAATGAATATTCGTCACACTTGTGAACAATCGGATGGGCTACGCAAGTATGGCTGGCTCAAGCATGATGGCACCAACTTTGGATCACAAGAAATAGTTGATATGGATTTTGCATTGAATACAGACTTTGTAAAGAAAATGGGAGGAGATCATGGAGGGGACTGGACAGTGAGGATTTCAGGGAGGGAAATGGTAAGTGGGATTCAAAATTATCATTATTATGGGTAAATCATTTGATAAAATGTGGTGTCAAACCTAAACCAATGATATCATAGAATGGCCAAAAATATCAGAAAGATTTGAAAGATCATAGGGAAGGAAGTGTTGAATCAGCAATCAATTAGCCAATATCCAAAATACCATAATATTCTTTGTTTGTCCCTTCAAAATTTTGCGTAAGCATTTGTTTTTATTTTCTGTTGTAACTTGCAATGGTCCCAAGAGAAACTTGAAACAATGCTTATGAAAAAATTTGGAGGGACAAACAAAGATTATTATGTTTTTTTTTATAGAATAGCCCTTTTCACGGTTAGCTTTTCTCATTTACATTACAATGTAATGTAACATGGATGCCAGGCAATTTCGGCTTAAAACTACAAAATAGCCCGAAATTGCCTCACATACATGCTAGATTGTATTGTAATGCAAATGAGAAAAACTAACCGTGAAAAGGGCTATTGGCTAATAATGATCAAATCAGCCAAAGTGTAAGAGCATCAGCAAATGCTAAAAGGTAGGAATAAACAATAGTGAATGTTATAACAAATCAGACTTAATTCCACTGTATCACAAAAGTGTACTTGGGGCTTGAATTCTCATTTGATTTCCCATGGGGTTATGTTTAATTTCAGAGTAATTTTTAGGAGGCAGTGTGGCCCAGTGGTTACGGCACTTGCCTTGAAATCAGACCACTCCTGATAGACAATGCACTGGGCTGCCTGTGGAAAGGTGATAAACTCATGGTGAAAATGGAAATTGTAGTAGTTTATTCTTGTGACCAATTGCAATATTGTATGGACAAATGGGCTGCTTTTCAGTCAGCTTAGGAGATGGGAGCCACCCAATGTTCTTGTGTTAGTAAAACAAATATTGACCTTTAAACTTCATCAAGATTTGAAAATTTCCCTTGCTTCAACTTCCCAGCTGCACTTGTAAATAGCCAACTGGTTTGCCTCCGGCCAGTTGGGATTCTTAACAGTTGTTGTTATTCTGTTCTGTCGTTTCCATGTGTTTCATTGGCCCTGAAAAGCCCCTATGGAGAGCGGTCAATTAAAGTATTTATGTATTGTAGTTGTCTAAACCACAGGCAGCCCTGACTCAGAATTTACAATCCTTCCGATTTTATAATTTGTATGGGAAACCTAAAAATACCAAAAAAATCAGCTAATCTTAACTTAAAGCAAAGAAAATAAGTAAATATAACTAACATTGCTTTATCTTGTGTCGTTTTGTCTATTTGAGGTGATTTGTGTCTCTTTGTGATCATCTCAGCAACCTTCAGTATATTACGGCGTGCAATTTTTCAGTATAGTTATGTTTTCCATACAAATTAGAAAATCGGAAGGATTGTAAGACAAAGCACTGGGCTGCCTGTGGAAAATTGATAAAGTTAGAAACCTAACGAAATTTGGAAAGATGGAAACTCATGGTGAAATTGTAATAGTGTATTCTTGTCAATTGCAATGTCGTATGGACAAATGGGCTGCTTTTCAGTCAGCTTGGGAGATGGGAGCTACCCAATGTTCTTATGTTAGTAAAACTAATATTGACCTTTAAACTTAATCAAGATTTGAAAATTTCCCTTGGTTTGGCTTTTCTCAGTATCAGTATAGTGGTTATTCATTTCATATAACTATAGAATTTCATATACAGTAACTATAGCATTTTCTTGCTAGGTATTGGCAATTTCCACTTACACTTTTAACTTACACTTGATCATATCAAGAAAGGGTAACATACAGAAACCAAGTCACAATATTACTATATTCTGGTTATCCGTTATATCCAATGATAATTTCTGGTACGTCTACGCATGATTCAAACAACACCAGTGAAAAAGAGTCAATGAAGTGTGAATGAATCCTTAGTTTTCACCTCTGGTTAAATTGATTGATTTCAACTTTTTGCGAGGGTCCGATTACAAGATTCTGGTTGCAAAAAAAAAAAGACTATGGCAGTTTAAACACCAGTGCATCATATCAAGAGAATTATATCCTTTGAGTTACTTTTCTTTCTGTCGTGTTTTCCATATGCAGGGCAACCTAAACCAGGTGGTGTCATTAATGTTCTATGCTACTCATGAAGGACAAGTTCAAATGAAGCCTGCTGTAGATAAGAACATGTTTACAGCACTGCAAGGCAATTCACCTGAATTAGGCTTATTCACACTGCATTTTTCACGCCCCTTGAAGATTATATATTCCTCCTTTTTGGTGGCTCATACTCCAAATGTGCATTCAGTTAAGGATGTTGTTATACGCAATATGGGACTAGCGAAGAAGCTAAAAGGGGCTGAAAAATTGCAGTTAGTGCGGTTACCTGGGCGTGTAACTAGTCGTGACGAAGATGGGAGAGAATTGCCAACAAACTTATTTGTTCAGCATTGGACACTTCAGCTTCCTTTTGACGTAGAGATCGCATTTGAGTCTGGGAGTTTTCTTACAAGAGGAGACAGATTATTGGGTCCTGCATTTGAAAGTCTTAGAAACCACTACAGCGATCAGTTTGATAGGAAATTTGAAGAGAAGTTCACTTTGGCCTCTGAAGGCTTCACCAACGAAGAAGTACGCTTTGCCCAAGCAGCTCTTAGCAACATGATCGGGGGAATCGGATATTTCTATGGAAGTTCAAAGGTGATTTCACGTTACTTCAAGAAGCCAGTAGATTACTGGAATAGCGCTTTGTACACCGCAGTGCCTTCACGCCCTTTTTTTCCTCGTGGATTTCTGTGGGATGAGGGATTTCATCAGCTACTCATCAGCCAATGGGATGAAAGCATCAGTAAGGACATCATCGGCCACTGGCTAGACTTGATAAATATAGAAGGTTGGATTCCAAGAGAACAAATTCTCGGCGACGAAACTCGGACAAAAGTCCCATCCGATTTTGTTGTGCAACACAACGAAAACGCCAACCCGCCAACTCTGATTCTTCCTATCAAGTCCATGGTGGATAAGGGCGTCTTGGATGAAAGATACCTGCGCAAGATATTTCCTCGGTTAAAGGCTTGGTTTAACTGGTTTAATACCACACAGTTGGGAAAACTACCATCCACTTATAGGTGGCATGGGCGAGATGCCAAGACGGACAAGGAGCTGAATCCCAAGACACTGACCTCTGGGTTGGATGATTATCCACGCGCATCACACCCTTCGGATGATGAAAGACACGTGGATTTACGTTGCTGGATGTCATTTGCCGCTGGTTTGATGGCCGATATTGCTGAGGCTGTCAGTGAGAAATCTGATGCTGTGCTCTATAGGTCCACCAGTGACTATCTCTCTGACAACAAGCTGCTCGACAAGTATCATTGGTCGTCCAAGGCAGAATCATATAGTGATTATGGTAATCATACCAAGTTTGTAAAGCTTGTTCAACGTGCTATTCAACCCTCGCAACCAGGGAGTCCGAAGAAAACGGTTCGTATCGTGACTTCTAAACAAGGTCCATCTCTCAAGTTTGTGAATGCTCTCGGCTATGTCAGCCTGTTCCCCTTCCTGCTGCAAATCTTAGACCCTGCGTCTCCCAAGCTGGAAAAAGTCTTAAAGGATTTGAGAGATCCTGAACGGCTTTGGAGCGAATATGGATTAAGATCTTTATCACAAAGTAACTCCATCTATAAGACATACAACACTGAGCACGATGCGCCTTATTGGAGAGGAGCTATCTGGATCAACATCAACTACTTAGCAGTTAGAGCTCTGAATTATTACGCTAGTATTGCGGGGCCATATCAGAGCATGGCTAAAGAGATTTATACAGACTTACGCCTTAATTTAATTCGTAATATGTTGAGAGAGTACCAGAGAACGGGGTTTATATGGGAACAATACGATGACGTTACGGGACACGGGAAAGGGTCGCACCCATTTACGGGATGGTCTTCGCTTGTTGTTCTTATGATGTCAGAGCATTTTTAAAACTTTAAACGTCCGTCGCGTATAAAATTTATAAAAGTAGATACCCTTGCTCTCCTTTTAGTCTGTTATTGCCTTTTAGCAAGCAAGTCTTCACTCCGAGCGTGACGTGAAAGGACACGGGAATCGAAGTGGGTAACATCCCATCGTTTCTCTTAGCCGGCCGGCCATGATCAGAGTGTCTTTGTTTAAAAGTACTATATTACTTATATTCCTTCTTTCTGTTCAACATGAAGGGACACACTTTCACATAGAGACTCTTCGAATGTAATACTTCTGAGCGCCGCCATTTTTAGTACTAATGACGACTCATATATGAACTCCGGAAGGCCTAGAATCTGGGTCTTCAGGCCGTGCCGGCTAAGTAACACGATGGGATCTTGGAAGGAGAATGCTCCCAACTGTGAATTGCAATCGTAATTGCAAATTGTATCCCCTTCTTGCTCGCAACCTATTGTATCCTACGCATCTTTTGAATAGGCCACTTTGGAAAATACCATAATACTCTTTGTTTGTCCCCCCAAATTTTGCATAAGCATTGTTTCCAGTTTCTCTTGGGACTTACAACGGTCCCCAGAGAAAACAACAACAATGCTTATGCAAAATTTGGGGGACAAAGAAAGAGTATTATGGTATTTTCCTAAGTGGCCTATTAGTTACAGGGTTTTGTTATTAATTCTTGTTTTAATCAAGCCTCCGGTTTCTTTGCCATGAAGAATGTTGCTTCTCACCATCAAACGATAAACACCACAAAGCACGAGGCCTGTTTCAATTCCAACCACTCGCATCTTCCGTAGCCACTAAGTGATATCCCACAAGCCTGTTAAGTGGTTTTATTTACTAAACCCTAAAACAGAAACAACCCCTCCTCCCCCACAAGAAAACTAGAAACACCGCCCTTTCCATCAACACCATCCGTTATCTTAAGCCAGCCTTAATGAAAACGTTGGCAGTGCGAAACTTTATCTCTATTATTAGGATATTCTTGTCGTTTATGTCAATCAATTTCGTTAGTTCCCAGTCCGTACAGTTGTATTTTTTAAATTTATATGTAACTGAATAATCATCACTTCTGATGATGTATGTTGTAACATACGAAACGTTAAGTTTGTAAAAGTTATGCATTTCAAGCAAATGTTTGTAACCGCTGTTTGCGTTTTATTCCTATTGAAACTAAAATGGCCCAAGTCAAAGAATTTTTATGAAACACCACCCTGCTACCAAAAAAGGAGAGAAAGACAACCAAACGTCCAAAAAGGGGATTGTAACAATTCTTACAGTCAATTTTGAGTTTTTTTTTTACTCCTTTAATTGCGTTCCAAATTAGGAGAATGCAATTTCTAATCTTGGATATCCTTTGCATTTTTCGTTCGTCTGCTTTTTTCAGGTAAGCCTTTTTTCCATATCTCAAAGTGCCCTTGGACGTGAGGGGCCTGGAACAACAAAACTGAAACAACCCAAAAATTTGAGTTTCTAAAGAAACTGTGGTGCTGCGTCGGAAGGTCGAATGGCCACCGTGAAAAATTTGGAAAGCTGACGTTTCGAGCGTTAGCCCTTCGTCGGAGCGAAGGGCTAACGCTCGAAACGTCAGCTTTCCGAATCTTTCACGGTGGCCATTCGACCTTTATCAACTCGTTTGATAAAATAAATTTCTGAAACAACCCA
>OX421445.1:39249399-39251899 GCA_949126865.1 Montipora capitata | reverse complement strand
AACTTTCTATTATCAGTCATACATCTATGTATCTCTGATGGTTGTGATACAAACTACCAGCTGATCTAGAATCGATTTAGTAGTAGGTACGAAAATATCACACTTTGATCCATTGCTTCAATTGTGGTGGTGTGGCTTATCACGCTCGCGGGCAATGAATGGTTCAACTCAAGAATTCGCATGCAAGCAAAATGTCAAGAATGATAAAAACTTTACCAATAACAACACTATTTATAAAAATGCAGTGCAAAGTTGTTCCTAGCCAGTGGCCAAGTTGCAAATGTATTGCTCAGTTCCCTTTGTTTTTATCTTGGCAGAGGATTTGTAAATACATCGTAAGGGATCTTGCGTCCTGTGAAGTACTGTTCATGGATACGGCATTCTTGCTTTGCTAGAGCTTTGAATAGCCTTGTTCTGTGCCATGATTGTCACTCGTTAAACTGCAACAATAAATTACATTGTAATGAGGAAGATGTTGGATTTCAACCCTGGTGAAAGGAGAATAGTTAACTTTGTCCGACGGTGAATCGGGGATACTCGCAAAATACCCAAGTGTTCGATTGTGGGAGTCGAACCTACGATATCCTATTAAACTAAGTTCAGGTGACAACTGCCTGGCTCCCTTGAGGTTCCTATAGCTCGGTGGTAGAGCAACCGAACTAATAATCGGAAAACCGTACATTCGACTCCTGCAAAGAAGAACTCGGATTTTTTTTTCAGAATGATGATCTCTTCATGAAGTACGTTGCTCAGTATTCGTATTTGTGGATTTGTGTATTTATGGATTAAGAGACAATGCCCACTTTGAGAGTCAACAATAGGACACATACTCCCTTACACATCTGGATCTTTGAGCATTTACTCTCCCAACCAGGCGGAGGACAGACCTCAACACCGGGCGTTATGCCCTCTTCTTGGCGACTAGTGGGTGGGATCTTTTACCTCCCACAGGGTTATGAAAATTGATGGGTTGTGAGCCGGGGGCCTACGGTCTATCATTCTTATCTGAGAAGACTAGAGTCTCTCCCTTTGCAGATGTTATTGCAAAGCTTCAGTTATTTAAAGACCCTGCGATTTGATCATGTGACCTCCCGCACAAAATCCGATGCTCAACCAACTGAGCCAACCTGGCGGTCGTCGGTCATCATGGCCTCCACCTTGATGTCCTAAAAAATCCTCCAGGAACTGAGTTCAACTATTATGCAAATAACTCCTTCTGTTTTGGTTGGAAACACATGGCAGCTGATCTCGTCATTTTCCTGCTTTAATTCTTGAAAACAGAACCAATTCTAAGATATTTGCTTTACACGTTTTCCCAATCGCTCAGTGGCCGATCACCCGAGACGTTCGTTATTTCCTCTATTAAAACAGTCTGTTGTGCTTTAGTTTCCCTGAATTTCTTACACGACTTCCTCTACCCTGTTTAACGATACTCCATCAGAACAGTTTGCGCATGCAATGTTTCATTTTACACTTGGCCAATACCACAACTGTCCAACATTATCAACAACAGTTTCTGCCTACCCTTCCGTGATCAAAAGACGATCAAATGTTTCTGCTTGTTTGATCAAACGTTTGAAGTGCTACTATCGTCCACGTTGTTCAAAAACACAAAACACGCAAAACTGGACGATGTCGGGAGTGCTGCTGGTAGCGCCTGTGCAAATGAATGTACAAAACACTAACACGAGAGTAAAAAGAAATAAGTAAGTAGTACCAGCCTAAAGTCTTGACTCTTCTCTTCTTGCTTTTCAGGAAAATACTGTCTGCGTCGTTCGTCTAAGATTAAAACAAGACGAATAGCCCTTATGCGTGATGACATCTGAGTAGCTGAGTATTTCACCACCAAGCGTCGATCTCGAAAATCAAACTTGTAAACTTTAGCTTGAGCTGAATCCCAAAGGAGCAAACTTGTAAAGAAACCCACGTGCGAACAGTATTGCATGTCCCAATGATGTGAATAATTTTGTGCAAACGAGGCTTGGTGGCGAATTTTTGAGCATGACGTCATCTTGCATAAAGCCTATTAAAGAAGGAGTAACAAAGCATCAAAGCAGCATTTTTACATCATTTCGTTTCTTTCAAACTTGGCCCTGCTTTCGAGCTTACCATGTTAGTTGACTGAAAACAAAATTATGCTAAAATGGGGAACATTTGGGATGAAGGTGTGCGAGATAACAGGGTTAGTAACCACAAAAATCACCTTGGAAACAACCTTAAGTTTAATAGTGAAAGAACTTAAACAACAATTTGTCTAATTTAATTTTCAGCCGTATGGCAAGTACGCTCAAGCTGAGATGATCCTCTCTCTGCCCAACTTACCAAGAACTGACATGTCACTGAACAGCTCATCTATTCGCCTCCTTTTAAAACAAAAAACAAATCGGGTTCAACATACATGTAATTCACAACTAGGGTTACTGTAGCCAACTACTTAATCTCAATCCCACGTATCGAGTAAAAAAGGTTAGTTTTCTAATAGAAACTAGTACATTTCTTC
>OX421445.1:39229399-39244399 GCA_949126865.1 Montipora capitata | reverse complement strand
TCACAGAAGACAGACCACAACACCGGGAACTACGTGCCTACTCTTAGCGACAAGTGTGTGGGTTCTTTTACGTCCCACAGGATTATTAACATTGAAGGGTTGTGAGACGGGACCTCCGGCTTATCGTCCTTATCCGAGAAGACTTAGAAGTCTAACCATTTGCAGATGTAGTTACAAAGGCAGCACTTTCTCCTCAGTTATTTAAAGACCCTGAGTGTTGGTCCGGCCGGAATTGAACTCGCGACCTCCCGCGACCTCCCGCACATTTCCCCGCGTGACAGCCCGGTGCTCAACCAACTGAGCATCGGATTTATAGACTGGTATAACTTTCGCATGCTTTAGCTTTGAAGGGTACACACCCTGACTGACTGACTTGATCATTATGTCAGCTAAAGGTTTGGATAAAAGGTGTCTTACAGAATGTAGAATTTTGTAGGACAGGAATATAACCCGTGAGCTTCGTTGAGAGGAATGGAAAGTATTTCAGTCACAATTTCTGAAGAAAGATTTATCGAAGCTATCAGACATATAATCAATAAATTCACGATTACTTGAAGGTAGTTTAGACGCTAGGTTTGGTCTAACGGAAGAAAAGAAGCTATTAAAGATGTTTGAAATTTCACTGCAATCATTAGTTGTGACTTTACTATCTGGATGAATGATTGAGGAAATATGCTTGAAATGCTCTTTTTTGTTATTAATTAAAGAATTAATACCAGCCCAGATGTTCTTCATATTAGTTAAGTTATGACTGAAATAATTATGATAGTAGAGTTTCTTGCTCAGGCGAGAAATAATTAATATTTTGTTTCTATAAATTTTATACACAGCTCTACTACCAGAATGATAATGGCGCTTCTTCACTTTGATGGATTTTCTTAGCCCTCGTGTAATCCAAGGTTTTAACATCTGTTTGGCTTGACGTTGGGCCAGTGTACTGTAAGGGGCATGTTTGGCTAGAAGGTTAGTAACTTTGCAACAAAGAGTAGAAAAGGAGATAATTATCTGGGTCTTTCTGAGCGCCGGAGACAGAATCCTTGTTGATCCGAGAAAGCTCGTCAACAAAACTGTTTTCTGAGAAACGAGAAAAACCGCCCATCTTTTTTCTCACTTTCATTCGTCCCTCTTTAATTTTTTGAAAGATGCAAAATTGCGATTAGTGATCACTGATATCAGATACAATGTTGCCACTATAAATCCCCACATCCAATTTGTTGACTAAAATGTTATGGATCAATGTTGCGGTATTCTTATAAACATGTGTATATAGGCAGAAACCCATAAGGGTTGAAACTTGTAACGCGCGTTCACAGCTTCCGAATATTCAGTGCGAACTGATTGGTTGAATGTTTCAGTGCTAAGTACCATATTTGGAAACCCCTTGCCCTTGTTGTTCCAAATATGGTACTTAGCAAATTGAATATTCAGAAGGTTGTTTCCCAGCACACAAGGGGCCGTTACACGTTTCAACCCTTATGGGTTTCTGATATAGGTTTATCAATAGTCGGAGTAAGGGAAAAGCTTTGTATAGAAAGCAAAAAATGATGTGCGTAATTGCATGTTTCAACACCCAGGAGATTTATGTTGAAGTTACACATAACAAAGATTGATTTATTTGAGGTGGAAAACTTTTCAAGCGTTTCGTCGAAATATTCCTGAAATCGCACGGGCTTATTGTGTTCTCTATACATGATTCCGCAAATAATGTTTGGGCAGTTAGAGAGATGGATTTCAATCCAAAGGGCTTGCAAGGCGTCTTCAGAAGACTTCTCTATCACTATATAATTTAGATCGCTCTTAATATACATGCCAACACCTCCAGCAGCTAGAGGCGTTGGAACATATTCAAATTCGTAACCATTTATAGATGGATTAAAGTCAAACAAAATAGTTTTCGTGATTTTGGTTTCGGAGACTCCAATAACACTAAAATGGTGCCCTAGCTCATCAAGTAGATGCACTTGGAGATCTTCCAAATTGTGCCTTAAGCTCCTAACAATATTATGAAGCAAAGAAAACTTGAAATCGTCATTCGAAGAAGAAGAAAACAACCGATTTCGTAGGACACTAAAACTATGTGGAGAATAATAATTACTCTGTATGCGTTGCTTACAAAGATTAAGATCGGGATTTATGTTTTGACGAACATTCAATGTGAATAGGTCTAATATAAAAATATATAATTGGGCTGTGAACATTTTTGCCGAATGGTAGAGGTTAAGAGAGGTACAAGCGCCGGTTTTAGATTGCGGTGGACTTTTCAAAGACTACAAACTACACAAGGTTCAAGCCTTGAGTGCAGACATTGCTGAAATGGATGCTCTTTCGCTAAACTATTGGGTGTCCAAATTTGTTTTTATCCTTTGGACGCCAATGATGAAAGGTAATGCTTAAGTTTTTGTTGAATTGTGCGGGTAGTTTATTCAAATGTGTTTTTTCCCGTAGGTTTATTAGCATAAAGGTTCATTTAAATTCAAGTGTCTTGATCAGCTTTTGAACTAACTCGGCATTTCTTGATCTGTAGTTTGATTGGGTATCAAGATACATACACCTGACCAAAATGGGGAACTCCGACTGGCTAATACCCTTATGAATTATTGTGAAGTTATATATCAAATCGAGTGCGAGTGCCGAAGGCAGAGTGCTTTCGTAAACCCTGATGAAACACTCTCACTCGTTTTTGACATATTTACTTCAAATGCCTTCTTTCCAGAATACAGGAAATAGTGCAAGTTGATTTATGGGTTCCCTTTGACTAGTACTGCTCTTTGCTTTTTTTCTTCAGCAAATGTCACTTACGTTGGAATGGGAACTTTGTTCTTTGCGAACATATTCAACGCTTGCCTGGAAAAAAAAGGAAGAACATTTTCCGTGAATCCTTCTAAATACTGTTTGATTACTGTTTACAAAATTGGAAACCGTTCAGATATCGGTTTGTTGTTGAAGTGGGTTATGAAAAAACGTTCTCCTTTTCCAACTTCCCGAAAAAGATCAGTGGACATTTGTCGCTCTCAGGAAACATTGATAACATTCAAGTTTGCTTCGACCTTTTTTCTCTCTTAGCTCACGACTTACCAGGCATCCTCTAGCTGGTTATTTCTACATAACATCCGAATAAGCTGGGTGATGTGAACATGAGTAATCCTGTAAAAAGGAAATTTTGATGAGTACGTTCATGTCCAACTGAATCTGCTTATCTAAAGCCCTGGCCAAACGAGAGCGAGAGTTGATGAGAGCTGAAACTCTTTTGAGCTCATGACAGTCGATGCGAGTGATCAAGAAGTGGTCAAACAAGAGCGAGAGTTGACGAGAGTTTGTCGAGAGTTTCACGCGCAAACAAAAGTGACAGCCTGGGAGCCACCCTGGGAAAACCCTTTCTGACTTAAATATGGCGACTAACCAGCCGGTATATTCAGCCTTGGCGTAAGCCTTGGTCCCCGTATCCGACGCCATATTATTAATTTTTACTTTTTATCTAAGACTGCTGGAAAAAAAAAAACAACAACAACTGCTGACCGCAAACTGACTCTTTCTCTCAAACTCTCGTGAGCGGCCAGACAAGACAAAACTGTCACCAACTCTCATGAAAAACTTGAGCAGGTTCAAATTTGACGAGAGCTCTCGAGAGTTGATGAGAGTAGCCGAAAGTGGATGAGAGTTCTCGTCACCTCATGCTGTGGTTTGGCCAGGGCTTAGAATCAGCCAATTGTGTCAAAACCCTACAGGAAAACCATAATTACCCGATTCAGTTTTTGTATTCCATAAACGATTTTGACCTTATAAGAATAAGAAAATATCATGATTTTATTATAACCGTGATCCGTTATCATAATATCCAAAAGTTTTTCCATGCCCAACGTGTAAATTGTAGTTGGCAAAGGAAGAGACAAATAGTTAAAAGCGTACAATTCTTCTTCTTCTTCTTCTTCTTGAAAAACTGTTCATTGGCTTCCGAGAATCTTCATACCCTCTAAGCAAGTTTGGGGTGGGGGTGGGGGCGGGGGAGGGTAGCTGTCTATAGGTTCTTTTCAAATTGTTTGTAATTTTTATTCAAGATCCAAGCTTGAAATAAAGCAACACAACATTGGACACTCACTCGACTCGATACATCTTCATCCAACGTAAGACATCAAGCATTAACGGAACATTTGCCTCGATGTGCTGAAAGATTAAGATACAGCAGGGAAAGAAAACGATCAAAAAAGAGTATGACAAAAGGTTTTTGAATACAAGGTATTCAAACATGATTGGGAAGGCCATTAAAGTTTCGCTGCAAAGAGAGGTTCCCGAATTAGTCAAAATACTGCTCTCTTTATAAGCGCATAATTCAGCATTTAGTAACTTTCCCTTTAATGTAATAACCAAACTACGATTTGATATTAGATTTGATTTCTGTACGGCGTCATCAATTAGTGCCTCAGTGCTAAATACAGTTGACACTTAAATAAAGTTCATTCAAACAGGTGAATCGAGTTCGCAAAATGCCATTTATGACAGATCTGTGTAACAGTTTCTTATTATTTTTATTTTTATTATTGCCAACGAGGCGGCCGACCCCAGAGGGTCGGCCGTCGAGTTGGCAAATCATAGAGCCGTACGTGAGTACAGAAGAAAAATCTCATCTCAGCGTAAGGGACCTTTTTTTGACCATATTTGGGTGTAAGTAATACTCCATATTTGGGTAGTGATGTCACGTTTTTGCATGTGTCGCTTCCACCGTGTGGTTTGTGTGTTTCAGCGGACGATTCAGCTAGTGAGATTGGAGGCGCTTGTAGTTGCCTTACGTGTTTGTAAATTGAATTGTAAGCAGCGGCTGATCAAGGAATAGGGTTATACCTACAAATTTCGGACAGAACGAGCGTGTTCGCTTGCGAACCAGCGTGTTCAATTGTCAATTTCGAACCAGCGTGTTCGCGTGTCAATTTTAAACCAGTGCTTTCTTTCGTCGATTGACACGTTTTTAAAGACTTCAGATCAAAGAATTGAACAAATTACTATAAAACATCTTCTTATAGCACAAAGAATTGTCCTTGAACTCCAGCGTTTAGTAATTAAAACCACTCACAACTTGGACAAAGCGGGAGTAGACAATATTGCTTGATTATTGCGTTCAATACATTTATTATCTGGTTAATCGCCGTTACAAGCCTACAACTAAATGTTGGGTTCTTTAGCTTAGCAGACATTGCTTTTCAGGGTTCATTCAATGTGAAATACAGTGCTGTTGTTATTATTGTTATTATAATTTTCCTTCATCACCACGTGCGTGAAAGTTCGAGTTGCGCCGATGAAACACATTCCCTACACGGGGCTGCCGAAAGTTTTTACGCCATCAGTGTAATAGTTGAGATTGTGTTTATACTGACAGTTAACTTTCAGCATACCATTTTGTCATGATTTATGTTCACTGCAGCGTGCTTTTTCTGTCACTTATTCTTTACGGCAGCAGTACAAAAGCAATCCACCGTTCTCTGGACAAAGAGTATAATGTTTTTACGTTAATATTTGGACTCAGACAGAACACTCTCAAAGTGTGTAAATAAAGTGTAATCGATGTAATATCCAAGGGTTCAGTCAAAAACCTTCATACGTTTGTTGTATTTATCTTTTTTTGATTGAATCAAAAAATTAAACGAAAATTCATGTGCACATTTATTCAAACAATACTCAAACAACCAGTAAACTAAGGTAACACTTCAACATCACAAGATATTGCTTCGAACTTAAGTAATACTCCCTCAACATTCCACATTTCAAAAACGTGATGAAAATTATGCCTTCAAGACCAAGACTCTTATCAGAGTTACTTCACACTCTTCCTTTCCTACTTTCATTTATAGTAAAATAATTTCACCTCTGTGTCAAACTTTCACACATTCCAGAGACATAAAACAATTTTGCCTCGTTGGCACTTGCCGCAAGGCACAACTAGTTAACATTTTTATATACTTTATTTTTTAAACAATACTAGCAATACAAACAATAATAACATTTATTTACTTACAAACAGTTCAACTTACATTAATCTCAATCTCACTTATGATGCCAATTCCTACTAACATTACAATAACATTTGCATTTGTAAAATGCAATTGTAACAGTTCCTTATTACCATACGGATACACGAAAGGACAATAAAAACTGATCAGGTCCCTATTATGATGCAAATCACACCAGAAGCGGGAATGGTAAAAGTTTACAAGCTGCCCGATTGACAAGTACTGAAGTAGCGAGAAAGATTGTCTGCATGTTTCCTTCATTTATGCATTATTTTCAAATTCAATCAAGTCCAGGATCACATCAGTTGCTTAACGAACTGCAAAAACCTTCGTGTCACTGAAATAAGGGTTGCTTTATATACTATTAGAAAGGTAAGGTCAACCGCAAGGAACATAATTTCCAAGGGAACTTTCGCTTTTGCGGATGCGCAACAACACACACACACACACGCTACTAATCTGGGAGCCCATGGCCATATTCAGACAGAATACAACTAACCTTTGGGTCTTTTGCTCCTCCCATCGCTCTAAACAAAGCTGTAGCTACTTGCGTTGTCAACTGTACCCGATATTTCCGCATATCTGTTAAAGCAAGAAATGGTCATTAGGCATTTTGGTGTATTTCTCAAATATTCTCAGTCGTGATCTCGTCGGTAGTGCCACCTAACACAATTAAGGTTCTTGAAAGACACGAACTACATATACAAACAGCACCATCTTTTGACGTCGTCTTGCTTGTTTTTCAGGTTCCAAGATTAAACAAAGATATTCTTACTATCTGTTTCATAAATTGGGCCAAAAGCGACCCTTCGAAAATAGGGAGTTAAAGAAACGACGTGCTGCACTTGTGGCATGCGTGGGAGGCGGTGTGGCCTAACGGTTAGGGCGCTGGACTCCGGATCGAGCAGTCCGGGTTCGAGCCCTGGCCGGGTCATTGTGTTCTGTTCTTGGGCAAGACACTTTACTGCTGGGGGTAACCCTGCGATGGACTAGCATCCTATCCAGGGGGGAGTAAAACTACTCCTAGTCGCTTCATGCTACAGTAACCGCAGATAAGCGCCGGCCTGATGGGCCACTTGGCTCGTAGCAGACTTTACTTGCGGCATGCACTTTGGCAAGAATGTTTGGGGTGCTCTGCATCACAACGACGTAAAATCACTAACTTGAAACTGATTTAAAATCTTGACGACAACGTGAGCATGCAAATGCGAACAGGTCTTTTATTCTCTTTTTTAGCACTATTTTTACTCTGAATCCGCTCACTGTACAAATTGATTCTCTGGATACTTTGTCAACATTGTACGAGGTGAACGAAAGATTTCCGATTGAGCAACGTCATATTTCGAAGTGACGTCGTCGTCCCCGTCTCCCTCGTAGATCTTACAGCCCCTAATAACAGTTTTGAACACAGTTATCTGTTGAGTGTGTATCGCAAACTCTACGATTGCATTGGTTTGCTTGACAACGATCTGTGATTCCCCCTGTCACATTCTCAGCCAATCACGCGAATTAATAATGAACTCGATGGCACTGCACAGTCAATCGCGTGAACTAATAGTGAACATGCTGTCATGGAACAGCTTTTCCCGCGCGGGCTGCACTTGAGTTATGATTCGCTAATTTGAAAGTCTGCGTCCACATTTATTTGCTTGATTAAGTAAGTGCTTCATTCATTTACAGCGCTCAGTTGAAAAGCATCTCTATTAAGTTGATATCTATCTTATCATGCTCAAGAGTATTTATTGTAATACATGAACAAAAAATGATCATTGATTCATCACCAGAAATTCATTGAAAAAAAGACAGGAAAGAAAGTTAACCAATCACCGTCATAAAATCTTTTGACAATTCCTGGGTTGTTTGTCCTGTGAGCCAAGTTGAAGAGCGATGTGTAGATGTGCTCCTTTGGCCTGAACCTCTACAATATATGGAAAAAAAACCACGAAAACAACGTCATGACGGAGTCAAATAGGAACAATAAAGCATAATTAAATAGTTGAGTTTAGTTGAGTTTATTATACATTCGTACATTTTCAATTGATCCTTACCCGTAAAACAGCCTAGGTAACCGGGGCGGGTAGCGTCGAGAGCTTGACAAAGTGCCTAAAGCGTTTAGGTTGCGAAGAAGCGTGGCGCTGTGTCAGTGTGTGCATGAGACAAAGATTTGGTTTCGTCAAACGAGTTAATAAAGCAATCAGTATTATCACCTTGCCAATTGTTTTGTTAACCTTTAAAACACAATCAGTTTGTCTTCTTAAGGGAATGTGAACCAACCTTTATTGGGAAAGACGTCAACGACTTTTCATGACAGTAGATAGCTAAGGGAAAAGATCTCTTGGGGGTCTATCACGGACAATGTTTTGGGGGAGAGGGTGTGAAAAAACCCACCAGACCGTCTCCTCTGACACTCGCGGCCTTTAAGTTGTTTTTACGTTTCACAAAAACGTTGTAACATATTCACCCTGTTTCGTTACCTACGTAAGTTTAAAACTTAAAAATATATTTTGCAACCTTTGTGAGCACAGAGCACTTAGCGTGTCTGATGTGCAAACAGTCATGCGTAAAACGCCAACAGCAAAACTTACATGAGGTACAATTTCTTTATAGTAGTCGTAAATAACAGAAAAGTCAGTGTCAGTTGATGTAAGAGCCAGAAGAAATGCAGAGCTGAAAGATGAAAACCAGTTTTCAAAATCAGTACTCCAGGCTATTGGCATGCCCATAACAACTCGTGGCTTACAAAGGAGACAGATATTTCAATATAATTTCTCAAAAAAACCACTAACAAATATCTTGTTTGATAAGGAAATGTGCAGATGATGCAACAATCAAAACAGAAATTCAAACTGAATAATACGGAATCATCTTCAGCAGCTGTGTCAAGTATCCTTGGTTTTTTCCGTTTTTGTTCTTATTTGTTTATTACTTGTACATTGTACATACTTATGTCAAACAAAAGTTTACTCTTTTGTTTGGCTTGCCCCGATAACTCACGATTAAAGCCCCGTTTACCAACAGAAAGTCAGTTTCCTTGACAATTATCATTGCTCGCGTAAATGATCAACAAGTTTTCCTTGCAGTGTTTTCCTTGAAAAGGAATCATTTCTCGTGCAGACAATGAACAAGTTGTTATCCTTGACAAGTTTAGCCTGTGCCCGCAATACTTGCTATTCAACGAGTACATAAAACAATGTTCCATTCTCTAGTTCGTCGTTTCGTGTTAGCCGCCATTTTGCATATTTTGACAGCAATCAGCATGAGCGTGATACTGGGAACTTATCTCATTAACACTCCTTGTCTTCTCCTTGCCACATTTTCCTTGTCGTCCGTTTGTATGAAAAACGTTTATCCTTGACAATTTTTCCACGTCCCTTTACCCTATTTACACGAGCTATATTCCTTGTCAAGGAAAACTTGCTCGTGTAAACGGGGCTTAAAACTAAAGGATGAACCCGCCTGTTGAATCAACTAAGGCGAGCTTCAGTTTGAAATTTCGTTTGACCGATATGGTGACACACCCAGATCAACAAATTGTTTCAAGAACAAGGTTGTTTTTGTACTTACTAGAACAGACCATGTTTATCACCGAGATAACGAATGTTGTCTTCTTTTTCAACCAATTTGTAGACACGTATTGCAAGCTTAGAGTCCAGACAGAGGAGAGCCTAAACAACAACAGCAAAGGTCAGTTACAGCGAGTTACAAACGTGGTGGCCATGATTTACAGCGCACCAGTTATGGCTTGGTAGAAATACAATAGCGGATCATATGCAAAGAAATGCATAACATGACTGGTGAATGATTAAGTTAAAGGCGTTATGGTGCAACTAGCGTGAAGACCATTGTAGGATTTTCATCCCAATAGTTGGAGGAAGTAACATTGTCGCCCAAATTTTCTTGCGCGTGATCTATGGTAACAAACCCCTGCCTTGCCTTTCAATAGGAAAGAACTTCACCCTCCACCGGAAGGTCTGTAATCCTTTATACAGAAATACGACAGAACCGCGTATGACCTTCTATCTTTTTTGGGTCTCAAAATCCCACAGTAGTTTTTTGCTCCTTCTAAACTGCATTTCGGTTGAAAAGAATAAAAGTAAAACCTCCCCTTGTGACGAAAAGTTTGAATCCGATGACGGGTTGACTGAATATCTACCTTTTAAAATCAGTTGTCCATCACCAAGTCAATATTCCTATATTACAAACAAAAGAAACTCAAGGACTAGACTTACCGCACTCATTGCAGAGCGAAAAAAGAAAGCTGAAAACGCAAAGAAAAAAGTCAATGAGAAAGGAAGTTCCTTCCACTTTTCAAAAAACTCCTTTGGATATGTGACGGTCCTATAAAAGTGATATTCTGCAGATACTGCTTTTCTTTACTTTGAATGTGCCTTTTGCAGCTAGTAATCACATGGTACAAAAACGGCCATACTGGAGATCAAATTGTCCACTGGGACATCTAAAATGAAGAAAATTGAAATTAAGTTGCATTGCTTCAGATGTCCCAAGGTGCAATTTGCTCTTCAGTAAGACAGTTTTTGTACCATGTGATCGCCAGCCGCAAAGGACCCATTTCCACGGAAACGCATCGCCAAATTAAAACCATCAGGAGATCAAATTGCCCTTCGAGGTCCGGTGCCTCGACCACGACCAACACATCGACTTTCTAACAAATAAAATACCGCTAAATTAAAACAAAAAGAATCGCTTGATCAGGTACTGGAGCAAAAGAATCCACCTTCAAGGGGCTGTACGTGTCAATGCAGTGCAGTTCATTTTGTGTTAATTTTACCAGATACTCGTCTCTACTCGCCATGCATTTGAACGTTAAGTAGTAGTGAGTTTAAGGGCCCGTTCGATTGACCGTATTCCGGAATAGGATTACATGGAATAAAAGATAGAAATCCTTTGTTTTTGCGGAGATTCATATTAATATTGTAAAACATCTGCTAAAATGCTATTTTAAACATAGCTTTATTATCTGTGTTTCTGCAAAACGCCACACATATCTAGTTTTAAATCATCACTCCACGTATTCTTATTCCGCAATAGGGTCAATCGAACGCGCCCTAAGGGCCGTTTTACATAGTACGATTTTTGTCGCATAAGACAAGCTTGCGACAGTCCTTCGACATGACTTACGATTGACGTGTACGTCAGAAAAAATGACGTACCATTTTAAAACATGTTTTAAAACGCTGCGACAATCGTAAGTAATGTCGTAGTCCTGTTGTGAGCTTGTCGCATGCGACAAAAATCGTACAGTGTAAATCGGCCCTAAGAAACCTCGACGACCGGGCTACGGGCGACGAAAACGTCACTTCAAAATAATTATAAGTTTGAGCTATTCTAAGTACTTCATGATTATTCAGATTATTCAAAGTGTCCTAAAAATGGATTGGTACGGACGGATGCTAAATAAAGATTGAGCCTAAAAGGTTCACTGTAGTTTGTCCACATTGTCGTCAAAACCTGCTCAATTCAAGTTGCAGGGAGTTTAAGTAAAGACGACGCCTACGGCAACGAAAACGTCAGCCCAAAATATAACTTAGCGCTATCGCAAGTATTTCGCGAATATTCCGTCTTGTTCACCTTGTACAATACAGGCGAACTATCCTGTAACTGAATGGGTACGAACGGTTTAAAAGTCAAAACAGAAAATGACTGTTTCATTGTTATATACTCACGTTGTCGTGAAAACCTAAAATTTGGTGATTTCACGTTGTTGTGTTGTGGAGTACGGCAGAGAAATGCACGGAAATTCGTGTTGCACGTGCAGCACGAGTATTTTTCCTTTTTTAACCAATAATATTCTTGCTTCGTGGAGTTGCCGTAGCCGTAGCCGTAGCCGTCGTCTTTGCTTAAACTCCCTGTTGTTTTGACGGGCACGGGAGAGAAGTGTTCGAAAATGCGTACTGCACGTGCAGCACGATCATTCTGGTTCTTTCAACCAACAATATTACCGCTTTTTGGCGTTGCCGTTGCCGTAGCCGTCGTCGTTTCTTAACCTCCCTAGTGTAGTGAACTCACCATGCGACTCGTTAACTCAAAAATTACTTTTAAACAACACAACTCGCGACAAAAAAGGTCTATCAAGCATACACAATTAAAGTTACAAACAACGGAGATAAACTTTGAAAAACTCTTAGGCTGAACAGTTTTCAAAAACCGCAATTGAAACCCATTTTAATCTTCATCCGTTTTGCCCATCCCTTCCTCTTTTCTATTAGCTATTTTATTCAAAACTTCCTTCAATGTTTTAAGCAGTTTTTTTTCAGCGGAGCTCAGCTGCTGAGATTAACCCAAAATTATAAGAATGTATTAAGAACAGTCCTCAGGTTGAGACTGATCATGAGTCGATTGAGAAAGTTTTTATTTTGGTGTTTGTAAATTAACCCAAATACTTGAGGGCATATTTAGTATAACATAACGATGGTTTTCTTATTACATGACACATATATCAGTCAATGAGCACTTCTTAATTATAATTGTTACAAAATATTAAACTTCAACACCATCAAAGCAAGCACTTTGATAGGCTTCCTAGTCACGTCTTTACGAACGTTTTCAGCCTCAAAACGCCAAATTACATAAGAACGTTCAGCCTCAGTACCAAAAATAGACGTTTTTATAAAAAAAGAGTGTATAATTTGCTTTCTGGGGTTAGAGACAGGAGCTCCGCTTTTAGGCCTGGCTTAATCTATATATAACGTTCCGCTTTATTTGGTTGCCAGTGTCCAGTCGCTGAATTTGTCTAAATTTCGTGACACAGCCCCTTTAATTAAGTGACGTGAATGCTAACTTAGAGTCACAACGCTTACCATCATCAGGGTCTCCGAGTGGAGGGAGCTTGGGTAACGATTCCAGGTGTGTGATGACTTTATTAAGAATCATTGGACTCACAGCCTCCTTTGCTTTCATTCGGTAATCTGAAAAAGGCAAACGTAGAAAGAGATTGAAGTGATGCCTGTTTCTTCTGACTAAGGACCTACTTGGCTACGGAATTGCAAGCCATTCATGGACCTTTAAAGGTAGCGTCATACTACTGTCCTTATTGCCAGTGAGAATATAACATGGGAGTGATTTAGCACTGGATACTTTCGAAGGGTCTGATGAAAACTCACCATTACTTTCTCGTATTTGTTTTTTCTTTTCCCAGTGTTTAACATACTCTGCCCGTATTAACTGATTATAAGATTCCAATGTGGGTTCTAAAATCAAATTAAAGATCAAAAATCCATCAATCAATCAATCAATCAATCAATCTGCCAGTCTTTCAGTCTCTTAGTCAGTCGGTTATAATACCAAAAAATAATATTTTTTGTCACAATTAAAAAAAAATGCAATTAAGTTGAAGACAAGCAAAATATATTTTTTTTGTCAAAAGCCAATATGTGGTCCTCATTCAGTTCCAGTAAACGGTTCCCAAGGCCATTGAAAGCAACCAAAACAAAATCCAACATTTGCAGAAGCTAATGGCACATGTTTGAGCAACCTCCACAAGTTAAGTCCAAAGACGCGTTGAAAAAGCAATGGAACCTCAGATAAAAAGGATAAAATTTGTATGCCGAGAACCATATGTGGTGCTAGGGAACCACCTTTGTTGGGCTGCTGTTGGATGATTTTTGGTGGTCGTGTACAAACACGCAAGCAAGGCTGGCTGGTTTCGTTGCACGAACTGCAAGTTCTGAACTGGTTTACTGAAAACTGAAGTGGTTTCGTTGACTGAACCAGTCAGTGTCAAAGCATTATTTTACAATCAGAAGGACTTGCTCGCTTAAAAACCTAAAACGTCCTAAAATGTCGCCTAACATCCAATGAGAGCTAAGAGCTTGATACACTATACACGAAAACGTTTCATCATGTGTTTTTGGAACACATTTGCATAGATCAATAGAGACGTCCCAAATACCTTACCTAAGCCAGCGGCCATCATATCGCGAAGAATCCCAAGCGCTAAGTCAGTTTTCGACATGTTATCAGTTTCAGGGCTAACAACTGCTACCTTCATAAGAGTATTGTAAGTTTCTACAACATAATAAAATAGGTTTGATTTCAGTAAAGTAAGTTTCTGAGAACCACCCTCAGAACATGGAAATCAAGCCAATGCCTGTGCAACACGTCAAACGTCAGAAAATCAAATAATGCGTTTTCCGCATTTTAATCCAAAAAATCTAAGTACAGTATCAGCCCCATTTCATTTGGTGAATGATGGGTTTTCTTATCATTGAAAACAGTGTTACAAAACAAAATTATTGATTCAACGAGCCACTGATTTCTTTGATCATGAAATAGCTCCACACACTCACTCAAATCAGGAAGGACAACAGGCTCTTCACCCATGCTTTGGATCAGCTCCTGCAACAGAAATGAGAGAAAGAACTTTTAATTAACTATGACGAAAAACCTTTTCAGCTCCTAAACAGACACAAATGTTATAGGCCATCATCCGAGTTCACGTCTGCCTCCTCTTCAAAGCGAGTCTAAGTGCCACGTTTTTGTGATGGTAATTAGTTCTACTTTACATCTGAATGAAAACTAATTTTCATAACAAAAACTTCGCACTTAGACTCGCTTTGAAGAGGAGGCAGACATGAACTCGGAATTGCCTGATTTCAGCCAATGAGAATCAAAACCAAGACGCATCGCGACACACCGAAGCGCATTTCCCGTCTTTTGCCCTGAATTCTGATTGGTTAACAGCTCCGTTGGTTCTCGTTAAATTGACAAAGAAATTATCTCGTTTTTTTGTTTCAGGACACTTTCAATGGAAATAAGTCTGACCTTGTAGCTCAGACGGTAGAGCAGCAGTGATCTAACCCGAAGGTCGTGGGTTCAATTCCCACCCTGGTCAGAGTTTTTCTCTGTCCTTGCGTCCTTGCCCATTTCCATTAGTAGGGCTAACGCTCACATGGTTTATATGGGTTAGAAACGTAGCACTTCACATCACACTCTAATCAGTTAAGGCCTTGAGCGTTTGGAAACCATTTAAGCAGTCATCGAC
>OX421445.1:39219399-39226899 GCA_949126865.1 Montipora capitata | reverse complement strand
TTTGATTGGTTATGTTTTTCGTTAATTTGGCCTGGATAACTGCAAGGTGATTTTTAACATTTTCCGTAATTACAGAAATTTCGTTCATGGAAAAGTTCGGCTTCCTTTTTCTTGCTCTCGATTCATATGCAACTTTTCCTTTACCTCCACTTTCCACTCTTTCCGACATTTTTTCCCTTTTCCTCACACAGTTGAGTATTTTGCCACGCTTAACCGCGTCGTTATTCCTACCTTTAATCGTGGGATAGTTAATCGCGGAATAAATCAGTTTTCAGGAACGCCTTCTTATCCCTCGATTAGCTATCCCGGGAATAAGAAATTTAATCGCCGTTTAATCTCTAATCCGAGGATAGTTTAATCGGCTTTCCAGGAACCAGGGCCTGATGGTTTTCTCTTCGTTAGAGATTACCGGTAAATATAAATAGTGAATGTAAATTTTAGATTTATTTCCATTAACTATTTCGGATTCTCTACCACTGAGTAAGTCCATTAAAGTTATTAAACTAGGTTCTACCAAGACTGCTTGTTCAAAACAAGAGGCCAATGGAAGTAAACAACAAGTTCATACTGGTTACTTGCAAAAGTTGACCTAACGAAGCCACTTTTAATAGGAACATATGGAGCTAATCTGTCAAATTAACTAAGTGTTATTTACGCATTAATTGCATCTAAACCAAATGTTTAGTGCCTAAAGAACGGTGGATAAACAATGTTCACTTTCTTTCACGAAAAACGAAAAGAAACTTTCTTCAACAAACCTTTGCTCTGTCCCATTTGAAATCAAATTGACGGGATTTTGATATTGCCCTCAACAGCAAGTTGTACGTGAACAACGACGCTGTCAAATAACGAAATAAATACAAGTAAAGGACAAAGAACTTACAAAAAATTGAAAAAGACACAAATGCAAGATCTGGGTTTCTTTGTTTGAGCGACAGGGGTGGGAAATAACCGTACAAATGTCACAATACTACATTTCAAATAAAAGATTAATTGTATCTGATACGATTCCCCTGACGTTCACAAACCCTACGTTTGATTCACTGTGTTAAGATACTTCGCAAATAACTTTGCAAAAATCATGGCAAATAATCAACTTGAGCACAAACCTTGGAATCCAAGCTGACGCATTTCCCTGAAGAGGTTATATGCATCCTTGTAAGACCGGTGCTGAAAGTTACATGTACATTGCAAATAAACACTTTAAGCTGACATTTTTATCGACAATACACGAGCAACCAGGAGATAAGACAGCACATTAAAACTTATTGATATAAAACCTGGGTTCAACAACTGCTTACAGTGTAACTTAAATAAAAGTCGCAGAAAGCCTTGATTACTCTCTGTGTCGATATCGTTAATTGTTCATGGCCACAGTTCTTATTAACTCCTCAATATTACAAATTTAAACCAGAAAGCACGTAAAAATAATTTAATGAGTTCTTTTTGTAACCTTTGTGAAAAAATTCCTTTAAACAATAAAATTCAGCTTGTCCTAGAAATTGAAGGAACTCTTAAAAATACTAGCATATTAAAAATATAAAATTTGAATATTAAAATAATTTTTTATAGTTACCTTTAGAAACCCAAGAACCATGACCTCATACGTTTTGCCATTTTTTGTTTCCATACTGTCAAACATTTCCATTGCATAGTTGTCATTTCTAACCAAAAACAGGAGTAAACCAAGGTTAGGTCCAACAATAAAAATACATGTACCCATGTACATAAAGTGTACTTTATGTCTAAAGTCGTCAGTACAGGAATAAAACTATGTAAAATTCAATAAAATTCTCCTAAGACAATCAGCAGAGATATCAACTGCCAACACAGCATTCATCTGTTCTAAGAAAAGGCTTAATCATTCTCATGTCATATTTCATATGAAAGTGGTGCAATTCCACCCTGAGTTGATTTTGTGATGGCAAAAAGTTTACCCTGTCATGAGAACACCAATGATAATTCTCACAAACTTACTTCACTTTTGTGGTTTCATTTTTCTCGTCTTCCCTAAAGGGGTATTGAGTTGTTGGTACACAATAACAACGAAGCTCATTCCCAGGGTCTCTCTTTCCTGCCTCCTTTGTTGTTGAGGAAACAGAGAAGAGAGAACCTCGAAATGAGGTTGAATCGCAACTCGTACGTTTTTCTCGAATTAACAATTGTGCTAAGTATTATTTTGGTTTTATTAGGTTTATTAGAACACCGGCATTCTTTCAAGATGATCACAGATGAAACCAAGTTTTCCCTTTCATGTTTCTGGAGAAAGAACGTTGCGAATTGTGAATGATCGACAAGTTGATCATTCACAATGATCTTGATCGCAAGTTGTGAATGATCGACGTCTGCGTAATCGCCACTGACTTAAAATACCTTTAGGGTTCTTCTTAGTATCAATGCTACTAAAGGTTTTGTGAGGCATAAAAGGATGATGGATGACTAACAGTGATTAACGCCTATGGCCGCCAAACGGAAAAATGTTAGAGTACGTTTTCCCGTGCGAGGTCACAAATTTTTGAGGTTAATGACGCAAAAAAGCGAATGAACGTAGGGTTTTTTCACTTATCCCATCAAAATGCTTGAAATCTAATTTAAACTTTATTCATTCACCTCCACTCACTGGTCCCTGGATTTTTGTCACCGTCCTCAGTGATTGTTCCATTGCTACGCTGCAAGTAAAATAATGCATGAATTATTTAAATGTAATTCAGTATAAAGGCACTTGTTAGCTCCCACTCCCTCCCATCCACTACTGCTAATAACAGCCCCTTATTTTAGTCCTATAGTACACATACCATAAACATCTCCAGAGCCTCGTTGAAAGTCACCCAGCTCATCGCCAATGGAAATACGAAGATTTGTTGAGAATACTTTACCCAGATTTTAAGCCCCCCCCCTCCCCCACCCCCCTCCTCCTTGTTACAACCAGTACCCCACACACTCATCCAGCATTAGGAAAGGAAAGGTAAGGAACTTTATTTAAATGTCTAGTCTTCTAGTGCTGGAGCGCTAATTGTGGATGTCGAGATTCTAGTTGTTCAAGTTGTAACTTTCTCGTTTTTAAATTCGTTGTAAGCGCTCGTTGAAAGCACTCGTGGTAAGCGTTCGTTGTAAGATTAGTCAGGCGACCAGCCCGCGCTCGGTAGGGACCGGGAATCGTTTCAAAAGAGTTTGGAAGAGAACATGGTAAGTGAATTGACCTGTAAAGTGAGAGTTGTGGTCCATTAAAACAGTTTATCAGTGTGCTTGAATCAATCCGTGAGTTTATTATCAGAAAAAAAAAACAGTTCTGACAAAGTGGCGACCCTGCCAGGACGTAATCATGTCAACATCTGTGGAAGAGGAAGAAACGAACTGAAGGTGTTGAAACTGACGCACGAAGGTTCAGACAAAATCGCTGGACTAAATCGTTATAACCAATTCAGAGACATCGCAAGCTTCTCGAGAGCAAAGTGGAGGAATGTCATGACATAAAGGCGGGAGTACAGGAATTGAAACTTGAACAAGACGAGGAGGAGGAGGACGACATTCGAGCGTAGAGTAAAAGGATTGAAAAGAGCTTGGAGTTGGAGCGAAGTCTGAGGGAACGAGAAACAAGAGAAATTCAAGAGCAGGAAGAAAGGTCGAGATGGGAGATTAAGAAGAAGTCAGCAAAAGCTGCAGGTAAATTGAAAGCTAAATTACCGAAACTTGTGATTACCAAATTTCAGGGAACCCATCTAGACTGGCAAAGGTTTTGGGAACAGTTTGAAGCGGAAATAGATAAATCAGACATTGGCACACTTGCCAAATTCTCATATTTGAAAGAACTGCTTGTACCAAGGGTCAGAGCAACCGTAGATGGGTTACCATTTACCAGCGAGGGTTATGTAAGAGCAAAAAACATACTAAAGACCAAATATGGGAGGCCAAGTGAAGTAGCTAATGCACATAGAGTTTATGCAGAACATAATGAGACTGCCAGTCATATCAGGAAAAAACCCAGCGAGAATCTGTGAATTTACTTTCATTGTTCATTTCAGTTTACAGTGTCCCCAATTAGCGCTCCAGCGCTAGAACGAATCGACACTTAAATAAAGTTCCTTTCCTTTCCTTTCCTTTTTTTCCTTATGAGAAGCTGGTAACAAACATTCAGACACTCGAGAGCATGGGGAAGGAGAAAGAAATTAGAGACAAATTACCAGGCATCAGAGCTGACCTTGCGAGGATAGATGAAGATTGGCAAAAGTGGGGGTTTCCACAGGTAGTAGAGGCTTTGAGAAAATGGTGAGGGAAACCCAGTGCCCCTGGATAGCCACAGGGGAGGCAACTCTGGGAGGAATGACAAAGGTGGCGATAAGGCGTTTCAAGATAAAGGTAAAGGTAAAGTAAAGTAACTTTATTTAACGTCGGTAGTTCCTTCAGCTACGAGGCTGGTATCAATGGAAGCCGACGGTGCGCCCTTTACCCCCCTCCCTCTTTACGGGTATTTAAACCTATAGCTACACGGATCAGAGGAAAGTCGAAACAGACGTTGAAGTCACCGAGGATCGAACCAGGGACCTCTCGCTCCGAAAGCCGTGCACTAGCCATCTGAGCCACGACTGCTCCTAAACAAGAGGAGAGGAAACCGAAGCGTTGTGTTTACTATAAATCAGTGGAACACAGATCAGTTGATTGTGAAAGGATCAAAGGGGTAGTAGATAGAAGAAGGTATTTGAGTACCAACAAGTCATGCTACAACTGTACCAGAAAAAAACATCAAGCGGCCGAATGTCTGTCCAAGACCAATTGCCAGGAGTGTAATGGCAAACACCACACTTCAATTTGTGATAAGAACTCTAGCCGGTTAATGTTGCCAACAGGGGAGGGCTTAGTGGTGTATCCAGTAGTAGTTGTGGAAGTAGACGGAATTAGGTGTCGAGCACTATTGGACACTGGTGCGGGCAGCTCATACGGATCGGCTACACTGATTGAGTGACTGAACAGGAAACCTGACCACAAGCAGTACAAGAGAATCGAGATGATGATAATGACAGAAAGCCAGAAAGTAGAAATCTATGAGGTGCAAATCTTTAACATCAAGGGAAATTTCAGCTTGCCCACTACCCTGAGTAAAGTTGACAAAGGTGTCCTGTTGACAGTTCCCAACCTACAATAAACAGAAATGACCTCACAGCACAAATATCTAAAAGGTGTAATGATGGGTGATCAAGATACAAAGCAAGAGCTGCCAGTTCATGTGATCCTGGGTGCTAGTGAATATGCAAAGCTGAAGACAAGCTCAGTGCCGAGAGTTGGCAAGCCAGGCGAACCAATAGCAGAGCTTACATAATTTGGTTGGACCATTATGCCCCCAGGTGCAAAGACCAACTTGAGTAGCGTGTGCCTCACAAGAAGTTCTTCGACAGACTATGAGTAATTGTGTAGCCTTGATGTGTTGGGTTTAGAAGAAACCAGCAGGTGATCAGCAGGCAGTATACAGTGAATTCCAAGAGCAGCTTGTAAGACATCCAAAGGGTTGATATGAAACTGGCCTTTTGTGGAAAGCAGGACACACACCCTTTCCTAACAATCGTAATGGAAGTCTCTGCTGACGAGAAAACCTTGTGAAGAAACTGGAGAAACAACCTGGCCACCTGGATGAGAACAACTGGATAATCCAAGACCAGCTTGAACAAGGGATTGTGAAAAGAGTGAATGATGAGCCACAGGGAGAAAGAGAGGCAGGAGGCAGTGGTTAGGGTGCTTGTCTTGAGATCCGGAGATCCTGGGTTCAAGACCCGCTCTGACAACTCGTTGAATTTGATCCTGGTTGTCCCTGGTTCAACTTCCCAGCTGCACTTGTAAATGGCCAACTGGTTTGCCTTTGGCTGGTTGGGATTCTTAACAGTTGCCATTGTTCTGTTCCGTCGTTTCGTTGTGTTTCATTGGCCCTGAAAAGCCCCTATAGGGAGCGGTCAATTAAGTATGTATGGTATGCAGTGTACAAAGATGCGAATAGTGTTTGACGCATCAGCTATAGCAAGTCCAACAAGTCGGTCATTGAATGATTGTCTGGAGACAGGGCCTCCACTTCAAAACCTACTCTGGAGTGTTATAGTCTGGAACCGTTTTAAACCAGTTGCGCTTTGTGCTAACCTCAAACACGAAGCAGGCCGTGATGCGCTACGGTTTCATTGGATAAAGGATAAGGACCCCTCACAAGCTGAGGCTATAAGATTCACTCGGCATTGTTTGGCCTAATACAACCACTGTTTCTTCCTGGAGGAACTCTAAGGCAACACCTAGAGAACTTGAAGGCTAAATATCCTGGGGAGGTTGACGAGATTATGAAGAGTCTGAACATTGATGACATCATTAGTGGAACGGATACTGTTGATCAGGGGTGTAATTTAAAGGAGTTCTCAGTCACAGTGTTTGGTGAAGCAGGGTTCGAGTTGCATAAATGGCACTCGAATGTGCCTGATCTGGAGGCTGAAGCTGAACTGAGAGAAGAAGGCCAAACATATGCCAAGGAACAGTTGGGTGTAAAACCCAATGAAGCTAAGCTGTTGGAACTTCCTTGGAACAAGGAGGAAGATACCCTAGCTGTGACCTTTACCAGGGATTCTGCAGAAACCAGTAAGAGAGAAGTGTTGAAGAGTTTAGCATCAGTATTGGATCCTTTAGGAGTAGCCAGCCCCACAACATTGGTGGGAAATATGATCTATAGAGAGGCATGTGAACAAAACCTCCTGTGGGATGCAGAGTCACCAGAGAAACTGGAGAAACACTGGGCAAAGTTCAAGAAAAGCCTGCCCGATGAAGTCAGATTTCCCCGCAGTCTAGCTACAGCCAAAGAACCAGTCCACGCTACTGATTTGCAAGTGTTTGGTGATGCTAGCGGAACAGGAACCGGCGGCTGTGTATGCAGTAGCTTATCAAGAGTTGGGAACTAACAAGGGTCTAGTTGCAGCAAAAGCTCGTTTAGCAAAGAAAGGGCTAACGATCTCAAGGCTGGAACTTGCGGCAGGCCATGTGGCTGCCAATCTTGTTGATAACGTGAGAAATGTGTTGGAGGGTTGTGCAGTGAGGTCGGTATACGGATGGACAGATAGTATGGTGGCTGTGGAACAAGAGGACAGCCTAGAACAGATCCTGCAGAAACATGGATTCTGGCAAACCATTTGTATCACGTCATGGGTAGCGAGGTTTATTCACAACTGCAACTGCAAGTACAGCAAAGAAAGCTGACTGTCGGGAACATTAACCACTGAGGCTGGGTGCGGAGAGCACAGCACAGCACAGCAAGCCAAACACAGATCAGTTCCAGGAAGATCAGCTGAAACTTAACGTGCAGAAAAATGGAGAGTGCTGAGGCGGAGTTCAGGGTTGTTACCCCATCTATCTACCTCCCGACAATCTGATGGCCGATGCACACGTTCTGAGCCTTCAAGGGGGAGTGGGTCTCACCATGACATTAATTGACCAAGAGTACTGGGTGCCACATCTGCGAACCAACCCACGCCTAGTTTGCGA
>OX421445.1:39156899-39206899 GCA_949126865.1 Montipora capitata | reverse complement strand
TATTAGTGTTCTTTTGTGAAGCAGTTTAGTCAAAATTGAAATGGTTTAGATTATTTTGAAATGGTTCAGACACTGATGTTAAAACAGAACAGACTAATTCAAATTGGTTTATTCAACTGAGAATCCATCCGTCAACGAAATGTGAAATGATCAGGTCTGACAACAAATGATCTTGTGCCCCATAGCAGAATGGTTTACCCAAAGAACGCACGATTCAGCTAATTATTGACAAATGACTTAACTCACCGGCAAATGGTTGAAACAAGTGTCAAATGGTTTAAGAGACCGGCAATTGATTCAGTGCAAAGTCAAATGGACAACACAAGACTAAAATGGTTTAGTTAAAGAAGGAACGGTTCAACTAGTCTAGTCAACGATGTTTTTCGAGAGCAGGGCTAAATGTAACTAAGGGCTAAAATGTAACTGATTAATGATGTTCACAGCATGAAGATAAACAAGATAAGGTCCTATGTCCCAGTTCAGAATTGTCTTATCGATAGCCTTACTCTGTTTTTGTACATGAAATGGAAACTGTGTCAAAGTGGGATTTCGTAAAGAACGTACTCTCTTTCGCAGCTGTCTTTCGGGATGTCACACAATGAGCTTTGCGTGACATAATGGTCAGGATGTCGACATCCTGACCATTGACTACATATATACATGACTGACTAAAAAGAAGGGCCCTTAAGGTAATTCCCTTGAAAATGACATACTATTAAGATTTTTGTCAAACTTGCCACAATTGATATTTATACACAGGACACTAATAAAAGGCAATAAAAAGATGGTGTCACCGTGCTTGTTTTCCCACTGCATGCCCTTTATTCTTAGTACAACAAAAAAAGCAAGGTGACACAAACACCAACCCGGTGTGGCCAGCACATCACGCATGCACACAACCATTTCACCTGGTCAATTAGCAGCCATGGACATCTGTTTCGGCCTTGATGGGCCTCACCAGCATGGCGTAGCTAACATATTAGGCGGGTGTCTTAGACACACCTTTAAGTGGCAGCTCCACACAACAAATGTGGTGAGCTAGGTTGGGAACAGCACAGCCGTTCTCCCAGTGCAAGCGTGTGGGAAGGTGGATCACCAAAAGAGACCAGTGTGTCACATAATTTTTAAGTACAAGCTTTTTTTTGTTGTACTTAGAATAAAGGGAATGCAGCGCGAAAACAAGCACTGTGACACCATCTTTTTATTCCCATTTTTAGTGTCCCACGAATGAATATCAATTGTGCCAAGTTTGAAAAACATCTGGATAGTAAGTCATTTTCAAGGGAGTTACCTTAAGGACCCTTCTTTTCAGTCAGTCATGTAGTCAATGGTCAGAATGTCACGCAAAGCTCATTGTGTGACATCCGGAAAGACGACTGCGAAGGAGACCACATTCTTTATGAAACCCCACTTCAAGTACAAAAACAGAGCAAAGCTTTTGAGAAGATATCTTCATGCTGTGGACAACATTAATCAGTTACATTTAGACCTTAGTTGTAAACATTTAGCGCTGCTCTCGAAAAACAAAAAGAATACTTCATCCAAAAAGAAGGAAGAAAACAATTTCACCCACAGAAAAAAAGCCTGTCAGGTTTGTGTCAAGTTTTATCGGGCTGACGACTGATATTTACGTCAGACGCCCTGTTAATTAAATCAATCCAGTCTTGACTTGTCCATTTGACCTTACACTGAGTCACTTGCCCGGCTATTAAACTACTTGACGCTTTATTAAACCATTTGCCGGTGAGTTAAGTCATCTGTCGATTAGTTGAACCGTTCGTTCTTTAAGCAAACCATTTCAGTCTTGTCTTGTCCACTTGGCTTTGCACTGAATCGATTGCCCCTCTCTTAAGGATGGTGCCTACTAATTCAAAGGTATTTTTGCCCGGTTTATGATTATGCAGGAAGTGTAGATTTTAACAAGAGTTATTGGAATCCAAAAAGAAAATTGGGGGTAACCACGCATTTTTCAAAGATAATTGATGAATAAATTATTTTTAAAAGCTTTAAAATAGAAAGCAGTGTATGGCATTCTTCCTCAAATTGAAGCTTAATTATCTCTCAAAAATGCATGGTTACCCCCAATTTTATTTTTGGATACCAAGAGTACTTACTAAGATCTACTTTCTCCGGATAGTTTAAAACCGTGGAAAAATATCACTGTATTGGTAAGCATCACCGATAGGAAACCCGATAGTAGGCACCATTCTTAAACCATTTGACACTTGATTCAACCATTTGCCGGTGCGTTATGTCATTTGTCAATTAGCTGAATCGTGCCTTCTTTGGGTAAACCATTCTGCTACGGGGCACAAGATCATTTGTTGTCAGACCTGATCACTTCACATTTCGTCGACGGATGGATTCTCAGTTGAATGAACCAATAATTTGAATTAGTCTGTTCCGTTTTCACATCGTCATCTGAATCATTTCAAAACAATCTAAACCATTTCAATTTTGACTAAACCGCTTCACAAAAGAACTCTTAACCATTCTATTTCAACAGTTTCATTTTAAAGCCACTTATTTCTTTTGGAAAAAAATCACTAAACCATTTCTGTTTTCTCTGTTCCATTTCAATTTCTTGTATGTTTGGTGGTGATGGCCAACCATACTTCTCAACGAAATGGCGATGATAAAACAAAGGCAATCTCACAAGTTTGAATTTTAAGTCTCCAAATAAAATAACGTCAGGCTTAGATGAAATAAGATACAATTGAACCCTTTTTCGAAACCAAAAAAATTTCTCACGCACACATACAGTATTACAGCCCGGATAACAACGAGTGTTTCGTTGGTTGGATAATACAGCTGTCCCTTACACGGTAGTTAACAGTATCTCTGTATCTATAAAGAAATCTTCCGTTTTACATTATGCAAAGATTATAAAATTTGAGTCCTTAAGTAAATCGCGCCGTTTTTCGTTTCTTGCATTATAAACCGATTCTTCACACCATGAGATCTAAAATTTGACATTCTTCTGCTTATTTGACAAGTGCAACAGATCACTGTTCTTTCCTGTGGCAAATTGCACCTTGGTTTTACCGAGAGGAAAACATTTGGCATACCTCGGTGGCGTGCGACCACTACCCGTGGCAAAGACGAGGTATTGCCTCGTCCCAAGGGGTCAGTACTTTCAGGTGGTACTGTACATCATTTCTTGTCATGCCACATAATGGCTAACAGGTGTGGTGACAATGAATAGATAGATTATATCTACCGTAGCCATTTCTCTTACTGATATTTCCCTCACAATGAAACGCGCAAGTTTTCCAGTGCAATAATTATTGGCAGGTAGTGTCATTAGTCATACCTACAGTGTAAGATGACAGTGCAAACTGTTTTGCATTTAACTTTTGAAAACAACATTGGGTTGCAAACGGGTTTGTCAAAACTGGGACCTAATACTCAACATCTCAGACCCTCTGCACCCTAGCTAGGTATCATGAGAAGTCAGATCTGAAGACACTTGGAGATCTGTGAGCTCTTTGATTTTGGAAGAGCTAATACTGAAACTTGGGACTGCACAGTAAAGGTAAAACAAAATTCAAGCAATTGTTGCTTTTTTATAGACAACTGAAAAATATACAGTACCGCTCAAAAGTAAGTTACCACCCTCTCGCGAGACGACAGTCTCGTCTCTAGAGACGAGACGTTCGTCTCGTGAGACGGTTCAGAAAACTGTAAGTGTCTCCATAAACAAAAACTTTCCGAAGATTACGCTGTTTACGAAGACACTCGCGCTCCAAACGTAACACTTGACAATAAAGTTTTAGGTCCAGATGCGGTTGGCGCTGGTGTATTATTGTCTTTGCGTGCAGACATCTACCGGTGAAATCTGTATACACGGTAGTACACTGTACTTCGATTTGAAGTTGATTTAGAGAAGAAATGTTTCGATAAACTTACGCGGCAGCATGCGGTTGGCGGTGGTTTGTTATCGCCTTTTTTGCGTGTGCACATTTTTAACACTTGAATCGGCCCGTGAAATCTACATTAATTTTACTGTACTTTCATTCGGAGATGATGTCTAGGAGAAAATTTTTGTTGCCACAAAAACTTGTGCGGCAGCATGCGGTTGGCGGTGGTGTATTATTGCCTTTGCGAGTCGACATTTAGGCCTCGAATCTGCCCGTGAAATCTACATACACTGTACGAAGTTGATTTCGAGAAGAAATGTTTCGATGAACTTGCACGACCGCATGTAAACAGTGTTAATCAATCGATCAATTTCTTGCAGCAGTACTTAAAGCTTAAATCCATCGAACTGCCATAAAAATTTGGGTTTCAAATTCAAGCGAGTTTATCAGGCGAAGAGAACGCGGTTGTGGGTTGTTATTGCTCATCATGATCACATCAGTGCGGTGAATGAAAAAAAACTTTTATTACTATTGGTCATGACTTTTATTACATTTGGTGGCTCCTAAAAGAGCCGTTTTCTTTTTCTTTTTTCTTTGGGGATTCATTCTCCCGAGGCAGTTCCTTCACGTTGGATGACGAATGTTCTTTTTTTTCTGCTTTCGCGTCGCCTGTTCAGACTTTCATCGCGCGCTGGCGACGCAACAAAATTTTAAAAAATCGCATAACCCGCGCAAGCAAAAAATCACTTGACAATGTGTAGCCGCAACTTTAGGAGATTTGTTCATACACATCGTTTAATTCATGAACGAAAAATAAGCGCTTTCATGACAAATAGTCGTCGACCGCGGTGTATCTTCACAAAACTGTATTACTTTAAGTTGCCTGAAACGCTTCGACAAATAACTTACATGTAGATAAGATGTACTGCACAGACCTGAGAATTGGAGAGGTGGAAATGGAAAATAGATTTGTTATTTACATTAAAACGTGTCGGCGGATCGACTTAACGAACTGCGGGCAAAACAGCTGTAATTCGGCACAAACCATCCGAATTTGTTCAATTTCATACGGTGTTTCGGAAAGCACAGTTCCTCGAGAATTTCACAGAGATCTGTTTACAATGCCACCGCACTAAAATGTTGCCAAGTCGCATGATATATTTCTCTGTTATAACAGTATTGTAATTTTGATTCATGTTACATGTAAGTTTCACGCTCGCCGTGAGCGTCGTTTTGTTGTTTGAATTCCCAAACGTTCGTGTAACCATCGGACCTCTATAAAAATTTATGCCAATCTTGCCGCTTCAGTGATTCTCGCGAGACGAGAGTCTCGTCTCTAGAGACAAGTGTCTTGTCTCTCGAGGCGAGACTCTCGTCTCTAGAGACGAGACACTCGTCTCGCGAGAAACGAGACGAGACTGGTAACTTACTTTTGAGCGGTACTGTAGCCATCATAACCTTCATCAACGAACAGCAAGCATGAAGCTTCCTCGTGATGTTTCTTAGCATTATCATTGGTACTTCTTGTATTATTATCAGAAACATCATCAACCTGGGTTTTGTCTAAATTGTTCATAATCCCACAGGATCAAAAAGATTTTGTCACAACTTCTTCAGGGATCTCTCTCCATGCTCTTAACACCCACTTACTGAAATCATACTTAGCTGAGTTGTTTGGTTTCAAATATAGGAATCCCATCACTATCATTTTTGTAAAAGTTAATTCTAACTATTGTCTGAACTGGATACAGAACAGCTAAACGAATATATTTTAATTATTCTTTGTTTTTTAGTACAGGTGATCTTTTTTTGGTCTACAATGACAATGATTGGTCTGACTTGTAACAAACACATTACCAAGAGTGTTACCTTGAATTACATGTATTTACATGTCAATTAAGGTAAAAAATATTTTTTATTAAAAAAGGGAGACCACAAAATAAGTTAGGAGTATTACTGTTACATTGTTTTGAGGAATTCATATGAGGACAGTTCTGAAAACAACTTTTTTAATCATGAAAGTTTTTTGTTCTGTATGGTACATTGTATTTTATAATATTTTTACTATAATGCTATAAAAAATTAAGGATAATGCCCTGGACACGAAAAAAGGTTGGAATGACAAACTCACTGGATTTGGTTCTCTGAGAGGGAAACTTCCTGGGCATCTCGAGATGACAAATGCTGCTGCTTCACAACCGGATTGTTTGGCTGCTAAACATGCTTCCTGAGGAAATGAAGTTACTAGTAATAAATTAATTTTAAGTAGCTCACAAATTCTTGTATCAGGTGCATGTTATACAAAAAGAGACCTGCTGGATTTGTGATTCCAATCTGGTCTACTGCACAACCGTATATATTAACCTGGCTTAAGATTTCAATTCATTTTACTTACTGTAGGTTGCTGAAACAAACCTGCTTGGCTTTTGATCTTGGCAGTAACACTAAATCTTCGATAAACTCAGGATTTGGTAGGTTAGGTACCTGAGGGGAAAAAACCTTGAATAAGATAATATTATTATTCTACATGTAGTTGCACCGATGTAGAGCACTAGGTTGAGATGCTGCAGAGTAGAGTAAATACTCATGTATAAGAGGAGTTGCTAAAACAAGGAATGACCTTAAAATTAATGAGCTACAACAGTATCCAAAATGACCTAAAATGACATTTTTTGATCATTTTAGAAACTGTTGTTGTTCTTGCGAATGGGTCAAAATTCAAGGATAAGTCATAGCTTCTTAATTTAAACTTGTTTAATGAACCGACATAACACTGAACCTTGGTTTGTGACAACAAAAACATAGCCGAGGAAACCTCGTGCTCGATTTGGTCCTACACCGCACATGTCTGTGATAAAACTAGTTCCTAGTCCTTCTGGACAGTTGTAGCTCATCTTACATTGTAGGTCATTTTAGATTCCATTGTACTGTAGCTCGGTTTAGATCATTTTAGGTCATTTGTTGTTTTTAGTAACTACTCGTGTATAAGACACACCTTTCAACCATTGTATTTTACATGTACATGTACAATGCAGGCCTAAGACTTGGGGTATGGCCTATCTGAAAGGCCACCTCTCTTGGTGTATACATGTATAAGGCTACCATCAGTCACAAAAACTGTTGGTGTTGATCACTACATTTTATAAACTTAAGTTTTTACCAGAATCTAGAGATGTTTTTTTAGGGACTGGGCCACCTTCACATGCCAACTGACATGGATACCTTATAGACAGACAAAATATTATGTTTCTACATGTAGGAATGAAACTTGTGTACCCCCTGGAAAGAACAGGGTCTTCAATGACTTTTACTTGTTTTCAGAGAGAAGCATCAATTCTACTTGAATTGGAGAGGTTAGTTCCTAAAAAAATTCTTACAAGTGCACTGTTGGTGGAGAATGGAGTGAAACACAAGTTTTTTTAATCACTATAAGAAATATTTGTGGCCTGACTTTTTGAATGCTAGTCCTTCATCAAGAGGCTTCTGATGATTGATTCTACCCACATCTGTTGTCAGCCATTGTGAGAAAAAACCCCTTGCAAATTGGATTAAAACTTACAGGTTTGACAGTTGACGCTAGAGCTTTCAGTACAGCCATTGGATCTCTGCAATGAAATTACAAAACTATAACAACTGATATGCAACCAAGAGGCACGCTATCTCTCAGTATTTAGTAAAAGGGTACAACATTGTTATAATCAGTAAATAATAACTGTTGCTTAATAATAATGCATTTATGCTTGCATGCATTTTATGAATTAAAGATAGCAAGATAGTAACAAATTAATAATCAGAGTTTTCATAAGTATTGTACTTTACTCATTTGAACATTTCTTTACATTTTTTTACAAAAAGAAGTTAAGGTGAAATGTAAAATAAATGCTCATGAACTTTGATAGAAATTAAAGATGCATTGCTAAAAATGAAACTGGCTTAACTACCAAGCTAGTTAATGATCACTCCACTGTGATACACCAGCCACTGGACCATTGTATCCTTGTAGATTTTAGCAGTATAAAAAGTCTCTGCTTACAAGCCAGAAGGCCAATCAGGCCAGCAATTATCTCTGGTTTCATTAGCATGAAGCGACTAGGAGTATTTCTACTCTCCCCTGGATGGGATGCTAGTCCATCGCAGGATTACCCCCAGCATTTCGCCAGTACCCATTTATACACCTGGGTGGGGGAGGCTTAAAATCTGGATACCAGTATTTATGGGAAGTGTACTATGGGACTAAAACAAGGGGTTCTTATTAGCAGTAGTGGATAGGAGTGGGAGCTAACAAGTGGGTTTACACTGAATTACATGTCAGAAATAATTCATGCATTATTTTACTTGCAGTGTAGCAATGGAAGTTCCTTTCCTTTCCTAATAATATCAATGATTCCACAGTCTTGAACTTACCTTTTCTTTACAAATGATGCTTCTATACCTGAAACTGAGCACAAGTTTTAATTAAAAAATTACAAAGATGGTTAGGCAATGGACTGAGATTTGCTAAAATAATTATATTCTATTTTCTGAAGGTTATACTGTACATGATGCACTAAAGATCATAAGCTAAGTCCTACATGTACATGTATATATTTAAACTAAATTTTAGCTTGTACATTTACTTTTCATTCCTTGGTTTGATTTCAATATCCAAGAACAAAAAAGATGAAGAAAAGGAAACAAAGGTAATGCTTAAAAACAGAAGAGGTACATGTACTTTACATGAACTTATTTTTTTTTGTTTTACCAGTGTTTTGGTCGGCTAGCTGTTTTTATGGATTCTTTTGGTACACTAAGACAAGTAGCCAAATTTGGTAAGGGCTAACGTTAACTGCAAAACACCATGCCAGAACCCGCAACAATTGTTAACATTTCATGCTGTTTTTTGAAGAATGAGGCAAACTACACTGGATATTACATGTATTCTCTTAATAATAATAATAATAATAATAATAATAATAATAATAATAATAATAATAATAATAATAATGATAACAATAATAATAATATAATAATAATAATAATATCTTAAAAAAAACCTCCAACCGAGCAGACAACACACCACGAGCATTTCTACTTTTCTCAATCACACCATCGTCCTCATCACCTTTCCTTGTCAAACCTTCACTGCCAAAGGTCCCTCCACTCCACCGCAATTAAAACTTTCAATGATACTGGCCTGATGCCTTGACGTAGCTTATCGATCGTTTTAAATAACATGTTTTGTTATTTGCTATTTGCTATGTTACTTTTTCTAGGGGTCTCTTCATTTTCCGGATCTTCGGTCTTCATTTTCCAGGTCTTCGTTTTCCGCACACCCACACACATACTGTACAGTATGGTGTCCATGGTCCGCGAGAAAATGGGATAATCTTGAATATCTCACCTGAATCAAAATGCCACGAACTGAAATTATTTTTCCCTGAAGACAGAGTTTTCGTTTCTTGCGACATTAAATTGGTGAGTTCCAAACGGAAATATTTTTCTTGTAATTCGAAAAAAAGTGAACATAATCACGAGCCCTTTGTCAGCGAATTTGGTCCTTGGTCCGCAAATCATGTAAGCAGCCCAAAAAAAGTACCTGTGAATCCTGATAATTTCTGTACGAACATGAAAATTTAATTATTCTTTATTATCCTTGATATATCGCAGCTACAGTCGTATTGGATGTCATTGTGAGTATAGAATCTGTTTTTATTTTCAGTTGCTTGACATTCTCCCAACACAAGCTCCATTATATGACCGTATAGGTATTCCAGACATACAAAAGAAGGAAACCCGTTCATAAACATGTTTAAAGAAGATTTTGAAAATATTCAGTTAAAGCAAAAACCTTTTTTATTTATCAAAGGTTTTCTTTATCTGCTTTACGAGATTTACGTTCTCTGGGGTCATAATTAAGTAGTATAAGTCGCGGACCAAGGAATTGTTGATATTTTTCAAGAGTCGATAAAACAAAAGTTTAAAACTCTGCAGAAAATTCGTTTCCAACCCCAAAAAATAAGTTTATCTGTAAATCTGTTCTGAAAAAAGACACGTGTTCCCGTTGCGTTTTCTCTTTACACAAGCCAAGTAAACATGACCATGTAAGTTACGGTCAGCCGCAAAAGTAGAGACTTTCTAGGAAGACAAATTAACACTCCTGTCAACAAACTTTAATTCCGCACAATTACCGATAGCAGGAAAAACGAAATTTCGTCATGTGAAAGAAGAATAATCAAGAAATCATCGGACACATTTGTTTTTGGTGATATTTTAGTAAACGAGGAAATATAACATCATGTTCGGAAAAGTCGCGGAACAGATAGATAGATAGATAGATAGTTTATTCCCCTTAAAAACTTGCAGCCAAAAGCTGAATTGCGATAAGGCTTACAAATACAAAATTTACAACTGCGCTTAACTACAAACTAATTATAGGACTTATACTACATAATAATTGTTAAGAATCACACATTAAAAGCATGCGTCAAATTCCTATATACAATAAGAAAGACATTTATATCTAGTTCTCAGCTACTATGAACAAAACTTAAAAGAAAACTATTCTTGCATCTTTCAGTTTTACATTTCGGACGAATAAATGTTCTTTTTTCTCTCAGATAGTAGCTTGGTTGGTATCTACTTGGAAGTAGTTTGTGAAGACTGTGAGATTGATTTGCACATATTTCATCGAACAACTTTGCTGCAATTGACTCTCTTCTATCATACAGTGTTGGAAGTCCAGACAGCTCTAGAGCCTTAGCATACGATAGTTCGGGGTAAATAATCTTCATAGCGCGTTTTTGAAGTCAAGGATCGACAAGGATCGATCTCGCGGACGAAGGACACCATACTGTACCCTCAAACACACGAGAGCAAATTAACTTACGATGATTGTTGTCAACTTCATGTGCCAGCGAGTTTGATGGCGCTGCGCATATTGACCTGCATAAAAATCCATTAGTTTCATAAGCTTACAGGCAATAAGCCCCCATCGTACAATGTACATGACCACCTTTCAGGAATTCTCCGATGGTCATTGCACATCTTCAACACACAAGGTTAAAACTCGAAAACAGCTTTTATATAAAAAAGATGTAGAGAATAAGAAAAGATGGTGTCGAAGAACTTTGCCAATTTTACCTCAATGTTGAGTTCCAGGGTACGCGAAGATGTTTCAACTTCTTTGCACAACGGCAACACATTGCTGCCATCTTGATTTTGGAGGTCACTGATGACTAGGTACCAGCTTTTCCCTTTCGCAAAGTTACAGCCTGACAGTAATTGTGAGCAGGGATGATTTTGGAATGGAACTTTGTATAGATTCCGTAGAATCCGCCTTGAACGCTGAAAGAGGTGGTAAGGTCTTGAGTTTAGTTTTACCACGCGGTTGATGTTTTATTTAATTATTTGATAACGTGGCAAAGACGAAGTCCAAACATGAGGAAACATGCCCAGTCAGAGACAAAACACTTCATAATGTTACAGTAGTGAAATACAATTTTCCTCCTGGAATCGATCGATTTTGTAAACAACTTCAGTGTGTCATTATATTTCGATTTACAGTCTTTATATTTTATATGTGTTATAATGTTGGCCCAATGGGGCTATTGCTGCAAAACTTAAGTGTGGAGCCAGTGCTGGGGATGGTGGAGGCTACTAAGTCAAAAATACAAAAATAGTCGAATGCTCATATGACGTAAAACGAAAGCAACAATAAACAAGTAGCAATACCTAGCCAAAACACTATTAAAATGGCTGATACTTTATTGTGTCTGGTACCTAAAGTGTGAGCTGATGAATCATCTTGGGGTGACATTTTAAAAAGCTCCAGTGCCAGTTTTTCTTTCTGTGGTAGGGTTTGAAACTAACACTCGTTATCTGGGTTAAGTAACCTTAAAATCGCACTCGCCCAGATCGGTTTTCACTTGCCCAGTCTCATCCATTAAAGAAAAAAAATTGCCCCCTTCCCTTTCCCATGAATAATAAAACATACACCACTAATTTTATGTACAGTTTGTTACCTTAGTTTATTCTTTAAGCTTGGCTAATTTAAGGAAGTTTACAAAGCTCTAAACTATTTACCTGCTATATCCATGTCAAGCTTCTTTACAGTTCATTTTCAAGGTAGTATAGCACAGAGTCTACAGATATCTCAGGCTCTGACTCATAATCTGACACCAGCCCTTCACCATCTGTGTCGGCTTCATTGTCACCCTTATTATTAAACTGAAATTCATCCTCTTCTTGCTCCTCTTCTTCTGGTTCACCGACTACTTGCTGGGCTGGCTCAGCAGTAGCAGTGGCATCTTCAGCAACTTCAACAACTTCCTTTTTGGCCTGTGGATGCATCTCAAGTCTTGCATATTACCTTGAACTTTGCTCTTTAAATGCTGGTCATCTGAACTGTGAACCCATTTGTCTATTGGTAAGAGCAGTGGAAAATGTCCAGTAAGAACTTATGGTTAGTTTGAATAACATATTCCCTATAAAAAAATCGTACCTACGAAACCAGGTGAGTGATCCTTAATTATTAGTACTCACCAAAACAGTTCTGAAACTCGCATGGGCAAGCTGGGGAGCATTAATTTCCAACCCAGCTGTGGTAATTGTTTGGATTGGAGGAAGCAGTGAGAGCAAGAATAAATGTGGTATGGTCTAAATGGAAGGACTTTACTGGAATCATTTATGATAACCTTATGCCACGGAAGCTGAAAGTTAAAATCTATGAAGTAGTGATTAGAGCTGTAATGCTATATGGAGCAGAGGAGTGGACAGTTAGATGGAAGGAGGAGAGAATGCTCAAGATTACAGAAATGAAGATGCTGTGCCACATAGTAGGGGTGACACTATGGGATAGGAGAAGAAGTGGCGGTATTAGGAGAGAATTGAGAGTTCACAGCATCACCAACAAAACACAGCTGGCACGGTTGCGCTGATATGGCCATTTGCAGAGATTGAGTGAGTACAATGGGGTGAAGAGGGCATGGGAAATGGAGGATGAGGGCAGGAGACCGAGAGGTAGACCATGCAAGCGCTGGATCGAGAGCATTAGGGACTACATGGAGAGTGATGATACAGAAGCCCTGACCTGGCTACATTGCTGGAAATAGGAGAAGAAGATGATGATGTGGTAATTGTTTGAGTGTCTAATTGCCCTCTTCAAGTACAAATGCAGGTAGCTACATGTATATCTATACCTCCATCATGCACCAGGTAACTCACAATGCAACAAATGACTTCTCATTAAGTACATGTATGTACAACAAACATAATGTCAAAGTTCTGAGACACTGTACCTAAAAGTTATTTCTTCCCTGCAGGTGCAATCCGTGTGGAACTCTGTTCCAATCTGATGGAGGGTGGTACTACACCATCTCTAGGTAAGTTGTTAATTTTTAATTATTAATTTGTTCAGTTCGTTCATTCTTGATTTCCCTTCAAACCAGTCATGTCTCGCTTCACGATACGTGTAGTCAACCCTTTCCTTCTCATGCCTCCACCTTCTCTCCCCTAGACATCAGTACCAGTTATCTCTCCCTGCCAATCCCTTCCCTGCTCTGTTCATATCTCACATTTAGGTCACCCCTCTTCTAGGTTGTACAAGTAACAAGGAGGTAACGGGTCACCATTTTTTATTTTACCAGTGTAAACATGTGACAGGATGCACAGATGTGTATCTGCATCAAATCAATCAGCAAAGAAAAGAACAAACAACAAGAAAGCTTTTGTTAATGTTAGTGATAATGCAGATACATGTACATCCTAACATCCATTCTTACAAGCAAAAGTGCCACTGAGATTTTGAGCAATTTTTCTCCCAGGTGTCAACAAAAAACATGCCATCTTGTTTGCAAGCCATTTTTTGACCTCAGTAATTCCATGCATCATTAGGCAATGAGTTCAGTATGCTCTTAGATTGTTCCTTGTTGGATAAAAGGTATTTTGTGAATTTAACACCCTCTGTAATTGCTTAGAAACCCTGTTTAGTATTTTGTTGGGACAAAAAAGGATCCTCGCTGTTTCATTTAAAGGGAGCTCCATTATGATAAAAACATTATAACTGTACCTTAGTTTCTTTTGTTCAGACTTTTCTTTTTTCATTCCTTAATTCACTGACAGTTCTTAAAATGATATAATGTGTGACATAAGGTAAGTACATGTAAAATGGAGAAATCTGTGGGTGATGAAGAGTATTATTTTGTTGTACAGGAATGTTAAGAATTATCAAGCAGCGGACACCAATTCCAGTGTTTGTAATGATCAGACCAAGAGGTGGTGATTTCCTGTACTCCATTGATGAATTTGAGGTCATGAAAGAAGACATTAGAATAATGAAAGGTGGTGGTGCAGATGGCATAGTGTTTGGAATCCTTACAAGGTCTGTAAGTTTTTTTTTTTTTGACATTCAAACATTGCAAAGCATTAGTGGTGATTATTTAGACAGAGATTATTTAGAAAGAGATGGTGGTGTGTGACAAAGCACTTTTTTCATTTTATTTGCTACATGTATAAAGGCTTAATAAAAGCCGCGGCAAGAGCAAGAAGAAAAGCGTTATTGATTTTTATTAGACTGTTTATCTTTAATCCACTCAATAAAGCTCCTTAACCCATTATCTCCTAGGAGAGAGGCTTAACAGATTTCACTCTGTCCAATGCCAGACAAATTTACGCAACTCCTCAGTTGGGGGGGGGGGGGGGGGTGGTGGTTCAGGAGTCAATGGGTAAACTGAGTATCATCCATTTAGCTGCTTTCAAAAATTTTAAAGTAATTAATTAATTGTTATTCAGTTACTCTTAGGGCGCTTCCCTTTTGTCAGAACCGGCCGGCCAGACCCATCACTTTGCAAAGAAAATGCAACCATTTGAAGGAACACTTGCATGATATTCCCTCATATTCTTCTGGAGGAGTATATATGATCCTCGAAGTGTGTTAATTTCAATGTGTTGTAGAGTTATTCCTTCCAAATGCCCGGTCTGGCCGGTCAATTCTGTTAAATGGAAAGCGCCCTTAGTTTCATTTAGAGTGACTGAGTAGCCTGGCATTTGGATTCCGACATTTTGTCTTTGTGAACATGCACGGAGAGGGGACAAGGCTCTTTTGTACAGTGTTCTGACACCTATTCCCTCCCAACACTTATAGATTGTATGTTGTTTAGATGCTGTCCACAGCAAACAATTTTAGTTGCCATTGACCAAATGCATAAATGGCGGCCAAAAAAATATTCTTTTGTTTATTTGCTAATTAGACTCACTAGCCTCGCTCTCAAGCAACATTTCTTTTGTATTTTGTACATGCAAACGAGGCTAGTGAGTCTAATTAGCACATAAACAAAAGAATATTTTTTTGGCCGCCATTTATGCATTCGTTCTATTGTGGGCTAGTTCAGCAGTGATAGGGTTAATGTCATCCAAGGGTTTCAATAACATTTGAAGTTGGTGGCTGGTTTGAGTGGAGTAACCCACTGTATCAACAAAGGGCCTAACAGCTCCTTTCTCTTGGGATGTCTGTGGGAATGCCATTTTTAGAAGAATGCTCTCAAATGCGACATTTCAAAAGCAAAATTGATAATCATGTTTATACATATTGTCATTGTACAAATTAATGAGTTGTGATTGTAGGTTTGAATAGATGACTTCTTTGTGTGAAGTAGCTGACGGTGCTAGCTAAGCACAGCAAGTAGGGACGAACTTAGAAAGAATGTGAAGAAAAAGAAGGACATTAGAAAGATAATAATCTAGAAGACGTAACTGATTAATCCATTGACTACTAGGAGTCCAATGCCTGGGACAGTTCAGGAGTCAATGTGTTAATAATATTATTATTATTGGTTAATGAAGAGCAAAAATATTAATGGGTTCACCTAATAATGTTACATATACTGTATATTTTAATCTTAGTGAAAGCATTAACAGCTCAATATTTTATATTTTTTAGTCAAGGTGAAGTTGATGTTGGAAGGTGTCAAGAATTGATAGGTTAGTGTGTTGTCTTTTTCTTAAATTTAAGGAAAGATATATTTCTTTTAGCTGTGCTTTACTTTGACAAAACGTACGGTAGTTTGCCCTCGCCTTGTAGTTCATTATCGTTTTCTGATATGCACAGTTATACTTTAAAACTGCCCTTATTACCATACATTCGATAATGTACATGTAATATACATGTAACTAACTAATTCCAGGTGCATAAAGACTTTCTTTTGTTTTCAGAGTTATCAAGACCACTACCAGTCACTTTCCATAGAGGTACAGTGTTGGTTTCAAAGCAGTTTTCTCGTTTTCATCCTCTCAACTTTGAAATATCTGAAATAATTTCTCAGTGTTGTTCACACTAGCAATGAAAGCTGAACTTTGAACCTAGCCTCCCTTCAGGGCATTTTAGGGGATTCATTTCTCTGCACCCCACTAATGACCTTTGTTGGGAGGGGAAGTTACATCCAACCTGGTGCGAATCACTATTGTTATGACTTAACCGTCAGTTAGTTTTGAGTTATTAATGAGCAAAAACAATAGCTCTGCATGCTTCGCACGTCCGTTTCACGTTTTGGTACATCTCCTTGCCGTTCTCGTCTTGACAACGACGTGAAATAACCAAATTTGACGTTATGTGGAAGACACGCGCACCTGACGATAAATTAGGGTAATGGATCAGATTTCGTAACGTATAATGTGATTGGCTGGCTACCCTAGGCAAAAACAAAACACTAAGCAATTGAAACAATGCCTTAGACTAAAAAAAATAGAAGCTGCTCACATACATTGTAGCTTGGTCTATTGACAAATTATCAATTTTCTCACCAAACAACAGCATCGTTCATGAAAATTACTATTCCTGGAATGTTGATACACACTTTTCATGCCGAACGACTTGAAATAGTCGCGAAATTATCACAATAACAGGAATAATGGTTGCTTTTCGAAAATTGTGGACAACCTCCAGAGACAGATGTCCGGAATTGCGCCTATAATTAGGGTAAAGGTTAGCGTTATTTTTATCTTAGGGTAAATGCAGTTGTCTATTCTCATCCGTCTCCCTCACACCTATTGCTGAGTATGGGCACCAACAGTCTCGATCTGTCGACTAATATAAACCTAGAAAACGAGGGTGGGTAGGGTGGGAAAAAGCCACAGAAACGAGACCGCGAGAAGGATAGGCGTAAAAGGAAACGAAAGAGAACAAATGTTAAATCTAAACTGCCAAGCAGCTTCGAAAGAATAGCGTCATTCCTTTGTTTACTCCCCCTTTTATACGTGCGAGGTGAGACCGCATCCGTCTCCCTCACACCTATAGCTGGATATGGGCACCAACAGTCTCGTGTCGAAAATGACCCTAAAATACTACGGAGGAGACCACAAAACCCACCCAAGAAAAATGCCCATCCTCAAAGCGAGAACCCCAAACTAAAAACCCCATCCTAACAAAACAGAAATTAGGAACGAGGAAAGGCAGAAACGAAGTCTTTCAAGCGATTAAGATCCGCGTATAAAGTTGTGGAGCTGTAGGCTGCCAAATCGTTTGAAGACAATAAGTCAGAAGGGGAGCCTTCACGAAGAACTTCAGCTAACTTCATGTAGTAAAGGGCAGTACCCTTGTGGGACCAACCCACATGGGACAACGAATTCTTGTCATATCATCTTATCATCATATCATATATGTTTATTTACCCTCGGATTTTAGAGTAGCTTGGTGTAGCTAATTTCTCCGAGCATTTACCCTCCCAACCATGATACATCACAGAAGACAGACCACAACACCGGGAACTACATGCCCTACTCTTTGCGACAAGTGTGTGGGTTCTTTTACGTCCCACAGGATTATGAACATTGAAGGGTTGTGAGACGGGACCTCCGGCTTATCGTCCTTATCCGAGAAGACTAGAGAGTCTAACCATTTGCAGATGTAATTACAAAGGCAGCACTTTCTCCTCAGTTATTTAAAGACCCTGAGTGTTGGTCCGGCCGGAGTTGAACTCACGACCTCCCGCGTGACAGCCCGGTGCTCAACCAACTGAGCCACCGGTGCGCGGTGTGTAATATGGGTGTTGTCTGCCATTTCCTGGGCCTCAGTGAGGAGTGATCTCTGATAATTTACCCAACGCTGACAGTTAACAGAAACTTTGGGAGGATCAAAATTAGGAGTCTTCTCCCAGTCATGAAAAGGCATCTTGGAAAACTAAAACAGACGAAACGGTACGTCAGGCCCAGGGAATGACAAACTCAGCCCCGGTAATCCGAGAGGGAACATAAGTTTTCCTTAGAGAATGCCACCCGAGGAAAGACGAAAACGGGAATGAGAAAAATAGACAATATAGATATATATAAAATAAAAAATCGGTAAAAGTGGAGACTAATGGGAAAAAATAAAAGGTAAACGGGTGTAACCCTGAGATAAGAAACAAAGAGACATGCAGACAAGGCACAATTCGCCTAAACAAAACTATTTTGAAGGACGGCGAGGCCGCGGCTGAGCCGGGACAGAAGAGGAAGGCTGACGAGAAGAAGCACGTTTCCAACACTAAGGAGACTTTTGTCCTGGTTCACCACATCTGTAACAAATAACACGCGGAGGTGGCCGCTGACAAGGGTGAAAAAACGGTTGCTGATACGGCAATCTTCCCCTACGCGTCTGTGTGCGATATGGGATGGGCCGCTTGGAATGACTTATCAATTTTCGAGACCGTTTCGGTAACACGGGAAAAATCCTTGTCGGCCAACAAGGCGAGGAAATACGCCTTGAAATGCTCAGCCGGGACGTGAAGCTTCTCTCTCAAAGTCGAAGCGATAATATCATAACTGGCGGCCTTGGGGTCACCGGAGGATTTTGCAACAGAAGCCAAATCTTCAGCATAACGAAGAGCTTCGCATTTGTCGAAGTCCTCGACTCTTCTGCCACCGTAATATGATATTGTCTGTATCAATGACTCGACGGTGGTGCGTTGTGCACTCTCGAGAGCTTTAATACGCTGTTGCAAAACGGAAAAAGGAGTAAGCCGCGCTAATACAAAGCAAAAGGAGAAAACGTAAGATGAAAAGGAACCAAAAGCCAACAAACGTATTTTGAATAAGACAGGCAAAAATAAGAACACAACTTAATGTAACAGCTCTGACTAGGATTGCAAGCCAGGAAAACGATTACGACCGAGAGGCAGGCTTGCAAAAGCGGGACTACAAGCTCGCGAACGATAACGCAGGGCCGGCAGAAATTAAAATCTGGGACAAAACAGTAGCTAGAAGGCATAGCGTACAACCTGTGACATTAAAATGTAAATGGCACGAAAAAAGTAGGGCAACAAAGGTAACAAATGAGAAACCGCCTGCATAACCCAAATAAAGGACAAGGTGAAAAACATGACGGATAAGTTGAAAATAAACAAAAAATGCCACAGGGAAAAACGAAAGGTGTAGCAAACAAAATGCAAATTTAGCAAATAGATTAATGAAGCCCAAGTAAGGCGAATGGCATATGAAAACAAGAATAAAGTGACAAAAACCGAAAAGGTAAACAAAATCAAAACAAAATAGCCCGCAAGTCCAAAAACGCTGACGTAGCCAATGAATGGGGAAGAATGTTAACAGCACACCAAAAGACACTGATGCGAAAAAAAAATTACCCGCAAAACCCACATTAAAGGAGCACAGACGTTTAGAAGCAGGGCGAATAGCAAACCAAAGGAAATTTTAGCCCGCAAGGCCCACAACAGGGGCAAACCGTTAACAGCAGGGCAAAGAACATACGAAGATAAAATTGCCCGCAAAGCCCACACGAAAAGAGGGCAAACGTTAAGAAGCAGGGCGAATAATATACTAAACCAAAATATAGCCCGCAACGGGAAATAAAATAACATGAAATTAGAATTGCCCGCAAAGACCACGTGAAAAGAGGGCAGACCTTAGAAGCAGGGCAAATATTAACAAACCCGGGAACCAAATTATAGCCCGCAAGGCCCACAAAAAGGGCAAAACGTTAACAGCAGGGCAAAGAACATACGAAATAAAACTGCCCGCAAAGCCCACACGAAAAGAGGGCAAACGTTACGAAGCCGGGCGAATATTATACCAAACCAAAAATAGCCCGCAAAGCCCACACGAGGGTCAAAAACCTTAAGAGCAGGGCAAACAACATATGAATTTAAAAAATAGCCCGCAAAGCCCACAAATAAAAAGGGCAAAACGTTCAAAGAAGGGCAAACCAGTAAAGCGGTAAAAGTAAAACAGGGCAGACAAAAACAAACAGAAGCGTAGAACCGAAACAGAAACAAAACACTCGAGAACCAGAACGAAACACGAGACAAAGGACAGAGAAAATAGCTGTTTATCCTAGTTGAGGAGCAGCATGTGGGGGACACTTTGTGACGTTAATTGTCTGTATTCCGAGACACGAGTGATCTTGAAGTTGGGGAGACTGAAAGCAAGGGGACACTTGGTGACGCTTATTGAAATCGTGCATCCAATCTTTTGTAGACTTCATAAAAGTGCATTGGAGTTTGAAATCCGCGTGCATCTAATTAGGGTCAATCCTGGACATATCTGGCCTGCGCGCGCGCGCGCCCAATTTTCCCCTCTCCCTTCCCCTTTCTAGCACCTGCCACGCAGGCTAGGACATATCTACCGGTTGGACAATAAATTCGGAAAATCGCTTACCTTTATGCAACGATCATTCCATCCAGATTATTTGCCCAAATTGCTAGCACCCAATGTTTTTAGATCTCTACTTTTTTGACTTTCGTAAAACGATGAGTTTCCCTGCTAAGACAGGGGCATACTTGGATAAAAAAATACCTAAAGTACCTCTGGCTTTTCGGTGGCAAGCTCCGATGCTCTACCTCTGAACTTTGGAAACTCGAAAAACTTTAGCTCTATGATAAACGGGAGGTTATAACTAAATACTCTTTGGCAAACAAGAAACATCTTACAGAAAGGTAGAAGGCATTGCTTGAATCGAAAGTATTTTTACTCAATGTAGAGTTGGAGGCTTGGAAGGAATTTAACCAAACAAAAGCCTTACTGAATGCAAATGGCTACTGACTTTTCTGGCGATCAGGGTCCGGTTGTTTGAAAGCCGATTATCTTAATCCAGGATTAGTGTAAACTTGTTTCATGTTTTCAACTTTTCGGTGAAAGTTTGTTTTGCTTATTTTTGTTTTTCGAGATTGACTTCTTCTGACGTAAAGTTTTGCTGAATATCAGCGTTGAACAGCATGTGGAAGTAGAGAAATACACTTTTGGTTAATTTTTAATCTGGGATTAGCGTTAATCGGCTTTTGAACAACCGGGCCCTGGGACCACTTGCTCGTAGCCTAGTTAACGCTAACCATTGATTAAGAGGTATCAAAACCTATAGGTTTCCATGGTATTTCATGCTGGTTAGCCCTAACCATGCTTCGAGCAACCCAGGCCAGGAAAGTAAACAATTATTATTTGACACTGAATTAGAATGAAAAGTAAAATATTTAACATGACTTGTTTTCCACAGCATTCGACATGTTAAAGGATCCATTTATGTCTCTAGAAATCCTTATTCAGTTGGGTTTCGATCGTATTTTGACAAGTGGTCAAGACTCATCAGCCTTGGAGGGTTTACCAACAATTGGCCATCTCATTGAGAAGGTAAATTACAACGTCCGTCTCCACTACATACGAGGCAGTCATTGTTGAACCTAGTAGCTCTTTTCTCGAATGTTCCGAAGAATTTCGGGTGTCAAAATTCCATCCTTACCTTAAGAAGGGAAAAGTTTTAGGTAATCAATTTTCACAATGATTTTGCTATTAGTTATCTTGAAACGTACTAAAAGACCCGCGTTTTAAAACCAGCGAATGGCAGTGAAAAAAAAAGCTTTTGAGGTTAAAAAAGTTATCGGGACATTCGAGAAAAAAGGCCCCAGGATGCGAGTTCGTCGCATAAGGCTTTGCAGCTCGTGTCAGCTCAGGCGAACCAGTCTATGTATTGAACTTATTAGGAAGCTTTAGCAACGACAACGGTGACGGCAACGAGAACGTCACAAATTTGCATATTTAGTGAGCAAAAGCAATAGCCTTGCACGCTCTGCACGTGCATCTTTTCATTTTTGCCTATTTCTTTGCCGTCGTTAGCACAACAGCAACGTGAAATGACCAAATTTGACGTTTCAGGAAGAGCGTCAGCGCTTGAGGATAAATTTTCATTATCTCCCCTAATTGATCGTCGTTCATACTAGTTTCGTTCTGGAGGGTTTGCCACTCATTTGTCACGTTAAAGTGCTTGGAATAGTCGCGAAACGATTACAATAACGCGAATTCACGTTTAACGACGACTTTCTCGTTGCCGTCGTCGTTGCTAAAGCTCTCTATTAGGGAGCTTACGAAACGAGGACGACGACGGCTACGAGGACTTTATTTAAAAATACAAGTTCGCGTTATTCATATCACTACGAAACTATTTCATGTCGTTTCGCGTTAAAAATGTGTAGTAACTGTCGAAGAATTAAACTGGTGTGAGTGGGTTGGAAGCGTAGAGAGAGAACTGAAAATTCATCGTCATGTGCTAACGTCCTCCACAGAACCTTAAATTTGGTCATTTCACGTCGTCATTTAGGAGATGACGACAAAGAAATGTACCAAAATGTAAAACGCACGTGCAGAGCCATTGTTTTTGCTCACTAAACCTATTGTTTTGTAGCGTCGTCGTTGCCATCGCCGTCGTCATTTCGTAAGCTCCCTATTGAGGAAACGAGAACGGCGACGGCAACGAGAACGTCCAAAATGTGCATATTTTCACTTTTGTCTATTTCTTTGCTGTCGTCAGCAAAACTACAGCGTGAAATAGCCAAATTTGAGGTTTTATGAAGAACGTCAGCACTTGAGGATAAATTTTCATTTTCTCCCCTAAATTAAGCGCCGTTCCGACCAGTGTCAATTTTGAGGAAATACCACACAGGTTGAAATAGTCATGAAGTGATTTTAATAACGTGAATTTATATTTTGAGATGACGTTCTCGTTGCCATCTCCGTCGTCGTTGCTTAAAGACCCTTTATCACTTACCATGATGCACTGCAATCGTCTTCAAATTTCGTGGACCAGGAAATTCCGCCGTCATCCAGCTATTTATCTTTAGTACATGTAATTGCATGAAGTGGCAAATTATTTTGCCACCTCGCAGGGCTTATTCATTCATTCATTTTTATTCATTCGCTCGCTTTGCGACAGTGATTAAAATAAATAACAGATTTCGGCTGAAAAAATAATTGAAGTTTGTTCTGGCTTTAACAAAGAGGAAAAGAAATACTGTTCTTCCAAGCAGTGCGCTTAATTGCACAGTTTCCGTTATATCTGTTACTCGAAGAAGACTCCGCTGCAACCGTTGGTCAAATTTAGTAAATAAAATCTACACGCAAACCTTCCCGTTTCACCGTGACTGTTTGAAAGCATTGATCCGGTCAGTGATAAAATCGATGCCTTCTGAGATGACCAACGAGTTCGCCTTTTTAAACATGAACTCATTACATCAATTAAGCAGGATCCCTTAAACTGGATCGTTCTTGCTTTGACAATGTCTGGAAGAGAAACACTGTTTTTTCGATAACGTCGTCGCGCGGATGGAGTCGAATTCAGTAAATAAAAATTTACAAACAAACCTGCCCGTTTCACCCTGAATGTTTTTGTTCAGTTTTCCAAAAATTTATCCGCTAAAAGATAAAATTGAAACCCTCTGAAATGAGCAGAAATAGTTGTTTGCTGGATCGCAAAAGCGGGTCGTGGGTGACAACTTCGCATTTAAGCCAACAAACAAATCGTGGTGCATCAAGGTAAGCGATAAATTAAATTAAATTTCGACCGCGATGTTTCGTTTCTAGCTTTCTGATTGGTTCATTCAATCTCCGTAATCAGCTCATATACCGTGTGCCCTAAAATGATTGCGTCAAGTGTTGCCATGCTGAAAAATATGTGCGGGAAGCGAAATTTTCCCGGAAACTTAACAAATCGAATGTGGTTCAGCGTTGTCTGTACTCTTATCGACAACGATATTCGTCATCACAGTGGTCAACATTTGTTGTGGACTCACTCGGATGCGCCTAGTGAGTCCACAACATTTTGAGCACTAACTCTGACGAATAACTTTGTCGATAAGAGTAAAGACTACGCTGAACCACATTCGATTTGCTAAGTTTACTTCAGAGCGTGACCAAGATCGTGGCACAAAGAAAGCCGCAGGCGATGTCGATAACTTTCTCGCAATCTGATTGGTTTATTTCCCAAATGAATGACGCGAGCAGCGTTGTGTAGACTCTTACCGACAATGGCAAATTAGCCAATCCGATTGCGATATTACAAGCAATTGTGGTAAAAAAAAATTCCATTTACGCTTGCAGTATTGGATACCAGACCGGTTATAGCCAAGTCGGCGCAACGCACCTCCTTGACTATTTACCATCTCATATCCAACACGTGCTCATGGATTAATAACTATTTAACAATTATTCCAAGAGCGTGCGTTGGATATGAGATGATAGATAGCCAACGAGGCGCGTAGCCCCGAGTTGGCTATAATCATCTCATATCCAACAAGCGCGAGTGGAATAATTGTTTTATTAGAAACGCCCCCAAAATATAGAAAACTAGACTACAATAAAAATAAAAAGGCCCAAAAAATGACGCATATGCTTGCTGTGTTTGTAGATCATGGTATAATGGCTCATAACCCATGATGGCTTAGCCAATCAAAACTCTCGAATTGCATTATCCAATGATCCAGTTTTTAAAAATGTCAAATATACCATTTCTGAGTTAACAAGTAAGAATACGTTTTTTCGAACGTTAGCCGCTTAGGACTTATATTTCAGCAGATATATCTGTTAGAGTGTAATATTAAGAGCTACTGTTATTCCAATGCAAGCCATCTGGGGCCGGTTGCTCAAAGCCGAGTTAGCGCTAACCGTTGGTTAAGAGGTATCAAAATCTATAGGTTTCCATGGCATTAAACGCTGTTTTGCGCTAACCATGCTTCGAGCAACCCGGGCCTGATCCTTATGAGTAATAGAAATGTGCCCACACAAGGACAGAGACAAAATCTCTGGCATTATCCTCGATTTCAAAATAAGTTCAGGTGTTAACGACATAGCCGTTATAAAATGGCCGTTATATATGTCTGTGCATTTCTTGTTTCCCCAGGCAAAAGAAAGGATTATTATTGTACCGGGTGAGTTATATTGACGTATTATCAATTTGTCCCGTTTAATATTTAATCCAGCCACTTTACTTACTGTTTAATACAGTAACATACTGTCCCACTTAATGCAGTTTAACAGTTTTACTATCAAATCTATCAATCTCTGTAATTACACTTCTTTTTAGCGTGTCTGTGGAACAGCCGATAACGACTTCTATCTACCCTGAAAGGAATGTACAGTGTATGTGCGAATATCATTTCTCTCTTTCGTTTATCCCCGCACTTCCAAATATATACATTTCTTTCATCGAGTCCTTTTATACGTGAACATATGAACCCAACAAACTGGCCTGCTCCCAACTGTGTGGCTTCAAAGCTCAGTTGGTAAAGGGTCCCCAATAGGGTTTTTAGGATCCGGGTTTTGGGCTTTTTGGAGTCTGAGATTCGGGATTCTAAAGAAATATGGGCGCGGGATTCGGGATTGCATTTATGGACGGTACGCGCGGGATTTAGCGTTAATGCGAAGCGGGATCCGGGAAATCGTCACTTTGAAGCCCCGAGATTCGGGATTTCTGACGGCCAAAAATTAAAAATAAACACAATTTTCGCCGTCGTCAACGACGGAAACGACCGGAAATTTAAGTGTACGAGAGTGACAGGCCCACACTCCCTTGCGCGTGTTTTAGCCTTTCAGTTTCACGACTGTAGCCTTTTATTGATTGTGCTAGTAAAAGTAGCATAATGCCCATTTTTTGCCCAAATTATGCTCGTTATTCCAAATTATGCCACTTGTTCTTAAAATTATCCCTTTTGCAAAATGAGAGGAACAAGGCCAAAAAACGTATTTCGATCGTGTAGCCATACTTTTGGTGTCAAAAGCTCCTCTTGTATTGTATTTTGCTTTCTATGTCTTAAGCAACACTGTCTGGCTATGTTTGCTGGTTCTAGTATGGTCTCGAGCTGCAAGTTATCGGGCGGCGTGGCTGACGCCATTTGGCAAACTTGCAAATGAGAGGTACTGTGACCAACATCATCCCGTCATCTCGTACCAGACTGCCAACCTTCTGAATCATCAGAACATTCACAGCATTCGAAGGGTAACAATAAAGACCTTACACTTTTGCACTTTTCTTTCTGAAGAGATGCGATCAAGTTACTCCTTTGACGTCATAGGTTGCCAGGACCTAACTGGCTGGGCCAAAACACATTTGCGTATAAAAACCCCACTAAAAAGCGTGGATATGTTGCCGGTAAAATCCGTTCTCAGTTTGAATCCGTTTTTGCCTAGGTTATATTGTTGATGCTCATTTTACCTAGGTCGAATATGCAATCAGGTGAATTGAAAATGAAGAAACTTTTTTGGAGCCTAAATTAAGCCCAGAGAAAAATTAGGGTCAGGTTAGGATTAGTTTTTGTTATTATATATGGATATCAATGGTCTTATAATACGAAAGTAAAAAATGAAAAGAACTGTGTTGCGTTGAGCGGGTCCGTCCTTGTAGTGTAGTGGTGTAGACCTAGGACTATAAATCTGGGAGGGTCCAAGTTCGAGTAACGGCAAGTACATAGTGCACTTCTTTGTTTCCTTACTATGTTGAAATGTTGAGACTGAATGGACAATTGAATAAAGAAACCGATAAGATGATGCGAAACATGAAGATGTGTTGAGATGGGAAAGACAGAGCTTGAGGGAATGTATAGGAGTTTTCAATCCTTTGATAGGGAGCTGATTAGGGAGAGTGCATATTCAGCTTTGGTAAAAACGGATTCAACCTGAGAACGGATTTTACCGGCAACAGATACACTATGAAAGAAAGTCTTTTGAAGTACTACACTCCACAGACTGACAGATATTTAAACGAAAAGTTAAAAAACGGGTAAAAAAAATAAGCGTCATAGGGACTTTAAGGTCAACTGGATCATGAAGGTTGGTGGAAATGACTAACAAGGCGTATTCTAAATCAACTGTAGTTGTAATTCACCTTTATTACTCGGCGGCCATTTTGGAGTCCGTGGGGAATAAAGGTGCTGAGACACGAGGGGTCATGTTGCAGTGACAAAAAAGTTGTGTAGTGCACAGTGAGGAGACATGTAGCAGGGAAGTGTAGCGGGGACATGTAGCAGGGACAAAATCAGAACATGTGCACACACATGAAAATGTTGCCGGGTACACGTGCCAGGGATATGTTGCAGCGACATGTCCTCTCGTGTCAGCTGATACTTTTATAATTGTGCAACACCAATTTTGGGTTGATGTTGTCCCTGCGACGTGTACCATAAAGTTCAACTTGTTCAACTTCACATATCTCTGGGAAATGTACCCGCAACATTTTCATGCGAGTGCACATGTTGTGATTTTGACTCCGCTACGTTTCCCTGCCACACTTCCCTGCTACATGTCGCCTCAGTGCGCACTACGCAAGTTTTTTGTCGCTGCAACATGGCCCTGCAACATGTCCCCGCAACATGACCCCCCGTGTCTCAGCACCTTAAAGGCTTTGTCTTTGCATTGTCTTTGCCCGTCTAGCCTCACACTGAATGAGAGGTTTGCTTCGACATTGATTGATATGGGTCTATTGACGACAAGGTTTGGACATCATGCTCTGACGTAATGACCGATAAAAACGTTTGGGATTTCGGGATAAAGGGAAAATCTTGGTCGGGATGGCGGGATGGAAGAATCCTATTGGGGACCCTCTTTCTTGGTAGATCATCGCTCCGGCATTGCATAGGTCATTGGTTTGAATCCCATTGGAACCACCTGAATTGTTCAGGTGTCTACAAGAGACGATTGCATAAATCGTCCAGATAGGTACGAGGATAATTTTTCTCTTTGTGCTGTCTAGCTTGTTTTATTAGTGGGCCTTAATTATAAGAATGACACAGAGATGAAAATGTTTTATTCGTTAACCCAAAATCCATCCTTTTTCACAGTGGACTCCTGCCGTTAAGAGAACCAAAGCTGATCGGACTTATACTTCTTTCCTTCAGTTTTCGATGTTGCTTATAGCCCAAGTGCTCATCGAAAAAATAACTATTAAAATACTCCCTGTTTTCTGAAATTCGCGGATCCACTTAATATCCAAAGTGAACCAAAATGTCTTTTTCGGTTGGTTACGTTATGTTTTTGTAATTTCGTTAAGGTGGAGGAATAACTGAACGCAACCTGGAGCGTATTTTACGAGGAAGTGGTGCTAAGGAATTTCATTGTTCAGCGCGGACCTCTTTATCATCCTCAATGAGTTACAGAAACACCAACACTTCCATGGGTTCAAGTCTTAGTCCACCTGAATTTGTCAACAAAGTTGCAAGTTACGAGAAAGTGAAAAACTTTGTATTCGTAGCAAGATCAGTGTTAGGTTGACAGCAGGAATGAGTTTGTGGTGACGTTAATCGGCAATCAACTGAAGTTAGACAATGCGAGATTAAGTTGCAGCACAAATGATGGATATTCATGAATAATTTCAAATTTTGAGGAAAGGGATTGCTCTGAGAGTCTTCCATGAGGAAATCTAAAGCAGTGGTTTAGTAGTTCAAATAAGCCCGAAACCGAACTGTTACCACTTCGCTACTATGCTGATCCACAGTGAGGGCTTCCAGTTTAAAAAAAAAATTATAAAAACTTCGACTTCCTAATTTTGATGACAATGGTGGTGAAACAATGAAGATGAATTGTATATTTAAGCATTTGAAAGCTCACGTATAATGTATTTAATTTATGTAAAGTTTGTAAAGTCAATTGTTTTGCCAGATATATAAGTAGATTCTAATTATTTTCAGAATTCAAATATACATACATTCCTATATATACCGGTACGCAAAACTCTATCATCAACTTTATAGGAGCTCTAGATTATTTGAATGATAACATGCAAGGCTTCGGAGGTATTACATAAGATGTTAAAATGATAGCAAAATTTCTTAAGCGTATTTTCTATATCAAAACTCCAATGCACTTTTATGAAGTCTACAAAAGATTGGATGCCCAGTTTAAATAAGCGTCACGAAGTGTCCCCTTGCTCTTCTACCCAACTTCAACATCACTTGTGTATCGGAATACTGACAATTAACGTCACAAGGTGTCGCCCAAAATACTGCTCCTCAACGATAAGCAACTGCATTTACCCTAAGCTACAAATAGCGCTAACCTATAGCGATATTTCTCGTTTACAAACATTGACGTGACATTTCTTTTGATATTCAAATTTGCCAACCACGGAACAAAAGAAGTGATTGTTTCAACAGCCAATTAGGTTCTGGTTGGCATATTAATAACAATGCGTGACGTCACGAGAAACATCGCCATACCCTTACTTTATTGTTTGAACTGGGTATCCAGCAAAGGCTTAGACTAAAGGGACACTTCGTGTTGGATGTCAAAATTGGGCCTGCATCTAACTAATTAGGTGCATTCTAGACGTAGGTGACAAAAGTATATAAAAGCTCGGAGTTTCAAAAAATTACGTGCGCGCGTCGGGATAAAAACAAGCATCTTTTGTTATGGAAATTGTTTACAGAAATTTGCTTTCAAAATCTTTTGTATTTTTGATATATGCTTGATTTTATCCCGACGCGCGCACGTGTTTTTTTGGAACTCCGAACTGTCTTATTAAAAGTTCCCAAGAGAATTTTACCTGTTTGGAAGTAATTATTTTGTATTCGTGACAATAATCCAGTCTTTACCTGATAAAAGGATTCTTTTGGGTCTGAGTAAACTTTTTTTTTTTTGTCAGGATGACGGATTCTCCAAATCTCAATTAGATCGTTTAAAATGATCATCTCCGACTTTTTTTTACTGAAGGTTATTGGACCCAGTTGCACCAGTAAATTTTGAATATTGGGATCAGGGTGAGTGTTGTTGGCAGTTATGCTCGATTCTCGTACCTTATACGACCAAAGCACCCTGACCAAACATTGCTTTTTGTTATTTGTTGGAACGTCACGAAAGATTGACAAGACGAAAGAGTCCTTAATGATAGTTTCGACGAAAAGATATCTACTTTCCTTATCCATCACTACATTCTCCAGGTATACGTGGAACTCAACCCCCTTCTACTGTGTTCATTACCATCTACAAACGACATTTTAACTTGCCCTTGAAATCTCGATCAGTTTGCACGAAGAGAAAAACTAAGTCTCCCGCAAAAATGCCATTTCAGCCTTTTGTATCAAAAAATAGCATGTCGTATTGTTTTTGTTTTCACAAACACTCCAGATTTGCTCCGTGACAAGGAATAGGGTCAATCATGATGAAATTTATGGAATGAGACGGCTAAGGCACAGGTGGATTTGCTTCTTATCAAAGCGAGATTAAAACTGCCCAAGTTCGACTTTGGAATTTATTTTAAAGTCAATAGTTCTTAGATTTACAGTAGAAGGGTGTGTAATATTGTCAAACTCGCTGAGTGCAAAGTGCAACTAGACCCTCCGTGAGGGTACACTGGGTTGCCTGTGGTACGTGCACCGTTCCAGAAAAGATTTTTCAAGTTGGGGGGTCATTAAGACCATTTAATGGGTCACCCAGAAGTCTTACCAGCAGAGGCCCTTTGGCTCACAGGTCCTCACACGTTCGTACAACGAAACAGATCCTTTTCTGAGGTTAACAACCTGGCTACCGGCCTATTAATTAATCATTTGTAGAAAGAAGAAATTCCTGTCCTCTTGAGGAAAAATAGACACGCATTGCTTACGTGTGGTAGTGAAGTAACACAGCGATTTATTCCATATAAAATGTCAACTGAGCTGTGTGTTGTCTTCCAGGAGATTCAAGTTGTCCTTTCATAATATGTAGCTCTAACAGTGCACGATCTTGTTTTGGTATTGTCTATCATTGTAGTGCCATGGTAGAAGTCTTGGGTAAATAGCCTGAGAAGACATGTGGTTACTAGCAAAGTACTGAACCCAGAAAGATTGAAGGAAATAAATGGAAAAAGAGAAACATATGCTTCTGGGCTGACGTGTTGACAATTTTCAAGCTCTCTCACAGCTTCTTTCACCACTAGTTTAAGCGTGCCCTCTGAGCATCTGACAGCTTTGGTTTACTTAACTTAATCCCTGGTCCGGCGGGGTTAGTGCCTTGATGGGAGACCAAAACAATATACCCCTCATAAAACAGAAGCATTGGACCGAAAATACTATTAACGCTAACAAATGCGAACTGAGCAAGGTACAGATTTTGTTAGCTTGCTTTATGGAAAAACAAATATTGATGCAAAAGTAAATAACTATTGATACACAGTTTTTAGGCAGAGCAGAAGGAAGTTTCCGGGACGGTCGATCGCGAATAAAATATTTAGGACATGAAAACAACATTAATTTTGAACCGTGAATATAGAATATAAAAGTTACGATCAGCGACAAACATTTTGGGAAATTTTTGCTACGTTCAAATAAATCGCAAAATTGAAAGTGACATGGCCGGAATTCAGCGGGCGCCGTGATTAAGTTACCGCGACATGTTTACTCGCCAAACAGTGAAGCATATGTGTCAAATGGTGGCAAGATACCGGGTTTTTGTAAGTTTCTTTTTCTGTCAAGTGTTCTAAAGTTTGACAATAAATGAGCGAAGTCAAAACAAAGATCACAATCGCCCAACTCTTAAAAGGTTAACCATTTGTTTATGCAAAGTCAAAATTTACTCTCCAAGACGCGTACGACGTTATTTATCACCAGGTAATTCAATCATTTTGGAAATAGCAGCTACTTTATTATTCATCGGCGTCACAATTTTTCACTGATTTTGGGCCTCATTTTGTTGAAACTCAAGCACGCTTCCAACAGGCCTGTGAACCCTTCCTGCTTACAGAGCAATACTAAAAAAATTCTCCCATATCACATTTCAACCTTAAGCTCGAAAATTCAATACACAACATGATATTATAATTCACAAAGGCTGAAAATACCACAGAACCCTTTTCCAGCGAAAAATGTATTGAAACAAACAACATATTTGCTCTTAGAGGCCAAAACCTCTTCCTACTTCATTGCGTGCGTGAAGACAAGAAACTCAATCGTGTCAATATGCGCAATTATAGCTAATATTACAACAAACAAAATTTCAGGATCAAACCGTTTCCATGAATAATGAAGCACAAAATAGACGACAAGCTTTCTTTCAAATAATTCTTGGCTGTCACATTTCCAATTATGTTTTTACTGAAGACTGTGCAGAGTTGATCACAGATCCACCTAAGGTGTTCGATTTGTTCTGTGTCTTCTTTGAACCCATAAGTTACCAGACAATTTTCCATTTGGTTTCAGTGTTCTACATAACAGCACACTTGGTAAAATATTTGAAAAACAGCTCACTTTGATTTCGGCTCGACGGGCGATAGATTGTTGTCAAAGTCCATTACTCGTCGCTTTTAAGATTCCAGGACTTTGTTTTTCGCCGCCTGCCTAGTTTATCCAACTGACTTTCCATTATTGAGCTCCATAAGGGTATATTTTGTTTAAAGATCCACTAAAACGCCATTCGCGTTACATGACTTTCGACGCCATTACAGGCTAAGTTAATGATTCTACTGTGTCCACCAGAGAAATCTACGCATTTCCACTACCCTTTCGATCCTAAGAAAATGTGCGCAGAAGGCTCTATGCCTAAAGACACCACTTACCAGGGGAGTGACAGGCAAGACTTTTACCGACACGGAAAATAAAAATAAAACGGAAAAATCTACCAAATTTCTGACTGGGATTGCCATACGGCAACCCAGTAACAAGATGAAAGTTGCCAATCATTTATTGACTCTTTATTCTCGACATTCACAACAGATACCGATGCGTCTGTCAAATTGGCCACAGTCATTGAAAGCATTCAGAATAGCTTCATTCAAGCACAAAACGCTACACCAACTATAGTAAAAAATGCTAACAACGACACTAGTGACGATCATTGCACACGATACAAATAATTGCACATGAAATAGCATTACAGCTCCAAATACAAATGAATTCAGTAATAGCAGAAAACAAAAAGCCATGATAATACAAATAGACAGAAAATTCACCTTTTTCAGAAATTTAACTAAATGCATTCGGCTAGGCGTACATCTCTGCGACTCGATACCGCTAGCACTAACTTTGACATCAGGAACTTTCTACTCTAGGCAACTTTCACAGTTCTATGCTTCTCTCGTTTGGCATTTGGTTTCAATGCAGTTCATATCATGATTTTCACATATTTGCTCATTTAGTACACAATTGTTCTCAATATAGCTTTCTTTCAGTTTGCGGACCAACCCGGGCCAAAACAATCGCTCAACCGCATCTTTTACTGTGGGTCTACCGCAAACGGCGTGTGCATAAGTGAGTAGTTTGAGCGTTCCGAGGAAGAACCTTAATACAACAAAAAGCAATATGGTCACAAACGACATACTGTCATGGGCTTCACACACAACTTGATCACGCTAAAGAATGATATTTGGTATGATCACTCAATCATGTACCCTGCGAGCAGAGTCTCTTTCGATCTTCCTAGATAAGTCGGGAAGAGGAAAGTAGACTCTGCTCGCCGCCTCCACATTATTTGATTTGCCGCTCATCCAAAGAATTGGATGAGTCAGTCCAGTTTCGACTTGTCAAACCTGTTTTTTTTTATTTTTGCGCATGATCAGTCGCCACGCGTCATCAATATTTTGAAATTTACAACAGCGTGGCAATTTTAACTGTTAGAATTCCCATGAAATTTTCCTGTGTGTCGGTTACAGAAACTAGCCTGACAGAAACCTATAAATTTTTCAGTAAAAAAATAAAATGGCATTTTTAAGATATATGGACTATCTTGAGTTTCCAATGAAATGATTCCTTGATTGTCTTGTGTTTGCCGGAGTTGTTCGAAAATATTTCGACTTCTTCTTCGTTTTGTGGCTACTGGTCACGCGTGACTGACACCGGATACATAAATTTTCAATTTTTAACGCATGCTCAATACAAAATGTGGAGGAGGCGAGCAGAGTCTACTTTCCTCTTCCCGACTTATCTAGGAAGATCGAAAGAGACTCTGCTCGCAGGGTATCAATCATGTGATTGTGCCTGTCTTGTTATACTTATTATACTTAGGATCGAAATTCTCCAATCACAATTAGCTATTTTAACAACCTGTTTCCCCAGAAGGACGTCTGTGAAGCTGCCCAATCAAAACATGACAACTTCGATCCTCTTAGTGGTATAAATTCACAGGAAAAAAAAATGTGTTGGTTTTTTTGTCTTCGTTTATTTTGGGAGGGCTTGGTTGATCTCTGTCTATCGTTAGAATCTTAGAATTGGTCTCGACTCCTGTCTCGTGTTGCTATCGCACACCCACGAAAATTCGCGTATTCTTGGTCGTTTTATTCCTACGCGTATAGAACCAAACAACTACCTCCTAAAGGTCGAGACCAGTAAATGATCACACAAACGAAGCCAATGGAGAGAAATAATATTTCAACTGAATAGCTTAAAATAAAATTTGTGCGAAATCTCTCTCTTTAAGAAAGTTAAAGAAATATTGTTGCTTTCTAAAGTTAACAATAACTTCATTGTATTTAACGCTACAGTGACTATACTAAAATCTTTGGCAAGATTTCCGCACAGGTCCCTACTTCATTATGCATGCACTCCTTTGTTTCAAGAAAACAATAGCGATAACAATAGACGTCCTTTGGGACTGTGGCGCTTTGTTCTTTCTTTTTAGAGGTTTTTTTTCTAAGTCTATATGGACTTAAAAAAAGTCGGTCGAACTTCTGTCTGAAATACGGAAAATCGAACAGTTTTTCCTGCAATTTCGGCACTTTTCCTGCAATTTTACCCATTTTTCAGTTTTAGAATAAGTGCAAGAAGTGGAGTTTCAAGCAATCGTTGTAATAGGGTTCAGATTCGCAAACATAACAAACAAACCAAATAAAAGTACTGTCATAAGAAATTTAATGGCTACCTGCTCTTTTTATCGTGAAATTGTTCTTCCTGTCTGCTTAAAAATTCACTGAAACACTGCAAAGTGTATATTTTCTTCCTTTCCTGTATTTAGGATCACGAACGGTGCATTTAGAGGGATTTTGCGATTTATCGCTCTTTGTAGAGATCGGCAATATGCTCAATGATACTTCCAAGTAAATAGCTTTGGTAGAGATCCATGGATGTTCCCCTACGAGGCATACTTCGTTTCACTCCCCATCATGTCTTTTCAGTGCCCTGCTGTGGGCTCGTTTGTCTGGGTCGACGAAGTTTAGGCGATGGTTAACTGCGGTGAGATGATGTTAGCCCTTGTCTTGTAGGCAGTTGTAAACTTTCCGGCCACAGGTAGCTAGGGCTAATATTTTTTCGAGGAAAGTTTACGGTCAGAAAATTAATATGTGTTCTGGCGGATTGAAGGCTATCCATTGCAGTTTTTTCTTGAGCGTCGCGAAACAGATCCATCTCCCGATGCGGCACTTGTCTTTGCCAACTGACTGCGTTTTCTTTGCACCACTCTATGCACAACTTTGGAAAGGCTATAAAGCAGGGACAATTTCCAAATGATCAAATCTCCCATGGCTGTGACCCTTTTACTTCGGTGGCCATCTTGATTATTACGAAGACACAAGTTTGCTTCAAAAGAAGGGAAATATAAAACGATTTTAATTGCAATGAACTCGTGCATGAAAGTTTCCCATGAAAGATGCACCAATCAGACTTTAAGCGTGGTGTTCTCTTCCACGCAGTGAACTTATAAGTGTGCCGCACGCACGGGGCATGAAGGAAAAGCTGGTCACAGTTCACAGCAATACTGGAAAACCTAAAACTATCACAGGGACTAACCTTAAGCCTAAACAGTGCCTTTAGTCGTAATTAGGGTTACGGTTAGCATTATTAAAGGGATGGGTTCTTTCAAGAGTAGTAAAACAGGGATCTCTTAACGGTAACATACAAGTGTAAGTTCGATTGTAGGTGCTCGGCGCGGCACGTGTATATAATTACGTATCATTGTTATGTAAATAGTCAGCCAGAATTCAAAATAAATATCATTTTCAAGGTGTGAATTAGCAACTTGACACGTTAGCTCAGTGGTAAAGAACAGAGGCAAGTAATCCAGAGGTTTACAGTGGGTCGGAGTTCAAGGCAAGCTTCGAGTGACATATCATGGGATAAAATGGCAGAAAAAGCCGAGCGAGGTCTGGAAATAAGAACAAGACGAAGGGATAGAAAGAGGAAAGCTGAGACAAAAACGAGTAACGGTGTGGGCGATGAAGGGAAAGAAGAGAGAGAGGGAGGAAGAGAAAAAATGAGATCCGTTTTTATTCATCCCGTAAGTACAAATTACCTATGTATATATTCGGTTCTCTTGGGTATACGTATTGTTCTACAAAACAATAGCGCGAATGAATAATTAATTTATTCTGCATGCATAATGAGTAGGGACCTGTACGGAAATCATTCCAAATCTTTTTTTGACCTTAAAAACAATCGCTAGCTGTAATCATTTGCCAGAAAGATCACGGCTACAAATGCCTGTCATCTTAATGCGCATTAAATTTCAACTCACGAATGCAAATTAGTTAAGCTCGAATATTACACAGCACAATGAATCACAAGGGTTGAAACATCTCACAAAAACCTTTCCAGCGTGAAATTTATTGAAACTAACAACATATTTGCTATTGGAGACAAACAAAACCCTTTCTATTCCAATTGCGTGCGTGCAAACAAGAAACAATCCGTCTCACAATGCAAATAAATAAATTTCTCAGTTCAAGATTAAACTCTTTCCTAAAGAACCTGGACTCTCGGTACGAGATTGGTTTTCTTATATGACCATTTCCCATAATCCATATCAAGCTTTCAGTCTTCTAGAGTAACAATAATAGTCAATTCCGAGCAAATCACGAATTAATGATAATTGTTAATCAGTGTAGCTGTTGTAAAATGATATTGCTTTTCCTTAAATAGATGTTGCGTCATCTATCCCATCTGCTTGTCAGTCCTGTATAACAACAACTACTAGCAAATCGTTGTTTTTTTGATAGGAAGACGTCTGTTTAAAAAACCTTCTTGTTATTCAAAGGTTCCAACAAGTGACGTCACTGTGCCATACGATGGTAAAACAAACTGATGACGCAATTTTGCAAAAAATGGCCTTTGTCTCCCGCGAGTTTCTGTGGCAACTTGATCAGCAGAAATACATGTATTATAGATTTGCAAGTGGGAATTATGGTGTCCTGAATAGGTGTTAACCGCTTAAACGATATGCTTAGGTGATAGAACAATTCTAGTGTGGATTCTTTTCAGATATCTCGCGGGCGGTTAATTGTAACGTCACGAGAAACAACTAGATTCCAGGCCCCGCGCAAATCAGATGACAAGACCGGAAAAACACATCACTTTTAAGGACTCCAATCTTATCGCAGACGCTTTAGACTGTAAAAAAACATAAAAACAATTGTGTAGATGGACATGTAGATGGAATTGGGAACGCAACATCTCCTGTCAAGAAGCGCTTTTTTGTTGTTGAGATAATCAATATCTTCACCATGAGACGTGTCTTCGTCAATAGTTCGCGTCAAAACAAAATACATGCAGCGAAAGCAGGAAGTTGCTCTGATATTGCCCGCCTCAAAGTAGAGAGTTATTAATTTGAGCAGATCGCCTTCATAAAGGCAAATAATTCAACTCATGCACAATGTGGTTTCACTCCTTCTGCCTTAAATCTCCTTTTAGAAACTGTTCTTTTCTAGTATTCTGCGTTTGCGTACTTTTACGATCGATGAAGAGCCTCTGTTTTGCTAGAACGGATTGTAAACGACTTTTAAACGTCAAATTACCCCCGGGCGTTAATAGTGATATGTTGCTTAATAGCTTGAAAACAAAGGAAGTAAATACTAATGAAATACTTCATGGCCGAAACATTGTCTAGGAAACAGAATGGAAACAGAACAGCCAAAATGTTAGACGCAACACTAAGCAACAGCCGATGGTCGGCTTGTCAATTTACATTGATTTTCTTCTAAACCGAAATGTCCTTGTAACCATAACAGGAAAAACCTCAAAGGCGTCAAAAGTAGTATTAAATCGCTTCACTTGAATTAATTGAGTGGATCAAGAGTTGGACCTAATTTATGTGTCATGAAATACAAGTATAATCAAATATCACTTTGCCTATTGTGTTATCTGGGATGGTACGTTTGTTCATTTGTACACAGGTGTTTTGAATCGGACAAGTGCAATGCAGTAACTGTCGCAACACATAGATATTTGTGGTATAATTGGTATTTTCTATCTGCGTCGCGCCAAAATGGAAAATGTCATGGTTGAACTATCAGCATTTGTTTTTCTGAAGCTATTTTGTAAATAAACCTAAAATGATTGTCTGTTGACCTAGGAAATTCTCTCGATCATTAACTTTGCGTTCCACAGGCTTGTCACTATTTATCGAAAGGATCGTAGTATGGAATGAAAAACAAAGTTATCCCCGTGATATGCATCTCTGAAATAAAACGTGCCTTGTAATTTGAGCTGCAAGAGTTCATGTAAACTGAAAATTGATAATTAAGAAGTCTTAATCAGTTTCGGAAAAGTAGATTTGCTTTTTGAGTGGTTTCGGTCTGTTGACATTATGTATATGACGTGTGTTCGAAGCATTTTGTCTTTCCGTCAGCAATAAAAACAAAGATTTTAGAATCCTTTAAAGCTTTTTTACGTTTCTGGACGACTTGCATAACTTCTTTTCTTGTGATTAAGTTTTGTTTTACAAACGTCATGTTAAATATTCAGAATTGTCTGAAACGTTCTCTAAGGAACATCGAGTTTAGCTAAGATTTCTGAATTATTTTTTTGTTCAAACGATTTATACTACGTTTTCACAGTTTTATTGACTTGCGAACTTTTTGATGACGTATTTAATAAATCGCTTTGGAAAGAAGACTACAAAAGGAACAATGGGAACGTAGTCATGTAAACCGCTTCAAAATTAAGATTGCTTATGCGGCAGATGTATAAAGCACTTTTATAAATTTTAATTTGAACTGAGTACGTTTCCAATTGCATGTACAGTGACAGTTTGCAGGAATCTGTCAGATAAAACCTACTCAGTCTGACGCATCACTATCATCGCACGTGATTTCGATTTTCGTCGTACACTTGATCGCGAGGAAGGTATTCACATCATTTCTAGTTTACTTTTATGCTCTTATCCACCAAGACAGGTTTGTTAATAATGGTGGGCAATACTTGTGTTTCGCTTTAAAAACTCCATTTTCAAGATGTGCCAAAATGACAAGTGAGAAACTTTCTCCTCATGATGCAAAGTGTCTTTGTTTCACCTCGTTGGTTGATGAAAAAAATTTGAAATCAGGCGCTGCTACAAACACTGATGACAAAAATACGTTTATGCTGGACAAAGTGCCTAAGCATCGACCTGCTTCAGTCATAGAACGGGTGTTCGACTCTTTAAATGTATCTCCAAAGTTGCGAGGAAATTTACGAAAAGCCTTGGAGAAACCCCTGGTGGAATCTCGCAGAACAGAAGAGGATAATGGCCGGTCAACAAGCGGTCACTTAGCCCCCGAAAACCACAAACACGCAGCAGTATGGCCATCGTACTTTCACAGTTTCGACACCACAGAAACGTGTGATTCCTCATCGGATTCTGCATATTCGCAATATTCGGATACATCGGACTTGAGATCGCAAAATGCGACTTCAACATATTCGGAAAACAATAGGATCTTTAAGCAAGGTATAGCACATAAAGATCGTGCATCGGTGAATAACAACATTGATGCAATAAATGTGGACAACGCATTTTTGAGGAGAGTGGTGATGTTGATGAAGGTAATACTTTACTTGCGACACAGTTTTCCCATTAATATATTCCGTAAAAGGAAAGTTTCTGCCAAGAATGCAAGCAATCATATCAAATTTCGGGACAGCTCAAGCTTGAGTTCCTGCGAGTCTGGTGATTCACACGACTCTGGTATTTTCAATACAAAGAGCCCTCGAACTCGAAAACGCATCTCTTTTAGTCCTATAACATTACTTTTTTCAGCTATTACAGAAAGAGCTTGTGATGAAGCTAAAGCAATTATGGAAGAGCAAGAACCAGACGTGAATTATCAAACACCAAACGGTCAATCTTTACTGCATATTGCAGCGGCTAATGCAGATTTAAAATGTGTTCAGCTCCTTCTTCAAAATGGAGCTGATGTGAACGTCAAAGACACTGATGGCTGGGGTCCTCTGCATGCAGCAGTCACAAGAGGAAACTGGAAATGTGCCATATTGCTGATTGAAGCTGGGGCAGATTTTGGAGAGTACGCACAAGCAAGAATTCAGGAATACAACCAAGTACAGCAAGTTGTAACAAAGTTCGTCCGATCAGTGGAGATATATGTTTAATTTCCTTTATTTTGTCTACACTTATTCCAAACTCAGTTAACTACTTTATTATTTTTAAATACAATTAACTTTAAAGGAATCCTAATTTTATTTAATAATTTACTTCTCAACAAGTTCCAATAAAACAAGCTTTGAAGTACATATGATTTTGCGCAGCTTGATGTTACAGCTCGTTCGCTGATTTTATTTTTGGGATTTTTCTTCAAGTTTCTTAGCAATTCTAACCACGAACGGGGCAATGAGCCGTGCAACCACTATGGTGTTCAAACTATCAGCGTCATTCTAAATATTTATAAACCGAAAGAGATTTGTCATTATAATCTTGCAATAAGCGTCTTAAGAAACATCTCGATTTCATTTTGGTATTTTCAAGAATTTCAAAAAATTACATCATTTAACTTACGTGGTATCCGGATTTTGTGATCGGGAAAGCGCTTATCATAGTACCGTTTGTGTGGTCTTGCGAAGTTAGCATTAAAGAAAACCTGTTAATGAGTTTATAAGAAACACAACACCATTGTTTTAAACAGTGCACGTTTTTCAATCGCCAGTTAACTTACTCAGTGCAGTCTACAAATACATGTACAGGGAAAAGATCAAGCTGGGCAAACGCTGTTATTAAATAAAATAAAATCCTACATCTCAAGAACGCCGCAGCAGGCAAAATTGATTTTGGAATTTATGTGCTATTACAAAGCCATCAAGAAAGCCATTAAGAGTTAAATTAGCGCAAAAGGTCATGACTGGTTTATTTGATAAATTATCTCTCTGTTGGTCTTATCTGACGAGCCTTGTCAGTTTTTTTTCTTACTCAATGTGAAAGTGAAATGACAGGGGATGACTAGAAAGAGCAAGCTTGAGTAAGTGATTTCTGTGAGATAGCGAGTATGAAAACTATGTCTTTTCTTCCGTGTACAAAGAGCTCATTCATCCGTTAATTGTCGACAAGATCCTTTATCACTCTTCTGAAAAGCACATTATGATGGACGGAATTCGAGCTGTTCAACTCTACTGAATGCATAAGTCAGGAGGCTGCTGTTGGCAGATTAAGCTTCTTCCACAACAGTGATGATCACCCCGCCATCTTGTCGTGATAGTGAGTTAAAACACTGTGATAGCTACAGCAACGACAACGCTTTAAAGCTGCACGAGGTGCACGCATTTTTGTACGGTTCTGTGCCGTGCTCTCCAAAATAACGACGTGAAAGAAGCAAATTTAAGGGAGGTTTTTACATGAGAAAACTCGCATCGGCGCGAGTTTCACAGCGGGGTGACGTTTTGATTTCGTACCGCGTTTACATGATGACTAGGTATCGTGTTTACATGAATGGACACCACATGTTGATAAAATACAGTCGTGAATCCAAATGGCAAATATATGTATTTACTGAGGAAAAACACGCATGGGCTACCCGTTCCAGCTCACCGGGAGGTAGATTTCACACCGGAACGAATGGTCGTTCCTCGTTTACATGATACCGTTGCGAGATTTCGCGCCTGAACGAACTTTTCGCTCCGGTGCAGCACCCGGGGTGAATTCGCGCCTTTGTGAGTCGCCCTGGCACCCTTGCGAATGTCGTTTCCAGTCCATAACGGTCTCGGTTGGTTTGACATGAGAAGCCAGACTACTGACTTTGGCATTGATGATTGTTCTACTCGCAGCTCCTCTACTAAGCTTCTTCTAATTCCACCTTTTCGAATCAATATCCGAAAATTCTGTCACACTGTTATTGTTCGGTATTGCTCTTTCTATTCGAACCAAGTCTGTCTTCGAGCCAGAAGGCCCATCATCATGCCCAGGCAGGCGCTTATCTCCGGTTTCTGTAGCATGAAGCGACTAGAAGTATTTCTACTCCCCTGTGGGTTACCCCCAGCATTAAATTCGCCGGTACCCATTTATACACCACGGTGGAGAGAGGCACCGTGAGAGTAAAGTGCCCAAGAACACAGAACACAATACAACGTCCCAACACAATGTCCCTGGCCAGGACCAGAACCCGGACCACTCGATCCGGAATCGAGCACTCTAACCATGAGGCCACCGCACCTGCTTAACCAAATAAGAAACGTTTTAAGAAAGAACTGTTCAAGTTGTTCCATTCTTCCAACACCAAATAACAAAATGTAATTGTTTTGCTCAGACTCACGATCAGGCCCATTTTTAGCTTCGCCCATATGTTCTCACTAAATGGGCTTGACCAAAAGTCTCTCAAGAATTCCGGACGGTCGGCCAAATTTCAAACTCGTTATATGATTGGCTCTTAAAACGCCAGAAGTGGAGCGAAGTCCTCGAAACTGATCCGCCATTAGCGTACGAAGAAATTTGTTGCCTTTTGTTTTTCTTACAATGACGTGGACGGTGCAACTTGATTTTATTTGTATAAATGGAGATATGCCGTCTGAAACATCTCATAACTTGTCCAGAATCGGGTTTGAATCTCTGGAAAGAGCAAAATTGGCGATTCCGTTGTTGAGCTCTGTGGCCGTGTGGTTGAAAGTACTTTGGCACTCACTTCCCTGATGTTTTGGAAGCTAAATAGCTGGTTCTTTCAAATGGCGATGAAAGCCGATGCATATTGGTTTGCTGGATAAGACAACAGGAGGAGATGCTGATAAAATCATACATGAATGCATGTTTCCAATAACTGTATATCAAACGGCTTTATTTACTTACTGTACATGACAGGGTTTGTTTGTACAATTTGAATTGCTTCATATTTCCAGTTGAGTTGAATTAAAATTCGCATTCCAGGAACTAAAATGGCGTGTTTCCAGAAAGACCAATTGTACAAAAATTAACGAGACTTTGCGAGTCCATGTTACTGTCGCGAACGCAATTTTTCTTTATTCACTATGACAACTAACAACTGATTTTACATGGAAGAAAAGATTCTTGGTCAGAGCACGTGCTCTGCAGGGGCGGTCGCGAAGCCTACAGTCTCGTGAAGAGGTCGCTAGGCCCTCCGCGACACTCCCCAGCCGAGAAGTTCTAACTATCAATGTTCGGGATGAAAGGAAATTTCAACTGAACGAAATGGAGTTATCACGGAGAAAAAATTGAAAAAAAAGATAACAATTGGCGATCAGGATTAAATGTTCAACAGTCTGTCTGTGGGCTTAAAAATGGAAAAGGTGTAGTCAGGAGATGTCATAAGTTCTATGGAAAAAGGTTTGCCTCTGACTCTTGATATTTTTCAACAGACGTTTCGGCTAATTCTTAAGCCTTCATCAGTGATATGAAAGACAAGTTCGTTATCATACGCTATTTAAAGTAACGTAGCGCGAAGCTTGCGCGCGAGACCATGCAATTCACGCTCGCGCGATGCCTTTGTAGGCTTCTGGAAGTACGATATGATCGTTCGCAGCGTTCGGGTCCAAAGTAGAGTGCCAGGCTTCGAGGAAAAGTCGCTCGTGGTAATTTTGTGTACCATAGCCAAACAGAAAGATCTTTAAAGTCACGAATTGCGGAGTACAAGAAGGCAGTGGCAGGTTTTGACCAAAACTCCAAAGTTGCGAGCCATGTCCACCATTTCAGCCACATCATGAACTTTGAAAATGTCAAGGTCGTTGGTTTCGAAGCTAATTAGTTTACTTTAAATAGCGTATGATAACGAACTTGGCTTTCATATCACTCAGTACATACTCGTCGAACCACAGCTTCCAGAACATGTCAAGATGTTTCTGACCTTTACGCCACATGTCAAAGAGTTTTTGTGAAGAACTCAACTCGCTCAGGAAATCTGGGTCTTGCTGTCGATCTTCTTCTACTAGGGATGGTACGCCTGTTTTTGGGTTTAGGCTGAGGAAATCATCTGGGGTGAGGGTCAATCCTGAGCTGAAGTCAGCTCCTACATAGACCAATGGCCGGGAATTGACAACTGCTTCGACTTCTTTTACAACGGTTTCCTGTCAAACCTTAGTTAGACAAATCTTTCCAATACTCTATGGAAGAGACTGCTTTACAAGTCCGATAAGTCTTTCATAAAAACCACCCATCCAGGGGGCCAGTTCAATGATGAAGCTCCACTTTATGCCTTCGTTGGCCAGGTAACTTTGTGTGGCAGGACTTGTAGTAGAGAGTTGCCATGCTTTCTCAACAGTTGACGTTACTACTTTGAACTGGGAAGCATTGTCGGAAATTATCTGTTTCGGTTTTCCACGTGTGGCAATGAATCTTCTTAGGCATAACAAGAATTGTTCGGCAGTCATATCACGAACGACTTCTATGTGAGTACATGTAGTCCTAAGAGCCAAAAAGTTAAACAGACCGCACAGCCAGATTTTTTGGGTTGCTGATGGCTGACTGACTTTCACATGCAAGGGTCCAAGATAGTCAAGACCAGTGTAGGTGAGAGAGAGAGATTATTCTATTCTTGATCGTGGATAAGGAGCCATTGCAGGCATTCTGTATGGTCCTCCTTGATGTCTTCTGCATCTCAAGAAGTTGAGTAGAACTATTCTTACAGCTGATCTTCCTTGTGGAATTCAGATTTCTCTTCTGATATCTGCCAATGTGTGAGATACACTTGCATGCATCAATTTGTCATGGAAGCTCTTGAGGACTAAGCTTGTAAAGACATTGTGGAGGGAGTTTTGGGAACACAGTATGTACTGGGAGGTTTTCACTGATCAATCTACCATGGCACCTATGTACGCCGTTTTCATCTTCAGATTAATTCTTGAATTTTCTGTGACTGCAGTGATTTCTGGTGTGAACACACTCCTTGGACTTACTTCTCCTACATGACCTTTGCTTGGCTTATTTCCTCTGACGTAAGCTGTCCTTTGATTGTGCTCTTCTTCTGTAGTTTTCGGATAAATTGCAAAGCCCAACGCTCATTCTAAGTAGTTTGGTTAACGAGGAGTTATTTCTTTCGCTAATGCCAAAGGGGGCACTCGGCTTGTCAAAGGACATTCTGCTGCTCTCTCTCGGTATTCCAGCCAGTGTTGCGGTCTCTTACATAACATGTGGGTCAGGAGACTGTTTGGTCATCTGTTCAGACATCTTGCCATCAAACTGTGATGGATGATCAGTTAACCACGATGGGCCATGCCACCACAAGTTATTGTGGATAAGTTCATCTGTTGAAACACCTCTGGTAGCCAGATCAACGGGATTTTGTGAAGTGGACACATAGTGGGACTTGATGTCCTATGTGAGGTAATCTCTCTAAGCCGGTTCTGAACATACACAGGTAATGGCTGACAGGTTTTCATCCAGTGAAGAACACACGGTGAGTCGGTCCACAGAAATCTATCTACCACGGACAACTGAACTGGTTGAGTTACATACTTAAGACATCTCGTTCCGATAAGAACACCTAGCAGTTCCAACCTTGGAATGCTGAGTTGTTTGGCTGGCGCAACGCGTGCTTTGGTTGACAGTTGACAGTTGCTTTTGCATTTACCGAAGAGTAGAGGTATACTGCTGCTGAATAGGCTTTGGCAGTGGCATATGTGAAGCAGAACCGTTTTTTTTCGTCTCCTCCAATATATCTGGGTAACGGCTGAGAGGACAATGGAGTCAGGCTCTCACAAATCTTGCTCCATTCTTGTTGATGTGTCTGACTGAACGTCTCGTCCCAATCTTTTTCTTGTTTCCACAGTTCCTGAATAAACAGCTTTGCATTCAGAGTGGCTGGAGAAAAGAGACCCAATGGATCGTAGATTCTGCTGACGGACTGCAATGCTTCTCTTTTTGTGGTCACTTTGGAGGAGAGATTGTGCGATCCATTGATGAAAATAGTATCTGTGGTCAAATTCCAGGAGGTTCCTAGGACTTTCATGGTTTCAGCACTGGTTCGATCACATTTTGGGATATTCTGGAGAAATTCAGAGGAGTTTGAAGCCCACTCACATTGATGCCGCTTGGAAGAGGGTTCTTTGCACAGCTCATCTGCTTCTGTTGATGTTTTAACGCCTGTAATCATGTTGTCTAAATACATGTTATCCGCTATCTGGTGAGTGATGGGTGTACCAGCCTTGGTTAGATGATTCTTGATTGTTGCGGCCAACAGAAATGGACTAGATATCATACCCTAAGGAATCTCAGTACTTGAACATTGTTCTCAAGGGTAGGCTTGAAAGGATCTTTTAACCAGAGGAACCTTGTTACATCTCGATCATCAGGTTACAGACCCACTTAATTGAACGAAGGCTTTCTCTACATCTGCAACAAGCGCCACTTTGTGAAGCCTGAACCTTAACAGAAGGCCACATATATCCTCCAATATGACAGGGCCACGGTGAAGGATTTCGTTTAGGCTTTGATTTTTCTTTATGGTCTTTGCGGAGACGTCAAACACAATTCTAAGTTTTCTTATTGCCTCCTCGGGTGTCAGTACCTCATGGTGTGGAATGTAGTGTTTCACGTTGCTTGTACAATCATCTGGGACGGCTTCCAAAATTGCCTTCTGCACTTGGTCCTGGATTACGGCATCATATTTCTGGAGATGTTCGTCATTTCGTGACAGTCTATTGACTTGGGATCTCAACCTTTCCATTGCCAGTTCATAATTGGTAGGTTATGATGGAGACTCTTCTTTCCAAGGCCACGTTACTTGGTAAGGTCCGTCTTCAAAGTGGATCGGTTCATTAAATTGTTGCAGAGCTTTGTCATTTTCATTTTCTTGTACTGGCTCTCTGATGCCCAGGGTCTCAAGTTTCCAAAACTCTTCAAGGTGTGTCTTTTGTTCAGCTAAGTTGCTGGTCTCTGACTGACCACTCAGATGTACACTGATAGGACTGGATGTGTAGGTCAGCATGGAGATGGAGCTGTCTGGGTTGTCATCCTGACACTTCACTCGCACTGTTAGGATCCATCCCAACTTGGATTCCATGAGGTTTAATCCTGGACTGACTGCTTTCATCTAAATGTCACCAGAGAAAATATCACAATAATAATCATTTTCTAGCAACAGTTCTATGTTGGCAGTTTCTTTAGTTGAGGATACTGAATCGGCAAGAGGAATGTCCTTAAGTAAGAGATTCAATTTCTCTGGGTTGAAGTATGCTCGTTGTAGGTTACCATTTATCTTGGGTACAACATTGACTCTTAAATGCAGAGATGATCCATTCTTTGTTAACAGCTGGAGTTCTGTGCAGTGGCAGGAGTGTGAAGCTCTCTGGGTTTTGATGCACATAATGTGTACACTGTCATTGTTTCTGATCCTGTGATTGGCAACTGGAGTTTTTCTGCTAGCTCGTTGGTGATGTAGGTCCTTTAGCTGCCTGTGTCTAGAAGCAATCTGGTAGTCACTTTTCTTGATTTTTGCAAATTTTGTACTTCAACGGTGGCAGTTTGCATCAGTACTTGTTCATCAGAGGACAGCAAGGCATGTTCTGTAGCAACAATAGCAGATAAGGTTCAGTAACAGAATGTGCCATTTCTGAGGACTTCTCAACTGGAAACGTCTTGATGCAGAGACTTCTGTGGTGACGATTTCTTTGTTTGCAATAAAGGCACACCTTCTTCACTGTACAGTTTTTCTGTTGGCGGCCTTGTCTGAGACAAATAAAACAGTGTCCCTTGATCTTTTCTTTCCTAGGTGTCACAGTAGGGAACTTTTTACACTCATCACTCCGGTACTGTCCACGGCAATAAATGCAAATAATTTTCTTTCTTTCAGTGAGATTCTGCGGTAGTTTGGTTTCAGACAGTAATGCACCAGTAGTAGTGATAGAATCAAACTGGGTGACCTGCGATGTAGACCGCATGTTTCCAACAGAGCCTTTGTAATCAACTTTGTCAGAACTTTGTCTATCTGCATTTTCACTGTTACTAAAGTACCTATGCAACTGATCTCTGAGTAGTTGCACTGTTCATTCATCACCATCCTTTTTCAGGTCAGTCAGGTGGATGAGAACATCTTTGGGTAACTTAGCCATTATCAGGGACTCTAGCATTTTACTCTCAATATTCTCTCCAAGAGCTTCTAATGATCTAAGGAGATTATAGTTTTTACGGAGGGCTGATGTTTGACTGGAGGAAGCAGGTAAATCGATAAGACTAGTATAATGAACATTGACGATGATCTCATTTTGTCCATAACGTTCCTTCAACAATTTTATGGACTGTTTGTAATTTACATTAGTCAGGGATAGTCCTGAGATAACATTTGCAGCATCTCCATCTAGCTGGGCTTTCAGGTAATTAATTTTTTCCACTGGACTGATTAGAATGTATGGCTGAGTTAAAGGAATCCCAGACTTGCTGCAAATTTTGGAGCCCTCCACTAAGTTACTTAAATTAAAGCTTAGGGCATCCCTCTTTTTCTCCGTATAGCGTCGTCCGACCGACCCAAATTTTTGGCATTTTCAAAAAAAAAAATTGGTAACGGCCGTTTTTAAACCACTTTTATATCGCATTGGAGTTTCGGTGGTTGATCCTTTTTCCACGCTGTCTTATTTTGTAACAACATCCACCAACTTTTCCGCCATATTGCTTTTGGGTTCACGTCTTGTTGTTTTCCTGGCTCCACAGCTATGATGCTGAGGTACCAGGCCTCCGATACCGAGACTGCTAAGGAAGCGCATTCGACGCTAAACGAAAGAAAAAGGGGATGGCCTTAGGTAATTTTACAGTTTTAGGTTTCGTACCTTGTTTAGTGGCAACTTCTAATTTCTTCCTCAGTTTCTTCTTCTCCAGTGTAAGTCGCTCTGCCTCAATTTGTAATTTTCTGTGTTCAATTTTGGCTCTCTGCTGTTGGACCTCCAACATCTTCTGTTCGAGTTCAAAGTTCACCTTACTTGTCCCTCGTAATTTGAATTCAATTCGATCCTTTATCATGGCCTTTTTTGAGCTCAATCCTACCACAAGCTCTTCTGCTTCCAAAACTAGGTTAACATATTCATAATCTTTTATCACCCTATCGTGTTCTGATTTCCCAGCGATTTTTGCAGCGGCTTCAAGTTGCTCGCGAAGGCTTTTACAAACAGTTAAATGCTGCTGTAGGCGGTCTCGCTTGTCACGGGTTTCGTCCAAAAGTTGCTCTAAATCACCATCGATGGGACGTGCCTTCATTTCTTTTGCTGCTTCAAGGTTAATAATGACATGCCTTTTCCTTGGGCCAGTTAGTCTTCTTATGTCGCCCAAATCTGTCATCTTGTCGGCGGTTTCGGTCAGGAGGACGGTTCAATTCACGGCTGCTGTTGTTGATTTCGTGGAGCGAGCAAATTCGTAATTTTTCTTTTCCTTGGTTGACGGTTCTTCTCTGGTTTAAAACTGGCTTTCCTCCACGGGAGGTTAAAGTCGGCGTTTCGGCGGCTGTGGATGTGGTCGCTCAGCTACCATGTCGCGAACGCGATTTTTCTTTATTTACTAACACAACTAACGACTGATTAAAGAGACATGCTCTGCAGGAGCGGTGGCGAAGCCTACAGTCTCGTGGAGAGGTCGCTAGGCCTTCTGCGACACTTACTGTTCGTACTCCATCAAAAGAATAACGTCTAAAGCCCTGGCCAAACTATGGAACAAAATTGGATGCAACACTCCGACTTTGTTCGATCCAACATTGTTCGATCGTTTGGCCGTCCATGTTGGAAGACGTTCGTCCAACAATTTTTGTTAGATCAAGTTTGCATTTGATCAAACATTACGCCCAACAATTCTGCTCGACGCAACAATGCTGCAGTGTTTTGCACCTCTTCCAACAAAGTTGTGTCCTGCTAGCCA
>OX421445.1:39149399-39151899 GCA_949126865.1 Montipora capitata | reverse complement strand
CAAGTTTTCTAGTTCATGTGACTTGCGTGCGAGGCAGTTACAACAGTGATAGCCAAATTCCTTGCAATCCCAGCATGGGCCATTTTGACTGAAATATCGCGGGCAGGTGGGCATCGCTGGCATCCAGAGGTGTTCAGAGACATTGACTGGGAGAGCTGCTGTGTCTGCTGAACTAGCTTTTGGACAGCAACTTGCTGAGTCTCCTGAAGATCAGAACGTAACATTTCAAACTGAGCTTTAAACAAATCAGGCTCGCTTTCAAATTCATCGACAGACAGGGGCACCCAACGGTAACCTTCAGTCAAATATTTTTTCGGGAGAGACAAACTGTTCTAAGAATTTCGTTCTGCGTAGCCAAACAGCTACAGATTTCTTTACTAAAACATCACCTTAAAGATTCGTAACCAGGGAAAAGTAGTCCCTTACGTTTTTGGAAGGGATATTTTTGCAATTTTTGGCACTTGAAAAGGTTTGTCTCTGCGTAGTCGACGCCTGTCATCCTCATCTTTGATAGAATCAATGAAATGCTGGACGGCAAATATTTCCTGAGTATCAGGGGACAAATCCTGATAAGCGAGAGGTGACATAGACCGGAAATCTGCAGTAAGGGCTTGAACATTTTCATTTTCCTGTTGGCGACGGTTGTGCAAACGGGGCTGGTGTAACTCGCGCTGTTTTTCAACAGCATTTCGATAGTCGCCGTCAGACATGCCGTTCAGCCTCTTTTGAGCTTCGGCCCGAAGGCTTGCGGCCAAGAAAACAGCAGCTTCTTCTTTGCTCCAACCATTAACAACAGAGCAACGCTCAAATTGTTTCAAACAATCTCGTAGCGACTGAGCACCATCATAATCCGCAGGATTTTTAACAGGTTTAGAAACTTCCGGTGGTGTGTAAACAAATCAGCTGAAAGATTATCCGATTCGTTCTCTGATGTGGATGGTTTGCAGATTGAAATCGGCGACTTCAACATCCAAAATAATTTACTGATAGGTCCGGAGATAACTCAAACGCTGGTGTAAATGGCTTCCTTTTGAATCCTGAATCCACGATTGATTTTTCCGCAGGTGAAAACCGGCGAAACCACGTAGTAGTAGTAGTAGTAGTAGTAGTAGTAGTAGTAGTAGTAGCAACTTTATTAAGAGTGTCAAAAGCCATCTAGCCAGGGAAAAAAAATCCCTTTCTAATTTGGGGACACCAATTAGGGAAAAATTTACAGGCTAAAAACTATATACAATAATAGGTAAAATATCAACAGTTATCTAGTTTCAGGATTAATAGTAAAAATATACAGAAATCAAAATGAACAGAGGCTACAGCCTGCGCAGTCATCATCTAAAAGTTCACTTATTGAAGTTGGCGTATCTTGCCTTTGAACGACATTAGGGTTGTAACGTCCCTGGTACTCTTGGGTAGTTTTATCCATAGCCTAGGCCCAACATATCTAATAGAGTGCTTGCCGTAGGTGACTGTCTCATACCTGGGTGTAGAGAAATCTGCTTGCCTCAAATTGTAATTACTATTTGATTCTTTAAAGATGTTATTTATATAAGCAGGGCACAGTTTGTGCTTTACTTTATACATAAGGATGCACAGATCCTGTAAGCGTCTGTTTAGTAGAGTAGACAGATCTGCCTTCTCTAATAATTGTCCATAACTAGAATTATTGTCCTTGAAAACCGCCTTAAGTCCTCTTTCTTGTAATCTTTCAAGCTTTCGAGTGTCGCTCCCTTTGCAGAAATGCCACACAAGGTGACAGTACGTGAGAAATGGTAATATCGCGCTTTTGAATAATATTAACTTACATTTCATTTGGAATTAAATTGCGTAGTCTCATTAGAACACCAATTCTCTGGCTGGCTTTTTTGCAGATAGAGATTATATGCTCAGAGAAATTTAGCTTAGAATCTAACACTACTCCTAAAAGTGTGATGTTATCTTTAGTTAAGATTTCGGCATCGTTCACGCAAATATTAGTCATTTTGAGTGAAGCCCAAGTTCAAAACTTGGTACTTTTTGAAGTTTCCCGCCAGTAAGTTAGAATCATACCACGTTGTAGCCAAGTTGGCACTATCCTTTAACTGGAAAGTCACAGCTGCCTGGTCTACTCCTACGTGGTAAATTTGATGGTCGTCTGCATATATAGACAAGTTCGCTGTTAGGCAGTAGGATAGGTCATTCTGGAAAACATTCCATAACAACGGGCCAAGCGCGGAACCCTGATGACAGCCACGACTCACGTAACGGCTCGAACTAACATGACGGCCGATCTTTACGTCATATTTTCGTTCATTTAAATAGCTGTTTAAAAGTTGAATAGCGCTTTCCTGAAAACCGTACGCTTCAAGCTTGCTCAGAAGTAGTGGTGGGTGTAACGAGTCAAATGCCTTTGACATGTCTGTTGAAAGTATGCTCACAACCTGTCTTTGATCCCTCGCGAGTCTCCAATCTTCTAGTAAATTGATCAAACAAGCAAGCAACATTTCCACGCAGAAAAGCACAA
>OX421445.1:39131899-39144399 GCA_949126865.1 Montipora capitata | reverse complement strand
AGTGGAGATAATAGTCACAAGCAGTCTTTTAGACAACAAAGCTGCCGCAATACAATACTTAACAATTATTTGCCGAAGGCGAAGTGATTATCGGTGAATATTCACCGAGATGAAGTCGAGGTGAATATTCACCGATAATCACTGAGCCTGATACACAGGTAATACACAGGTAATTATTTCAAAAAAGAGAAAAAAAAAAAACAGCTCAACGCGAAATCATCTTCACTTACATTGGCAAAACGACTACTGGCAGCCATTTTGTCCATCGAGGTGATTATCGGCTGATAATCCGAGATAGCAAGCCAATGAGAGCGCGCGTTTTGTATAATCACCTGTGTATTTATACTAAAATACATTATTGATTAAAAAAGGAGACGCGGCAGCTGAAAAAATCGCAGAAAAAAATCGCGAGAAATTCAACTCATTCAATTTCTCGTGATTTTTTTCCTGCGATTTTTTCAGCTGTCGCGTCGCCAGTTCAATTTTCATCGCGCGACAACATTTGAAAAAATCGCATCACCGGCGCGAGCAAAAAATCGTTCGTGTAGCCGCGGCTTTACACGATAGCGCTAAGTTATAATTTGAAGTAAAGTTTTCGTCGACGTTGCCGTTGTCCTTCAGTTGCTTTAAACTCAATAGTAACGCCCACAGCATGAGATATTGCACTGCTTACGTGGGGTATGTGATGTTGTGTGTTTGTGTTTTTTGTTATCATGTTATTCGACGCTTTTGCAATGCTGTATTGTTATAGTCACGCAAATAAAGCTCACTGTTGTTTTGTTTGTGTTGTGATATTTGTGTAGGGGCATTAGGGTTTCCGGTTTTGCTCATAGCACATGATTTTCGGGATTCCAGAAAAATATTACGTTTTGCAATTGACCTCAATGCCCTTTTTACGGGTGGGGCGATACAAAATATTGATTACATCCGAAACCTGACGAAACTTTTAGAAAACTGTAACTAGTTGTGCCTTGCGGCAAGTGCCAACGAGGCAAAATTGTTTTATGTCTCTGGAAATGTGTGAAAGTTTGACACAGAGGTGAAATTATTTTACTATAAATGAAAGTAGGAAAGGAAGAGTGTGAAGTAACTCTGATAAGAGTCTTGGTCTTGAAGGCATAATTTTCATCACGTTTTTGAAATGTGGAATGTTGAGGGAGTATTACTTAAGTTCGAAGCAATATCTTGTGATGTTGAAGTGTTACCTTAGTTTACTGGTTGTTTGAGTATTGTTTGAATAAATGTGCACATGAATTTTCGTTTAATTTTTTGATTCAATCAAAAAAAGATAAATACAACAAACGTATGAAGGTTTTTGACTGAACCCTTGGATATTACATCGATTACACTTTATTTACACACTTTGAGAGTGTTCTGTCTGAGTCCAAATATTAACGTAAAAACATTATACTCTTTGTCCAGAGAACGGTGGATTGCTTTTGTACTGCTGCCGTAAAGAATAAGTGCCAGAAAAAGCACGCTGCAGTGAACATAAATCATGACAAAATGGTATGCTGAAAGTTAACTATCAGTATAAACACAAGCTCAACTATTACACTGATGGCGTAAAAACTTTCGGCAGCCCCGTGTAGGGAATGTGTTTCATCGGCGCGACTCGAACTTTCACGCACGTGGTGATGAAGGAAAATTATAATAACAATAATAATAACAGCACTGTATTTCACATTGAATGAACCCTGAAAAGCAATGTCTGCTAAGCTAAAGAACCCAACATTTAGTTGTAGGCTTGTAACGGCGATTAACCAGATAATAAATGTATTGAACGCAATAATCAAACAATATTGTCTACTCCCGCTTTGTCCAAGTTGTGAGTGGTTTTAATTACGCAACGCTGGAGTTCAAGGACAATTCTTTGTGCTATAAGAAGATGTTTTATAGTAATTTGTTCAATTCTTTGATCTGAAGTCTTTAAAAACGTGTCAATCGACGAAAGAAAGCACTGGTTTAAAATTGACACGCGAACACGCTGGTTCGAAATTGACAATTGAACACGCTGGTTCGCAAGCGAACACGCTCGTTCTGTCCGAAATTTGTAGGTATAACCCTATTCCTTGATCAGCCGCTGCTTACAATTCAATTTACAAACACGTAAGGCAATTACAAGCGCCTCCAATCTCACTAGCTGAATCGTCCGCTGAAACAACACACAAACCACACGGTGGAAGCGACACATGCAAAAACGTGACATCACTACCCAAATATGGAGTATTACTTACACCCAAATATGGTCAAAAAAGGTCCCTTACGCTGAGATGAGATTTTTCTTCTGTACTCACGTACGGCTCTATGATTTGCCAACTCGACGGCCGACCCTCTGGGGTCGGCCGCCTCGTTGGCAATTAAGATTTGGTGCCCTCACTTTGCGAAGAAATTCCACCATGTACCGATAGTACCGGGCTCTGAATTTTAACACATCGATGCATAGGAGCGTTACTCAGTTGTCGGCGCGAATAAAGTGCCCTTACCTTTTTCAGTGCAGGCTTAGTGTCTGCTAAATGAAGCGTGCTACTTAGATTATATAGTTATGAAACATCTATGGGATTTTGACCGAAATTTAGGGTTAGGGCTAGGAAAGAGAGTCTTCATACCGCTACCCAAAGCATCGTAAGACATCAGGAAACTTAAGCCATGGTTAATCGATTGAAGGCGGGAATTCCTAACTGTGAAAAACATATATAATCGGAGAAGTGACATCGAGTCCATCCCTAAACTACAAACTGGCGGGAAAATAATATAATGATCCTGTGGTCAATTTTGCCGTTCGCGTTTCACGTAAATGTGATGACAAATCTCTCTCTCTCTCTCTCTCTCTCTCTCTCTCTCTCTCTCTCTCTCTCTCTCTCTCTCTCTCTCTCTCTCTCTATCGGTTCCACTATTTCGCAAATATTTAAATATTTGTCATTTGTTAGTGTTGTTTGTATTTGTATGGCAACTGAACTCCAAGGTAACAATCTGATTTTTAAAAAATTATCTTGCCTTTCAAAGTGCGTTAAACTTGACAGGAGTTACAGCGCTTAACCCTAACCCTAACCTAACCATTTTTTTATCAACGACTGGAAATTCTCGAAACAGACAAGACCTAAGACCTAAGACAAATTTGGACCGAGCACTGAGGGAGTTAGTATATATCTCTTTTTATCTTCAAACAAACACCACCCACCACCCACCTACCCACGACCCACCCACCCACGCGATTTAGCCTCACGCATACATTTCCTTTCAGTAAATCGAAATGTTTGTCTGAGTCTACGCGGGGGGCTCATGTGACAAAGTCTATTTTTAGTAATAGTGCAAAGCGCTATTGTTTAGGCTTTCCTACGCAATTGCTAAAATTGCGTTCATAACTGCGAGGATCATAGCTTCACTTGAATAGTCATTGTGTCAGTGGATAAACCTTAATGTGACTGATCATTATCATGAGGGATACAAATAGTGTGGCTTCAATGGTACAGATTGCGTAATAAATGACTTGATCAAAAGAAAGAGAAACTACTTATTTCATGCAAATTAAAATTATAAAAAAACAGTAAAGTTAATAATATGCATGGAAACATTTTTCCGCTCTGATTGCCAAAGAAAAACGGCAAAGAGAAGAGAAACAGGGACCGTCAAAAAAGTCAAAAACATTTCAGCGAAAATTCGGAGATGGAAGTGTGACAATATTACATCTGCCCTTGTATACGTGAAGATGTAGGCGTTAACGATTAACAATATGGATGTTGTGCGTCACGTTCCCAATGGACCATGGAAATTCCGGTTTTTAAATATAAATTGAAGTCTTTTATTCAAGATCAAGGTCATTGTTTTCTTACTTCTGGCGAGTTGGTCTTTCAGAGAAACAACAGAAGACAGAAGAGAGATGAAGTTGCTTTCCAGTATTGCTGTTCTGATGTCAATTTTACCTATGTTCGGCTCGGGTGTTTATGTTAGTTCTGGTAAGGTTTTGGTGTTTTTGAAATAGCTGCATGTAGGAAACCGTATTTTTTTAAGGGGTAGGGTTAGCGTTAGAGAGCCTCCTTAGGTATGTTAGCGCCCGGAGAGACTCTGGGATAATCGACTCCATTTTCCCAGAAAACGTGGGTTCCGGTCTTATTACGTATGCTTGAGTTTAAACGGAAGCAGAAAAGAGAAAACCGTAAACAGTAGAAATGGCGGGTTGAAAGTGTTCGAGAAACAAGAATTTTAGCCTTACACATAAAGAAACTGGAGAAATGATCATTGGCTTGCTGTAAGAGCAAGTTGACGCTTTCGGTGAGTGTATTTTTAGTGTTTCAGCGTACATTCCATCGTTCAAAATGCCAATGAGAATGCCATCGTGCAAGCAACACGATCGACAAGTTTTTTGTGGAAACGACAAAAATATCCTCTTCTTCTACAATTTGATGTTTCCGTAATTCTGAATGGCTTCGACAAGACCTTATTCCACGGATTTCTCCTCAAAGAGACTGATGTAATGTTTTCCCACGGCAATTTTGCAACAGCAACAGTAATCTCTTTTTAGCAGCGTGGGAAAATTTCCGTGCGGCATAAGACATAATTCAAACCTCGTCGTTTTATTATTTTTAGCACTGAAACTAGTTTTAGATTTTGAATCTTTCTCCAAATTCTGGGGCTTCCGAATTGCTTACCGACTTCCTGTCGGACTGCCATTGTTACGCAAGCGGCCAATCAAAAATATAGTTCAAGTCGATTATCCCAGAGTCTCTCCGGGCGCTCACCCGCTGGCCAAGAAGCCCGAGGACTCTGGGTACGAGATTGTAGGTATCATGGGAGCCGTGAGGCGGGAGAAGTCGGTCAGGCTCCGTGTCCGCTTGCTTTTCTTTTTTTCTTTTTATAAGCTTCTTTTAAAAATCTACCAGTTTTTATTGACGTGTATGGCGTTTAGTTGTTTCCCGGCTTTCTTCGGGGTCTTGTGCGACCTTGTGCTGCTGTACTAGACAAGGAATACGTTTCCACATAATTTTTGGCCACTTCTAAACAGGGGCTGCGGAGAGAGGGGAGAGAGGGGCTAGGGGAGCTATAGCCTTCCCATTCCTAGAGTTCTTCCCACTCGCCTCACATGTTCGTGCATGATCCGTACCAAAACCTAGCCCCACCCCCACTTTCGAACGTACTCCGCGCCCTCTGCTAAAGGGTGGATTTTTAGTGGTTGTTCGTATCTGGCCTAGCGCTTTTTCTCATCAGATTATAAACCTTCACGTGTTATTTGTTGGGTCCTTGGCTGTAATCTGGATTTGTTTGCATTGTATGACTGACTGACACATCCTCAATAAACTTTCACATTGAAACTCGGGCTACTGTAGTCAGAAAGAGGTAATTCAGTGCAAAAAGAGATAACAAACAAAGTATTCTGATTGGTCAATGATCAAAGAAACTCACAGATAGCCAATGGGATAGGCAATGGGATATGCAACTATCTCTAGTGATTCCGTGAAGTTTGGCGTGGTCCTCTTGTTCAATAGGACCAATAGACCATATTCATATTTTCAGTACTGGACTGGAACTAGCTTGCAATGGAGGCTATTGGTGGGGGCTGGGATATATTAAAAAGTTTTTTGCATTTGAAAAGATTGCCCCGCACTAGCCTCCGGCCATTGCAAGCTAGTTCCAGTCCAATACAGAGAATGAAAATATGGCCTATTAAAGTGCCCTTAATTCAGACTGGTTAATTTAAGTCTTAACGAGTATAGACAGGTCAAGTGCTTTTGTGGCAGATTAGGTCAGATTATGCCATGAGTAAATCCAAAGCCAGAAACACACACGATTTGTGGTAAGCAGAGGCTAAAAGGTGTGAATTTTCTTTAGAAGGGAAATAAGGTTTCTCTTACAGGATTGTTTGTATTATTTACTTCATTGCCTTTTCTTTTCTTTGAAAATAGACGCACACGTGGCAACCATCCCTATATCTTCAGAGCCTGCATGTCCACAAGGCTGGTCCCTGTTTCAGAGCTACTGTTATTTGGCTAGTAGCTCCATCAAAACAAGGCCCGATGCCCAAAGCTTCTGCCAACATAGGGGTGGAGAGCTGGTTAAAATAAATAGCGAAGAGGAAAACGAGTTTGTTCTGCAACTCGTAAGAAAGAAGGCCTCATCCGCGAGACAAGTTTGGATTGGCCTGCAGTTTGTAGGGGCTCCGGTTAACGAATTTTACTGGTCTGACTTCTCAGTTCCAGTTTTTACTAAGTTTTCATTTAATGAACCCAATGGGTTTGCAAACGAGCCATGCGTCCAAATGTTTACTGGAAACACCAACGGATTCCCTTTGAGAGCGTCAGGAAACTGGAATGACTTAACTTGCGAAACTGCGAGTGGTTCCTTTGCTAACGGTCTGGTATGCAAGAAGCTTGCTCATTGAAGGCAGCATCACCCACGGTCTTTACCGAAAAAAGTGCAATATTTGTTTCATAATCTTACAATAAACTATGAACTCTGATTGGTTAAGGACATCTTTAAATCCACTGAATGTAGTGTGATAAAACAGTGGCTGGGAATAAAAAGGTGCTGCACGGATAGTGTTTGTTTGGTCTTGAACCTAGGAAGGGGGAGGGGGGGGAGGTATGCGCCGCACGTAGTTTATGATGACCGTCAAGAAATGTCCACATACCCTTTTCTCGTTACTTCAACCGTTTGTTTCAGAACTGCAGACGATAAACTGCCAACTAATGCTGAAAGCTTTTCTATTTTTCGGTAACTTTCATATTTGCTACTGTTTTAATCGTTTAAATTCAAAATAACAATTCCCTTGCTGACCCGGCTGGAGCTGTAACTCAGCTTGTCTGAAAATAATTACAATAAGCAATTCTATGTCTAATTTTTATCTATGTTGAACGTCAGAAGTCTAATATGTTCCTTGAACTGTACTTCGCAATTTGCACTTAAACTAATTGTATACTATGTAATTGAGGGTTCCGAACCCGAGAAAGAATGTGCTACGAATAATTAAGAAAACAACATCTCATCACTATATGCAAAAGTTAACATAAAATTTAACCTGGCCTTAATTCTTCGAAGACTTACGTTTCGTTAATGTTTCAGCGACTATGTAAAAAAATATCGTATTTGATATTATGAATATTAGTTTCATCATTTGCTTTGTTTCATCGATGTGAAACTCATTTCAGTCCCAGAGACCTACCTTATACTAGGGTATTTTTCGCAGTATAAGGGCAATGGAGAAAAGATAGTTGGATAGATAGAAAGACAGTCGCTCTCAAACGACTTCGGTGGCAAAAAACGTTTCAATGCCACCGTAACGTGAAAGCCTAATGACACCAAGGAAAATAGCTGAAAAAAACACTGGCGTAGCGAAACGTTACCGATAATAAAAGGTTTTTGTGCCACATGCTGAAGCGCCTTTTAAAATCTTGGGACTCGATCAATTTAACACATAGATTCATGGCCGGTTTTCAGGAAATCTAAAGGTAGCAAACATCGTCATGGCGATACTTTTGATGAAAGGTACAATTCCTGTATTTGTCCAAGAACTCTGCTGAAATGACTTTATCTTGTGGACGAATTCAAGATCCATTTGCACCAGCCATTCAGGCTGGAGGTAAAAGAGCTTGAGTAGTACTCTTCGGAAGGATATATTAATTGTTATAATAAGACTTCAAACAATGCAGAGAGCTTACCGTAAGTCTGATCCACTTCCTGGTCTGAGACTGTCGAGAAGTGGAAACCTCACTAATGGGCCACGATTTTCTTGCTCCGGATAATATTTATGTAATTTTACGGCAAACCACAAGGGTAAAACTTTTCTCAGTATTCGCCACGTTGTGCTTTGAAAAAGCACCTACACTCCGTAGCAGTTTCCTTTAGTGTGGTAATTGAATAGGTGATGTTCAGCCAAAACAGGGAAGCATAGATAAGAATCATTGCCATGTAATATAGAAATGCTGGTGAACGAATGAGGAACTAATTAAAGATCGGTTGTGGTTTTCGTTCACTAACACTGCAGCGATGACGTCATGTGAAGACAGCTCTTAAAACAGTCTGACTTTCAGATCTGTGGCTGGTTTACACCATCAGAGCATGATGACACGGAATTGCATAACGTCATCTTTTGCGAAGCCAAACAGGAGCTTTTACCTGCTATCCACTGGAGTAGATTCGTCTCTGAAAACATTCTACCGTTTCTATACCATCTAAAATAACACAAAAAGATGGCATACCCAAAGGACAGCACCCTCTCACCCTCTCTTCAGTCCTTTTTCCTCTTGATCACGCAGTGCAAGGAAAGGAAATGGTGTACATTAAAATCATTCTTTTTTTGCAGTCGTTGATGCTGATGTTTTAAACTGTTGATGGTTTGTAGAGGAAGAATAGTAAGCACATGTGCCTTAGAGACTGTAATACATCACTAATTCCATCTTTTAGAAAACTACATGATATTATTTTTTTGGAAATTGATAGGTTATTATTTTGTCGAGCACAGTTTTCCCAACACTATATGGAACAATTGGATTAAGAGTGTGCTTAAATGTTCACATAATCAAATGGAAAAGAAAAGAAACACCATAGGAAGTCGATGACGTCAAGGGACTTTCCTGAGTAAATGAGTCTGAGAAATGCATCTGATTTATCTTTACCAAATTTACCCATAAATGACTCATTTGGTAAAATTTTGGAGTTGTAGTTTAGTTTTGAGTTTGAGTGATTGCAACGAACGCAGTATGCCACCATCATTCGAACAGCTTACTGGAAGATTTGAATCTGCATGTGACAAAATACAGGATATTATTACAGTTTGGAGTAACGTTTACGAGTAAAGTTTGTCAGTAAAGTTTGTCATCTAGATTGTTTTACACTGACAAAGCTGCGTCGTGACGTCATAACTTTGGTTTGTTAATAACCGTACGGTACTGTGTCTATACAGTTTTCGTTGGTTGATTTGATAACTCTTTTGTCATACCCCAACTTGAATACTGTTTCACAATATTCGTTAACTTTTTCTATGTTCTTTCCAGTGATCATGTTTTCATTTACGATTGTCATTTTTCTTATTTGTTTCTTTACGATTTGACTCAAACTGTCGTGATTCAAAAGATTGTTATTTTCATGGTTTAACGTGAATTCTTTCATAGCCGATTTCTGTTGATTTCCGCCATATTTAAAACAGTATTACAAGATTTTGGTCCTGTTGAAACAAATAAAGAAATTGCTGCACCTGATAATTCATCAGCCATTTCACCTAAAATATCGCCCGATTTGATATTTTTCGATCCACCATCCATATATATGACTCAATCAGTATCAAAGTATAATACTTTCTCTTGTAAGTATTCAAGTTTATTGTATAGCGTTAATCTAGCATGACTTGTTGTAAAGCACGATATGTAAATGTTAGTGTTATTTGTATTGTCAAAAAAATGATTTTTGAAATTGTAAGACATGTGAACCATATCGTCCTTAATGAATTGAACGTACTTTCTCTTGTAAGTATTCAAGTTTATCGTATAGCGTTAATCTAGCATGACTTGTTGTAAAGCACGATATGTAAATGTTAGTGTTATTTGTATTGTCAAAAAAATGATTTTTGAAATTGTAAGACATGTGAACCATATCGTCCTTAATGAATTGAACGTTCAAATTTGAGATACTGTCATCCAGCAATGTTTTGTAGAATTCTGATGGGTCTGTTACGTGTTTTGTCAATCTCGACCCCAGAGTTCTTATCTTGACTGAGGAAGAGAAGAACTCTGGGGAACCCTGAAACAAACTGTCTTCTCATTGGTTTTCGTAAAGAACAATCAAAAGCGTCTGTAATTGGTGCATTCATGTTAGCACGAGGAGTGAGCAGGCGCCGTGAGGTTCAAATAGCCAATTTTGGCTACAAGAACCCTACGGCGCATGTTCTCTTAGATAGAGTTTCCCAGAGCCTTGTGTCGACCCAAGGCTCTGGTGACGAGAATGGTGTTTTGTTTGACATGGAGTTTATTCCTTTATGTCCGGTGAAAATCGAAAGGCAATGTATTTACCACTTTCCAGGTATGTGGTACGTTGTATATCAAGCGGACATGATAAAACATGCAAGAATTTATACTTTAAAGAAAGAACACCGATAGCTTGAAAAAAAGGCGTCATGCCTGGCAGATGGAGATCATAGCCTCTTACCCAGAAGGAGTCACTCGTAATCATTCGGTTCACGTTTAAGAAGGGGACTGGGGTTGAGCTTGGATCTCATGCCTGAGGCCCATTTCTCGAATGTCCCGAAAACTTTTTGGGCCCGAAAAGCCATTTGTGAAACTGCCAACCACTTGTTTTGGAAAGCCCACCTTTTAAGGGAACAAAAAGAAAAAGGACCGTGAAGTTTGACGACTTAAATCCTCTCCTTTCTTGAGATACAAAAGGAACTGCGACACCCGAAAATGGCCCGTAAAGTTTCGGGACTTTCGAGAAACGGACCCCTGGTATGAAAAAAGACGGATGTTTCACGCCGCCGGGCATGTTCTTCAAATCGGTATGAGGAATTTCATGCCCAGCATGAAAAAAGGGACAGAACGTCTTGGCGGGCATGTAAGTCGGCTCTTTTTGCAATTTCATGCGTAGAATGATTTTAAGGACTTGTTCAGAGCTTCGAAGTATTGTGATTTGGTTTGATCCAATTAGCTAGGAGTGTTCTATCGATGATTCAAGAAACCCAAACAACTATATTTTATTTACTGCAATAGATGCGAAGATGTAATGTATCAAAATCATGTTGGAGGAGCCCTCTTTCTAGATCTGCTACTTTGAACCAGTGCTTTGGTCGAATGTCAGACAAGGAGCTCCTCGGTAATTACAAGAAGAAAAGTTCACATAAATTGATCTTGGCCGATCTTCTTTCAGTTTTCTATTGCATACCAATAATATATCTATAACATCCCCATAAATAGGACTCGTACAAGCTTTCTTCAATTTATTCCATTATCCATTATTTGAGCACAGGCTCTTTTCGTAATTGTTCCGTCTTGGGAAACAATGGTTATAAGTTTTATTATTATTATTATTATTATTGTTATTATTATTTTATTTTATTTTTTTACGAACGGTTCTTTGAATAATTTATGATCAGTTTTCTCAGTAAACATGATATTTTCTCATTTTCAAATTAATTTTCTAAGTGAGTGAAGTACCCATTCAAAAATCATTTCAAGTGCCTTGATCAACCTGTCACGTTATTCTGTAGTTGTTCTTGGACGAGTGAACAATTTCAGCTTCCATTTCATCTCCTTGAAAGTCAAGGAACATTGATTCTGTTTTTGAAAAAGAAAAGAAACGACATGATCATTTAATGAGTGTACATTTTGTTTGCGTGAATATTTCGTTTGTTGAGACGCGGCCTCTCTATTAACAAAATATGACAAAAATAAATTTAAAAATCATGGGTGAAAAATTACTCGTTAAAAATGTTGGCTTGAAATTTCAGCTTTCGTAATGTTTGGTTCGCAGCCATACATGTGTTTGCAGACCGTAAACAGCTGTAAGTTCTAATTTTGTACATTTCGGCCCATATACTTTATACAAGCCAGTTTGCTTAGCTTTGGGCAGATAATAAACTTTATGAGACAATTTACTCTTCAAATGTTCTTGACACGGAGTCAAAAACATAAATGGCATATCATCCAGCGAGTTTTCGGTTCAGCATAATTAACAGTTTTCATTTCATTAAAATACCCTTTAAAAGTGCCAACGAAATCGTGCGGCTCAAGTACAAATGGTGATGTATCGTCTACGAGGTTAACTACCAATAGAGTGATTTCAGTAGAGTTATGACTTAGAGCTAGAGTTAACGACTTCCAAACTTCAAGATTTCCAAAATTCAAGATTTTGGATTGCCAAAATCCTGAATTCAGGATTTTGGACTGCCAAAATCTTGAATTCAAGATTTTGGAATTCAAGATTTTGGACTGCCAAAATCCTGAATTCAAGATTTTGGAAGTCCAAAATCTTGAATTCAGGATTTTTGCCGTCCAAAATCTTGAATTCAGGATTTGACTGCCAAAATCCTGAATTCAGGATTTTGGAATTCACGATTTTGGACTGCTAAAATCTTGAATTCAGGATTTGACTGCCAAAATCCTAAATTCAGGATTTTGGAAACTTAACTCTAACTCTGCGACATAACTCTTTGAAATAACTCTAAGAATAGCTGTCCCCATCGTCTACGCGCTCAAAACCCGGCACTAGATTAATGCCTTCTTTCTCACATTCCAGTCAAATTGGCGCGCAATTTACGACTTGGTGGCGGCGGTTACAAGAAAGATCGTCCAATTCAGCAGATTGTCAATAGATGCTTGAAATTTCTCAAGTTTTGCTGCGAATAGGAGGTGGAATTCAATTTGGAAGTAATGGATTATAGTCTGTGTTCTCCAAGCCTGTTGTTTAAGTTTATTGATTATTTTCAAGAGGAGTGCAAACTTGGACATCGCGGGAGATTGGGTTACATAGACGCCATTTCAGAGTTGATCGACTTTAGAAAGATCAACGGTGTATCAGAT
>OX421445.1:39116899-39124399 GCA_949126865.1 Montipora capitata | reverse complement strand
TGCTCAGGATAAAAGAGCGCGTCTCAAAGCTTTCAGTTTACTAGTTATTTCAATTGAACCTTTATCTTTAAAATAATACAGGTTAGAATCATGGACACTTTTTTGTATAGAAAATCCGAGGGAACACACTTAGCCCCTTAGACCTACTTAGCAAAACATGAGATTTTAGCCAAATTCAGTGGATTGAATCTCAAAAGTGGCCCACACTTACTGGCTCTCTTGCATATCATTGTGTAGTTCCATCCTTCAGCTACTGAATTGTGTTAAATGTTTTGGCCGCCATTCAGTTTTGGTCCAGGGGTGAGTGGTGGAACTTGCCCTACCTAACCATTTCGCCAGCGTTTCTCCATCGCGAATGTCCAGAAGGATTGTCAGAATAGAAAGCGAGAAATCGGGTATATGCCACTCAAAAATTGTCCATTCCTAAAAATTGCATACTTTCAATCACTGTTTTCCATTTGGCTATGGTTTTACGAAGGGAGACAAGGCGGTGAACGTGGACTTATTTACTGTCCGCCATGTTTTTGGAGGGATTTGTGGAAATTATGGAATCTGGAATCCGGAATCCGGAATCCGGAATGCGGAAATCTTTCAAATACTCACCTGTTATAGTATTTCTTTTTTATTTGTCGAAAATCATTTTGCATTTACCATAATTATTTTATCTTTTAATTTACAGGATATTGAACAGAATTTCTAAGAAGCCTTGGCTGATCAAGGCATTAAGGAACCCCTAATCGAGATTTTGGTGGTATTCAAACGTGACTCCAGCTGTTATATAAGTAATTATAGAAAATAAGTTGTCAAAACAGTACAGAACTTTGTATAGTTCCATTCTTCAGCTACTGAATCGTTCTAATACATTTAGCAGTTTCGTCTGAAACCAAGGGTTGAAAGTTGCGATACTTTGTAGCACTTTACAGATGACGCACTGCCCCGCCTAGGTTACGAACTTAGAGATGACTATGGCACATTCTGTTTTCCACAAGCACTGAATACTGGGGAAAAAGGGTAAATTAAGTATAGGGGGACATTCACATTTGCTTCGCTTTGTTCAAGTAGTTAGAGGAGTCGCGTGTCACGCAATGTTTGCTGCAAAATGACTATTCCACAGGCTTAAAAGCAATTTACCTAACATTCCTAAAATATAATGCACAAATTGTGAGATATGTCCAGGTTTGCACCTAATTAGATGCACGCGGATTTCAATAAGCGTCATGAAGTGTCCCTTTGCTCTTCTCGCCAACTTCAACATCACTTGTGTCTCAGAATACAGACAATTTATGTCACAAAGTGTCCCCCAAATGCTGACCTTTAAGTAAAGATTAACTGCTGCATTTACCCAAAGCTAAAAATAACGCTAACCTTTACCCTTACCTTATTGTTGAAAATAGGTAGCAAATGCTTAGACTTAAGGGGACACTTTGTGTTGGATGTCAAAATTGGGCGTGCATCTAATTAGGTGCAAACCTGGACATAAGTGTTGCTAGGAAGAGGATTTTGAGCCGTTAAGCCTTGCGACTATGTTTTCATGTCCACAGGCAGGCTGCTCTCTGAGCTTTACGAGTTTTGATTCCCTACAAAGTCATCTCGACTATGAACAAGATGAGATTAAAACCAGTCTGGAATCCATATACGATCAATTTCGGCGCGATTGGGCAGCACGATTTTCTACTATCCACTCGGAGAATTGTCCCAAACCAAAGGTGCACATTTCTTTTGTGGCAAACTCATCACTTTCAATGGGTTGGGCACTTCAAAAACCAAGGATAGGATGGAAAAGATACTCTCCTCGTGTCAAGTATTATCTGAAGGCGCGATTTGACGTCGGAGAACAATCTGGACAGAAAGCCGACCCACAGCAGGTTTCAATGGACACGCGAAATGCTCGAACAGAAGAGACCAAACGTCTATTCTCGAGAGAGGAACGGCTAACAAGAAACTATGTGCAATCATATTTTTTGAGGCTGTCTGCTTTAAAACGAAAACAAGTAAGCGGGCCTCCTTGTAACCAACCTGGGCTAGTTGATATAGATGACTTGATTCAAGAGGATGACTGGTTACTACAAGTGGGTTAGGTGTACGAAAGTTTGTCAGTTCAGTATCCAATATACTACGACGCATATAATCTTTGCGACTTGCACAAAGGGAAGAAGATTGCCTCATTCAATGTTGTAATGCTTAAAACACTCTGCAAGCACTTCGGCATAACTTTCAAGTCCAAGGACAGGAAGCAGGTGCTTTGGTGACAAGCTGACATTGATGCTCGAAGAGTGTTCTTGCACACGTTCAGCAGAGAAATAAACTAAGCCGTCAAGCCGAGATAAACTGTCGCACGTCAGAATATAATAGCTAGAAACCTTCGTGACTGAACAGTTCTATACGATTGTTTCTATGCGACTTGCAGAAAGGAAGAAGATTGCTTCATTCAATGTTGTAATGCTTAAAACACTCTGCAAGCACTTCGGCATAACTTTCAAGTCCAAGGACAGGAAGCAGGTGCTTTGGTGACAAGCTGACATTGATGCGCGAAGAGTGTTCTTGCACACGTTCAGCAGAGAAATAAACTAAGCCGTCAAGCCGAGATAAACTGTCGCAAGTCAGAATATAATAGCCAGAAATCTTCGTGACTGAACAGTTCTATACGATTGTTTCTATGATGTTGTTATCCGTCTTTTGAACAAACCAAAAAGATTGTTTAATTTGATATAAAATACTTTGTTTTAGCAAACTTTCTCAACAAACATCTTGATAAAACGAAGTTAGCCGATGCCAGGAACTGTAGAGATTTGGTAAAGCCAGGGCTAAGCATGCTGAAGCAAGAGTTTGTATCAAGCGATTCTTGAAGGAATATCTAGCCTAAACCCAAGCTCCTAACACTTCTTTAATGGTAAGACGAACAGCCTGTAGTAAATCATGATAGTATAACCTGCTTTTAAATTTTAACTTCCGTATTCAAAACATAAGTGTGTTTCTGTTGAGAAAAATATTGTCATAGTATTGACAGAAGATTTATATGAAATAAAAGACAAACTTCATTCTTTAGTTCGGTACATGTAAGATAAATGTATGTTAATTTTTGGCAAGCAAAAAAGGTAACTAATGAGATGTTTTCATGTTTGTTTATTTAAATAATAATTGATCAAGGGAATGATAAGCTTAAAATGACGTATTGACACTTCACATATGGACTTTTCAGCGAGTTTTTACGCGTATTCTTTATTTCCCTTGAATCATAGTTTGTCAGTTTCAGGTATCTCAATATTTGGATTCAGACACATGATAGCAGCGAAAGTCTCGATTGGCAATCCCCGTTGCTTAGATCAGACTAAGAAGACTTCTGAGATTTCCTGCTTAATATCCTATGATTAAAAGTGAGAGATGAAAAAAATATTGTAAATTCGAAATGATTTTCGACAAATAAAAAAGGAATACTATAACAGGTGAGTATTTGAAAGATTTCCGCATTCCGGATTCCAGGTTCCATAACTTCCACAAATCCCTCCAAAAACATGGCGGACAGTAAATAAGTCCACGTTCACCGCCTTGTCTCCCTTCGTAAAACCATAGCCATATGGAAAACAGTGATTGAAAGTATGCAACTTTTAGGAATGGACAATTTTCGAGTGGTATATACCCGATTTCTCGCTTTCTATTCTGACAATCCTTCTGGACATTCGCGATGGAGAAACGCTGGCGAAATGGTTAGGTAGGGCAAGTTCCACCACTCACCCCTGGACCAAAACTGAATGGCGGTCAAAACATTTAACACAATTCAGTAGCTGAAGGATGGAACTACACAATAATATGCAAGAGAGCCAGTAAGTGTGAGCCACTTTTGAGATTTAATCCACTAAAATGGCTAAAATCGCATGTTTTGCTAAGTGGGTCTAAGGGGCTAAGTGTGTTCCCTCGGATTATCTATACAAAAAAGTGTCCATGATTCTAACCTGTATTACTTTAAAGATAAAGGTTCAATGAAAATAAATAGTAAATTGGAAGCTTTGGGACGCACTCTTTTATCCGGAGCAATCGGTTGAGTTTTGTTATAATTCTCATATTTCACAAGCATCTCGGGTCCTTATGCAGTGCTGAAAGAAAATTGGTAAAAAAAAAATTACAGAAGCGAATTTCTCCAAACTAGTTTCATATTTGTTTTATACCTATTTAAAGAAGTTTGCAGAAGAATTATGAGCGAAATCAATTTCGTGGGCAAAACTCGATATGAGGATCATACAGAGACTTGCTCTTAATATCGTCCGCGACCCACGCACTCTTACAATCTGCTCTACTCTAACGACCACATGGCATGCCTCAATATGGAGCTAGCATATTTGGGCACTATGTCACACAACAGTCCGTTACACTGCCCCCCCCTCCTTATCCGTCCCGGATAAGGAAACATATAACAACAACTTAGAGAGAGAGGGGAAAAAAAAGAAAGTTCTTAACGAATTTCTCAACAACACTATGCCGTGTTCCCTAAACATTGCATCTCGTCACAAAGTCACTATATCTGAGGGGTCTTCTCCGACTGCTCTCTGAACGCCTGAGGTTGTCCTGGCCTCTCTGCAGTGGTAAGGTTTCATCACTGGTAACGGGAACACTTCGACTTAATCATGGGGGGCTTACGCCTTCTCCTCCGCGTTCGACGGGATGCTGCGTTGCTCCTTGTGGTGTCTTCAAGCACCTCCTGGCGGGTAGATGCTCCTTCAGGTAAATTCGCACCCTGTCCTTCAGGTGGTTCATTGAACCAATCCGCACAAGCATCTCCGTGGTACTGCCAAAGCCTATCTCTGTGCACAACCTTAGGCTTTGCCCGAGGACCACGCTGAATCCTGTACACAACATCATTCAGGCGTTCTACGACAACATACGGCCCTTCCCATGGCCGGCTCAGCTTTGGAGATTTGCCTTTCTTGCGTTGAGGGTTGTACAACCACACAAGTCCGTCCTTCCTAAAAGTAAAAGCTTCACTGCGGATGTCGTATCGTCTCTTCATCCGATGGTTACCGGCCTGCTGGTGGTCTCGTGCAAAGTCATGAACACTCGCTATCGATGCTCGCAATCTCTCCGCATACTCGAGATAACTTAGTTCCTCAATATCAGCTTGCGGTCGCCCCAAAAGCAGATCCAAGGGGACACGCAATTCTCGCCCGAAGATGAGCATTGCAGGCGTAAGCTTCGTCGTCTCGTGCACGGCTGAACGGTAAGACATCAAAAGTAATGGTAAATGCAAGTCCCAGTCTTTCTGATGATCCTGAACAAATGTGGCCAGTTGATTCTGTAGAGTTCTATTGTAACGTTCAACTATGCCATCCGACTGAGGATGCAGGGCGGTTGTCCGTGTCGTATGGATCCCAAGCAAGGTGCAGACCTCCCGAAAGACAGGAGACTCGAAATTTCGTCCTTGATCACAATGAAGCTCGGATGGCACCCCAAACCTACTGAAGAATTGAGACACTAGGGCATTAGCAATAGTGACCGCTTCCTGATTTGGGAGCGCGTACGCCTCAGGCCATTTACTGAAGTAATCCATAGCAATCAAGATGTACTTGTTGCTGCTTTTCGTTTCCGGCAAGGGTCCTAAGACATCTATAGCCACACGCTCCATGGGCTCTCCAACATAGTACAGCTGAAGCGGCGATCTCGTTTTCACCTTGGGGCCCTTCCTAGACGCACACCGGTCACATTTGTGGCACCACTCTTCAACGTCACGACGACAATGGATCCAGTAGAACCTTGCACGGACTTTGCCTAGGGTCTTCGACGCGCCTAGGTGATCACCTACTGGACTATCATGCAGAAGTGTCAGCACACCAGCACGAAGTGCTGTAGGGAGCACCAGCTGCCATGTGTCTTTGCCACGCTCAGGCGATTCCCATCGGTGGTACAGCACTCCCTCCCTGAGGGCCAGGGAGTCCCACTGGGCCCAGTAGGCCTTTGTAGTCGAGTCAAGGTGGGCAATAGCAGGCCATTCGGGGCGGTTGCAAGCATCCTTCCACTTCACGATGTGGGAAATTGATCTGTCTGCCATCTGAGAGGTACGCAATTGTGATGGTGTCCACTGTTGGCTTCCTAACAGTTCCTCGTCCTTCAATTCTTCTTGCCCAGTGATGGCAGACTTCGAGTGCAGCTCTCTGACAACTGGGAAGGTGACAGCTGGCCTACTTCCTTTACCGTCTCCAGGTAACTCTTTCTCCTCTTGACGCGGACAATGCGTGCAATTTGTTTCAAAGCAAGGACGCCGTGACAACACATCTGCATTCTGATGACTTTTGCCCGCCCGATATTCGATGCGAAAGTCATAGGTCTGTAGTTTCTCTAACCACCGAGCCATCTATCCTTCTGGGTTCTTGAAAGTGAGCAGCTCTTGTAGCGAAGCGTGGTCAGTTCTGACAGTGAACGGCCTTCCATAGAGGTAGGGGTAAAAATTCTCAATTGCTCTGACAACTGCCAGAAGTTCGCGCCTAGTGGTGCAATAGTTGTGTTCAGGTCTGCTGAGTGCATGGCTGTAGGAGGCTATGACTCTCTCCTCACCATCATGGACCTTAGAGAGAACTGTATCTAGTAGAAATGGTTCCGTGGTGCGAGGGTACGCTAGAACCGGGGCAGACACAAGTGCATCCTTGAGCTGCTGAAATGACGCTTCACAAGCCTTTGTCCACTCGAATGATTGGCGTTTCTCAGTCAGTTCATGCAGGGGCCTAGCAACATCAGAGAATGACCGTACGAATCGCCGGTAGTAGGTGCACAATCCAACAAATCTCCTAACCTCCTTGACATTTCGTGGCACAGGCCAGGTTTAGCTGCCTCCACTTTGTCGGGGTCGGTGGTTACTCCCTCTGCACAGACTATATGGCCAAGGAACCTAACTTTACATCGAAACAGTTCGCACTTCTTAGAATTCAACTTCAGGTTGGCTGCTCTTAAACGGGAAAACACAAGTCTCAAACGTTCTAACTCTCGCTCGAAGGTCGACGCATGAACAATTACATCGTCAAGGTAAATTAAGCACCTCAAGTCCCCGAGTACGTTCTCGATAAGGCGCTCCAATGTGGCTGGCGCATTGCACAGACCGAACGCCATAACATTGTACTGCCAGAGCCCATTTCCTACAGAGAAGGCTGTCTTCTCTCTGTCTTTCTCTGCCACTTCTACTTGCCAGTAACCACTCTTGAGGTCAAGGGTCGAAAACCAAGTTGAACCAGCGAGTTCATCAAGGGTGCTGTCTTTCCTTGGCAGTGGGTAGGAGTCCTTTTTCGTGAGGTCATCCAGTTAGCGGTAGTCCACGCAAAACCTCGTCGAGCCATCTTTTTTCTTGACCAACCCGACAGGTGAGGCCCAGGGACTGACTGAGGGTTTAATTATGCCTTGCTTCTGCATGTCCTCGACAGCTTTAAAGGCTTCCTCACGCTGTGCCAAAGGTAGTCTTCTTGGGTGCTGACGAACAGGGACAGCATCACCGGTGTTGATCTCATGTTTTGCTAGGCCAGTCGT
>OX421445.1:39104399-39106899 GCA_949126865.1 Montipora capitata | reverse complement strand
AGATGTTGGTGCTCTCTCTTCCACCTCTGTGTTGCTTTGCAGGAGACATTAGGTTGTGGTATGATTAAATTTAATTATTGGTCTCTAGATTTCTGTTGATTTCATTGTCCCAGTCATCTGACCTGAAGAAATCTTGTGGAAAGTATTGATATCTGGCTGGCTGTCATTTTGACTGTCATTACTTTCAAGATGTGAGCAACTGTTTTTATCTGCACTGTTAGACAAAACCTCTTATTAAGGGAGTCAGTTAAGTTGTTTAATTTTTTTTTTAGAATGGGATCTTTACAAATAGGGCACAGATTTCCATGTTTTTTCAAGTATCTTAAGTGACATCTGCACATGAAAATGAGCAAGTGTTAATAATATTGTTGTTTAACTTTGACCATTTTCCTTTTGTTTCTTAAACATGTCATTTATTCTGATTCCAGTGCTGAAGTTTAAAACTCTTCCTGCTGTGTGTGCTGATCTGGTCAAACCATGCATGGCAAGCAACATTCAAGGTTGTTTTCAGAGATTGTGATGAGGAGTTCAGCATTGAATATTTTATTGGTTTTGCAATGAAAAAAAGCCAGGGTTGTTTTTCATCTCTCATTTTTTCCCTGCATGAGATCCTGCATGATGACAACAGTATTACTGTAAATTAAACATCACAGATGCGAGCATGTCAGTCATTAATACAAGATGATTTCCAAACAGCTCTTAAAAATTGTCTGGGAAAGGGACAATAATTATTTACTTGCCACACCCTTATAATTCAATGTTTGACCAAGCAAATATAATTTAGTTCTTTTTATTCAAGTAAACTGTCTTACTTTCATTAATACAGCTGTATGTTCTTCTAGTCTTTCTCTTGCTGAGCGTGGGTTTTGATATTAATTTCTGAGAATTACTTGTAATAGTGTTAATAATGAATATACGGTACTTAAAACAATAAAATTAGAGAGATAATTGAGTTACTGTATATTGTGTTTTGTGGTAACACATACCATAGTAGTTGTTGTGGTTGTTGTTGTTCTTGTTGAAAATGAATTGGATAGAGTCATTGTGGGTCCAGATAGAGCCATTGTGGGTATATCATTGGGTAGTGAAACTGGATCAGTTGTGCAGAATAAAATGTTAGAGTATGAAACAGAATGCCTCTAGTCTCGCTGGATGTATGATTACATTCCTCTCTCAGTATCTTTACAAATAGTGCAAAATGTAGGCTGGATTTTTGCTGGTGCCATGCATGCAAAAGTGAAGCGAGTATTTTCCAAACACATCCAGGTGAATGTTTTGTATGTTTCATGATCATGATTCTCATGTCTCCCCCACCCTCATCCCTGCAAGGCTCTACAAGGTGATCGACGAAGCTGGAAAAAAATTACAGTTACTTAACAGCCAGGTAACAAAGTAGCTAAAAGTGGTGTCATAGCTGCAGGAAAAATGCTGAAAAAATATTTTCAAAGATGGACCATTACCAAACGCCAAGTAAAAGGGAAACATCAAGCAGCAATGGAGTCAAATTTATACTTAGTTTCAAAACTTTTTTGCGATCCTCTCTTAAAATTAAGACTTATTTTCTTTATTTTATTGCCTCGCTCTTGTAAAAGTAACTAGTGTTGTAAAATATGAGAATGGAGGGCAGGTAAGTGACTTATCCGAGTAGCCGAATGAGTGGGATGCGGGCATGAAAAGAACTTAAGCTTATTTCTCACTTTCAAATGATTCCAATGAAACAAACAGACGATTTCCTCATTCAACAGGAGCAACATAAGTCATCTTCGCAGAAGGAATTATCATTCTGCCCTTGCAAAGATGTTTACCCGGCGTTTTCCTTCTCAGTGCACAGTTTTCCCCCCAGAGGTTTACCAACGCAGAGACCATCGCGACTAATAACATTACGAACTTCGTCCTTTTGCTCTAGCGCTCGAATGCAAGGTAAAATTCTCCTGGTTTGAACTATAGTTTTTACTCGGGCCCGTAGGGACACGAGTTATAAAAGACGTTTGATTTCAGTTTTTTTTCCTGTGAAGCAAAATGCACAATAGAATAACGTGGCAGTGTTTGATTGGGCAATGCACAATAGAAAGCACGTGGCGGTGTTTTGATTGGGTAATGCACAATAGAAGCCACGTGGCGCTGTTTAACATTGGTTATTTAAAGCAAACATGTAACCAAGATCATGAAGAGCACTGCGATGCGTTGTTTCGGATCATAGAAGATCGACGTTGCGTTGGCTTAATCGATTTCTTCTTGGGGCGCTCAAAACACATACGAAGAAAGGCATAGGCTTTTCGCGGTAGACCCACACTAAAAGATGCCAAGCGTCAGCTTTGAAACAAGTCATTCCCCGAACTGAATGAAACAAAAATATACTCGAATGTAACTGAAATGGACCTAACTATTGAAAGTGATGTAAGTCAAAATACAAATTCTTTAATGAGCAGCGGGTACCTTATTGAGAACTACTCTGAAGATGACAGCGACAAAGACAATAACTCCACAAACAAATGGACTC
>OX421445.1:39076899-39084399 GCA_949126865.1 Montipora capitata | reverse complement strand
AAGGTTACCTGCACTTAAGCGGTTCAAGAAAAAAAGGCTATTCTGGCTGAAGATAGGAAAGTAAATCATGTCTTGAAACAAATTACCTCTAATGACATCACAGCAACCAATAACTTTCTGTATGCAGCAGCCACGGTAGTGACAGAAAACTTAGGAATGAACAAAAGACCTGGAAGCACACAAAAAGAGCCAATGTGGAAGCGGCGGTTAGAAAATCAAATCAAAGTGCTCAGGTCAGATTTGAGTAGAATAGAGCAAATGAGAAAAGGCAAGCAGATAAAAGAGCATCATTGGAGAAACCTGGAATGGAAGTACAGGTTTCAAGAGAGAGGCTTAAAGTATGCACCTGAAGACCTTAAACAACGAATTAGAGCCAAAGCTACTAAAATTATTAAGAGATACGAGGAAAGAAACAAACAATTCAGACAAAATAGACTTTTTGAATCAGATCAAGGAAAGTTCTTTGATGAATTAGAGGGAGTAGGAACAAGTGATGAAGCACCTGACCAAGAAGAAACAGTAGGATTTTGGAGGTGCATGTGATGAGGTCAGAGCCGGACCACAACAAGGATGCAGAGTGGTTAAAAGGAGTTAAAAAGCGAGATACGTATTAACAGACAAGAAAATATATCTATAACGAAAGAAAGTGTTGCACGTTATGTAAAAAGCATTCCTAACTGGAAAGCACCAGGACCCAGCCTTGTATAAGGCTTCTGGCTAAGCATTTCACCAGCCTGCACCAACGCATTGCACAAAAACTTCAGGATTGCCTGTTAAGAGGAAATGTTCCAAAGGGGATGACAAGGGGCCGAACAGTGCTTATTATGAAAGATCCTGAAAAGGGGACATCCCCAAGGAACTATCGACCCATAACATGCCTTCCAGTTATTTGGAAGATGCTCACAGGAATCATCTCTGAAGAGGTATATCTGTAACTGGATAGAGAGGATCTTTTCCCTGAGGAGAAGAAGGGCTGCCGAAGAGGTTCATGGGGAACTAATGACCAGCTATTTATTGACTCGGGTGTCCTTAGAGAAAGCAAAGCCCGGAAAAAGAACCTAGCAATGTGCTGGATAGATTACAAGAAAGAGTTTGACATGGTCCCACATTCATGGATCCTTGAGTGCCTGGCGTTGTTTGGAGTAGCTGAGAATATAAGGGTTCTACTAGTAAACATGACAAAAAGCTGGCAAATCTTTCTTACATCAAATGGAGTGAACCTTGGAGAAGTTAACATCAAAAGGGGAATCTTTCAACGAGATTCCCTATCACCACTCCTATTTGTAAAAGCCCTTTTACCCCATACACTAATCCTAAGAAAAGCAACAGCGGGATACCACTTTACTGACAAGACAAAGATCAACCATCTACTATTAATGGATGACCTGAAACTATGTGGAAAGCGGGATGAGGCCCAGCTTGAGTCCCTTACACAGACGGTGCGAATCTTTAGTCATGACGTCGACGTATGCAGTTCAGTGTGCATTCCTAGTCCTAAAGAGAGGCAAGCTAGTGGAATCAGATTATATCCAACTCCCTGGCGACAATGAAATCAAGGCACTAAAAGAGGGTGAAGGTTATAAATACCCAGTCAAATGAAAGAGAAAGTCAGCAAAGATTATCTAAGGCGTGTCCGAAAGCTAGGCAAATCCTAACTGAATGGCAGAAACCTAATACAAGGAAGCAACACCTGGGCTGTATCCCTAGTAAGTTATGCTGGTGATATAATTAACTGGGCCGAAAAGAAATTAAGAGATTTAGACACAAGAACAAGGAAGACCCTAATAATGAACAGAGCACTTAACCCAAGGGATTGTGTAGCCAGGCTTTATGTACCAAGAGAAGAGGGAGGGACAGGCCTAATATCAGTGGAAGAATGCATTGGACAGACCAAGAACTCATTACAAAATTACACCCTGCACAGTGACGAGAAACTGATTCAAGCAGCTAGGAACTGGTAACCCACGACTTAGAAACCCCAAAGGACTTCAAATAACGAAGGAAAGCTGAGAGAAAGACAGAGTGGGAAGAGAAGGCTTTATATGGTCAGTTCTTCAGACAAACAGATAGTGAACGAAATGAGGAGACCTGGGCGTGGTTGCAAAGAGGAGACCTTAAACGAGAAACAGAAGCACTGATCACTACTGCCCAAGACTAGGTAATAAGAGCAAACTACATCAAAGCCAACATGGACAAGACTCAAGAGAGTGACCTGTGCAGAATGTGCCACCAGGCAAAGGAGACAGTGACCCTTATAGTGAGTGGGTGCTCCAAACTGGCAGAGCAAGAGTGTAAAAGGAGGCACGATAATGTTGCTGCAAGGGTGGTACACTGGGACGTGCTGGGGAAGTAGAGCCTTAGTATAGTAGACAAATGGTTTGAACATGTCCCAGAAACTGTCCTTGTGAACCACGACTACAAACTGCTATGGGATTGTAACCTATGGCAAGCCGTTTGTAGCAAAATTTAATCTTAGATATACATGTTCAATCCTTTAAATAAAGGTTTAATTTAAAGTCATAAAAGGCATTCAGTGCAATCCAATCCTTAAATTTTATATGTAATGCAATACCACAAATATTGATTCAATCCAATCCTTAAATTTTACATGTAATGCAATACCACGAATATTGATTCAATGCAATCCTTAAATTTATATGCAATCCGAAAATATATGTTCAATCTTCCTGGGACGAGCGCGGCCATACAGAACCAGAGTAAACTGTGCAAGGTATAAAACAAAAGATGGCAGCAGAGTGAGAAGAAAAATTTGACATAGAAGTGGAGTTTCCCAATTTTCTGGGAAAACTTATGGATAGAACCGAGGCAATATATTATTTGACAACTTTGACACAGAAGCTGCAGAAACGCAGGCCGAAGTTCTTGTCTGTCCACCTCGATACTCCGAGTGAATTCCCAGTGAATTCTCCAAGTGAATTCCCAGTCCTCGCAGTTTTTCTAGCATCTCAACAGGAATTTTGAGAGATGGTCTTCCTGGATTTTTTCCTTTATCCCTATCTATCGTACCTGAATCCGCAGCCATAGTAGACGGAGTGATAGTCCGGTGACGAAGCACATTAAGCACATCTACTAAGGCCCCAGCGATGGAATCGAGATTTTCCTTGTCCCTCGTGTCTGGGGTTGCAACACTCTTTCATCGACCTGAGCAGGCTAATTGTTTAATCAAGAACTTCGGCCTGCGTTTCTGCAGCTTCTGTGTCAAAGTTCTCAAATAATATATTGTCTCGGTTCTATCCACAAGTTCTCCTAGAAAATTGGGAAACTCCACTTCTATGTCAAATTTTTCTTCTCACTCTGCTGCCATCTTTTGTTTTATACCTTGCACAGTTTACTCTGGTTCTATATGGCCGCGCTCGTCCCAGGAAGATTGAACATATATTTTCGGATTGCATATAAATTTAAGGATTGCATTGAATCAATATTCGTGGTATTGCATTACATGTAAAATTTAAGGATTGGATTGAATCAATATTTGTGGTATTGCATTACATATAAAATTTAAGGATTGGATTGAATCAATATTTGCGATATTGCATTGCATATAAACTTTAAGGATTGGATTGCATTGAATGCCTTTTATGACTTTAAATTAAACCTTTATTTAAAGGATTGAACGTATATATCTAAGATTAAATTTTGCTACAAACTGCTTGCCATAATCCAGACTGACCACAAAATTAGTGCACGGAGACCCGACCCGGGGACCCGACTTGGTCGTTATTAACAAGCAAGAACAGACATGCCAAGTTATAGTCCAGAAGACACAGCTGTAAAGGCCAAGGAAGAGAAAAAGCTAGAGAAATACCGGGACCTAGCAAGAGAGATTCCGAAAATGTGGAGTGTCCGAACCCAGGTGCATCCAGTAGTAATTGGGGCATTGGGAACAGTTCCAAAAATGCTTGAAAGCAATTTAAAGGGCATTGCCACTAACAATTCTATAGAATTAATTTAAAAAACCGCTATCCTTGGCAGAGCAAGAATTATGAGAAAGGTACTGGAGCGATGAAGGCCATGATAGAATTTGGGTTCCTTAGGCAATCCACAATAATAATAATAATAATAATAATAATAATAATAATAATAATAATAATAATAATAATAATAATAATAATAATAATAATAATAATAATAATAATAATAATAACTAAAAATATATATATAATAAGCAAAAGCCCAAAGAATTAGGAGATAAAGAGAAGTAAACAATTCAGTCAAAACCAGATGTTTGCAAACAACAGAAAAAAGTTCTTCACAACCCTTGGTAAAGAACATATATCAGTTGAAAAACCACCTAAGAAAGAAGAAACTGAAACATTTTGGCGTTCTGTCTTGGAGAGCAATAGAGAGTACAACCACTTAGCAGAGTGGATAAAGAGAGAGGAGCAGAAATATACAGATATAGAATACCAACCTTGGGAGGACATAAGCTTAGATGAGTTGCAGACGGCTTTAAAGTAAACAAGCAGCTGGAAGTCGCCGGGCCCTGATGCGGTTCCTAACTTCTGGCTTAAACAACTTACAGCACTGCATCATCACCTCCTGAATGCATATAACTAAGTAACAGAACAGTCAGAAAATCTGCCTGATTGGTTCACAACAGCACAAATATACTTGCTACCAAAGAACAAAGACAAATGGAACCCTCAGAACTAGACCAATTGCCTGCTTATCAACATCCTATAAAGTGCTCACATCGATTTTGACAGAAAGAAGCTACACCCTTATCACAAAGTATGATATAATACCGGAAGAACAGAGAAGAGAGGTTGTGCCAGGAATTCATATGGGTGTTAAGATCAGCTACTAATAAACAAAATGATCATAGAAGACTGCAAAAAGAAGAAAAAGAACTTGAGTATGGCTTGGATAGATTACAGAAAACCCTATGATAGTGTCCCTCATGGTTGGATACTAAAGACCTTACAGATGTACAGATTTAATGAAAAACTAGTTAAGTTCATGGAAGCCTCAATGAGCAACTGGAAAACTACAATGAAGCTATTTTACAACTATGGATGTATCATAACAGATCACGTTACAAGATCTCAAACACAAGTGCTCCAATCAGCAATCTGTTTTATATGGATGATCTGAAATTGTACAGCAAGAACGAGCAAGAACAAACTGGAGAACTGAAAGTAGTGAAACGGTTCAGTGATGATATCGGTATGGAATTTCTTGAGAAATGTGCCAAAGCCAGTTTCACGTTTCCTCAACTGGAAACATAGTAATAGATGTTGACACAGAAATACAAGAGTTGGATCAGGAAGGAGTATACAAATACCTGGGTGTGGATAAAAGCGATGGTATCCAGCACAGCAAAATGAAAGAGAAGATACGAAGAGAATATAATAGGAGAGTAAGATCGATCCTAAGAACTGAGCTCAATGGAAGAAACAAAATGAAAGCTATCAATAATCTTGCAGTCCCAGTTGTGCAATACAGTTTTGGCATCGTAGACTGGAGAATCTCAGAATTGAAGAAGATTGACACAAAAACACGCAAACTATTGAACATGCAGAAGATGTTACACAGTAAAGCAGATGTGGAAAGGCTGTACATTCCAAGAAAAGATGGAGGAAGGGGCCTGATTGAAGTAGAAACAGCATTCAAAACAGCAACAATAGGACGTGATAATTATCTGAAGCACAAAGATGGGCGATATCCAAAGCAGTTGCTTGAACACGATCGATCTAAAGCCATAAATTCAATAATCAAGAATGCTACTAAGTTCAAAAGTGAAGTAACAATGCCAGAGTTTGAGAACAGAGAAGATAAATCAGCCTCAGAAAATGCTCTGGCCTTGAAACAACACATATTCAAGTCTAAGATGAAATCAAAGAAAGAAGAAGAGTGGAAAGACAAAGCTTTGCATGGCCAAAATCCCAAGATCCTAGAGAAGCCCCACGTAGACACGATCACCACCAACAAATGGTTGTCAAGCAGTTTGAAAGGAGAAACAGAGGGACTACTTGTGGCAGCTCAAGATCAAGCAATAAACACCAGAAACTTCCAGAAAGTAATATGTGGCCAGCAATTGGAGAGCAAATGAAGAATGTGTTCGCAACATGAACAGACAGTGGACCATATTTTATCTGGATGTGAGGTCTTAGCCAAAACAGAGTACATCACCAGGCACAACAATGCTGCAGCATATCTCCATTGGAGTATCTGTAAAGATCATGATCTCAAGATTACAGACAACGGGTACCAACACGCACCAGAGACTGTGATGCATAATAAAGACAACAACCTCACCATCATGTGGGACATGCCAGTCAATACTGATAAAACTATAACAGCGAACAGACCTGACATCATTGTTAAAGATTCAGTAAATTCCACCTGTAAACTGATTTATATGACTGTCCCATCAGATAGGAACATTGCATTGAAGGAAATCGAAAAGAAAAGCAAGTATAAAGATTTAGAAGTTGAAATACAGAGAATGTGGCAGATGAAAACCATAGTGATCCCTGTAGTTGTTGGTGCGCTTGGCACAGTAAAAAAAGGAATGGTAGAAAACATTGAGAAAGTAGCAAAGAGTGCTTCTGTGACAGAGATTCAAAAGATCTGCATGCTGGGATCTGCGCGAATCCTCAGAAAGGTGCTTAGTATCTGAACAGAAAGATTGACTTGAGTGACTGATGCCCCAGGTGCATGGTTAGCGCCCGGCTGATGCACTAAAAGAACTCCAGGAAAGACTGTGATAGTATGGATGATGATAATAATAATAATGATAATAATAATAATAATAATAATAATAATAATAATAATAATAATAATAATATATTATTATTATTATTATTATTATTATTACTATATAACATCTGCAAAATCCACCTTTTCCGTTTGCAATGTAAGAGTTTTATTAAAGCCTATTTCCGTGAAATCCGCCAAATCCATGAAATCCGATGTGTAAACCTATGAAAGTTGAAGATGCGCTTTTTGCATCATTCTTGTTGTTTTAACGGATTTCCCGGAAATTCCGAATATTGATAACTTGCCCAGTTCTTTTCAGTTTAATAGTCCAGCACTTTTCAGTTGAATAGTTGTTGATACTATAATTGCTACCATTTTCTCTCAAACTATAACTCGAGAGGAACCACGAAACGGGGAAAACGATCTTCTTTTTCTTCTTCTTAATTCGTCTTCTTCGTATTATTATCATCATCATTAATAATAATAATAATAATAATAATAATAATAATAATAATAATAATAATAAGAAGAAGAAGAAGAAGAAGAAGAAGAAGAAGAAATTGAAGTAAAACGAGTCATGGAAAGGGTAAAGAAAGAAATAAGAAAGAGGTTGGGGGATCGCCTAAATGGACTGAACTTGAATGATCAAAACTCGATGAAAGCAATTAATTGAAGAGAGTGTAGTGTAACGTGAAGTGCTAGATTTCTATCCCATATGAACCATGTGAGCGTTAGCCCCACTGATGGAACTGGGCCCACACAAGGACAGAGAAAAAC
>OX421445.1:39056899-39069399 GCA_949126865.1 Montipora capitata | reverse complement strand
AAAGAAACGAAAACAAGTTGATTAAACTCTTAACTAAGACTATAGCTGAATCTCCTGTAATGAATGCATTCTATGACGAACCGCACCTTCTTGATCTTCGGGTTTAAAGGCCTTGAAAATTTTAAATGACAAATATCTCATAGTCATCTTTTAGCTGAAGTTTCACAGAGTCAGACAAGGTTTCAGGGATCGGAGGAACCTTACGTGACATAAAACGTAACTTGAGCGCGTTTGGTTTGCCCAGTCACAATTGCGTCATTTCCTTCTTCGTTTGACCAAACAAAGGAATTCGACTACTGAAATTATATAGAACTCACATGTTTCGTTGAACCATAACCCGTCGTTTAATTACTGGGTTGCCAGTATGGCAAACCAGTCGGAAAATGGATGTCATTTAGTCGTTTTCTATTTTTTTTTTTTAATTTTTTAAAATTTTTTTTTTCCGTGTCGCGAAAAGTCTTTTCTGACACTCCCCTGCTAAGCAGTGTCTTTGTGGGTAAAGTCATGTGCGCGTATCTTCAGGATGTAGAAGAAATGCGTAGATTTTATCCGGTGAACACAGTAGAATATTTAATTAATCTCCAATGGCGTCGAAAGTCATTGTAACGTGAAGGGCGTTTTAGTGGAGCTTTAAACAAAATATTCTTTTACGGAGCTCAAGAATGGAACGTCAATTGGATAAACAAGACAGGCGCTCAAAATCTTAAAAGCGACGAGTAATGGACTTCGACAACAAAATCTTTTGCCTGTCAAGCTGCAATCAAAGTGACATGTATTTGTAATATTTTACCAAGTGTGGTGTTATGTGCAACACTGAAACGAAAGTAATATAGTAGTTGGGGGTACTAGGGCATTTACAGCAATTTGGAAACAACAAGAAACTAATTAACATGCATAAAATTTTGCGTTCATTTTTGCGCTCTTTAAAATTTTTTTAATAAGTTTATATTAATTTTAATCAATAATTCCAATCATAATTTCTTGCAAAATACTTGAATAAATCCAATATAATTCCAAAAAAAAAATCTATATGTTTTTAGCATTAACAACTTGTCAAACAGCAAACATAAATACCATCATAAGGGAAGCACTGCAATTTTAGCGAACGGCACCGCAGCGTAAGCAAGGAGGGGATGGTGAGCGTTTAAAAATTGCTTCTTGCTATCGCTGGGAAGAGCTTAGAGCGAAGCTCAAGCGATGGAGGCATGATGTATTAACTTGTTGTTGTAAAAGTTGTCATAAAAAAAAAGGGAAATGAAATAAATAAAATTCCTGGCAAAATACAAATATAATTCCTTGCAAAATACGTAAATACCAAGCAAAAAACTACATGATTAAATATTCGCACAATCAATCAAATGGAACATGAGAGAATCACAAAGCATGGGGTTTCTCCCGCTGAAAACATAATATGAGTCATCTTCAATAGCTATTGTATTAAAGTCATATGACAGTTGTTAACCAATCAAAAATGTACCGATAAATTTACCAGCTGATATTTTTTATCAGAAAATTTACCAGCTGATAATTTTTTTGATAAATTTTCTGATAAATTTTCTGATGCATGAGGTTTGTTTAAATATTTGCATAATCAACATATCGTGACATTCAATAAACTTTAGCAGTAAAATTTAAAAATGTTTTCTTTATATGTAATGGATTGCAGTATTTATCATGATCTTTTTATTTTGTGAAATGTGTAATAAACGACTTATTGATAATAAAAAAGAGCTCTATTTTCCTTGTTGTACAAAACAAGATGTAAGAGATATTGATGGTGTAATGACTTGCATTCCATTTGGTCTTTGTCATCATCATGTGTATAAAAATGATTATATTGATTTTTATGAGAATATGTATAAAATAAGAAAAAGGAGTATATATATAAGAAAATATCGTATTAAAAATGTGTTATTGGATATAGAACTAAAAAACAGATCTGTAATATCAAGAGATATTATAAACCGTGTTTGTAAGACATTTGATCTATAAGCACAGTTTTGCATATAGTCAACAAAGACAGTAAAAGGATAATATCAATCAAATTTATAATACACAAGCTTTTTCCAAAATGGAATTAAAATTTGTTATCCCAATTACTAAATCCAAAAAGACATTGAATAATTATGAGGAATATTGGTCTTATCTTTGTTTGTTGATTGAAATATGAATTTTTTGTTATATTTTGTTATTATTTTTTCTGGTATAGAAACACAATTCTCATTAATAATATTATCAAATACAACAGCTTTATTAAAAAATAATTTTTCATCAAATACACCCAAACATAATGAATCTCTTAGTTCAATTAAGAGATTATTATAACTAGTATATGCAAATTTGCAATGTTCTAATTTTCGATCATAGTTTTTTGCAGTTGCATAAGTTTGAAGTAAAACACCACATCCACTGATGACACCAATAATAATAGGATTAAGAGTAATTCCACCTGCTATTGTACCAGTAACTACCAATAAAGATGACCCAATATTGGTTGATAGGTGCATTTTTTGGTAATGTTGAAATAATTTTTTATAACACCAATATTTTTTGTGATAATATTTGTACAAATTTTTGATTTCATTAATTTTCTCATTTGATAGATTTTTGCTTATATGATTGAAATTAAATATTTTTTCACACATATTATGTATATACATTATACAATTATCTGTTTCCACTATTTTTAATTTGATTCTGTAACAATGTTATTTGTTGTTGGAGATTATTAATAGTGGAATCAAGCTGGCTTTTACTGATTGCATGATTATTATCATTACCATCTTTAATTACCAATTGACGCCCTTCTGTGTCAAGACGATTATTATCGTTGATGAATAGTTCTGTTTTATTATTGATAAATGGATTGAGGTCATCGTGGATATACTCAACTGTGTATTCCAATTTATTGCCATTTTTATCTAAAGCATAATCACCATTTTCATCTAAAATGTAAGGCATTATTTATTATTATATAATATTATATTATATTAATTACACGTCAACTACTTGATAAACGAGTTTAAATTTAATATCAACAGCATTACTAAGATTAATTGATAAAATTTTTAAAACTCTATTTATAACCAACTTTGTAGGTAGAGCAGTAAAACGAAATCTTATTTGGTAGGATGTAAAATTATCGCTACCTAAATAGTTGAAATTTAAATGGATTATATCGTTTTGATTGATATATTTTCCTTCATTAAACAAAGTAATTGACTTGATATTTACAGAATCAAAATTGATTTTACGCTGCTTGAAACAAACGCATTACTGTAGTAAGATCTTCCATCGCGAATAAATGTGCTTTTTTTTACAGTACCAAAAATATATGAGTTTTTAATAATGGAAGATAATGATGATTTTGATACAGCATCTTTAAAACGAGCTGTATCTCCGAGATTAATTATTGGTTAATTATTCATATCGATCGGCATATGCATTTTAAAATACTCAAGAGGACTTATTTCATAATATTTTTCAAAATCGTAAATACTAAGATCAATATTGTTTAATGCTTAATCTTTTATTCCATAAATTAATACATATATTGGTAAAAAAGGGGGGCTATTATTATCATAAGTAGCTTGAAAGTTAATATATAACCTTCTTTGAATTTGTTTTGAACTACCATCTGGAGGCATTGTGGTTTATGTACATATTAATTTTTTCAAAATTGATTATTACGCTATTGAACCCCTTTTCAGTGAAAGGAAAAAGTTCAAAATATATTTTAAGAGCAATCGTATAATTATTACTGAAATTGTCTTGAATCAGTTTATACAAATTAAAATCAAATCTGCCTTTGAATAAGCTTGAACTGTCTTGCGTTTTTTGAACTTTCAAGATGAAAGCTTTTTTATTGATTTTATGAGGCATTTGGTCAAAATTTATTAACTTATAATTAGCTCCTTGTATGCCAAAATCAACTGTAAATTCACAATTGTCCATACAATAAGCAAAAACATTTTTACGATTTTCATGTGAAGTAATATGTGATTCACCAATTTTTTGACCATTATATTTTTTATTACTTGCATCATTATCATTTGATAGTAAAGCAATATCAGTAATTTTTTATTATTATTAACAGATAAATTTGAATCTAAATTTGAGCCATCCTTTTTCATAAATAATCTTTCTGTAGTTGCAGATATTACTGAAGCAGATTCATTAAGTTGTTCTAAATTAACAGAATCTTGATTATTTGTTGCTTTTTTCAAATTAGTTATTTTGTTATTATTCAAAGCAAGATCGCTTAATAATGTTTTATATATTTTACTGTTTAGACCATTGTCAACATATTTTTTGGTTGATGCATCATTTTTATATTTTGGTTCTGGTAAATCAGTAAGAGGATTTGAACCAAGACTTAGTTCATAGGATTTATTTAAGAGTTCATTTAAATCATTTGGATTTCTATAACTAATAATCTTGTTACCGCCCATATTAATGTCTTTGTTTTATCCAATTTTTTCTTAAGTTCATCGTTTACATATTTACGGTTAACTGCAGATGTATCGTTTCTAACGTTTTCAATTCCGTAAATGCTATTATTATTGCATTGAATATCACCTTTCATAGTTCCTCCAGTTAACTGCAAATAGTTACTCAGCTCATTGTTTAATTGAGAAAAATTGACAGCATCATTGCCACTAGTAGCTGTTTTAGATTTACTATTTTATTGTTTTTCGTATCAAGATTGCTTGACAAACCACCTTTAAAAATATAATCATTTAGCTCTGTTTTATCAGCTTTTGATGCTAATCCGGTTTGTAGTTGATGTTTTGAAATAGCATCATTATTGTCAGTACCCTCCTTTAAATTAGTGATTTTTTTATTACCCATATCAATTTGATTTTTTATATCTAATTAAATATTATTGTCATCAAATTTCATGTACCATTGAGTAAAATATTCATATGGAACAGTGTCGCTTTTTCCTTGACGAGGCTTTCCTATATCTTGTACACGGTTAAAATCCATTAACAAATGATCTTTTAAAACACTTGATCCATCAACAAGAATAACTTCGTTTTTGTTTGGTTTTTCATTTAATACAGTTTCTAGTTGATGTTTTGTAATAGCATCATTATTGTTAGTTCCCTCCTTTAAATTAGTCAATTTTTTATTTTGCATATCATAATTACCATCCTCGGTAAGTTTAAAACCAATACCTGGTTTTCCTTCAATAATTTTAATACTTTGTGTTTGTTTCTAATAAGCCGTTTGAATAACTCATTTATACATAATTAGTTAGATTTTTTCATTGAAGTTTTTAGTTGTCAATTTTCGTGGCTTATCAATATAAATAAAGCTATATGGATCCTTTGTTGCTTTTTCATATGATTCTTTTGGAGTATTATTTTCGCGGCAAATAAGTGATTTTTCATTAGTGCTTGGAAATTCATAAATATAAAAATGACTACAATTCAGTCTAATATCTTTTGGGGTCTTATAATAGCTTTGTGATAAATAAATAAATAACATCGCAATTTTTATGTCTTCCACGTATGAAATAATCAACCAATGGCTTTTGTTTTTTTTCACAAACAAAATCATCAAATATAACCAGCTTTTGATTATCATCTGTTAATTGAGATACTGGTATAATTTTGTCGTTACTTGCTTCAATTGTATCATAACCAACGTCATTACTTATTGGTTCAAATATGTTCAATTTTGATATTTTGACTGTTCTAAGTTTTTAGCATACAAATAGATTTTGTCATAATAAAGCAAATTGTAAATCATATGCATTAATGTGTTTGTTTTTCGCGAACCGCTTGGGCCACAAATTAGCATTTGAAAGCATTTATTTGGCATAAAATCATATAACTGTTTATAATTTTCAACACTATAATCAGTAGAATCGTAATTTGGTATTCTCATTTATATCATATGGGTATATTATTTGTTAACATGATATACAACATAGTGTTCAACACTGTGTAAAAAGCTATCTTTTATATACGATTTTCCATTTTTATGTAACCAAATAATATAACAAATGAGCTTACTAAAATGGAAAGAACTTGCAAAACGTAAAGCTGAATTAGGAGATAAAATTAATACCCTACGAAATGCTATCATTCAGCATGGTTTGGGTCAAAAAACAAATCAAGCATCTTTTTCAAAGGTGTTTAAACCAATAACAACAAAACTGGATAATGTAATAAGCAGTAATTTAAAATTGCCTCAATAAAAAGACGAGCATTAAAAAAAGGTGAAGTACCAAATTATGGCATTGATATTGGAGATGAAGTTCCAGATATGAATCTTGGTGATTTATTTGAAGAACCAGTATTACCACAGCAAGAAAAACAACTTGTTCCTAAGCCTCCAACTTATGAAGAATCATTAACATTAAAAGATATATTGTATTGTATATAAGTATTGATCCTCAATATTTTCCTGAAACACAAGATCTTCCTCCTGAATATGAAGAAGAAGATGAAGTTGATTATGGATTAGATGATGAAGATATGGATAATGAGATATTGGATGATCTTTGTATTCAAAATTATGATTCTGTTGAAAAGGTACTAAATCAACAAGAAATGACTCAACAAAAAAACAAAAAATATCGCAATAAGATTATTAATGATGCTAAAACAAAAAGAAATCAATTAAAGGTTATAAGGCTGCTATAACTAAACAATTCAATACTGGTTCAATTTCTGAAGCTGTAAGGCAAATGGAAAATAAAAGAATAAACAATGCAAAAGTTACATTGAATGCATACATCAAACATTATGAAAATAAAGTCAAAACAGTAAAAGGTTCTGGACTTAGAATAAAACAAAGAGGTGGACATGTATTTTTTAATAATCCAAAACAGCTTATCAAAAAATTGGAATTGATTGTTGGTGAAATTTTAGCTGGAAATACAAGCATTGATATGCGTAATATGGGAGTTGCTATATTAGACACATTGCTAAAAACATCAACAATTAATAAATCAACATAACAAACTCTATAAGAAGTATTTCAAAATTTAATGTAACGATATTGTATATATATGGATAGAGAAATTGCATTATCAAGCTATTCAGTTAAAGAAATACCTTTTAATAAACCTGAAAATTTTGTTACAAAACTCACGAGACCAATAATTTTACCAAGTAATAATGAATATCAGATTGGTTTGAATAGGATTATTAATATGTCTTTTACTTGGTTCAATGTCAATCCATTATACAAAAATCAAACAATAGCATATAGCATCAATAATGGATCAAACTTTCAAGATATTACGTTTCCAGCTGCTGTATGGAATTATAGCGATTTTGATTGCTATCTCAAACAAATAATAAAGAAAGACGGTATATCATTGAAATTTAATGCAACAACATTCAGAGTCACAATTGTTTTGCCTACTCAAGTAAGACTTGATTTAACAAAATCGGATTTTAGTGATCTCATAGGTGGAACACATATTGGAAGTAAAGTACCAAATTTAAGTCAAGATACCGACGTATTAAATATTCATTGTGATTTGATTAACAATAGTTTTAAAAGTTTTTAAATTTTCGTTTTTTCCAAAAACTATAACGGACTGGAACTGCCTCCCTGAGGCTATTGTTTCATCATCCTCCTTAGAAACCTTCAAATATAGGTTAACAGCTTTTCTTAAATAATAGTTATATTTAGTTTAATATAGTTTTCTTTATTTAAATTTTTAAATCATCATTTTATATATTGATATTTGTTTTTTTATGGTTGGTGTGATAACCGAACGGTTCTTACCGACCCAATACATGTAAATGTAAATGTAAATGTTAGTTGACGGACGAGATACTGATATTATTTATAGTTTCAGTACAAGCGCTTTACAACCATCATATTCATTTACACTAGAACCACGAAGAATCACCTTTAATCCAATTAATATAACTACCATATCATCAATTAGAATATGGGTAACAGATGAAAAACGAAGATTACTTGATCTAAATGGAGCCAATGTATCATATTCATTAATTTTAAAAAGAGTAGAATAATATAACATAAGAATATTGGTAAATTTGTATTTCAACACAAAGGATCTGGAATTATTATAGATAATATATTTAAACCTATGAAAGCTATTGCATCTTCAGTTTTCAAAAAAGTAGCTAAGCCTATGGCAAAAAAGCATTAGAATCAGGAGTATCAAACGCTGGTGATAAAATAGGTAAAATGGTTGCTGAAAAATCTGGTGATCTAATTATGAAGCAGCTTTCTAAAATGAGACAAGGTTCAACAAAACAACAAAAAATAATGCCAATTCAACCTATGCCGCAACAAGAAGACACTAATATGATTTTAAATCGTTTAATATCAGGTAGTGGTATCAAAAGAAGACGTTAAAATTATGTAATATGATAGTATAAAATGGCTTTTAGAACAAGTGAATATTTACAACGAAACGAGTATGTTCGTTTTCAATTAGATGATATTATTCGAGCTCCTGGCAATAATCAACATCAAGAAAAAAACGGATACAAATTCACGATTAATGATAGATCTTCATTTTTTGATTGGTATAATGGATACTTCGAAGTTCGTTTTCAGTTACAAAAAATAGCAGATGGAGCAGGTTATGCAGCAGCAGATAGAATAACAATTGTCAATAGTGCTCATAGTTTAATTAAACATCGTATGATAAAATCTGCAGGCAAAATAGTATATGATACTGATAATCTTCATAATGTAACTTTTGTGAAAAATCTTCTTGAATATCAGATGATTATTTAAGATCTGTTGGTAAAAATAGTTTATGGTACCTTGATACAAATAATACTACCGCTAATAACAATATTGGTTTTCGAGTCAAGAAGATTGCTTTCTGAAGCTGTTAATAATGATGGAACAGGAGGATCTAAACATATATATATGTGATTATTCCTCTTAATCGTTAGAGCTTTTTTGAAGAATTAGAAAGTAAAATGCTAGTTCCAATGCAAATTCAATTTAATTTTACTTTAAACGAAGATGGAAAATTGATTCACATGGCAAATGGCGTTGATACTGGAAGAATTGTAATAGACAGATTTGAATTATGGTTGCCAAAATTGATTCCAAAAGATAGTGTGTATTCAAATTTCGTTAGCTCATTTATGAAAGAATCAAAATGGAAGTATTTAAGAGAATTATATGAAGTATCTCAACCAACCCAAACTTCTGGTTAATTTCAAATATCAGCAAGTATTGATAATGTAAAATATGTTTTTGTATACCTCAAAAAGAGTTATCGTAACGTTAATGGCTTTCGACATGAAGAAACAACTCCTTATAAAATGGAACTCTAAATAATTGCAGACTTAATTATGGAAACGGTGTATTTTATCCTGAATTGGAGTATGATAGTGACTCCAAAGTACAAATATTCAATGATTTGATGTCTTATGCAATGAGGAAAAATGATTATAATTCTGGTACTCAGCTAAATCTAAGCAATTACGATAGTTTGTATCCGCTTCTATTTTTCGATCTGTCTTTTCAAACAGAAAAAGTAACAAGAGATTCAAAGCAGCTTACATTTAGGTATAGATTGTCAGCAAATGCAGATCAAAATTTCAGTGTTCATGCTGTTGTTTTATATGAAGAACAAATTGCTATTGATAAAATTGGAAATGAACTTGTTATAGTTTAAATTTAGTTTTTATATTTAATTAAAAATATGTTATGTAATTAACAAATTATATAACATATAATATATACAAGAATGACTCAACTTTACGAAATAAATGTAAAATTATCACCGAATCAAAAAAAGAATTTAGCAAAAGCTTTTCATAAACGAGAAAAAATTGTTTTGAGATTACCAAATAATGCTTTATCAGGAAACGATACTCTTCATGTGCCTGCTAATGTTGTAAGACGATTGAATAAAAGCAAACAATTAAAAAAAGGCATGGATATCAAATTACATAAAACTAATATTAGAAAACAAGTTTGAGGAAGTTTATTATCTTTAATTTTGTCATAAGGAAAAACATTGCTGCCAACTCTTGGTAAAACACTAGGCTTATCAGCTTTATCAGGATTAGCTTCAGAAGGAGCAAGTCAAATTGTTACAAAAATATCAGTAGAAGGAGTTAAAACAGGTGGTTTAATTATTCCATATAATAAAATTAATTAATTGATGCCATATGCAAGTATGTTTACAACGAAACAACAAAGAGACATGATTAAGGCTCTTCAAATGGGCAAAGGTCTTCATATTTATCAAAAAAGCAATCTGGTGGCCTTTTAGGAACGATTTTAGCTTCAATTGGTATACCGATGGCTATTGATCTTGTTAAAAATATAGTAAGGGGCAAAGGAGCACCACGAATTGGCTTACATGAGACTAATGGTAAAGGAGCACCACGAATTGGTTTACCAAAAATGCCTCCTCCACTTTATAGCTAACAGGTCAAGGTGTAAAAAAAAAAAAAAGAAAAAGGAAAAGGATTGCTATGAGGAAAAAAAGTCCTTTCAACAATATTCCAATTTTAGGAGCAATACTGTAAAACCAAAATTTTATAAAAATATTCCAATGTCAAATCATTATTTAATAAAATGGTGTAAATATTTGCATATACCAATAAATGATGTATTATCAAGAGATGAATCTGTTCAACATAATCACAAACAAGCGTTATTTATTTGCAATCTTGAACCATCATATATGAGTGGCAGTCATTGGGTTGCTACTTATGTTAAAAATGGTGATTCGTTCAGTATGCCTCCTTTTCAAGAAGAAGAAAAAGAAAAAGAAAACATAACATTATTACATCAAAACAATCAAATACAAAATATTATGACAACAACAAGCGGTTATTTTTGTTTGCACTTTTTAAATGAAATGAATAAAGGCGATTCATATTATGATCTGTTAAAAGTATTTAATACCCATGATACAATGGCTAATGAAAAATTTATTGAACAGTATTTTAAAAATATCTAAATTATATATATAAAATGGTTAAAACATATTGCGTGAAACTAAAAAAAAACAAACTGAATGTGTTGAACCTTCAGGTTATAAACAAGCAAAAGATGGAAGATTAATGTTTTATTGTACTTGTGCTGAATGCGGAATAAAAAAAAACAAGATTTGTTAAAAATCAGGGAAACTAATTAGCCCGCTGGTGACGGGCAAAGGAATTATGTCAGATTTAGGTAATGTTGGAGCTGAATTGCTTTTAACAAAAGGTATTCCTTATCTTGGTAAAAAAAGTCTTGAAATGGCTAGATACTATAGATCAGAAGCATTAAGAAATCCTGCCTTACAAAAAAAAGCTATTGACTATGCTTTGGATAAGCTTAATCCAGCTATTCATAATGTTAGATCACAAGCTTTGAATCAATTGTCAACAAAAATCAGACCAAAGAAAAAATATAAAACAAACAGAAAAGATCTTCATGGTGAATGAATGAATGAATGAATGAATGATTTGTTTATTTCAACCTCTCGCAGTCAAGACTGAATTACAGGTTGTGGTCAAGAACAGCTGCGTATATAATAAACATAATTATTACAATTTGTACTATGCTTGTATAAAATATATCGAATTTTGATTAATTACTGGTGGTTCTCTTGATATTCAAAAACAGTTAGCTAAGCTCGGAGAATTACATTTAAGAACCCCAACTGGTAAAAAATACAATTTCTGTGGACCTGGTACAAAACTAGAAGAAAAATTAGCTTCAAATGATCCAAAATATAGAGATCCAATAAACGAATTAGATTCTATTTGTCAAACCCATGACATTAATTATAGTCTTGCTGGAGATAATCTAGCTAAAGAGCATGCAGCTGATAAAATTATGGAAGAAAGTATGGAAGCAATACCATTTAGACAAAGACCATGGTTTGCTACACCAACAATGTATGCCATTAAAACAAAAAGAAAACTTGGTCTTGGTATTCCAAAAAACGTAAAAAGCCGTCGAGTGAAAAAATACATTGGCAGCGACAGTTAGCAAATGAATTGCATAAACCAATAAAATTGTTAATCACATTGATGAAATATGGGCTGCAGACGTAGTTGAAATGCAGCAATTTAGTAAATGGAATAAAGGATACAACTATTTGCTTATGGTGATAGATGTTTTCAGTAAATATGGATTGATTGTACCATTGAAAAATAAACAAGGAGAAACCGTTAAAGAAGCCTTTCAAAGCATCTTCAAAAATGGTAGAAAACCAGAATATTTGTGGAGCGATAAAGGAAGTGAGTTTTATAACAAACATGTAAAAGATCTCTTAGCTAAGAATAAAATAACACTATATTCAACAGAAAATGAAGAAAAATCTACTGTAGTTGAAAGATGGAATCGTACTATTAAAAACAAAATGAGGAAACAATTTACTATACAAGGTAATACACAATACGTAGACATGCTTCCTACAATATTAAAACAGTATAATAACACTAAACACAGTTCAATAAAAATGACACCAACAGAAGCTAGTAAAAAAAAAATGAAGGAGTTATTTACTTTAATTTATATGGCGATATGGA
>OX421445.1:39039399-39051899 GCA_949126865.1 Montipora capitata | reverse complement strand
AAGCAACAATCATCAACTTGGAAGCTATGAGCTGAACAAAGTCGGCCATTATAAAATCAACACACAAAAACAATTTGAATGATAAAGTTTACTGCTAAAGTTTACTGCTAAAGTTTACTGCTAAAGTTCACTACTAAAGTTTACTGCTAAAGTTTATGTAGTGTTTTGCTTGGTAATATTTTTTTACGTATTTTGTAAGGAATTATATTTGTATTTTGCAAGGAATTTTATTTATTTCATTTCCCTTTATTTTTAATGACAACTTTTACAACAACAATTTAATACATCATGCATATATGCCTCCATCGCTTGAGCTTCGCTCTAAGCTCTTCCCACCGAGAGCGTGAAGCAATTTTTAAACGCTCACCATCCCCTCCTCCCTTAGGCTGCGGTGCAGTTCGCTAAAATTGCAGCGCTTCGCTTATGATGGTATTCTTATGTTTGCTGAAGGCAAAGGGTCAGTTTTTAAGAAATCTAACAGATTCAACTTTCTATCCCTAGCCAACGCGAAAAAATCTGCCTTTGGATGATGACGTGTACGATGCTCTTTTCAGTATATTTTCTGGTGAGAAATTACTTCTCGACTGGCCTAAGAAAGGTGACCAAGGCTTAAGGCAACGAGTTTATAGAAAGTTAAGAAGTGATATCTATGACTTAAAAGAAGTCCATGATCCAATAGTTGGGCAGAAGAAGAAACGAATCGTCGAAAAGAAAAATAATTGCATTGTGGTGAAAAAGTCAGAGGTCTCTCAGCTTGTGAATTCCGTGCACCACGAAACTAAAGGTGAAGGCGCAAAAAAACTAAACAGACAAATGTCTCATACCTACTGTGGGTTATCGCGTCGAATTATCCAACGCAATCTAAATTCAATGAAACAGCAACAAAAAGTGAGACCCCTTTTTTTATAATAAGGCGCCTCTCCGACCAATCAAAGCATCCAAAATACAAGAAAGGCATCAAGTGGATCTTGTTAGTATGGTTAGCTTGCCAGGCAATATAGATGGTGACACATATAAGTACATGATGTCTGTTATTGACATTTTTAGTAGATTTCTTTTCTTGCGTTCTCTTCAAACAAAAGAGACCAGTGAAGTGGCAGAGCATCTTTTGGACATTGACATGGAGCACGGCCCCCCAGAAATTTTGCAAAGCGATCAAGGTCCGGAATTTAAGGGAGTGGTAAGGACTGTTTGTGAAGCGCTAAACGTTCGCTACAGTCCTCAAACGCAAGCAAAAGACGAGCACTCACACAGAACGTGGAAGGAGAAATTAAGGTTTGATTTGGTAAATAACGGCGGCGATCTAAACTGGGTGGAGTACCTTCAACATTACCAACAACTATACAATGAATCCCCCCATCGTTCTCTCGGATTCCTCAGTCCATTTGAAGTGTACTTTGGTAGAAAGCCGAACAGGATTCGGAATAAACTGTTTCTTGGGGGAAAGAAAGAATATGAAGTCCTGGAAGAAAATAACAGCAGTTTTGAAACGGGTGAGAGCAAGAGAGAAGAACTATTGGAGCTAGAAATCGAACGAGATGCTATCAGGCTGGAAGCTCTGGATGATTCTAATGAGGTTGCACAGTATATGGTAAAGCGGGAGTTAAGGCGAAATCCACCTTCACTCTATTACAAAGGAGAAATTGTTTTGATTCGCATTCTCATGTCCAAAAAAATAGTCAAGGAATAAAAGAACTCCCTAAAGAGCACTTGTGAAGGAGTTATCATTAAGGCAGATCACACCGTGCACAAGTATTTGATCAGTTACAATGACCCAGAGCCACGGAAAAGCAAAACGAACTGGTTTAAAGTAGATGATGTTACTTCAGTCACGAAAGTGGATGAAAATGAGAGACAACAAAAAGCAAAGGGTAACGATGGTAAACGAACTGCCAGATTCAGAGATCACAAAGAGTCCATAGATCAACCAGCCAAACGAAGGACAAACAACGCCAGTTTGTTAGAGGCCAGCATAAATCAAATACTTTCCCGTGAAAAGCTTAATGGCGATACCATTAATTTGTATTTTGAATTTTTGACGAATACTGAGGACATTAAAGAAGGAAACTGGGGAGTTGCAAACACAGGCAACATCACTCTATGGGAGTATGAAAAACTGATGGCACCTGTACACCTTCCTGCCGAGCACCATTGACTGCTGATCGTTGTAAGTGTTGTTACTTTATGCCTTTACATTTATGATTCCTCTAGTTGCACTACAAAAACTTACCGAACAATTTTTGATACCATCAAAGAGAAATTTATAAGAAATGAGCTCCAGTGTATTTCCGATGAGGATAAAGCTCTCTTCCAGGAGGGCAATTGGGGCAAGTGTGCACCTAAATGTCCAAAGCAAAGGAATGACACCGATTGTGGTGTATTTATCTGTCTTTTTGCAAAAGGGTTGCTGTTTTCGAGTGGCAGCCATTGCAGCCTTACTCTCAACGAAGATCCTCGAAATGAGATGGCGAGCGATTTACTAAATCTTGCATCATCCTTGCGCAGTGAAAACGATTTACCCGAAGTTTTCCAGTGGATGGCAAACGGTAAGCAAGCTTCAGACAAAGGTGAATCACCAAAGAGTTTGGACATGGAATTGGGAAAGGCAGGATTAACATATCGCCATCTTCCAACCCCCAAAGATGGGAACTGTCTATTCCATGCAAGGAATGACCACCTAATACGCTTCGGAATGGTCTCGCATAGTGCCACAAAAGTGCGATGTGACTTGGTAAATTACCTCCGTAGCAATCCAACAACCCCGAACGGGACTCATTTCAGAGAATTTATCAAACACGGAGTATGGGGTACCTATCTGAAAAGGATGGCTATGAATGGTGAATGGAGTGACTGGATTGCTTTATGGAGCCTAATTAACATGCTTGCATGCGATATCGGTTTTTAGCGTAAAGTTTACTGTCGAATTCACTAGTTAGGCAATGAATTTTTCTATAGAAGAAAGCAAAGAAAATGATTTAATTATTAAAGTAGCAACGGGAAACACCAAAACGCGGACAATTCGAAACCTTTTATTTTCACAAACCCTACGCAGTAAGAATAAATAACCAGGGAGCTCCGCTTTTAGGCTTGGCTAAATCTATATATTACAACTTATGTAGGGTATAAGGCCACCTAGAAAATAACCAAAAAAGCTAATCTAGCTAGGAGACATAGTAATAGTCAAGTTACAATAGTAGTAGTTGTTAAATGGAGGCACAAGCATAAAAGCAAAATTACAACAACAACAACAACAACAACAACAAATACTTATTTAAAAAAAATCAAAGAAATTAAAATTTAAATACAAACAACTTACAATAATCAGGGAATAGATCAAACAACAGGAGGGAGAAGACAAAAAATTATTAATAGGAATCGAAAAAAACCTTTTTTAAGGAACGCTTAAAATTGCTGAGATTCGAAAGAATAGCTCCTTTAAAGCGAATACTAAATTTACCGTAATTTGTTCTCGATAAAGGTATACAAAACGTCGATGTGGAAGCAAGCCTAGTTTTATACTTGTGCCTTGACGATATAAGGGTAAATAAATAAAGGAAGGCAGACCGTAGCAGATTTGAATGAAATTTGAACATAAAGACACACTTTAAATAATATATAACACCAAGGAACTTCATAATATTCAAGTCTTTAAAACTAGGAGATGTATGTTCACGATATGAGGAAAAAGTAATAATTCTAACTGCCTTCTTCTTTAAACCAATTATTGGGTGTAAAGTGGTTACCCCAGATAGTTGCACCAAAGAGAATGAGAAAGATGTTTCAGAATAGAAGGAGAGACATAATGACGAAGTTTTGCTAAGATCCCAATGCCTCTGGAAATTCTTTTGCTTAGCTGGTGAACATGCTCTTTGAAATTAACATGTCTAGAATAATTCCAAGGTATTTAATATGATCATTCTGCTTGATAGACTTTTGGTTTACTTTTATAGAGATAGTTTTAGTCACTTTTTTCTGTACAGGATGAAAAGGAACAAAGTTTGTTTTGTCAATATTTAAAGACAATTTGTTGGCACTAAGCCAATTTTGGACAGTAACCAGCTCACGATTAGCACTAATTTCTGAGGATTCCAAAGATGAATCCGCAAGAAATAAATTTGAGTCATCTGCAAAAAGGTAAAAAGAAAATAAATCAGAGCAATTATTAAAATCATTTATGTATAAGAGGAACAGAAGGGGGCCAAGGACTGAACCCCGCAGGACACCACAAGTAATAGAGGTACAGTAGATGTTGATGTGGTGTTACCTATTGAAACAAACTGAACCCGGTTAGTTAAATAAGAAGCAAACCAGTCACAAACAACACCACGGATCCCATATGAATATAGTTTAGCTAACAAAATAGTATGATCTACGTTGTCAAATGCTTTACTGAGATCAAGGAATGTGCCACAGGAGAACTGGCCACCGTCTCTATATTTTGTCAGTAATTAGCATAAGGAAAACCAACTGCCCAGAGAAAATTATGCTGTACTTATCTAGATAATTAATTAACCTATTATACATTAACCTTTCCAGTATCTGATTAAAAACTGACAAAAGAGATATTGGTCTATGATTCGTTAATAACAATTGGGATCCAGTTTTGTAAACAGGGATGACACGTGCAATTTTAAAAGAATCAGGAACAACACCTAAAGAAAACGAGTGATTATATAAAATTTCCTGAGGCATAGAGATAACAGACTTTAAAATCTTAAGTTATGGAATAGGAATCCGAAAGGGGCCACATGCTTTACCACATATTTGTAGGTGCGATAATACCTTTGTGTGTCTGTCCTTTGTAGTTCACTAGCACTTTCGTTTTTTCCTGCTCATTGTTAATTAGTTCTTTCGTTTGCTTAGCCTTTGTGATAGGTTTTGTTCATTAGTTTTCCTTCGTATTCTTCAGTAGATTCTTAACACCCTAAACCCTAACCTCCCACTTATTGTAAACGATATTTCTTGCTTTTCCTCTCTCCGAGGAATGCGCCTTAACCCTAAAAAATGTAAGGTTATGGATGTTAATTTCCTCCAATACCAGCCTGGTCCCCTGCCCCTATTACCATCAAGGGCTGCCCTGTCCATCAGGTGCAGACGTACAAGCTCCTTGGAGTCCATGTTTCTCACGATCTATCATGGAACGCGCATGTAGATCACATAGTCACCAAAGCCTGTAAACGCCTTTATGCCCTTCGTTTGCTTGGGAAATCGGGTGTTGCGTGTGCGGACCTAGTTTCCATTTACTGTGCCCTCATCCGTTCAGTGCTTGAATACGCTGCGCCTGAATGGGCTGCACTCCCCCTCTATCTTGACAACCTGATTGAGTCTGTGCAGCGCAAAGCCCTCCACATAATGTTCCCGGCCGTCGACTATAACAGTGCCTTGTATCAATCTGGGCTTAAAACGCTGAATGAGAGACGTAAGGAAATATGTACGAATTTTATACCTTATGTACGAGGTAATGGCCTGGAGCCAATATGCTCCTTACTCCCACCTACTGTAAAGCAACCCCATGGCTACGGGCTACGATCTGGGAGTACTCCCCAGTCCCGCCCCAGGGCGAACACTGACCGTCTAAGGAACTTTATTACTCACAGATAAGCATAGAGACTTTGGAACCAATGTCTATGTTAGCCATTAGTGTGAATAATTTATATGTATTGTAATTTTTATGTTGTATATGTATTGTACCCAGGCTGACACTACTGTAATCCAGCTTTTGTGCTGCAAGCGTGGTAAATAAACACTATCTATCTATCTATCTATCTATCTATCTATCTATCTATCTATCTATCTATCTATCTATCTATCTATCTATCTATCTATCTATCTATCGATCTATCTATCTATCTATAGTCTTAATTTGCATAATACCATATATATGGGTATCTTGTAATTTTTGGGCAATTTGTACTCAGTCTCGTTCCAAGTTTGTTCTAGTTAGGTTTTTATCCTAATTTTTGTTCGCTTGTTAAGTCCGTCGTCACATTTTTCCTTTACCGCACACGCTTTTCAAATACGTCTCCAAATACATCTCCAAAGTGCAAACGAGTTGACATATTTGCGTCTGCGACGACAGTGTTAAACCAGAAATAAGTTATTGTATTTCCTGAAGAGGTGTAGGGTTGAGAAAAAAACTATAGGAAGACGGCTGAAATAAGAACGTTGAAAAATTAATATCAACAGTCGGGATACCTTGACTTAAAGTCTTACCAACATTTGCAAAATAGTGGTTAAATTCATTAGCTATATCAGAGGCATTGGTCAGGACTTTGTTAGAGGAAGTTCCAATTTTAGAGGGAGAGATATTGTCAGATAGTTTTAAGGTTACAATTTTTTTTATACCTTTCCAATCTTTTTTATATTATAATTATTATAGGTAAAATACACATCATAGGAAGTCTTCTTATTAATACAAATTAGCTGATTCAATTTGTTCCTATATGTAGTTTATATTTGGCGTACAAACATTGATTCCTGGTCCTAATAAATTTCCGATACAACTTATTCTTAATATTAATGGACTTTCTGAGACCAGAGGATATCCGAGGTTTACATTTAAACTTGATTTCCTTTCTTGAAAGCTTCTTGAGAGGCACATAAAGGTTAATTATATCATTAGATTTACTTATCAAGGAGGAAAATGTATCATTAATGTTATCCATGCCATAAAACAGATTGGGCCCATCAATATTCTGGAAATCGGTTATCAGTGCTTTTCATTTAATCGTGAATAATCCCTTGAATTATCCTGTTTCTTCAGAGGAAAAAGGTGAATCGAGTCCATAGATAAATTAGGGAGGTGATCGGCTAAAGCACAACTTATAGGACGTTTCCACTAAGAATTTAAGAAGATATTATCAATGAGAGCAGCAGAATTACTAGTTATACGGGTAGGCTGGAGTGTATGGGGTTGGAAATGTATCAAAACCGGATGTTTAAGTTAACCGGAAGCTTATGTATTGGACATCCCACAGTGCCATGCGTGCTCGAGTGGGAGTGTTTTAGAGACCAGAGAAGCATCCTGTATGTATGTTTGGTTTCTGTTTTAATCCTGTAACATCGTGGTCGTAAAATATTAAAATACAGAATTTAAAATCTGGCGACGAGGATGGGATGGTAAAGGACACCTTCAAGAAAGTTTAAAAGGATTTTCGCATTTGTTAGGAGACGTAGTTTGGTGCGATGCCCGGAGGATCGGATGAGACGGAAGGTTCGGCGAGTGCCGCCACTAACAGTGGAGTTCTGACGCCGGTGGCTGCAGAGGTCGGAGGTTTACAGCCTTTTCAAGTAAAAGGGGATCCACACTCCATTTCACAGCGTTTGAGAAAATGGAAAAGAGCTTTTCAAGAGCAAGGGGTCACAAGTGACTCGCAAAAACGTGGCCTTTTGCTTCACACGGCCGGTCTCGAGGTGCAAGACGTTTATCTACCTCTCGTTCCTGATGGCGAAGATAAGGATTACCCCATCACGCTTAAGGTACTAGATGATTACTTTATTCCTAGAGCTAATGTACCTTTCGACATACACTTGTTTCGCCAAATTACTCAAAGTAGCGAGGAGACTGGTGATTAATTCGTCTGTCGGCTGCGACAACGTGCGGCCTCATGTGACTTTGGGGACCGAGAGGACGAGTACATCAGAGACCAGTTAATTCATAAATGTTATTCTGCGAAGTTGCGTCGAAAGTTCCTTGAAAAAGATGGCAGTGTTACTTTGAATGATCTCTTAATAACTGCTAGAGCTCAGGAAGCAGTTGATTTACAAAAGGAGGCAATAGGAGGGAATGCTAATTCAAAACAGGCCAATAATGCCACTGATACTGGGTTGAATAGGAATGTTGACAGGAGAAGTTGTGGCCGGGATGATCATTTTGCAAGGGATAGAAGATGTCCTTCAAAGGGTCGTAAATGTGACCAGTGTGGAGAAATCGGTCATTTTCAAGTGAAGTGCAGGAGAGGGACATCCCAAAACTTTAAGCAGGGGGAATGACGAGGTATCAATAGCCGAGGCACGGAAGTTGAGCCAAAGATAACTGATAGCGGCACATATGTCATGTGTACTAACAATGATACAGCTGACTTTGTGGTCATAGATGGAGATGGCATGACTCAACTATATCGAGACACGGAGGAAAAACTGAACCTATTACGCATTGGACCCAGCCATTCTGTGAACAGTGTTGAGGTAGAGACCACAGATTAAGACATAAGGGATAAATACAAAGAACTGGTTAACGGGGCGGGTCTCTTGAAGGGCTACGAGTTGAAACTTAACGTCGATACTTCTGTAAAACCGGTTGCATAACCCGTCCGTAGAATCCCATTTGATGTGAGGGAGAAAGTGGAGAAAAAGTTAGATGAGTTGCTAGCTTGTGGGATCATAGAAGAAGAACCAGAGGGACCAACCAGTTGGGTCTCCCCACTTGTTGTTGCACCCAGACCTGATAGTGATGTTAGAATTTGCGTTGACATGAGGTGCGCCAACCAAGAAATCATTAGAGAACGTCAGCCCATCCCCACAGTTATTAGCCGTGTAGATCTGAAGTGGGGGTTTCATCAGATACTTCTTGCAGAGGAGAGTAGGCACGTGCCGATATTTGTGACTCACCGCGGTCTTCATAGATACATCCATCTCATGTTTGGGGTGACCTCAGTACCCGAAAAATATCAACAAATCATCCGGGATGTATTGCGTACTTGTGAAGGGGTCATCAATATTGCGGATGACCTAGTTATTCATGGTAATGGTGCTGCGCAGCATAATGAGAGGCTTTTTGTTGTGCTCAATCGGTTAAAGGAGGTGTGTTTGACATTGAGTGGGGACAAATGTGAGTTCAAGTTACCAAGGTTGACATTCTTTGGTCATTAAGTGACACAGAATGGGGTAGAACCCAGTGAGGAGAAAATTGCTGCAATCCGGAATGCTGATCCACTCCAGAACGCCAACGAGGCACGATCATTCCTGGGTCTGCTCCAATTTGTGTGTAAGTCCTTCCAGACCTGTCCACTGTTGCAGAGCCTATCCAGAGATTAGCCAGATTAGTCAGAACAACAGGCTGCATTTGACAGGTTGAAGGAACTGATCACAAGCACAAGTGCATTAGCTTACTTTGATGTAAATAGCAAGACAAGGATTGTGGCAGATGCATCACCTGTTGGTTTAGGTGCGGTGTTGACTCAGTTGCAAGGGGTTGAATGGAGGGTTACTGCTTATGCTTCAAGAGGTCTGACAGATGTAGAAAGGAGACAAAGAGAGAAGCCCTGGCACTGGTGTGGGCCTGCGAACGCTTTAACATGTACATCTTTGGAAGGGATTTTGAACTAGAAACGGATCATAAACCGCTGGACTAAATATATTCACGGAAATCAAAGCCTTCCGCTCGCGTAGAACGTTAGGTTCTCTGCCTGGAAACCTATGACTTTAAGGTTATCTACAGACCAGGAAGAACCAACATTGCAGATGCGTTGTCAAGGCTGAATTGTAGAACACCCTGTGGTGAAGGAGATCACCATGACCATGTTCGCAGCATAGTTGAGAATAGCACTCCTTGTGCTCTGACACCCTCTGAGTTTGAGAAAGCTTCAGCAGCAGACCCAGAGATAAGCCTTGTGAAAGAATGTGTGTATACGAGAGACTGGAGTGCTTGTAATATACCTGCCTATTTACATGTGAAGAATGAACTGTGTTCTTATGGTCACTTACTGCTGCGTGGTTCGAGAATTGTAATTCCCCGAGTGTTACGGGAACAAGTCCTGAAATTGGCTCATGAAGGATCAAGGAATTGTGAAAACAAGGTGCAGACTGCGTAGCAAGGTGTGCAAGAAAATTGTGCATGGTTGTCAAACTGTCAGCGAATATTCCGCTCCAGAACCAATGGCGCGAGCTTACCCACCAAGCGGACCGTGGCAAGATTGTGCTGCAGACATATTGGGTCCTCTACCCGGCGGAGAGAATTTACTTGTTATAGTGGACTATTATAGCAGATATTTTGAAGTGGTTATCCTGAGGTCAACTACAAGCACAAAGGTCATCGAAAGCCTCCAGCCAATATTTTCTCGGTTTGGAGTTCCCCACACACTTAAAACGGACAATGGTCCTCAGTTCGTTTTAGAGGAGTTCAATGCCTTCCTTGCGGAAAACGGGGTAGAACACCGAACAACGTCCCCTCTGTGGCCCCAGGCGAATGTGGAAGTGGAACGTCAAAAACCGCACTTTGTTGAAAATGATCCAGGTAGCCCAAATTGAATGGAAAGATTGGCGACAAGAGCTCCACAAATTTTTAACTGCTCACAGGTCCACTCCCCAAATGACAACTGTTGTGACACGATTCTTTTTAATGCTCGGGAGAGAAATGCGATCGAAGTTGCCAGAGTTGAGTCGTGAGGCACCCATCACCAGTGAAGAAGTCCGTGACTAGGACTGGGCAAGAAAGCTGTCGCAGAAAGATTATGTGGACACAAAGAGACATGCAGTTGAGAGTCAAGTGGAACTTGGAGATCAAGTATTATTGAGAAACACCAAAACAAACAAACTGTCCCCAAACTACGACCTCAGTCCTTGTGAAGTCATAGACAGAAATAGAGGGGAAGTCACATTAAGAAAGAAAGATGGCGCGGAAGTAAAACGGAATGTGTCATTTGTTAAGAAGTACCAGGACAATAGTACTACAGGGTCAGAATCAGTGGCACCACTTCAGCCAATTGCTAGGTCATAGAATCAGCATCACCTCTTCAGCCAGTTACTAGCCAGCCAATAGCTAGTCAGCCCATTGCTAGCCCAGTCTCAACCGTAACTCAAGTTCACCTATGCTTACAACAAGCCCGAGACCAACTCGAACTATTAGACTTCATAAACGATTTGATGATTATGAACTGTCAAAGGCATGACAGGACTTACTGGCGAAGCGTCTTACAGCTGAACCCTGTTTATCGTAGTTTTCGTATTCGTTTCATTTTGGAGATTTCATTATGCTTAAAAAAAAAAACAGAAAAAAAAACAAAGGAGGGATGTACCGGATGTTTGAGTTAACCGGAAGCTTATGAATTGGACATCCCACGATGCCATCCGTGCTCGAGTGGGGGTGTTGTAGAGACCAGAGAAGCATCTTGTATGTATGTTCGGTTTCTGTTTTAATCCTGTAACATCGTGGTCGTAAAACATTAAAATACAGAACTTAACAATGAACATAAAGTGTTAATAAATTCACCTGTTAGAGCATGGGAATCAGAGTTTAACGCATAAAAACACAAAGTTTGGATTCCTTATGGATCTTGCCAACAGTTTCATAAAAAGTATCCAGAAAAGGCTTGAGAGAATTATTCGCATGTCCATAAGTTATGCCACATACACTATTTTTAGTCTTATCATTCTAGATTTCAATCCAAAGAGATTCCTCTTGGTCAGTGGAAGTGTATTAACTATAAATAATCCAACTCCCCCGACTGAGAATTTAGTGGGCTGAGAAATAAAATGAAAGCCTGGCAAAAAGAAATTGGCAAGGGACATATTTATTAGATGAAATCCATGTTTCCGATAGACCAATTACCTTAAAACTGTGATTTGGGTTACTCAAAATGTGTTGTAAATTTCCAAAATTGGCTGAAAGACCTCTAATATTACAGCGCAGAAATGAGAGAGATTTGTCTGATAAATTGCAAATATCAGGAGAAGATCTAGAGTGAAATTCATGAGGCGTATCATACTTGGAATTAGTATGGGTAGGAAAGTTAAGATCGACGTCAACTTCATTTAGGTTTGGTAGCTTGGAAATAGAAGAAGTAATATTTAAATACGGTAAGTTCATCAGTCGAGCGTAATCAGTAGAAGAGGAGCAGTAACACACCGTGTTAGAGTTGAACGACAATTCCAAAAGTTCATAATTGTCTAAGTCATAAAAAGGCAAAACCTCGCGAGAACAGAGCTTGCAAAGCGAAAGGGACGAGCATTTAAACTGGCACCACTTCAGGCAACGATCACACTCGACAGCACGACAATTCTTACTTATTGATTTAATGCACATAAGTCACTTAGACATTATTTAAATTAATTAATTAATTATGTAGCTTAGCTGTTTAGTGTCCGGCCGCCGTGCTTTGCTGCCCTGCTGCCTGTTGTCTGAGACGAAGAAGAATATGGTCTGAACTCACGAAGACTGCTGGGCTTTCCATAATCTGTCCAGATAAAGTGGTGTTTAAGTTCCCTCTTCATCTCTGTTAACGATTCACTGGTGTAGATCTTGTTTTCAGGGCGACGGCCAAGGTTGTTGAGATCCTTGGAAGGGTAGTCACGCAACTTTCCCCGTGCATGGTACAGTTCATCTCTTGTATCACGACAGACGAACTTCACAATTATGGGCGGCGGGAATTTCGAAGTGTCTGATTTGGGATGAATTCAGTGACTAGTAGACACATCCGCAGGGGCAATTTCCACACCAGCCAGGCTCGCAACTTGCCAAATCAACTCGATAGTGTCTTCCTTGGCAACCTGAGGGATGCCAC
>OX421445.1:39019399-39029399 GCA_949126865.1 Montipora capitata | reverse complement strand
TATCACGACGCGCATCTCGTTTACCTATAATAAACCTAGCAATAATAATAATAATAATAATAATAATAATAATAATAATAATAATAATAATAATAATAATAATAATAATAATAATAATAATAAATTCCATTGAAATCATCAAGATAAATGACTCTCCTTTGTGTAGATTGTCTGAAAAAAAAAACGCCATGATGAGGTGACATTAAGGGTCGACCCACTGGGAATTGAGTAAAAAAATATGACCTCGAATGTGGAGAGAAATGGAAGGAGCACCAGTCTCTGCCAGTGATTGAGAATGATCAGGTAAAACTAGTGTGGGATAGCATTATCGTCACTGACGAAGATAAGCACTAGTGGCTGATGGTTGGTGTAGCTGCGCCGGATGACTGGAATATTGTGACGACTGAGGCTTGAAAGATTGAGTGGTACCAGGAAATAGCTTTTGAAGTATGGCGAATACACTAGGTAGAAGTTGTAGTGGTGCCAGTGGTTATAGGGGCCCTCGGAACAGTATCGAAAGTGGGAAGTGCCAGGAGTACCTAGGTATACCGGATACAAGTGGATGCGCCCAGATGTTGGCCTTGTTGGGAACAGAACATTCTCAGAAAGGTGTTACATCTCTGAGCTGAGGGAGGGAGCTGAGATGTGACATAGAAAATACAGCAAGAATTTATGACAGCTGAAGAGAATGTAATAATAGCAACTTCATTAAAATCACGGTATAAGATTACAGATGATGTATATATAGATATGATCGAAATGGTATATGAAATGAATCATTTACTGAACTGTGGATATGAAATCAAGTAAAGCCACGGTCCCCGCAGTTCTGGACGCTCTTTTAGTAATTGCGTAGAGAAGCCTGAAAAATTCAGGACCCCAACAAGGTCCGCAACTTCGCAGGTTCGAGCCCCGTTGGGGTCCTTAGGTTGTCGCGTACGCATTTGAGAGGGGTGTGAAAGATGTCTTGTTCAAGTACATGTAAGAAGGCATTAAGTGCATGCAAATATTCTATCAGTCTGGTATTCTTTTATTGTACCTTGTATGTTGTTCTTAGTCTAATAAGATGCTATTGAGGTTTATGAAAGTGGTTTATGTGAGTGAGTGCACGTGTGCGCGTGTGTGTGGGTATAAGTATAGAATGCTTGAAATGAGACTTATGTGGATTAATGTAAGGTTCTCTGCTCAGTAGATGTAATTAATATGAAAACAAATAAACAGTATTAAAATACAAAAAACAAAAAAAAAAAAAACAAAAAAAAAAAACAAAAACAAAAAAGCAATCAAGTGCAGGATATCTGTTGGAGGGAGGAGTCCAAGAGCATTTTATATGGAATGGGTTTGAGGTATGTTGAGGAGGAAAGTCGTGAGAAAATTCCAGTAAACGCATGCGTCGTGCGAAGACATGGAAGACTTACTGTACATCAGGTGTACGAAGAGTTGCTACTTACCTCTTACTTTGTGAATCTCTTGTCTCTGTATTGCTATCTGTGTAACAATGTGTTGTGGGTTAAAAACTTGTTGTCCTCGTAACTGGATATTATCGAGTCTTTTTCGAAGACGGAATATTGAAAACTTGGACTTTGCGCAATGTTCGCAGTGCCCCATAAGGGGGTTTAGGAACATTGCTTACGCTTTATTTACCGTGCCGTTTCTAGAGCTGATAGTAGCATAGTCTTCGTTTCTTGTCGATTGAGAGATATTTCATACTAAAAACCATTAATCTAAATCGTCTAATATCCCGTGAACCTATTTACACACGCAAGAGAAATTTAGGAGACAGGCGTAGCCCAGTCGGATAGTACAAAGCCTTGAGCTGGAGGTCGCCACTTCGATCCCTGTCTCATTCGATCGATCACGGTCTGTTTCGACTTTCCTCAGCTGATCCGTGTAGCTGCAGCTTTAAATACCCATTAAGAATAAACGGAGTATTGATGGAGCAAGGGGTTTCTTAAAAGAAAGAACAAATAAGGTCGCTCTGAAACGACTTTGGTGGGAAAAAGGTTTTAATGCCACTGTAACGTGAAAACCTAATGATACCGTAACGGCAAAGCCTTGAAAATTATTATAAAATCAGAGGAAATAAAGCCAGCTTTCAAAGGAGTCCTTTTCTTGCAGCCCAACTCATATATTTATGAGGACTTGCATATTTTTCCAAGCAAAACAACTGAAAAAAATTCCGACGTAGCGAAACGTTACCGGTACATGCTGAAGTGCCTTCTAAAGTCCTTTCCAATGATTAAAATCTTGGGACTCAATCAATTTAACACATGGATTCATGGACGGTTTGCAGGAAATCTAAAGATGACAAATATCGTCATGCTGATTCTTTTGATGAAAGGTACAATTCCTAGTGTACAGGCAGTAGAGCTAATGAGCGCTGAAGTTGTATTTGTTCAAGAACTCTGCTGCAATGACTTTACTTTGCGGACGAATTCAAGATCCATTTGCACGAGTCATTGCTGGATGTAAAAGAGGTTGAGTAATACTCTTCGGAAGGATATCTTGATTGTTATAATAAGACTTCAAACAATGCAGAGAGCTTACCGTAGGTTTGATCCACTCCTTGGTCTGAGACTGTCGAGAAGTGAAAACGTCATTGATGAGCCACGGTTTTCTAGCTTCGGATATTATTTATTCACGACTGAAAAATGCAGATAAGGTCAATGGGAAAAGAGCTTTCAAGATGGTGCCAGCTTTTCTTCTTGCATTAACAAAATGCATTATCATAACTCAGTTTTCATGCTCCTTGATTTTTTCACGGTGTAGGTGCAAGTTATTTTATTGACTTTTATGTAATTTTACCGCAAACCACAGCAAGTGTAAAACTTAACTTTGCACTTTTCTCAGTAATCGCCATGTTGTGCTTTGAAAAAGCACCTACACAGGATCTTTTGGCACAAGGCCCCGTTGGATTAATGTTGGAAGCATTTAGATGAAAACTCTGTAGCTGTTTCTTTTTTTTTAACTGTGGGGTTTTTGCAATGTTTCCCTTTAGTGTGGTAGTTGTATAGAATATGTTCAGCCAAAACGTGGAAGCATAGATACGAATCATTGCGATGTAATATACAAATGCTGATGAACGAATACGGAGATCGGTAGTGGTTTTTGTTCACTAACGCTGTAGCGATGGCGTCATGTGAAGACAATTTTTAAAACAGTCTGACTTTCAGATATGTGGCTGGTTCACACCATCAGAGCATGATGACACGGCATTGCATAAAGTATCTATTGCGAAGCCAAACGGGATCTTTTCCCTGCTACCCACTAAAGTAGACTCGTCTCTGGAACAGACTACCGTTTAGATATGCTCTAAGAGAACGCAAAAAAATGGCCTATTCGAAGGACAGCAACTCTCTGAAATTCTTTCCCTCTTGATCAAGCAGTGCAAGGAAAGGAAATGGCGTAAATTAAGATCTTTTTTTGAAGTGGTTGATGCTAATATTATAAACTCATTGTTTGTAGAGAAAGAATAGTACGCGATGTCCGTTTCGCCAAAGTTCCAGAATGGAAAAAATATATATATACAGATATTGAACTGTCCCTATTATAAGAAACGACAAGGAAGAATAATATCATCAGTTCGGATCCCACCATCATAAACCAACAACAGAAGCTGGAAGATCAGCGTTAGATGAAAGAGTTTCCGCTGTGTCGAAAAAGGGCGACCTCCAATTAAAAGCTATTAATATTTCTTGTGATTAATGATTCTTACAACCTCAGGTGTCTGCGTGCAAACTATTTGACCACCCGCTGCCACTTCGCCTGGCTGGCCCTAATCGCAAAATCCCGCCTAGCATTTTCCATGCATCAGTTAAGTAGTAATGTATTACAAACTAAGGCACAAAGGTTGTAATACATCACTACTTCCATTTGTTTGGAAAACCGTATGTTATTATTTCTTGGAAATCTATATGTTATCTTTTGTCGAGCACAGTTTTATCAAACCTATATGGAACCATTGAATTAACAGTTCGCTTACATATTCACATAATCAAATGGAAAAGAAAAGAAACACCAGTGGAAGTCGATGACGTCAAGGGACTTTCCCGAGTAAATGAGTCTGAGAAAGGCATCTGATTTATCTTTACCAATTGGAAATTTACTCATAGATTACTCATTTGGTAACGTTTTTGAGTTGTAGTTTGAGTTTGAGTGATTGCAACGAACGCAATATGCCACCATCATCCGAGCAGCGTACTGGAAGATTTGAATCGGTATGTGACAAAACATAGGATAGTATTACATTTTGTGAGTAGAGTTTACGAGTAAAGCTTGTGAGAAAAGTTTGTAAGTAAAGTTTGTCAGTAGAGTTTGTCATGCAGATTGTTTTACACCAACACAGCGGTGTTGTGACGTTATAACTTTGGTTTGTTAATAACCGTACGATACTGTTCATACAGTCTTCGCTGGTTCATTTTTTTTGTCGCAGCAACTAAAACTATAAGATTTTGGTCCTGTCGAGACAAGTGGACTAATTGCTGCACCTGATAATTCAACAGTCATTACACCTAACATATGACCCGTTTTGATATTTTTTGACCATCATCGATATAAGTATCAAAGTATGATACCGTTTCTCTTATAAGTAGTCAAGTTTACTGTATCGCATTAATCTAGCAAGACTAGTTGTAAAGCACGCTAAAATAAATGTTAGTGTTATTTGAATTGTCAATAAAGTGACGTGCCCGAATGACATTCTTATTACACTGGTTCGTTATATCACACCACAGGACTGTATTATAAACTCAACGCTAGATAGTTATTACTGGACGCTCAAAACTCAACTCGCTCAAAAAGAAAACATAACGTGTTCTTACGACGTTATGCAAGAGCGGAAGGCACATCCCCGCCCCCAGACTGGATACTATGTCGAGACGATTACAGAAATAAATCTAAAATAAATCGTTATTGGTCTTTTGAATTCTCCACTTCGAATTCGGACAGTAACTGCACGAACTCTTCCATCTCTCCAGGATGAGTAGACACGACCCTGCCCAACGGCCAAATACCACGTTGCTGATTCGATTCAGATAAAAGTACAACGTCTCTCACTTTCAGATTCTGTCTTTTCTCGTTCCACTTCTTTCTCTCCGTCAGGCTAGTAAGATACTCTTTGGTGAAACGTCTCCAGACGAAATTTGGGCTTGGGGCTGTCGCCACAGCTTTGTGGAGTTAGCCTCTCTATCAGTAACAACGGCATCTTCATAACTCGGATTTGCACGCAGATACAATAAGTGGTTCGGAGTGAATGCTTCAATATCTCCTGCATCAGGAGATCCCTGGGTGATTGGTCGACTGTTGAGAATTCCCTCTGTTTCAACCAGAGATGTCCTCAGTGCTTCTTTAGGGACGACTTTATCTTTCAGCACCGCTTTCAGCGTTTTCTTCGTACACTGCGCAAGTCTTTCCCACGCACCACCAAAGTGTGGAGCACTCGGTAGCTGAAAGTTCCAATCAATCTCTTTTGGTGCACAAAAGCTCTGTATTCTCTGCTCATCCAGTTGCTTGAGACAACAAAGTTTGTACCATTATCATGGAACATTCCTCAGGGGCGGATACAGGATTTTAAAAAGGGGGTGGATAAGGAACGGAATATTAGATATTCTAGGGGGGCGGGGGGCAGCAGAAATCCCCCTCAAAAAATCATGCAAGCTGTCAACCGGAATGGGGAAAATAAAAATAAAAAATCATGCAAAGCCATGGCTTACGAAAAAATCTAGCACAAATGATACCGCAGAAAAAAGTCGCGCAAGACCAAAAAGCTGAATCCAACCCACCCCCTTAAAATACCTGATGGTCCGTCCCTAAAGAGGCAGCATTGGTGTATTTACTGTTACTGTAGTTACATGGCCGGAACCGCAAAATATTGAACTCAATTTGAACGACGAAACAACTTCACTATTAGTGTGTCTTGTTAGAAGATGTTTCCTCCAAATTCAGTAAACTAAGAATACCATACTTACAACCTGATTATTGGCTGAGGAGGGAAGCTGACAACATTCGTCTTGGATGCATTTCCATGTAATTGTCGCACACCTGATCGCGATGGATGCGAACACTGTGGCAATGCATCGCAATCACAGCTAAGTCTAAAAGCCTTTCGGTAGTCATTGTGCTCCTAAGCCACGTATGTACCCTCCATACACAGGAAAACGATCGCTCCGCTTCCGTGCTGCCTATTGGCAGTACAGCTAGTATCTTGAGCAGCTCCCTGACATTAGGGAAAAACAAGTTATAAGCATGTTTTGACAAAGGCATCTGACAGAGACATTGTCTAACGCCTGCTGCTCACAATAACTTTGCCAACGAAAGAGAGCACTTTCAGAGATCGGCAGCAAGTGTTCCCACTTCCCTCGCAGTACCTTCGCAAGTTCTGCTGTTCTTTCACATGGCTTGGCAACGATTACTGTAGGAATGCGAGCACAAAGCTCATAGTGTGCCTGCTTTTCCTTGCTGAATCGGCATTCCAGTTCTGAACAAATGACGTCCAGGAAAGGTATTGCCACCGCCCGCTTCCAGTAATCTGCGACTGACTCTGCCGGGGTGTTATTCCGGTTCCGCTGTATACTACACACACGTGGACGTTCTTCGGTAGATTGTGCCAGCTCAGAAAGATCCAATACTTTCTGGTAAATGTGCAAAAACCACAAATCGATTTCATTGCGAATTTCACTGTAGAAGCTTGTGACGTCTTTGACCTTCTGAAAACCAAAATATATGTCTACAAGGTGACCTTTTAGGGAGGAGACTATTGGTAGCACTGGCTCCAACATTTCCATTGCACAGACGAAGTTGAAGATATGCCCAAAGCTCCTCATAGTATGTCGCAGTCCATTTGCAAGTGTTTTAGTTTTGGCGTCCCAGCTCCATTCTTCGTCATTCGGGTAAAACCGCTCGTCATCTGTTGGCTCACAGATTTCATCCAAGGTGAGGACTATGTACTCGTACAGATCGAAGATGGTTTCAAATGTTGAGTGTCGCTCGACCCATCTCGTTTTGCATACGTTTTTCAACTTTCGTTTCTTGCTCTCTGGAGAATGTGCATCAATGACGATATTCATAAAGCTTTGTCGTTTCGGAAAATTGTCAAAGAAACTGCAGAGTTCACGACAGCAATCCATCATACTTTGCACTAATTTTATCTAACACGCATGACAGATAACGAGATTTTGAGAATAGAGACAGCAACCTCGGTACTCTGCGTCTGGCGCATACTTGACAATTTCCGCTTGTACTCCTTTCTTGTTAGAACTCATCGACGCTGTCGTGTCGTACGCCTGACCACGACAATTGGCAATTTCTACCTTCCGCCTTTGTAAGCTCTCCCGTATTTTTGTGGCTATTATAACGGGCAGGCCACACAGGTCGCGCTGTATAGGATTGGACAGGTCTGCAAAGTCAAGCAGGCGAAGACATACCGACAGTACTTCACGTCCTTCAGACGTGGTTTCGTCGGCAAGCAATGCAAAGTGGGGGGTGTTTTCAAGACATTGTCGGAAATAGTCACAAATCAAGTCAGCCATAACTGTAATTATTTAATTTTGTACGGTTTTGCTCGTGTAGCGTGCACTTAATGGTCCCGTTACCAGATGCTTTTTTAATTTTAATGGTGTGGGACGTTAAAGAACCCACTCACTGTTCGATAAGAGTAGGGGACGTAGTCCCCGGTGTTGTGGTCTAACCTTTCTGGATGGGGGCATCTTTCACTTCCCTAAAATTAATTGTAAGCTGCGTAACAAGCAGTCTGGCTTAAGTCCCCCACAAAGTATTGTAAAATTAGTCCTGAAAAGCCCCGTATGGGGAGAGACTAATTGCAAATCATTGTATGTATTGTAATTGAGGGTTGCTTTCTGCCAGAACACGTAAGATAGCGATGAAATTCCCTTCATTTTCCGTGAGGTGTTTCAGCGAACTCTATACGATCATCCCTGTGTCCACGAAAAGCAATTTGCTGCTTTGCACACAACACCACAGCATCTACAATATGAAGCAATATTTTTTTATTAGACTGGATATTCTGCATTCTCACCAAGTCGATCTCTGCGTCAATGCGTTTTTCCATATCTGTCACTTGAGCTCGTATAGAATATGCGCGGTCAAAAGCTTTCTTGTGGTACTCTGTGGTTTCGTGGCCATCAAACTTCTCTTTGGACATCTGGAAATGGAGTTTTCACAAATGCTCCTAGTGACTCTTTTTCTTTCTCTCTTAAGAAAGCAAACACGTCATGCACCATGTCTCTTAAAATATTTGCATATCCTTGTAGATATTCTGATGTGCTGCCAAGGTTTGCAAGACCCGTTCCTCAACTTCGTATGATATCCAGCCAAGTGATGGATTTCATTTATCAAACACACAACTACCGTTTAGGAAGGGCTCTCTCAGGCCAGTCTTCAGAACTATGCCGATGTAATTCATGCCAACGGGGCTCCACTTCAGAATTGCTGGGGTTTTATTGATGGAACAGTAAGGCCAGTTTCTGGGCCTTGGAAAATCAAAGAGTTCTGGACAACGGACACAAGAGGGTCCACGCGATAAACTTTCAGTCAATTGTGGCCCCAAATGGTTTGATAGCTAATCTATTTGGCCCAGTCCAGGGAAGACGACAAGACAGCGGCATGCTGGCAGAGTCCGGTTTACTTGCCGACTTGCAACGTCACTCGTTGTCTCCTCTTGGACAACCCTTGTGTGTTATGGGGATCCGGCCTACCCACTTAACATACACCTCCAAGGACCATTCAAAGGAGCCAGGATCACGCCTATACAGAATGAATACAACACTGCAATGAGTCGTGTTAGAGCATCAGTGGAGTGGGTGTTTGGGGATATTATAAACTATTTCGCCGTTTTGGATTTCAAGAAGAACCTGAAAATTCGCTTAAGCGCAGTTGGCAAAATGTACATGGTGTGTACCTTGCTGACAAATGCCCGTACCCACCACCATTGGAAGTGTATTTTCAGTAAAATTGTCTAAACATAAAAAAAACTTATAACTGAACCATGTTGCTTTTAGTTAGTACAACTTACAAGTAACAATAAAGCGAAAACGAAAGGTGTTCTCGTTGTATGCACGCCATTTGAACGTTATGCTAGTGACTTATTTTAAGCACCAGAAGTGTACAGAATGTTTTTGTCTTGTTGTTTACAAGGTTTAACTCATTTTGCGATATAAGCATGAAACTAAGTACAAACAGACTTCAGTCTTTCCGCTATTAACCCAGGCAATGAACCATTTGAATTTCTTGTTTCAACACCTTTTTTTCAGATTATGTCATTTTCCAATATGGCGTCCAAAGTCTATCTGACTTAAATGCACCCTGTCACTACTTAGACCGGTTCATTTTGTGATACAAACATGAAAATTAACAAAAATAAACATGAGACCTCTTGCAGTTAATTCAATCGAGCTACGTTTGTCTTCTTTTTTAGGCTATTGGCATATTTTTGGATAATATCATTTTTCAATATAACCGCCAAGGTCTACAAGACTTAAATACATCTTTTCACTACATACTGTTTTAGGTTATAGACTGGTGTAAATACCAGTCTGCAATCTGTTGCTTGGCTTTTCTTGTGTTAAAATATTTAGAAACATTATAACCAGTAGTTCACTCCCATCAAAATAACTCTTCCTCTGACGAATACACTAATTACATTTGACATTATCAACTGTTTTGTTCTGACTATGGAAGCTACCTTAGTTTCTGACACATGCAGCAACAAAGTGCTGTACACGTTAGACCACATCGGTAACATTTACACCTGCGGCTACAACCTTTCTTACACCCACACTTTGTTAACCCCTGGCAGCTTGTTCCTATTGGAGGAAGGTCGGTCCAGTTTACTTGCCACACATCACCTCGTCTGCCTATCCTGGTGGTCCATTGTCTGACCTCATATCATTCTGGCCTGGTAGGCAGCTCGCTTTGCATGTTCCTTCAGGGAGGCTTGAGTAGGTGGTATTGATAAGTAGGATCTCTGTTTTCGAGCAAAAAGGTC
>OX421445.1:39006899-39014399 GCA_949126865.1 Montipora capitata | reverse complement strand
TTGGTTCCACTAGATATGTGTTGGTCTCAAGGGGACTGAAACTGTGTTGAAAAGATGCCAGTTGAAATAGAAGTGTCCCTTTCGCACAGAATGGAATTTTAATGTGGATGTCTAAGTTAACAGAAATGCTTTTGCTCATACTTACATTTAGGTTAAAAATTTTAACCTAGGTTGATTCTCAATTTCCTTTTTATCTTTAATACTTGAGCCTCGATACGGTGAGAACAAATAAGTGAACGGTTGGCCAGCCGTGTCAAACTTCGTTGTAAGCGAGCCTCGAAGGATTTTGAAAATTTGAATATTTTTCGCTGTTTCTAAGCAAGGGATGCTTTCTGGACCTTGAAACTTGGTCACGGAGAAGTAAATTTATCCGTGTGGCCATCGCCGGAGTTTGAGCGTGACTGATGCCGGAGAAGTATGATTTTATTGGCGAGATGTGAGGTAAGCTAGAAATTACTTTCTAGCCTTTACTTTATTTAGGTACGAGTGACAACCCGGGAATTTGAGAAGTCGCTTAAATCGCATTTAATCAGGAAAATAGCCACTCAAGAACCGAGAAAGTCACCACGGCAATTTAGTACAGCTTTTTTATTGAGAACTTTTGCGGGTAAATATCTTTTTCAGTTTGTTATCGAGATTCCCATACAAATCCTTATAATTTTTACTCTCCGAGTCTGGGCCGCCTGTGACGTCGCAAACTCTGTTAGGTATCACCATATAACATTTCTAATCGGGAACTTGGGGACTGGTGAGGAGATTTTTTTTTTGCTTTCGTCCGCTATTACGTTTCTTGCCGTTAAGGCCTGGTCAAACGGGTCCAACATGTTGGTGCAACATTATCCAACATTGTTGAATGCAACATGTTGTACTCGTTTGGCTACCATGTTGCATGATGTTGCATGTTGTTGAACGAAGTCTGATTTCCATCAAACATCGTCTTTAACATCATCCAACACTTCTTTTGTTCTAAGGTGTGAACAACAGTGTTGCATTCGTTTGGCCATCGCATTCAACAGTGTTGCACGCGGGAGTGCCCACCAAGGTGACGCTGCCGCGATTGGTATCCATGGTGATCGTTTATTTGTTGCATCTGTTTCGGGCGTTGCCACGTCTCAGTTCAAGCTACAGAATGGTGAACGAGCAAAGACTTGAATGTCTGAGCGATGAAACCTTGAGCAATCTCTCTTCAAACAGATAGCTCTTTTTTGTTCAAAGCTCTCAGGGGTCATGGCGCCAATTTATCTGCAGGATCTTTTGCAAGCCAAGACCCTAGGATGCTACTCCCATTGGTCTTATCAAGGCTCCTCGCAAATGGTGTGAGACCTTTGGAGAGCACACATTTGCTATTGCAGTTCCCAGATCCTGGAACGGCCTATTAGAGAGAGTGGCTCTGCTGCCAATTTTTAAAAGGAACTCGGTAAATTTCCCCGTTTATTTGTCGTATCTTTTAAAGCCAGTTTTCTTTTATGGAATCATGTCTTGTTTTCATGTATTCATCATTGTTCTCCTTGTCTGTGCTGAAAAAACAGCTGGAAATTATCTGCTGAACCTCAATGCTGTCTTTATGGCCCGCCTTTCCAGTGCAACTTCTCATATACAAACATGGTGGGGATGGTGGCCGTATGGTCTACCAAGTACGAAGTGATTGCTACAAACTTTCGAGTTGTTAGTGATTCTCGTTAAATCCTCGCGGTTAATTAATTTCACCCACAATTTCCTCCACTTTGGAGGACAAATATGCCACTTTAGCTCTTTCACGTGATCCATTACAACAGTCCTCTAAGGCCCTGTTTATATGATCTCGTGTACCCGAGACAACCCTCCTTCCCGAGACAACTTTACTGAGCGTTTATATGAGAATTGCGTGACCGAGACGAAGTTGACCCTACTTGATTATCATCTTTCCGTGAAGTTCGTCTCTTATTAAGTATAGTTGTGTTTTCACATTCAGAAAATGGACTGACAATCTTAACTGAGCAGTAATATGTAGTTTAACTAAAAATTCTGTTTTTAAATCGACAGTTTCCGTTGGCTGCGGTGAGAATTTTGGCGGGAAAAACCTTTTCATTCGAAAGCGAATGCTGGCAACATGGATAAGCCCCCAAATTGTTGCTTCTGTGATTTTTATGTTATGCGTGCGCATTTAAGATTTTGCTGTCTTGTCTCGGGTAGTCGAGCCAAACTGTTTAAATGCGAAAACGTTGTCTCGCCTGCCAAGGTTACCCTACCTGCCGAGGCGAGAAAGCTCGCCTCCCCGAGTTGTCTCGCCCTCCTCATGTAAACGGTTGATAGATTTTTTTAAACAAATGAGCGGAAAAAAGATCTTGGGGTTGTCTCGGGTACCCGAGACCATATAAACAGGGCCTAAGAAGTTAATGAATAAAAACAAAATAGTCTCCATTGCCCTTAACGAAAATTTCAGTTCTGTTTCTAGATCTTTTTTGCAACTACTTAACTTGACTTTTAAACCTTCGGTCGTTGTTACAGTTAAAAACTGCACAGTAATCTCTACCACCCATGATTTCCACATGAAGAAACTGCTCACATTGCAATGCGCGCTAAAAACAAGGCGGTAACTGCGTAACAGACTATGGGTGGAGGAAAGTCCTTAGCACCAAATAGTGCTAAAGGATGGCGTAGTGGTGAGAGTACTCGCCTCCCACCAATGTGGCACGGGTTCGATTCGCAGATTCGGCGTCACATGTGGGTTGAGTTTGTTGGTTCTCTACTCTGCACCGAAGGGTTTTCTCCGGGTACTCCGGTTTCTTCTCTCCAACATTTGTCATGCATAATTTGCGTTAATTGTCAATTTCAGTTTACAGTGTCCCCAATTAGGGCTCCAGCCCTAGAACGACTATACACTTAAGCACAGTTGCTTAACTTTCCTCTCTTCTCCCAAAAACAATCACTATAATCATATCCTCCTGCATTGCATGACTTTTTTGGTCGTTTACATTAGACCTTTTCAGTTCTATTTTATCCCCCGACGTTACGCGGCTTATTTTCCTTAAAATGATACGATCATCGATGTTGGACTCGGGTCATTTCGTAAACACCATTCAAAACGTAAAAGACTGATGCTCAAAGAACGTTGTGTGAATTTCAGTGAGTTCCACTCACTCGGCAGGAAAGATGTCATTGGTTGCCAGTCAATTACAGGTCGCGAGATGTCCCCATGTATGTTTTTAGCGTTTGATATTCTTGGCAATCCCGAAATGATATCGCTTGCTAATTTCCTGAAGGATTGAGCGGGAACTCTCTTCCTAATTGGAAGCATTTCCATATAAACCGGCGAACCGCTGCTTAATTAAACAAGTCCGTGTATCGAACAACTGCACGCTCGACATTAAGAACAAAAAGTACTCGGTATGACTTTCTATTAACCAGCTTTACATGCACTCACACATTACACCTGCATGGCGGTTATATAATTTCTGAATCTCATTGTTTGTGCTAAGTTGACTGCGACCTGGTGGCTAGCTACTTTTGACTTGCAAAGTATCTGGTGGTGGTGTTCATTTTTTTCATCGGAGCAGTTTGACTGGCAGCAACGGCACGGAAATTTCATCGTCGTCTTGCAGTGGGAGGTGGCTAAGGGGAGAAGGTGTACAGAGATCGTCGTGTTTTTCTTTGTTGCATGGCACCACTTCCAGTCCCCTTCTAGGATCTTGGGGTCGCACATTTGTCTTGCTAGGCATGGGCTCGCAGACGTTCTTGACCAGCAGGCGGTCCTCTTCGCGCAGAAGGCCAAGGGAGCACTTACTCGTCTTCTCTCCTCTACGGCTTCTGCGATGTCCAGCGTGCCCAATTTTCTGTTGTGGTTGCGGAACTTGTCTACGAGCACTTGAATATAAGCTTGCAGGCCATTGCGCATGTACGGCTCTCGAGCATTCTCCAACTTTTCTGAATACTGTTGTAACTCGATTTCGGTGTTCCTCAGCCATTAGTTCTGGTAGGCTAGTCGAGCTTTCTCAACTCGAGTGTCGCGTTGGGCTGACTCTTGTTCAAGATCGAACCTCTCCAGTGCAGGCAGTGTGGCCCAGTGGTTAGGGCGCTTGCCTTGAGATCCGGAGATCCCGGGTTCAAGACCCTCTCTGACCACTCGTTGAATTTGATCCTGGTAGTCCCTGGTTCAACTTCCCAGCCGCACTTGTAAATAGCCAACTGGTTTGCCTCCAGCCAGTTGGGATTCTTAACAGTTGCTGTTGTTCTGTTCTGTCGTTTCGTTGTGTTTCATTGGTCCTGAAAAGCCCCTATGGGGAGCGGTCAATTAAGTATGTATTGTATTGTATTGTATTCTTCCACCACAGGACTCGGCAATGGTGCGCTGGGATCATCGAACAGCAGTTCTTGGTTTTTAATAGAACCGACTTGTCGTCTCAGCACGGATCGTCTTCCTTCCAAACGGTCTCGACGACGACGCACCTCCGGATCCCTGGCCTTCCTTCAGTTTCCAGTACATGACTGATCTGCCTTTCATGAAGACTTCCCGCACGAAATTTTTCCAAGCCTTCTTTCTGAATGCTCACCCGATCGTCTTCGGTTATGCTGCTGGTGTCACTCAGGCAACCTTGCTCCTCTTATTAATTTCCTTTCTGCGGAATCTCCTGTGCAACAGCATCGCGCAGTGGTTCATCCGCAGTCAACAATGCAGATAGCGTTAGCGATAGCGATCGTATTTCCTTCTCCTCGCCTCCTTCAGCAAGGATACTTCGAGGGAATCGGATTCCTCTTGATCGCCACTGCTCTCTCCGTCGTCACACGATTACCCATCTGCGTCACCTTCTGGCATCCTGGCTTTCTCTTCTGCCCACACAACATAGTCCATCGCATGGCGCTTGAGCCACGCTGAAGCTTTGCGGTTAGTGCGAGGGAGGCTCCGAAATGTATAGGTTGGCAGCTTTCGATCCATCGCAGGTTTGTCTGTGGCACCAAATTCGAGTTTCTTCTGACAGTAATGAGCATTGGGCACTTGTTGATGCAGGCCCGCGCTTTTTGATACTTCATATAATGTGCGGTGTATCCTCCCTCAGCTAAGATCTTCCAATCGCTGATCTCCATCGTCGATTCGGTGGCCTTGTCAATAAAGATCACTTCATTAAATGGGCTGATCATCGACTTTTTGAAGGCTCGCTGTTTCGTTACTGTCGCGAAATTCCTGTGGTGGAGCAAGCCGAGAATTGGAAAGAAAAGCCTCGTTTTGCCGCTATTGGCATCACCGACTAGACAAGGTACTTTTTCCTTGTGTCTCTTTTGATTGTATTTCAGCAAAATGAGGAAATCGTGACAGAAGATGGTCACCTCGCTCTCGTTGAGGCTGTTCTCCAAAATCTTTCGAAAGCCTCTGGATTGTACGAACAAAGTGCCTTCGGCGATATTTTGCAAATCTGATCTTCTGTGATGGCTCCATCCACAAACGTTTTTTTCTTGATGGACCAGCAAGAATCACCATTGACCTCAATAAGGTTAGTCCACGGTCAGTGGTTGGAATAACTCGCAGTAGGGATTTCCAAGAAGCTCAATGATCTTTTTCATAGTTTTTTATAGTCTGGATTTGAAGAACTCGTTGGTTCCAACCGAATTTACAAACGCGCGTGGCTCGCATTTGTAAGAGCCCGGGCGTCCTTCTTGATAATCTTTCCACTATAAATGGCGTACTGTAGACTCTTCATGGCCATCTTGATGTCATTCACTAACACTTTCAATTTGTTAGACAACATCAGTTGGTCTATTTCCAGGTTATCCAGCGTGGACAAACTGCACTGTTGAGATGTGCCACCTGGAGAAAAAGAAGCGAATTTGGCTAAACGCAACTTGGCGGCCACTGCTTTTGCCAGAGGTGCCTCGAAATTACGATTGACAAGAACAACTCGAACCACGTTTTCGCTCCAATAGTCCCTAGCGTATTGCGAAACAGACATATCTCGACCAAATGCACCTCGCAGTTTCCATGGAGTAATTCTTTTCATACAAATTTCTCACAAGATCTTGCATGAAACCGTTCTTATGATCATGATCTTTCAGGACTTTGTATAATTCCTTTATTGCATCACATTCTTTTCCATCGGCAAACTGAACCTTACCAAAACAAAAAGAAAAAGCAAACCAGACAGAAAATTAGGCCACAAAAGCAAGTGATGAGAGTAAACCAGCATACAGCTGATTCCAGCTGGTTGTCAGCTGTGCTCCAAGGTTACACATGGACCGTATAGCGGCTGCCAGAGGCGCCATCGTATGCTTTCTGTTCGACCTTGTTGAGCTGCGTCGTTGCTGTACCTTGCGACGGCGATTAGCCACGACAGTTATTATTATAGAAAAGGAGCATCAATAAGTCTATCAGTAATTGATCAACCATTACAACAAGTTTGAAAGATGGTAACAAGCAATAGTGGGAAAAGGGGGAAAAATAGTGGCCATTTGCTTTAACTGAAACAAAATTAAAAGCAAATAAGCACACAATACAATAAAAATTGGATCATGTTATCAACATACCTGTTTCGCATTGACGTTCACTACACACTTTCAAAACTTACTGTGGACTACAAGAGGACTCGCTGCAGCGCCATTGGATGTTGTCAGTGCAAGCCAGTACGAGGTAGCCGGACAAAGCGATTTATTGACAATTTCGGGTCTTCCATTGATCCATCGTTGTGAGCTAGTAATGGGCAAGTTGCACTTAAAAATGCGAGCACCCGATTAAAAAAAAAAGATCAATTACCAAAGCTACAAATCTGATAAGACTTCATCGCAGGTATCACGCGTACTACAGATGGCATCCCATGACTTTTGCAGATCTTTCTCTTTCGCATCCCACACACATTTTGCACTAATTATACTGCGCAAGAACCGGCAACAACTGGACTCATAGTGCAGTTTCACGTGTGGTCGCGGTATTTAGTTGTCTGCAAGGTCCCTTTGCTTGAATCATCCTCGCCCAAACGTTGTAGGAGTGTAATTTAGCTTTCAATTACAGCTTCTTATATACGTTGCAAGAAACGATGTGAACTTTGATTTTCTTACGTACGTGTACATACTTTACCGTACAAAATCACAATTTTCCAACCGATCTCGGCACTGATTGACTTGAACAAAAAAAGGCGGGCAACTTTTGTTTGGAAAACCAAGAACATCTAATTTGGTTTCGAAATATTTTGAGAAGTGAGGAGTGTTACAAAGATGCAACGTTTTGTGACTCGCCTCATTCAGCAAAAAGAAGGGTTGACTTGTTGAGATGTCCTTACCTCCTTTGTTGACTTGATAAGTGAATAACAAGCACGATTTGGTGTAGCTGCTTCTTCATCTGATCTTCTTCTTCTATAACATTTCCCAAATTTCAATTTTGTTTCCTTATTCCAGTTGAGTGTTCCATTTTGTCAGCAAAATTTCGGTATTCGATTTTGTTCTACAAAGTGATCTTTTAGGCGCTTTTTGGCCTCTTTCTTTTTAACTAACGATGTGTTTGAGAACAATTTGGTTTTTCAGAGGCGTTCCCTTTTTTGA
>OX421445.1:38949399-39001899 GCA_949126865.1 Montipora capitata | reverse complement strand
CGCTAAAGAAAAACGCTGCGTTGTGGATACCTGAAACACAGCACAGTTAAATGCGTTCAATTTCATTTTTGATACTTTAAAATGTTCTCCAAATTTCCTCGGAAACAAAGGTATTCCAAAAAATACTAACCTGAAATAGCATTGTCGCATGAATCACGTTTACTGCAAATAGAAGTCCACGCCCTGCCCAAATCTTTATCTTTTACTTTAAAAATACATTTTGCGCTTATGATGCTGCACCTTCCGCTGATAACTGGTAAGAGATAACACAGTGCAGCGCTCTTTATCCCTTCACTATTTAGCTGTCGGCACGGTTGTCTTGTGCGCTGCATTTTCTCCTGTAGCACAGATGTTGTAAAATGGTTGCTTCTCTTATATAGTGGATCAAAGCAGTGAAATGTTGACGAATAAACTTGAAAGCGCTGCCCGTGATAATAATGATCAACGATGCACGAGAGTTTACTATTTCTTTGTCATGTGTTCACTTGCAACTTGTCGTCAAATAGGTGTCACACATCATGTAACTGTCGAATGGGTGTGAAAAGGGGCGTTTCTATTTTTGTACGTTTGACTACCAATCCCGCACAATGATGGTGTTTCCCACTGGAAACCCAAAGAAATAACAGATCAAGTCAATGAAACACAACATCGATACGATCGCTTGGCTTGTTTACTCAGTCGAGCCACTCCTGTTGACCCAGCATGGCTTTTGCGACTTACCACTTTTCCGAGATAAACTTGCCATCTAATCAAGGAAATCCAAAGCACAAACAATGCAATCAAGGCTGTTATCCTAAACGGGTTATAGCTCTCTTTGTCGACAATAATTCACAGAAACAACCGGGACACCTGACACATTTTGTGCAGTGATTTAGGACTAAATTTTAACAGAAATGCGTTTAGGATGTTGCTTATGGCAATCCCTCCTCCTTTGTTCACGTCACTGAGATCAGGCTCAGTGACACATGCTTGCAATCTTAGCAACGTGTTACTGGATATTGAAAAGTTATCAGGTTTCTGGCAACGAACACGACATCGATGCAAAAGAGCAAAATTTCTGTGATCAATTAAAATTCCAAAACACGCAAGTTACACTATTCATCCTAACAAGCAACTTAAAAGATAGCTGTGTCCGCAAAAACCATCCTTTTCTGCGTATGTTGAAAAAATGTTTGACTAAAATCTAGTGTATTTCTGCTTCACTGCTGCAAAAATTAAGGTAAACGGGTGAAGCACCACGTGTCCGGGAGATCTGGAAAATCCGCATTTTCCGTGCATGCCGAAAAGCTGACTAAAATCAATGACATGAAGGCTTGACTGCTGATAAAACTTAAGCCGAACCAGGAAAGAAACTTGTGCCCGGGAAATTCGGAAAATCCGCGTTTTCTGTGTATGCCAAAAAGTCATTGGACTGAAATCAATGTTATTAAGGAATGACCGCTGATAAAACTCAAGTCGAACCAGGGAAGAGCCTTGTTGGCGGGAAATCCGGAAAATCCGCGTTTTCTGTGCATGCCGAAAAGCTGTTTGACTAAAATCAAAGGCATTAAGGCTTGACTGCTGATAAAACTCAAGCCGAACCAAAAAAGAAACTTGTGCCCGGGAAATCCGGAAAATCCGCGTTTTCCGTGCATGCCAAAAACTCATTGGACTGAGATCAATTTTACTAAGGAATGACCGCTGATAAAACTCAAGTGGAACCAGGGAAGAGCCTTGTGCCCGGGAAATCCGGAAAATCCACGTTTTTCGTGCATGCCAAAAATGTCATTGGACTGAAATCAATGTTATTAAGGGATGAACGCTGATATATTATATTATATTATATTATATTGTAGTATATTTTATTATATGGTTTGTGTTTGTACTGAGGCGATATAACGCGCGCTCTGATTGGCTAATTGTGACAGAATTGTAGGGCATTATTCTCCCGTAATGCCACGGGCCGATTACTGGCTTGCAAAAACAAAGGAAAAGGTAATTAAAAAGCCATATAATAAACTACCCACTAACCGAGGTAGCTCGAGCCGTACTGGGGAATATTGGCCCTCGGTCGTTTTTGTACAGACCGAGTGCACGACCTCGGGCCAATATTCCCCAGTACGGCCCTCGTGCTCGGTTAGAAAGAAGTCAATATGTATGGGTTATTGACCAAGCGTGAGGTCAAGATGACTGGATATTGGCCAAGTTCTTTTTTTGCGTGTTTATGGACCGAGACGAAGTCGAGGTCCATAAACACGCAAAAAAAGAACGAGGCCAATATCCAGTCATCTTGACCGAACAATCTTGGTCAATAAAGGATTTATTATATGACTTAAAACACCAAAAAATGATCTTTGATCTTGCGGGACCAAGCGAGAAATCCCGAGCGGGCAGTATCGCTCCATCTTGCCCGCTCGGGTAGCCAATCAGAGCGCGCGATTTGGTTCATCTTGCCCGCTCACAGAGCTAGTCATATAATAATATATTATATTATATTATATTTAACAATTATTCCATGAGCGCGCGTTGATTATGAGATGATAGATATCCAACGAGTTGGCTATAATCATCTCATATCCAACAAGCGCGAGTGGAATAATTGTTTTATTAAAGGAGAACTGAAGATAAAAATGAAATATTTTTTCCTTCGCCAGATTTGTAGCACCTGACTTAGTTAAAGGAAATAATCGAGTATTTGAGGGGTTCTTTACATTTTGACGTTTAAATGAGGCCACAAAGATCCGTATTGATCGCTTGATGGAAGTCCGCCATTTTGGCTGTACTATAGCAGGCTTGGGCGCTAAGCGTGACGTCAATGCGCACACTTGCTTGAACGCGGGAAACTTGAAAAATGGTTCAGTGCGCTATTGTGGGCTTTTCTAGTATAACTCTCATCGTTTCCCTGTTTAAAATGAAGTCCTTCTCAAGGAATAGATCATCCGAATTTAGAAGAAAAAACTTGCCAAATATCCAGCACTGTCACATCTGTTCGGATCATTTCGAACTCTCCTGTTTTGAAGGTGTCTTGGCCACAGCGGTCGATGCGATAATTGTATGTAATTGATGAAATATTAACTTCGCGACTCCATCGATTCCATTTACACCCAGTGAGTAAGCTATGTTTTCTTTATTCCGGAGATTTCAGTGGCAAACCCAGCGCCGGAGAAGTGAACCGAAAAGTTGTTTTTTGCAAGCAACTGGGGCACGTCATTTCTTGAATAGCCTTCGCACTTCAAGCTGGGTTTTATAAACTCGACAACGATCATAAAGATGTTTAATTAAAGTTTGAAAATTCTCAAAATTACTAACAGAGCTTATGTATTTACATACATGTTGTTCATTAATCGAAGCGCTCACAATCCACGTGCTTGACTCAGACCCACTATGGCAGTTTGTAACACTTTTCTTTGCAAACACACGGTCGAAAAGCTAGAATGCTGCCTTACACAACGAATAGCTCGATCGGCCGGCACAACTGTTAATAGTTAAGAGCTGTAAGCTAAAGTTTCTCAAATTGAATCGAAATGACAGACAAAACAATAGCAGCCAACGGAATCTCGTAGTAATCAAGTTGTTTTTATTTCCTTTTGAATACAATCAATTCACCTGAGATTTTGAATAAGGCTCCTCTATGCATTCCTTTTCTTGCTGTCCCGGCCTCCCAGTTCAAGCAAAAATCACAGCTGCACCAAGTCGTATTTCCCCTTCTTTAGTCTTCCCTTTCGGTTGCTTCCTCTTCCTCGGATCCTGAACTTTCTCGCATTGGTTCGAAAGAATATGGTTCAAGTTCTGCCATAAACTTATGTGTATTAACGACGACGAAAAGCGGAGTAATACGAACGGTAACAGAAGATTTTAGTGAAAAACATCTGCTTGCTTGTGCGCAATGACGTCACAACATGGCGGCGGACATTCCTTTTTTGGAAGTAACCGGAAAAAAAAGCAAACCAAATGGCGGGCGATCAAATTGGAAAAACAACCAAGGATTTTGGGCAAATTCAAGGCCTTTCAAGATGAAAAAGGATTTTTCCTGGTTTTTCGGGTAAAGGACGTTATATTTCGACAATAATAAGACACACACAAAAAATGATCTTCTAGCCTTCAGTTCTCCTTTAAAAACGCCCCCAAAATATAGAAAACTACAATCCGGGTCAAAACACTTCGGGACACTTGTCAAATTTTGGGCGAAAAATAGAGAATTTACTGTACATGCTTCCATCGTTATATGAGCAACGTTTTTTCTTTTTTCGCTGCCTTTTTTGCACCCCCCTTCCCCCCAGACAATGTTGAAACATGCCAGCTATCGATGAACGGATCTTGATTTTGGAGACCGTGAAAAATCAACATTGTAATGGGGGGAGGGAGAAAAGCACGAATTGTCCCGACAGTTTTGACCAGGATTGTAGACTACAATAAAAATAAAAAGGCCCAAAAAATCACGCATATGCTTGCTGTGTTTGTAGATCATGGTATAATGGCTCATAACCCATGATGGCTTAGCCAATGAAAACTCTCGAATTGCATTATCCAATGATCCAGTTTTTAATAATATATTATAATAGCATGGAATAACATTAAATATTCATATCTCCGGAAAATCCGTGAAATCCGTATTTTCCGTGGTCAAGTAAAAGTTTGTGACAGAAAGCAGTCAGTCGTTACTGCAAGTTTAATCATTAAATATTCATGTCTCCGGGAAATCCGTGAAATACACCTTTTCCGTAATCACCAAAATTGTTTACCTGTGGTATGAATAACTTTTCGGCATGCACGGAAAAGGCCGATTTTCCGGATTTCCCGGACACAAGGCTCTTCCCTGGTTCGGCTTGACGTTTATCAGCGGTCATGCCTTCATGCCATTGATTTCACTCCAACAACTTTTCGGCATGCACGGAAAACGCGATTTTCTGGATTTCCCGGACACAAGACTCTTCCCTGGTTCGGCTTGAGTTTTATCAGCGGTCATTCCTTCATGCCATTCATTTCATTCCAAAAACTTTTCAGAATGCACGGAAAACGCGGATTTTCCGGATTTCCCGGACACAAGGCTCTTCCCTGGTTCGACTTGAGTTTTATCAGCAGTGAATCCTTAATCCCATTGATTTCAGTCTAATAACTTTTCGGCACATGATACGTGCCTATCTGCAACGAAAACACTAAAGGAACCGGGAAGTTTGGGAAACGATCTTCTTCTTCTTCTTCTTCTTCTTCCATAGTAGAATGTTGATCATGTTTCTTATCTGACGTAGTTTTGGCTTCTTTACATGGTGGTATGCCAAATACCAATTCATAGGATGTTTGTTTTGTTGCTTCATGCTCCAAAATGTTCTGTATGTTAGTAACTTCCCCTAGTACCTGACACCAATGATTTAGACTTTTGTTTCTTTTCTTTTAAGATATTTCTGATGTTTTGCTTTACTGTTTCATTGTTCCTTTCTACCAGACCTTGAGTTGATGGTTTTCTGGGAGCTCCATGAAGTTGAGTGATGCCGTTGTTCTCGCAGAATTGGGACATCAGAGAATTCAGAGTGCGTTTTCTGAGGAAATCCAAATTGCCAACAAAATTGAGACAGGCATTCCAATACATATTCTGCTTGCTATTTTTCAATGGATAAAGCCATGAATATTTTGTGAAATGATCAATCACGTGGAGAATCAAATTGTGTTTGCGATGACATGAACATATGTATGATAAGTTTCTAAGGTCCATTAGGTCCATTTGCAAATGTGTTAGGAATTCTCTTGCTTGAATAGAGTCTAGGACAGGCTGTTTTTGTCTGCTGATGAGTGACTTTTGTTCTTCGTGTATTGAGAAGAATGACACAAAGAGTTGAATTACTACTTGGGATACTGACTCGTAGTTTCTTTTGATATACTTGTCCATCTTGTCTCTTCCTTTGAGCGCAATATTTTTATACAAGTACAAGGTTTCTTTATTTATACCACACATGAAAAAGCGGAAGAGAACAAAAAATTAATACAACTTATGTAGGGTATAAGGCCACCTAGAAAATAACTAAAAAAGCTAATCTAGCTAGGAGGCATAGTAATAGTCAAGTTACACTAGTAGTAGTTTTTAAATGGAGGCACAAGTATAAAAGCAAAATTACAACAGCAACAACAACAACAACAACAACAACAACAACAACAACAAAACAACAGGGAATAGATAATACAACAGGAGGGAGAAGACAAAAAATTATCAATAGGAATCGGAAATCACCTTTTATATATAGCCTGAAGCAAGCAATGAAAGTTTCAGACAGGAAAAAAGGAGTGCCAATAATGTGCTTCCGGACTTTTAAACTTTTAAATAGTAAACAAAGAGTTCATTAAAATGCAAAAGCTTTTTTCATTTTAAAACAAATCTAAAATTCCTTCCTCCTTTCTTTATGAAGCATTTGGCCCTGTGAGTACACCCAAAACAACAGACAAAAACTTTTTCATGTATGTGTGGTAGCTTTACTGTGTGTGTTTATAGGGTGTGAATAGTTTTTCTGCAAAACTTGGCATTATTTATGCGGACCACCGAGGAAACGCCTATTGCTCAATATCAATTTTGCCTGGAAAATAGTTACTTTTCGGTGATTTTTACTTGTAAATCAACTTGATTTAGTATGGTGGTTATTTGTAATAGCAACTTTCGACAATTTAAAAACTGTAGGGCTCGATTTAAACCATGTGCGTAGATGCGAGTTTTATTACGACATTTGTATTAACCCAAACGTGTCACGCAATTTTGTTCACTTTCTTGTCGATTCACTAATATGGGGAGAGGAACAGTTACCTCATAATCCTTGTACCTTTTATCGCAAGCTAAGAAAAAAAAAATTCTTACCTCCACTTTACACACAGGAGCGTCTTCGCTTTGGAAATCCTGATTTAAATACGCCGGCGCGGTAGTTGCAGTACCACTAGCGACATTCAGTGATGCTACCGAGAGTGGTAGAAGCGGTACCTGGTATAAAGGAAAAGCTCTAGTTAGCTGCAGTGGTCTAGTCTGAAGAAGTAAAGCTGGTCTTATGATCCTTGGTATCACTGGATAGCTCCCACTCGGGCGTAGTGACGGCGATTTCCACATTGGATTCGGCATTGGACGCGAGGCTTTCGCTGAACGGTTTTCATTCACTGGAACATCACTAGGTAACTCCCGCTTCCACCGCAAACTCTGACCTTGCATATTTTTAAATTTTTGTGTACGGTCGCTTTTTAAACATTTCAACGCGGCTTTCAACTCAAAATATTTGTTTACCGACTTGTAACAATTATCGTTACAAAGATACCCTTCCGGGTCCAGTTCCTCGCTGGCAACGATTTCTTGCAGCTTTAAAACAAGTTCCTGTTTTAGTTTTACCCTTTTCCTTGGATTATCCAGCACACTTCCACATAGAACACATTTGACGGGAAGAAAAGGAGGACCGAACAAATTTTTTTGGAATAGCAACCTCCGCTATTTTTTCCCCGCGCTGCTCGCGTCAAATTGCAACATGGTAATAAACATAAAAAGCGGATGTGACGTTACGGACAAGCGATACCTACCAGTGATCCAGTCGTTCGTTGGGAGGAGGATGATACCGGACTCCCAAGATGGCTGGAAATTGAGCCTAGTTCCCAACCAATTAAATAATTAAAATAAGTTAAAAACTTACACAAATTGGACGAATGAAAAAACCTTGCAAGGAACTAAACAGGGCGTAGAAGGACAAAAAGTCCTACAACAACAGGCCTGTAACCAGAATTTAATGTGTGTGTGTGTGTGTGTGGGTGTGGGGGTGTGGGTGTGTGTGTGTGTGTGTGTGTGTGTGGGGGGGGGGGGGGGGAAGGAGGGGGTGCTAACGAGGTTAAAGTGGACCAAACTACAAACTACCGAAATGAGAAATGTATTTTTGATTGTCTGATCCGTTTATTTAGGAAAGTAGCAATACATGAGAAATTGTAACGGCAAAATACACGGTTTGTACTGAATATTTTACCACAATTGCTGCTAATCTCGCAATCTGATTCGCTAATTTGCCGTCGTCGATTAGAGTCCATTCCACGCTGCTCGCGTCAATGTGTCGTGCAATGCCTTTTTCAGCTCGTGCTTTGAAAAAAAACCATTCCTTTGACGTTGATATTGTGGTAAAAAACAAATCGATATGTGGTTTAGCGTGGTCGGTACTCTTATCGACAACGAATACGCTTAATTACTCTTTTCCAACATCTTTTAAACAATTCTTTCTTATTGTTTCTGCATGTTGAGCGAGTTTACAAAAGTTATTGAAAGGTAAGTCTGACGCGTGCAAGTAGCTCATTTGCATAGTGCAGCGCGTGCACTGTCAAGTCCGAGTCGGTGTTTTCAATTGTCAACAAATCTTGGCAAAGAGTTCTTTCATTTATTGTGGTAAAAAAACAAATCTAATGTGGTTTAGCGTGGTCTGTACTCTTATCAACAACGAATACGCGTCATTACATGCAATTACAGAAGTCAAAATTTGTTGTGGACTCACGTGGCGCGCCATATTTTGACCACTGTAATGACGCGTACTCATTGTTGATAAGAGTACAGACCAAGCTAAACAACATTCGATTTGTTAGTTACATTTGTCAAATACAACTGTTTGAATTCAGCTATAAACATATATACATACATCACATACATAAAGATCAAAATACTGCGGAACTAAAACCTCAGAATAGTCCCAAGCTCCAGCGTCCGTGGGTGTTTGGTGGCAAACAGATTTACCACCTCATCCAAATCAATTTTAACTTGATAATGTATGTGCATTAGTGCGGGGGACGACAGCCTTTCCTGGCCCATGCATTCCCTGTTATATGTATGCAGCCGCCTTAAAGAACTCGCACTTCTTTCACATTCCAAGCTCATTGCAGGGATTGTGGCGCATATCTTGAGAGGCGCATATAAATTTGGAAAGAGATCATCATCGCACTCCTTAAGAGCTTTGCCTGCTGTATTTGGCCAGTCTTCCTTCGGTTTTGAGGAGTATCTGAAAGAACTAAAAACAAATTGTACTGTTATCTCTCACTTATCCATTTGTGGAATTTGTTGTGGAATTTTGGAATATCACAGAATTAATCAATGTAGTTAACTATGTGCCACCTGATCTGGAATCGAAGAAGTTCTTGACGTGGAAGAAGTTCTTGACGTGGAAGAAGTTCTTGACGGGAGATCATCTTTGTAGGTGTTGATGATCTCATCGGCGTTTAGCAAATCACCGGCCCTGTCACACAACACTGACGGTACGAGACAGAGGAGGCTTGACGCCAACACGGACAGATTTGTTCGGAGGAAAGAAGAGCCTCAATACTTCAGTCGAACAAAGAAATGAACGAGCTGATGGGGAGGTAAAAGGTAAAAAGAACAATTCAATAGAGATTTCACCCGAAAACTCATTACCGGAAAATTTCGTTGTAAGACCTCTTGACGTTGTAAGACCTCTTGACATCTGCAATCTGGAAGCCATTTAACAGTGTAAATTCTCGCTATTTCAATTTGTCATTAATAAGGCTTTTCTTTCTTTCTCTGATATTATTTTAAAAAAGAATAACGTTTCGTTCAAGATACCTACCTCTTGATATGCCTTGATAATGTCAATTGACTGACCCTGCAGCTCCACGGTGACACCTGACAAGTGAGAGAGGAATTCGTAAAGCACAAGAAATGATACAATGAAGTCAAAAGTTGCTAGACTTGCCAACAGTGCAACCGCGTCGTCCTTGCTCTTTCGTGATTAGCCCCACAGGAGATGTTTTTTAAGGCTTCAATGACGTAGGGGTACGCCAAGTAGAAACGAGTGTATGCCGTACGGCGCGCGGCCCATCTCGTCCTGCACATGTCGATAAGTCCATTACGGCGACTTGCCTCTGGTAAGGCCTTTGTAATAATGGACTGTAGAAGACCTGTGACGGAAAGGTGCTCAATATTATAGCAAGTTTGCATTCTTATCACAAAATGAAGTCTACATTATTTTTAAAACATTTCCCTTTGAACATAATTATTACTTAAAATGTAATATTAATTTGAAAACAAAATTATTTTATAACCACGAAAGATCAATGTTATAACCATATATTATAACCACGACAATGACAAGTAAAGCTATAATCCGCCTTACCCTTTCGCTTTGGGCTTCCAAGGAAATACAAGCAGCATCGCTTCAGTTTATCGATCACGCTTCTGATTTGCGGTAAAGCACAGCTTTGGGAAATTACCAGATTTAGGCAATGACCACTGCCGTGTACATATACAGCCTTTGGCGAGCGCTCTCTTATTCGATGCTGAACCCCCACGTTGTCACTGGAGATGTTAGCGGCACCATCGTACCCCTGACCCCTCACGTTCTCTATTTCCAGACCAAGACCTTGCAAAGTAGACACTATCGTTTCCGCTATTACCTCGCCGGTGTTTCGAGGCAGATGAATATAGGCAATAAAGTCCTCCCTGACATCGTTGTTCTTGTCAATGAAGCGTGCACACAACGCTAGTTGCTCTTTGTTGTGACTCGTTACCTCGTCCGCCATTATACTGTAAAACCTGGCAGCCTTGATTTCCTCTAGCAGATTCTTTCATATTATATCATGTCCAAGAATTTCAATGATCGATCTTATTCTGGATTAAAGGCATGTAAGTAATGTTTCTGCTGGAGAGTTGGATATTGTCTAAGTGTTGTTTCAAAATGTCGTCGTGGTTAGCTATCATCTGCAGAGCCGCTAAGAAATTGCCTGTATTTCCACAACTGTCTTCGTTCAAGACTTCGTCATCTCCACGCAGGGGAATGCACTGTCGACCAGAGAAAAGGATGACTTCTGAAACACATTTAACGATGTGCCTATTTCTGATAATATTCTTCCGCTTTTCGTCATCTATTCGGTTGTTCACGTTTTGCTCTGGGTTTTCAACGGAATTAAGGAAGGATTCGGTAGCGACCATTGCATCGTGGTGGTACTGCATTTGCTCATGTCGTTTTGCGTTTTCTTGAAGCTTATGTCAGTTTATGAAGGGCTTGTTAACAAACGTCGGCCTTAAGAGTCCTCATGGGCCCGATGAGGATAAGTAAGTAAGTAAGTAAGTAAGTAAGTAAGTAAGTAAGTAAGTAAGTAAGTAAGTAAGTAAGTAAGTAAGTAAGTAAGTAAGTGAGTAAGTAAGTTAACAAAAGGACAATAGTGTTTCCTGAAATGCATAGGTATCATCAAAGCACAGTGTTTACAGAATACTCCATCTACTGAAGGGCTGTAGACCATCCACGAGTACTCACTGAGGTATCAAGATTGAAACCCTCTTCGGCACTGATGAAGAAATCGCGTTGGAACCTTTTAGTTAATCGGTGGCACAAAATGACTTTTTATCAAGTGATACTTCTGACCAACTGGCAGCTTATTTGCGGAAGAAGCAAATTTCTCAGAGGTCGTCGATGTCATTTATTTCTTGTTGCATCATTGGTTCTAAGTGATGCCGCGTTAGATTGTCATCAGTATTCTCAGGTACTGGAGCTTGCAAAGTCTCTACAATTTTATAAACAATGCGGAATGGTTAAGAAAGTACACATCGGCTTTTCATAGAATATTGTCATGACATCAGGAAATGACGATAAGAGACCAAGAGAAACAAAAAATGTATTTCCCCTCTTTGTGTCTCGAAAACTTCTATTTTAATGGTTTGGGATGTCTGTAGATTGCTGCTTTAGATTAACCCTCCCAGTCCCTTTCCGAATTGTTACTCTGTGTTCCCTCACTGGCTTTTTATTAAGCGAGTTTGTTTCATATCGAGGAATAGCGACTAAATCTCACTGCATAATAATGGCTCAAGACTGGTGGACATTCCGAAAATAAGTATGATTTACCTTCTATATCTCCCTGTAAAACTTTAGTTAACTGAGATATATCTGAAGTCTTGGTTTCACCGCCGCTTTGCTCCCTACGCTCACTCAAGAGCTCGTTACAATGATACCAATATCGAAAAGCCGCTCTCCGCCGATGAAAGGGAAAAAGGAGAGCACAACCAAGTAATCAATGAACCACAAAAAAACAAGCCATTGAATCAGGTAAGCCTAAACGATTGTTGTTCGGGTAATTCTGCTTATGAGGAGGTCAAGCGAATAATTGAACCAAACTGTCTTTAGGGCAGGCCAACTTACATCAGCTGTGCACAGCTGGTACGAAATCACGAATGACCCTACGATCATTAAATTTGTGAAAGGTGTATTTCTCGAATTTACACAGAATTGTGAGCTTACACAAATTTCTGCAAGACCGAGTATGTTTAACTCGAAAGAACAAGGAGTTATCAAAGAGTCGCACAATGAACATGGGGAGTTTATCTCCCCTATTTTCTTAAGACCAAAACCGGATGGCTCATATAGAACCATATTGAATCTGAAAACCTTCAATGAGTTTGTAGAATCCCACCATTTCAAAATGGGCACATTAGAATCTGCAATAAGAATTATTACGCCTGACTGCTACGTGGCTTCAATTGACCTTAAGGATGCTTACTATACTGTAGCCATAGCAGAGGAACATCTGCCTCAAGTTTTTGTTTGGTGGGAAACTGTATCAATATACATTCTTGCCTAATGATGGCCTTTCTAGTGCACCTCGTATATTCACAAAGTTGCTCAAACCAGCTTAGACCATCTGAGTTTAGGATATATTGATGATTCATACCACCAAGGAGATACATATGGAGAATGTATGCAAAATATCAACGATATAGTCATGTTATTTAAAAAGTTAGGGTTTCACTTGCACCCCTTAAAGTCTGTTATTATATCAACAAAAAGACTGACCTTCCTAGGATTTAATTTACACTCAGGCAGCATGACTGTCTCACCAACAGAGCAGAAAATTCTTAAATCATTAAAACCATGCAAAAAGCTAAAAGCAAAGCAAAACCCATAATTAATTTCAGAGGTAGCGGAAGTTTTAGGCATACTGGTGTCTAATTTTCCAGGAACACAGTTTGGACAAGTCTATTATCGGTCATTAGAGCCTGACAAAACCAATGATCTTATTTGTAGCAAGGGAAATTATAATGCTCAAATGAAACTGTCCTCTCGATCGATGATCGAACTAGAATGGTGGATTTCAAACATGCCATTTGCTCGTAAAAATATTCAACCCCTCAAAGCAAACTTTCAGCTACAAACAGATGCTTCAAACAAAGGGTGGGGGGCAGTGTATGGTGACCAACAAATAGGTGGCAGGTGAAATACCAATGAGGCCATGGATCGATTTATATATTTCTGAATTTCTAATTAGTTGTCACCTTTCAACTCACGCAAACTTGCTGTGATAAATAAATTGCAAGAATAGTTGCATACATTAAACCAGTAAGCGAAATAACTTAACGCGCGAAGTGCGAATCACTCCGCCCCAGTGCGGAAATTAGAAGTTACCTCTAATTGAGCAATGACTTAAACATAATCGGTATTCAATGACTCGAGATGTCACAAATAACGTAATGTCTATTACATAATGCTGGTCTATGTATTCCCTTGATTAAGAAAGGTTCGCATTTAATTCGTCTTTTGTTGCTAAAAGACACAGCTTGTGAATCGGCCTGTCGTATTCACCGTCCTGAGTCTTGATTCTTGTCTTCCTAGCCAAATCATCGTTTCCTGGGTATGTTGCAATGACTCGCGCCATCTTCCATTGGGATCTTTTGTGATTTGGGTCTATCCCTAGAACTAAGTCGTCGACTTGAAGGTTTTCTCTGGTGCGAAACCACTTATTTCGTGGAAGTAGATTTGGCGCAAAGTATCTCATCCAGCATCTCCAAAATTCGTTCACGCGATTTTCTGTACTTCTTAAAAGATGTCTTGGGTTGATCCTTTCTTCTGGTTCTGGTTGAGGAATTGAAAGATGATGTCCTATGAGAATATCGTTTGGAGTAATTGGCGGGCTTTCCCATATGCTGTCAGAACTTGGGTGTAAAGGACGTCCATTGATGACGTAGGTTGTCTACGCGAGAAATGTTCTGAATTGCTCTTCGGTTAAGGCTTGATTCTTGCATGTAGCGTTCAGACTTTGTCTGACTGATTTGATGAGGGTTTCCACGACGCCATTTTGATGACTTGCATGAGGGGTATTCCATGTCCATTTAAAATCTCACGAGAAATCTTCAGATAGAACACCTTCAATCTTGGGGACGTTCCAACTCCGCATTATTTCCTTTAAGTACCCTTGTGCGCCTACAAAATTTGTCCCGCAGTCGGACCAGCAAATGCACGGGTGACCACGCAAACTCGCGAAACGACGGAATGCCATCAAGAAAGCGTCAGATGTTTTGTCGGTCACAAGTTCTAAGTGGACAGCTCTTGTTGTCATGCAGGTGAAAATGATTACTTGGGCCTCCTTCAGCGTTTTACGATTAAGCTTGATGTGCAATGGTCCAAACATGTCCATGGCGGTGTTGAAGAATGGCGGGGTGCCTACTGCAACTCGCAAGGATGGGATTTGTCCCATGAGTTGTTCCAATGGCTTCTTTCGGAGCTTCCTACAAGTAATGCACTTTGTTGTGAGTGTTTTGGACATACCACGAACTCCAATGATCCAGTACTTTCTCCTTGCTTGGTTAATTAGGCTTTTGTACCCACAGTGTCCGCGTCTTTCATGGAGGTCACGTAATAGCAAGATGACAAGAGGGTGATCGCGTGGAAGGATACCTGGGTTTCTTAATTCTTGTGGCAGCGATCTGACATCTTCGAGGCGTCCATGAGCTCGAAAAAATCCGTTTTCGTCCAGCTTCGGAGTTAATTTCTTGTCAATGACAGAGGGATCTAGGTGTGCCTGACTCCACTTGAATAGCTGTTTCTCCGAGCCTTGCAATTCTTGAACAGTGATTGAACCTGTCTTGACATTCTTTTTTCTCGCATTCTGAATAAATCGGCGAACGTAAGCGAGTGTTCTCCGTATCTTTGAAAATGTAGAACAGGTATTCAACAGTTGATGAAAAACGGGGTTAGTATCTTCTTCAGACTTATCCAGATCAACTTTGATTCGAAATTCCGCTATGGCTGCTTCGTGTTGCATTGGCGTTTTAGTCTTCTCGATTTTCACTTCCATCAATACACCAGCTTTTGCTGTAGGTTCGATGGGGGCTCTAGCTTCAAATTTAGGCCATTGTCCTTCGGGTAACTGCAGGAAAGAGGGTCCCATTATCCAGTCTTCGAGTTGCGATGGCTCTATTCCTCTAGTGAGAATGTCGGCTGGATTGAACTTTGACCTGATGTATCGGAAGTCTTCCACCCCAACAGTTTCTTGGATTTCTGCTCCTCGACTTGATACGAAAGGTTTGAATTGACGTGATGGGGTCTTAATCCAAGAAAGGAGAGTAGAAGAGTCCACCCAGAAGATCCTCTTGCTGTCTTGGATGTTCGCAAACTGCAGAGACTTTCTGCAAGCTTCATATATCCTTGCAAGTGTTAGACAGCCCATGAGCTCCAGTCTCGGGATCGTTTTTCTCTTTAGTGGGGCGACGAAGGACTTGACTAAAACAGGAACGCACTTGTAACTTCCGTTCTTTAACTCCCATCGGAGGAAAATGACCGCTCCGTAACCTTTTTCGCCACCATCACAGAATCCATGAATTTATGGTACCCCAATCGCGTGGCTTGGTTTTAACTTGCGATCGAATTCGACTGTTAAGAGGTGATTCATGGCTTGCAAATTCTCCGTCCACTTGCTCTTGACTGCTGTAGGTAAGGTTTCGTCCCAATTGTAGCCTGAATGCCATAAGTCCTGCAAGTCGATCCTAAATTTAATAGCTACCGGCATCACAAGACCGATTGGGTCCCACAATTGTCCAATAAGACCCAGGCAACGTCTCTTTGTCAAAAGGTCCATCTGGTCGAGTTTGTTCCTTTTCAGGGAAAACTTGTCTGTTTGTTTATCCCATCTTAGACCAAGAAGATCTGCCCAGCGTTCACCGTTGGACTGGTCAATCTCCGCACGGTTTGAATGCCAAGCTTTTATCTGGAAATGACCTTTCTTAAGAATGGCGTCAATGTCGCTGATAATCTGTTTTGCTTCCGTTGTAGTTGCTTTGGAACTTCCGATATCATCCATGTACATATGGTCTTGAAGTTCTTTTGATGCTTCTGGGAACTCGGCTTGAGATATCTTTGCTAGTGTGTTGATGGAATTCGTTGCTATGTCGGGGGCTGGCTTATCTCCAAAGTATACTGTTGGCGAGTTGCTAATCTTACTCCTCCAAAGGAACCTGTGGAAAACCTGGTCGTCGGGATGAACCAAGATTTGATTGAACATTTTGCGTATATCACCGATAAAGGCTACTTCGTTCCATCTCCATGCCGCCAAAACATCCAGGAGACTGTTGATGTAGTTTGGCCCTTTCTCTAGGTAATCATTAAGGGACAAACCGTCGTGACCTTTCGAAGATGAGTCAAAGACAAGTCGAACTTTTGTCGCTCTTTCCGGTGTGAACACGGCTTGTAAAGGTAAGTACCATTCAGGCTTGCTATGATCAATCTGGTCAGGAGAGACTTGAATCACGTAGTCCTGCTCTAGAAGCTTTTGGACTTCCTCATTGACAACATCGAGACACCCCTTTTTCTGGAATGGCCTCTCCGTGGAAAACAGCCTTTTCAGTGCGATGCCATAGTTACTTTGTTTGGGAGGGCCCGTTTCCGTCCAGGGCATCTTAACTTGTATTCTTCCGTCAACCAGGGTAGTTGATGCTGCGAGGGACTTAACGAACTTGCTTTCGCGTATCTCGTTCTCGCTTCACGTACAAAGGTTGGCCGGTTTGACGCCAAGGAGGTCTTGGTGAAGAAGCTCTTTGATGTCGTCTACGACATTTGCTGTTCTGATTTCAACCGACTGAATTTCTGAAGTAGTAGAGTTGTTCTTTTCAAACTGTCCCATAACGTACCAACCAAAACAGTTTCGTTTCGCGACAGGTTCCCCTGGCTCTCCGGATACTGTGTGGATATCAATGAAGGCTTCTACAAAGTCTGTACCGACAAGGAGATCTATGGCGCCACCCGAAAGATGTAGTTTATCACAAACGTGCTTGAGATGAGGGTAGTGTCGCCCTAATTCTCTGGAAAGCGTTTTTGCTTTACTGCAGGGCCTTGTAACAGTGTACACTTGAAGGGTCTTCTTAATATCCTCGTCAACAGTACAATTATTGCAAAGCGAAATTTAGTTCTACGTGTAAAAGGTCGCTGGTGGAAGAAGTATATTACAAACATTCAGGACATTACAAACAGGCGAGGACATGATGACAGATAACGAGTCTCTCCCGCTTAACTTCGACGGCTCTTATTTACAATACCTTCAGCTCAAAGGTGACAAGTTAACGTGGATTAGTGATCTTGAATCCCTAAAACATTTCGTTGAGAAGGGTTTGAAACAACAAGGCAAATGGTCATCGCCCGGCGGAAATTCGAAACAATTTAAAAGCTCTGTCAACAACCTCACTATTACTTGGTACAGTAAAAAGCAACTCACTCTCGCCTTCCAAGGGCGAGATGGACCCGTTTTAAAAGGCAGCTTGACCAAACTTGTTCGAGACAACGCAGGGAGAACCGATTCAACGGGCTCGAATGTCTCTTCAACGGTCGAACAAGTAAATCCATTGTTGTTTGAAGCCAATGACATTTATGCTAATCAACCAAGGGTAGCCGAAGCGGGACCAGTATTTTTCAGTCAAGAGAGATCTAATACTGAATTAGTTGCTGAAATAGAAGGTATAAAACTTGACCTCCTTATTCTACAGAAAAAGGTAGAAGCCAACTCTAATCTGCTCTCGATAAATTGCCAAAATCGAGAGGAATTTGCTGTTAGCGCCGAACTTTGTGAATACAAAAGGGGGGTGTGAGAAACTGGAATCATCTATATGCAAAAAAGAGAGAGTTATCGAAGAACTTGAGGAGAAATGTTTGTCTCTCGAAAACCGTGCTGTATCATTGGAACAGGAAAATGACTCACTAAGGCTTGCATTAAGGCTTATTTTACAAGAAAAGAACGAAGAAGACTCCCATCACCAGCAAGAGACGAACGAGTGTTTTTATCAAGTGAAAAACTCGGGCACGAATGTTGGGTGTAATAAACGCAACCAACGTAAAATGTCAACTCAGATTAATATCGTGACGCGTAACAGGTTTGAGATCCTTAGTGATGCACAAGATGATCCAACAGAGACAGAGGCAGCAACACACAAAATCATCCGGCGACGGCAAAACCATCAACGGGCGTCATATAGGTCGTCTCGCAGTAATCCTAGTGAACCAAGCGAAACTTCTGCTAATGATAATTTACGCGGTGAGGTCGGCAGTGAGAGGAGTGCCAGCAGTAAGTTTACAACCCTATTGATTGGGGACTCCATGGTCAAGGATATTCACGGCAAGAAATTAGCGAAAGCAGTAGGGCACCGAGTGGTGGTAAAGTCATTTTCTGGAGCCACAACCAAAGCCATGAGAGATTACTTAAAGCCTAATTTAGAGCTCCAGCCTGATGAAGTGGTGCTAGATGTAGGTACAAACGATCTGAAGGCTAAAAACGGCAAAACATCTAAAGAAGTTGCAGAAGCTGTTGTTGATCTCGCTAAACAGATAGAGGGGTCTTCCGAAGCTCAAGTCATAGTCTCAGGACTTGTAACACGAAAGGACAAGCTTAATGATAAAGTCTCAGAGGTGAACAAGCACTTGACGAAGTTTTGCCGTCAGAACGATTGGAGATTTATTGAACACAATAATATAAACGAAAAGGGGTTAAACCGTGGAGGTCTACACCTGAATTTTGCAGGTAACAAGCGTATTTTTAAGAATTTTTATCATGGTCTAGCTCATTGAACTTTTACTATGCCTTCCATTAATGCCGTGCCGTTGGAAGGCAACAGTCAGGAGTCATCGAGAAGTCCGACTCGTTCTCGAGTATTGCCCTCGAAACGCGGTTTTAAGCTGGCCTCGCTGAATATAAATAAATTGACCACTCATCTTGATGAACTCAAGATCTTTCTCGTAAGTAACGATATAGATGTTCTCGCAATTAACGAGACTAAACTAAATGAATACATCACCGATAATGAGGTCAGTATCTCTGGTTATGATATAGTTAGACGTGATAGAACTACATATGGAGGTGGGGGCGTTTGCTTTTATGTAAAAAAGTCAATTAACTTTTCGGTGCGCAACGATCTTTGCATGGGCAGTCTTGAGAACCTTTGTATTGAAATACGCAAACCTCGTTCTAAATCATTTATTGTTGCTACGTGGTATAGACCACCTAATTCGCTTGTTAGTATATTTTCACCTTTTGAAGAGTTGATTGGGAAATTGGATTCCCTTAATACTGAATTCTACCTTTTAGGGGATCTAAATTGCAATATGGCCGCATCCCAGTTTGATAGCGATACACGCAAATTATTAACTATCACGGATGTTTATGGTCTTCAACAACTCATAACAGAACCAAAAAGAATAACCGAAACTTCTGCAACATTGATTGATTTAATTTTTACTAACTGTCCTGACAAGGTGTTATGCTCAGGTGTGCGTCATATTGGCATTAGCGATCACAGCATGGTCTATGTCTATCGAAAATTAGCCATTAACGGACAGAATAAGGGTCACACTAATATAACCTATAGGAATTTTTGAAGTTTTAACCGTGATAAATTTCGTAGTGATGTTGCATCTCAAGATTGGGATCACATAAACAACTCTTCCAATCCAAATGATATGTGGAATGAATGGAAGGAATCCTTTTTGGCTATTGTTAACAAGCACGCTCCATTGAGAACCACTCGTGTTCGCGCGCGGGGTTCCCCATGGATTACTTCTGAGCTTAAAAAACAGATGCACGATCGAGATATTTTGAAACTCAGAGCAATTAGATCAAAAAATCCTAATGATTGGGTTCACTTTAAAAGACAGCGGAACAAAGTCAATAGTGCGACTAGGCTAGCGAAGCAAGTTTATTATCAAAATATGCTAAACGAGCATACGGGCGATTCCCGCAAAACCTGGCAGATCATCAATGAGCTGTCTTCCCGAAATTTCGTGGAAACGTCTGTGAAACAACTGAATGTAAATGAGCAATCAGTAACAGCTCCAGCAGAAATAGCGCACGAATTTAATAGTTATTTTGCTACCATTGGCCTGAAACTTGCTAGTGATATTCCTTCTTCAGATGGCAATAGCTATCTGAATTATCTCACTAGCACGGATAAGGAGTTTCAGTTCCGCCCAACCTCCACAAATGAAGTATTTTCACTGCTGAATAAACTGAAAAAATCAAAGGCAGTCGGCCTTGACAAAATTTCTTGTCGACTTATTCGTGAATGCGCGGATCTTATTTGCAAACCGCTGTGCTATATTTTCAATCAGTCATTAAATGTAGGTGTGTTCCCAGACGACTGGAAGTGTGCACGGGTCACTCCACTATTCAAACAAGGGGAACGTGATGACCTAAACAATTACCGCCCAATTTCCGTTAAACCGGTTATAGCCAAAGTGTTCGAAAGAATAGTTTATAACCAATTATATGCGTACCTAACAAAGCATAACGTAATATGTAAATGCCAATCTGGTTTTCGCTCTATTCATTCCACCGTTACGGCTCTACTTGGGGCTACGGATACTTGGGCTTACAACATTGACCCAGGAAAAATAAACGCTGTTGTTTTCCTAGACCTAAAAAAAGCTTTTGATACGGTTAATCACGAGATCCTTTTATCTAAATTAAATAATTACGGCATACATGGCATTTCTTACAACTGGTTTAAGTCCTATTTGGACAACCGCACTCAAAAGTGTTCCATTAATGGATCACTTTCTAAAACTTGCTCACTAAGTTGCGGCGTCCCTCAAGGGACTATTTTGGGTCCATTGTTGTTTTTGCTATATATCAATGATCTGCCAAACTGTCTAACGAATTGTGTGCCATGGATGTACGCAGATGACACCCACCTAACATATGCGGGTGACAATACAGGCGACATAGAATCAAGTCTTAACCATGATCTAGAAAATGTTAAAAAATGGTTGATAGCAAACAAACTTACCCTGAACATGACAAAAACCGAATTTATGCTGATTGGATCAAGGCAGAGGTTGTATGCTCTCACAAATCCTCCAATTCCCGAGATTAATGGTGCTCCTATCACTCAAGTTTCTGTTGCTAAATCCCTGGGCGTGCTTATTGATAATAATCTTAACTGGAGTAGCCATGTCGATAAACTGACAAAGAAAGTAGCTTCTGGAATTGGAGCCCTCAAACGTATAAGGCATCTCGTTCCTCAGACGACATTGCGCTCTATTTATCACGCGTTACTTCAACCGCACTTTGACTACTGCAATGTCGTCTGGGGAAACTGTGGTATCACGTTACATGACAAATTACAAAAACTGCAAAATAGAGCAGCCAGAGTTTTGACCTTCTCTAATTTTGATGCAAATGCTAGCGAGCTATTCAAAATTTTAGACTGGAAAAATCTAGTTAGCCAGCAACAAATTGCGCTGGCCACAATGGTCTATAAGTGTCTTCAGGGGCTAGCACCGGAATATCTATGTTCTAAATTTACAAACCGCGAATTTCTTTATAGTTTAAGAGACTCTGAAAGAAAGCTTAATGTTCCGTTTCCGCGGACAAATTATTATAGAAACAGCTTCAGCTATAGAGGTGCTACTGTCTGGAATAGCTTACCCCTCAAAGTCTCTTGGGCTTTTCAAAAATCTGATTAAAGACATATTTTAGTATAAAGCACGGCATTCATGGAAAGCAGCTTTAGAATTAATATAGTTTAATTGTATTTTATTGTAATCATTTTCAAATTTTACCTTTTGAAATTTAGATTTTAGCATTTTTGTAATCTTAGCTGATGATTTTACCGTGCATAAATAATAAAATATCATATCATCATATCATATCAGGCAACAGTGATGTCGATTATCTGTGATGCTTCACTTTTCTTCTTCCCACCAGCCAAATTCATGGTCAGATGTGTTGCTGATCCACTCAACCCAAGTCGTCTGGCTGCATTCTTTGAGAGAAGACTGGTATTGGATCCAGAGTCTAACATCGCAAGGACTTCAACAAACTCCCCGTTTCCGCTCATGACTCCAACTTTTTGAACAGGGCACAAACCAGTTACGAGCTTTAACTTCTCTTTGTGATGAACAGCATTTTCTTGGATGTTACCATTTGATGTACTCGAGGCAGGCAGCGAGGTGATGTTTTGTTTTACAGTTAAGTGGACAGGTGTCATCATCGGGTTCTTCGCCACTTGCGGCATTGTTCTCAGTTTTCCTTAGGGTCCTGTATCGGCGACTCTCGTTTCTGTCTTCAGACACGGTAGTATTCTTGCCCCTTGAGCGGACACTTGCTTCTACGTGCAACCAGGTGATGAGGTTACTGACAGTTTCCTCTTTACTTTCTCTTTTCATTTCTCTTCCAAAATGAGAATTATCGTTCGGATGGAGCTTGGACAAAAGTTGAGACATAAGAAATGGCGCTTCCGAAGACTCCAACACCGGACATCCATTATCTTCCATATCATTCGCGTAGGATGATATTGTCGTGGCGAAGTGCGTGAACGACCTGGAGTCTCGTTTTACGGGCTTAAGGCTATTTATTTCGAGGAGCAGTTCGTCCATTAATTTACGTTTGTCTGCAAATTCTGTGTCCAATATATTCCACGCGCTATCAATGGTTTTGCAAGTTTTTACCTGGTCAGACCACCACGATCCTCTCGGCAATGCATTTCGGAACCGTTGCAGTTGTTCATCTTTATCTTGATCGTATTTCTTCATCCAATGATTGAATTCTTTTTTCCAGGTAGCATAGGATCTGCGACTGCCGTCCCATGTTGGTACCGGTAATCGTTGCAGACCACTAGTGTTTGGTTTTGACCTTAAGGTGTCCGCCATTTTCGTCACTGCTGATGTCATGGATGACATTGAAGCTGTCAAGGTCTTCAAAGTTTCAGAGTCTTTTGAAGACGTTTCCGTGGAATCTTGTTCCTTTTGATAGGCAGCAAATTTTAAGGCAATCTGAAGGCTTTTACTTTGTCTCCAAGTTTCTTTGTTGTCAACAATGGTTCCTCCTCTGCGGTAATACCTTCATCAACCAATCTGTCTAAAATGGTTTCTTGTTGCTTCTTGATGAACCTGTATCTTGTCTCCACTTGATTGAATGCTGCCTCTAAGGTTTTTAACTCTGGCCTCACTGAAAAGATTATTTCAAATTCTTCTATTAATTCGTAAAAGATCGTTACCGCGTTTTCCATTTTCCCTGCGAGGGTCTTTGCGTCTACTTTAGGCGGCATCTTACTTTGTAGGCTCGATGCAAAGTTCGGAGATTCGGTATCTTCGGCGTGGATGATTTACAGCATTGATTTGGCGGGATCCTCTGGACAAATTTCGACTGATTCGCACCTACGTTCGAGGCACTATTTTATGGCAAGATCACGCCAAGACCCTGTAGATTTTTAGACTTTTATCCGTACTAGCTGCTCGATAAGTCGTTGAACTAGTCGACTGAAAGAAAAATATTACACAAGTAGATTAATGTTTTGGAATGCCGAAGATAGGCTAAAAAGGAATGGAACTGATTTCGTGAATATATACTTACAATTTGTGTCTTCTAATCTACACGATCTTATGGTTTGATTTCTTCTGTTGATTGTCTTTAACGTTTTGATCGGAGGAAAGTAAAAAAGCAATTTGCCCGTTTGCCGTACAGTGTCGATTTATATATTTCTGAATTTCTAATTAGTTGTCACCTTTCAACTCACGCAAACTTTCTGTGATAAATAAATTGCAAGAATAGTAGCATACATTAAACCAGTAAGCGAAATAACTTAACGCGCGAAGTGCGAATCATAGACTAACCACTCAGCTTACACAATACTGCTCCTGGCAACCAGACCCAGGCAGTGCCTTTGTGGATGCGTTTTCCATTGATTGGAGTGAATTTAATTTTTATGCATTTGCAACTTTCAGCTTAATCCCACGATGCCTACAGAAAATTCAACAGGACAAAGGGAAAGGCATATTGATCGTACCCGTGTGGCCCACACAAACATGGTTCCCCCTAGTTTTACAGTTGGATCTGCCAACCATCTCCCAATCATCTCTAGCATCAATACAGCACGATCAGTATTATCCTCTATTCTAAAACTTTATAACTGTGATAACTTTAGAACTCATTCACTGGTCACACGTTTTATGAAAGGTATCTACGCGTTCATCAAACCAAAGCCAAAGCACAGTCAAATATGGGATGTCTCATAAATCCTGGATTACCTTAAAATATTGTATTCGTTAGAGTAGCTATCTCTGAAGGAACTCACACAAAAAAACAGTCATGTTACTTCTGTTAGTAACAACAGGTCAACGAGAGCAATTCATCCACCTACTATCATTAAATGGAATTCAATTGACATCCCAGGCTGCCTGTCTGTCACTAGATGAACACAATAAGACAAGCAGACCCAACAACTCAACAGCTACAGTGCCGATTACTGAATTTACTCCTGACAGTAGACTATGTCCTCTGCCTTGCCCTGACATCATGGGCTTCAGTTCAGAAATCAGTAATGGTGATAATTATAACAGGCGATCTGAACCTCGAAAGACTCCGACCACTCTCGAGGGAAGGGAAGTTCTTATGCGATCTGGAAGAGACACACAGGCTGACTTTTGTAATACCTTGACCAACAACGAGCCTGAGCTGTTTAATGATGGTGGCGTTTTTAATGTCGGAAGAAGTGATCATGCGCTGGTATATGGACTAATGAAAAGAACGAAATGGTTTTTATGAAAGCAAGGTGCTGACTGTAAGATGCTGCAAAGATCTGAATGAAAAGGAATTACAAATGGACTTAGACATGGCTCCTTGGTATGTAAGCAGCATCTTTGATTCAATCGACGACCGATATTCTTATTGGCATAACCTTCTGACCAGCATTCTTAATGATCATGTCTCGCTAAAAAAGATGAGAGTCCGTGCGATGGACGTACCTTACATGACGCTTGAATGGAAAAAAGCAATTAGAAAAAAAAAGAGAAGGTATGCGAGAAGATATGCAAGAAATCCAACTGAGGAGAACAGAGATCTCATGAGGAGGAATGCCGCTACAAGAGGTCGGCGGAGAGCAATCAAAGAGTATCCAGGGATCGGCCCTCGGCCCTCTTCTTTGAAATGTTTTTCAAAACGATCTACAGTTCTCCACTGATGAAAACGGGCCATTTATGTACGCTGATCACCACCAACTGTTTTCAGTGGCGAAGACAACTAACGAGGCGGAATGTTTTTTAACTGAGGAAGGAAACAACATTTAATTTCCCATTGGTAGAACAGGCCCAGGCCCAGTTATCAAAAGGATTTACACATGGTTATTAATGAGCAGACACTGTAATTGATCGCAAATCAGAGATAACACTCTTAGGGGTTACCTTAGACGATCAACTATCATTTTCGAGTCATGTACGCAATGTTTGTAGAAAAGCATCCTAACAAACTGGTGTTCGTCTGAGATTACGTTACCTTAGTCCGACATGTGCTAAATTACACATTGTTAAATTTGCTATACTACCTTAACTTACATATTGTCAGACTGTCAGGCATTTCTTTCGTTCTTCTGATGCCAGGAAACTGGAACGAATTCAAGAACGAGCACTACGCGCTGTTTATTGTGAAACTACCAACACTTCATACGCGACGACAGCAAGCCACTGCAATCATAATGTGCAAAGTAAAAAAAGATCTGGCGCCCTCCTACTTTGCGGACTTATTTATTGTTACCAATGTATAATATCATCTTAGAAATTCTGATTTCGTCATTCCTAGATTTCGGACTGTTGCCACGGCAAAGATAGCCTGACTTATTTAGGTCCTGTCATCTGGTCCAAACTTTGCAAATGTATTCCATCATCTGAATCATTGGGCAATTTTAAAAAGCGCATCAAAACGGTTAATTTCACAACTCTGCTGGACAATACTTGTAAAGACTGTCTTTTATCTAACAACTAATAAGTGTCTGTTATTTATATTTCTTAATACTTACATCTTATATTTTTATGACTTACTAGTTAATTATAGTTAGGTTTCCCCAATTAGTGTACAATTAACTGGAACGCTGCTGTTGAATACCAACCAATTCAGCGCCTTCTTTTTTGTGTGTAAACACGCTTCATGCAGCGTCTAGTTGACAAAGAAACATGCAAAACGTAAAAAGGGCAACTCATGCCGGTCTTTGTTCCGGCATTTATAAATAGGGCGACGAAGTTTGATCACATTCCTTTCATCATGAAGTAACTGAGATTGTGGCTTCAATGGGTTTCGAAGGCATGACCTTTCAGCGATGCCCGTGCAATTCTACCAAATGAGCTATAAAGCCACTCATTTGGGAGCAGGTCAATTTATTCTCATGTGTTGCTTTAATTGTCCAGAAAAATGCGAGGATCACTTCTTTCCATAGTATCCCTATTAATGGCTCTATCAAGAGAGGATAAGGGAACAGAACATATCCAACATACATGCTCAAGTTACGGTTCACGTCACGTAAGGTTATTCCAGTTCTTCTCAATGATCACCCAACCACGAAATGTTAGCACTTTTTGCAGTTTCATTTTATTTTTAGATAGTTTTTTGTACTGAATTTGTAAACATTTAGTGCATAGAGCCAAGAGAGGAGGAGGGGAGAATTTTTTACTAAATCTATTTTAAGTTTCTTGCTATGCTGCGAAAGTTATTTTGGTTTCGCAACCATGATCGCGCTGCCAATGATCAGACCAATTACAACTATGTCCGCACATCATGTAGCCTCCCACGCAGGCGCACGCAGAATGGATTCGTCACGCTTTTCTCCCCCACGAAGGTCTGCTGAAACGAGCCCGAATTTACGTAGACCAACCACAACGGACTTGCAGATTCTGAAAGTGCATTTTAGACCCTGAAAAAACTGCAAGAAGATGGGTATCGTGTGTTGGGCATTTAAAATCGTTGCGTTAAATTCTTATCAAAGAGAAACTGAGCGTATAAATTTCATACTTTGGCTTTGATGTTGGTGGATCTTCACAGAATGAGTACCGTAGAATTTGTATGGTTAAAACATCCCGTACGATTCAAATTTATTTGTGGCGATCGCTTGGGATTGATATCATATTTACATTTCTTTCCGCGCTATTTCAGTGGAGTCGTTTCCTTTGAATATAACCATTTCTTGTAGTCCTTCTGTTGAACTGATTTAATTAAGGTTTGCTTTATTTTTCAAATCGAAGAAACACTGATTACGAACGATCGGTTCGCAACGCAAAAACATTAGATCACTTTTTAGAGACGATCATCGCCAAAAGCAGCCTGAAATTTTCAAGCTTAAACGTAATGGATTTTTTCAAGCTTTCTTTTTGGTGCTGTCCCAGTTGCGTTCATTGTGTATGAAGGCAAGGGTTCTCGTGCAGTTCAAATACACTCTCAGCACTAAATATGTGTTTTCGTATTTATATATTTCCACGGCGCTTTCAATTTTACTAGTAGATAAAACGACACCATACCCTTGTAAGCACTCACATTTTGACTCGCGAGAGTACAAATGCATAACCCACCGAGAAAACAAAATTAAATTAATGTTTCTGACGAATATTAATTTTGAAACGGCTTCCTCCCTTCATGATTCATCCAAAAAAGAAGTTGACGCATTGACGCTCCCAAGGAAGATCTACACTGCGCTTATTGGTTCCTAAGTAACCCGCACGTGATTTGATATATATTTTTAGACTTTTATACTAATTATATCAAGTGAAGCTATGATCCTCGCAGTTATGAACGCAATTTTTGCTATTGCGTAAAGAAGCCTGACCTCGCAATACCGGTGCGACGCTCTAACCAACTAAGCTATGAAGCCACTGAAGTTGGGAACTGGTCATTTGTGGGTTTCCAATGTTCCCGTGATGAATGAATCAACGATGAAATTATATATGAAATGGATCATATTTGAACTGCGGATATGAAATCAAGCGAAGCTATGATCCTCGCAGTTATGAACGCAGTTCATATATGATCCATTTCATATATAATTTCATATATAATTTTATCGTTGATTCATTCATTCATTCATCGTTGATTCATTCATCACGGGAACATTAGAACCCCCAGATGACAAGCTCCCAACGTCAGTGGCTTCATAGCTCGTTGATTAGAGCGTCGCACAGGTATCGCGAGGTCAGGGGTTCAAACCCCGTTGAAATGCTGAAATTTTCAGGCTTCTTTACGCAATTGCAAAAATTGCTTTCATAACTGCGAGGATCATAGCTTAGCTTAATTTCATATCCGCAGTTGATATATGATCCATTTCATACATAATTTCATTGTTGATTCATTCATCACGGGAACATTACCAGCGTCGCGCCGGTATCGCGAGGTCACGGGTTCAAACCCCTTTGAAGTGCTGAATTTTTCAGGCTTCTTTACGCAATTGCAAAAATTGCGTTCATAACTGCGAGGATCATAACTTCACTTGTTTTTATATCCGAAGTTCATATATGATCCATTTCATCGTTGATTCATTCATCACGGGAACATTAGAACCCACAAATGACCAGCTCCCAACGTCAGTGGCTTCATAGCTCAGTTGGTTAGAGCGTCGCGCCGGGATCGCGAGGTCACGGGTTCAAACCCCTTTGAAGTGCTGAATTTTTCAGGCTTCTTGACGCAATTGCAAAAATTCCGTTCATAACTGCGAGGGTCATAACTTCACTTGATTTCATATCCGCACTTCATATATGATCCATTTTCTAGTATATAATTTCATCACTAATTATACATTCGTAATTTGTAAATATGTATATAATTATTTCTACTATTGTACACAATTCAGTGATTTATTTTAACTTAGATTCCCTTACATTTTTTTTTTTTGGATTTTTTTTTCACGAGAACGTTTCAACGAGTTACGACTCGTAAGCCCCTCGTTGAAACTATGTCATATTGTGTTATGTAATGCGAAAACTTGATCTACTGTTCAATTATTATTAGTTGGAAATTGATAGAAAACCATTTTGAGGATTTTGAAAGACGAAGTAGATAACTTCAAATATCTTGGTTCGTGGATACAATCCAGTGAAAAGGACATGAATATAAGAATTGGACAAGCTTGGAGTGTACTCGACAAAATGATGAAAGTGTGGAAATCAAACCTACAGAACCATCTCAAAGTAGGTTTCTTTCGGGCCACTGTTGAAAGTGTACTGCTTTATGGGGCTGAATGCTGGACGATGACTGGAAAGATGAGGAATAGATTGGATGGTACATACACAAGAATGCTCAGAGCAGTTCTTGGAGTTTCCTGGAAGGAGCATAAAACCAACAAAGAACTGTACGGCAACCTTCCTAAGATTACAGATACACTGAAGATCAGGAGACTGTGCTTTATAGGACACTGTTGGAGAAGAAAAGATGAGTTGGTAAGAGAACTACTACTCTGGGAACCAAAGCATGGCGCAAGAAAGAGAGGAAGACCAGCAACAACATATGTAGACCAGCTGCGAAACGATACTGGTTTGAGCATTGCTGAACTGAAGAGCACCATGGGAAACCGGATGAAATGGATGAACCTAGTTAATGGAGTTCGAGTTCGCTCCAAATAAGCAAGTAGGCAAGCAAGGAAGTAAGGAAGCAAGAAAGACGTCAAGCGCGTGAACGTGATTTGCAAGTTACGCGTTTGCAAGCAAGCCTGAGCATCTAACTGCTACGATCTTTCTAACTTTCATTTCACGTTCATTTCAAAATTCAAATATGTGAGATTTAAAACGAACTATGCTGAATTTTTTGAACGTCAAACGACGTTCACTAAGACTTGATAAAGACGTTTCAACCAAAAACATTCGGTCATCCTCAATTTGAATTTGACAAAAGTCAGCGTCCAAAATTTCTTACAGTAATTATGTGACATTTCATATATTCTTAATTTATGAACGTGTTAAGACTGCATGTCAGTAAAAATCAAACATTTCCAAATTTTCACGGCCACAGCTCGAAAATGGATTTTACTTACATTTTGTCCAGATGTAGCCTATTATGTCTCTAAATGCACTGTATAGTTTTTTAAGTCATGAGTATTTTTATTTTGGAGAAAATGCAAACTTAAGAGTTCGTGTCGAAATAGCCATATTTTCCGGAAAAATTAAGGCTTACTTTGCCATCAAATTTCGCTACAAAAACCAATTCGTATCAACTCAAAACCTCCTAAAAGCTCTTCTGTGATATCTCTACATCCGGTTTATGTGATTTTTTCGAAATTTGCATCACGGCTTGCATCCAAAGTAATTTCAACTTGAAGACGCCTGGTTTTACTTGACTGAAGGTACCCCTGAAACCACATCGTTTTTCTACATGCGATAAAGCTCCAAATTTGACAATATTTGCACCGTTAACTCTCTAAGTGATAAGCTTTCAAGTGACATAAAAATTTCTTTGGGCAAATGTATACGCGCTGCGTGACAGTTAATCAAATTCATGTGTTTTTGACCTTCTGACATCAAACGTCCTAATTTGCATATTCATCGAGTATGAAAAACAAGCCACTTAGAATTCTTGTTTTAACTTGTTTACGGCCTGAAGCGAAATTTTGACAATACTTCCTCCCTGCTTATGACTTCCAATTTTATCATAAATAGTGTCAGCCAACTACTATTCAGTGCAGTCATGTCCCACGGTCAGTTCACTTTAACAGTGATGGCATTCTCTTATAATGGCCAAATTGGCTCAACCTTTTCCTCAGTGGTAACCTCATAATATCACAAACTGAATATCTGTATCATAGAAAACTTTCCCGTGCAGCTGGGAACCGTATTCCTTCAACCGCAATATTTAATACACAAGTTCACGTGACATTTAGTGATTTTCAAGCAAGAGGCCCTGCCGGGCGGCTGGGGGTCCCCGTGTCGCTAGTCTGAATTTTAAAAGTTCTCCTGTCAGTGTTTTGTCAATGTTTCACGTTGCTGTGACCGTTGCTGTCGGAAATTTAAAGAAAGGATGTTGCTTTTCGCGATTTCACTTCAAGTGCTGTCACTAGGCCATGTCGCTTGTCGGAATTTACCCTGGCAGACCTCCAGTAAGGTTTTGTTGATGTGCGGTATAAGACGCAATAAATCAGTGTTACTTTTGACTTAATATCTCGAGTTTTAGGATAGTCATACCCACCCTTCCCACGAATAGCTTTCGGAGGAAATAAGCATAGGGGTCGTTCCCATACCTGACTTGCGTGCTTGCTTACTCTCAATTTCTATACTGACGCATCAATTTGCAAGGTTTTATTCATCACCATTTATTTAAAATGCTATACTAACGCAGTCTTCTCTACTTTGAGAGTGGCAAAGGGGTTTTCCATGAGTCATGATCAGACTACTTTACAGCCGTAATGACGACCAGTGACAGTTGTAAAATTCAGCCTGATGCGTGGTAGACAAGTGGGTTCCGGATGGAATAATCGTTGCATTAAGGTAAGCGATTTTCTGAATTTAATGACCAACCGGATGAGAATGGACCTTACCACTTTACTACGCTGCATTCCATTGCGCATGTTTACTCTGTCTTGTGAGATAGGCCTGGAAACGGAACAATTCTCGCAAATGGTAAGGGCATTTCTCGAATTCCATTCCAAACGGGAAAAGAGGACTACCTCTGGAGGTTGTCCACAACTTCCAAAAAGATTTTCCGGAAAATTGCCTTAGTTTCCATTTGACCTCAAACCAAAATTTCCGGATTTTTTGGCTAAATGGTAAACACCCAGTGGTTCAAAGAAAAACATCAAAAACTCGCCCTTTCTCTTTCATTTCCAAATTTAAATTCTCAGTTAGTTGAAAACAGTTAACTTTGAAAGGAGCTCTTTTTAGCAGAGTCGCTCCCACATAAGTAACCAACTGAAAAAAGTAACAATAAAAGCAAGATGACACATGCTAACACCAACCCGGTTTCACTGGCGAAAAATGTCTGCGCATGAGTCGCGCAATATGGCACGTGATACGTTTCCGGGACTATCATTGGCTCTCATGAAAAAAGCACTCCCGAGAAGAACAGAAAAATGGCTGCCGTTTGAGAATCGGTAGCTTGTTGGTTTCTGTTCTTTTTAGAGCGATCAAGGCTAGTTTTAACGCCAGTTTCAAGTGGAATGTATTCTTAGAGAACGTTTATATTTTGTAACACGTTTGCAACTCCAATCCAACTTGTACCCTCGGAAAATTTGCTCCTGGAAAATTTTATTTCGTGGGATAAGAGCTGCGAAACAGGTGAGTTTTTTACGCAATTTTTAATGTGGAAAGTTTGTTGCCACCGGGTACAAAAAGTTACAGTAATGTGCAGAAAGAAGGATTCCTAAGGTTTCCGTTCATGTGTGAATTGGCTTGTACCAGGTGGCAGGGAAATGGCAATATTGTTCAACGTGAAGGTTATTTTTTTGTGCGTTACTCCTTACGATCGGCACCTCTACATGAATGATCAAAGATTCGATCAGATGTGAATTTGATTTTGAATGTGATTGTCTCATTGGGAACATAACCCTAGTATCAGATATTTTAAATATCTGCTTCTAAGGTCATTTATATTCCCTTTTCTGGTGAATGTCTTAGATGTTATAGTTTTTTAGCAGTCACAACTCAACGGTCCTTGCGTTCAAGTAGTTACCAAGTTATGGATTTGCAATTAATTTGAGTTTAAAATCAAAATCAAAATCCATGTTAATTAAAATAATGTTTGGAAGATCTGTAGATTCAGGTTCGTGACTGTTTTTCAAATCTTTTTTAATATGTTTTTTTAGACTGTTGTTTTCTGGAAGCATTAATGATGTACAAAATTTTGGTTTTAGGGGACTGTCATGTGTTGTTGGATCAAGGAATCTGTTTTGAGTCAAGTATGGTTGACAGTGGATAGTTTTTCCTGAAAAGGCTGAGAGGAAGCTTTATTGCCTTGGACTTTTTTTGGTTACACCCCACATGTTTGTTCTTTTCTTAGATGGCAAAATTTATTAATATATTATGTGATTTGGAGCTGCAGCTAGAAACAGTGTGCCATGCATAAGGTCTCATTGGGTTTGAAAGCAGTAAAATAATTTGGTAAAAAATATGTTTAGAGTTTTTATCACAACTTCTCATCTTGGTCCTGCTGGACTTCAAATATGCTCTACCACTTTGCACAAGGAACTTGTCAATCAACTGTTACCTTTTGGTGTATTTGCAATATGATCTTTGGATAGCAATGATTTATTTTTCTTATCCCATATGTGTAGATATCCTATGTCTGTCACATAGTTAGTTTTAAGCTTTTATTTCCTGTAGTGTATCTTTATTATAATTAGCACATGACCCGACAAACATGTATTATTGCTTTAATATTGATTGTGTTTCAATAAAGGATATTGTTTTCTTGTCTTGTAGATAAGGCAAAACAGTGTCAATTGTATTTGCATTATTATTTCTGAGTGTTACTTTTAAAGGGCAAACCATTAAAAAGTGCACATAGTTTGCAGGAGTCCAGGAAAATTATTCCAAATATTCATTGATTTGAAGTTCCTGAAGCAGGTAAATCTTGAAGAGTTTACATAACGATATTTGGAATATACAGCATTTCTATTTGGGAATGTTTAAGTCCACAGAATTTATTTTCTTTATGTTGAGAAGTACTGTAAGAGCTGTCAGGTAACTCAGATGGAAATTTGACAGACCTTAGCTGTAATTCAAATTATTAGTACAGTTTTGGTCGTTAGTGGAACAATATTTTATTGGGACATTTTTTAGTGAGTGATTAACCCATTGAATCCTGCAGATTCCCCATTGACAAGTAAAATCGTCTGGTGTTAGACAGAGTAAAATGCTAAGTATGGCCGGTTTAGGCGTGAAAGGGTTAAAGTGCTATTATTAGTTTGACTTTCTTTTTGTTCATTTGAACCAAAACAAGTGATTAATCATTACCTCCACCATGCTTTGCTTTGCGTTGCTTTGGCTTTTAGAGCAAAGTATCAAAGTTGAAGTTGGTGGCTCGAGGAGTAAACTATAAAGACTATAATGGTATTTTAGTATTACAGTGTATTGTAGAACAAATTTGCCTATATCATTAAAGTCATTAAATCAATGGGAATCCAAACATGAGGATGCATTTGCTCAGGAGGGGTTTTCCCTATAAAAATGGCAGGCCACTTATTGGAATTTTTTTTAAAAACAACCCTTAAAGGTAACAGAACCTTGTTTTGTGGACGTAGGCTAAAGAAATCTGACCCCTTAGAGGAACCAGTTCTAAAGTGACAAATGACTGGCAAATAACTTTTACTTATGAATTATTCATAAGTAAAAGTTATTTGCTCCTGTACCAAATTGTCTTAAAGTTCCAGTCATTTTTCAGATTGATAGCCTTAAATGTACTGCAGCAACTCCACCAGCTGTTTGGTCTCAGCATCATAAGCAGTACAAATCCACAATTTTTTCTCCAAAAAGGAACAAAAAGAACCCCTGTCATTTTTGTAAGGGAGTCCCCCTTGGGGCAGTTTGTTTACTTTACCACCATTGTTTAATACTTTCTAGGGACTAAATCAAGAATGGAAATAGATTACAGTTTGAAAAAATATGCCACTTTTTTTTACTTCTTACACTCACTGTATTCAACTTTAATTTATTCATCCTTGGAAATACATGTAGTAGGAATGATTAGTATTCTTTAAAGTAATTGCTAAAAAGTCATTGCACCGAAGGTTGAAATATTTTTTACATATGGAAAGGTAACAGGAGTTATTTCTGTGAAGTCTTCTCCAGAAAACTCCAACATGGGATGACACCCCTTTCAAATGTAGCTTGTATGCTTTTGCTCAATGACTTTGAACAATTATTACAGAAATATGAAGTTAAATCTAACGGAAGGGGATTAAAATTATTGAAACCACTGTGTTGCAACCAGAGTCCACAAAGAGAAGTTAAATAATTTATTGCACTGGAAGTATTTAGTAGGCCAGCATGAAATTTGTTTTTGATTATAGCACTGAATCAATCACCTTCAGCAAGTTTTCTAAACTTTGAAGATACCAATTTTCTATGCTTCTGCTGTTTTATTGCTGGAAGATAAAACCAATTCTTGATTAATTATTTTTGTTGTCACATTAACCCACTACAATGTGATGAAAGCGTATTATTAGCTGTAGCAATATTTTGTTACAGTAAAATCCCCCCTGTTAGTGAGCTGGATTTCTGAATCAAATTTTCAACTTGGAATACCGATATTGTTTTGGCTATTCAGAGTTAACCTAATCTATGTTTATTTCTATAATTTGGAGGGAAGCAAACGATTGGCATTTTGCTTGAAACGACTATAGCAATATATAATTGCAACTAAAAGGTTTCCTTCTAGTGTACCCAATATGAGGTGCTTATATGACATGTTATGTACAGTATGATATTGGTTATTATTGCTGCTAAATTCACTTTAAAATTTATCTTTGAACGACTGAAATACATTTCTAAATTTTCAGGGACGTCATGCATTTCTTTTTTTTTTTCCGCCGTCTTAATAAATTTGCCTCCATGGACCACTTGAATGGCCATTTTAACAACTTAATTTTGAAAAAAATGCAAAAATCTTAACACTTTCTGCTAGATGCGGGCCCCCGCGGAAACAGTGCGCAAATATTTAGTCGAAAGAGAAATCATTTGGAAATTTAGTGGTATATTTTTTGCTCCACTTTTTAAAAGATAAACGCATGAAGTGAAATCAAGATGGTACTCCATTAGCCGGTAAGCTCCACAAACAAATTTTCATTCAAACACTGTCACAACAACCTAGACTCGCGTTGACCTTGAAATTGTTAAAAAAATTTCCCTCGCAGCGCTGTTTGCTAAAAAGTACGGTGGCCCACAACTAAAAAGAGAATCTCACTGGCATAAAAACGCACTATGCAGTCAAAACATTCGTCCGTTTTACTGGCCTGAAAAAGATTTTTTTTTATCGACGGAGATCGGATAAACACCCGGTGGCAGCCATGTTTGATTTGAGCTATTGAAGTCACATGACAAGGCCTCGACCAATCAGACATTTTTCGCCAGTGAACAACCCGGTGTGGCCAACACATCACGCATGCGCACAACCATTTCACTTGGTCAATTAGCAGCCATGGACAGCTGTTTCGGCCTTTTGGGCTTCATAAGCATGGCGTAACTAACATACCAGGCGGGGGTGTTTAGCACCCCTTTAAGTGGCAGCTGGTGTTAGCGTGTGTCATCTTGCTTTTATTGTTGTTTTTAATTTACGTGACACACCGATCTCTTAATTTGATCCACCTTCCCACACGCTTGCCGTGGGAAAACAGTTTTGCTGTTCCCAACCCAGCTTACCATATGTATGGCATGCGAGGCTGCCACTTAAAGGGGTGCTAAACACACCCGCCTGATATGTTGGCTACGCCATGCTGATGAGGCCCAAAAGGCCAAAAATGCTGTCCAAAATGTTTGTGCGCATGTGTGATGTGTTGGCCACACCGAGTTGGTGTTAGCTTGTGCATCTTGCTTTTATTGTTGAAAAAAGTAGCCTGCGTGACAGGCGTTCGAAGGAGAAGAGAAACCGGAGACTAAAGCAGGCGTGTACAGGTAGGGATGGAGAACTAGCGACCTCCTCGTTCTCCCGCCAGCTCTCCATCCCTACCTGTACACGCCTGCTTTAGTGTTTTTAGCACTGTTTGACATAAGTCAATGACAATCTGCCCTCATCATCGCGCGACTCTAGTAATAAGCTGGACAAGAGCCGGAGCCCGGAGGTACAAGGTTTAGAGTTTAAATCCGATGGTGTTAGTTTCATCAACAACATTTTACACAGTAGTGATGGCATAGGAGTGTGGCAAGAAATGAATACAATATCCGCGATGCCAAGTTTTTAAAGTTTATATTAAATCTGATGATTTTCACAATCACGATTCTCCAACTGAAACTCAACATATCTGTAGGCGTTTGTTGTTATGGTATGGAAATTGAAGGCGTTATGATAAAATGAACCGGATTTGCTTAAAAGTTGGAATCCGGAATCCGGAACACAGTGAAACTCGAGCAAAGGCTAAAATTACTACGGAAGCGAAAAAACTCATTGTCGGAGACATGTTGATGAAGCATCTCATTGGTATGTATGTATGTTTTTTTAATTTAACTATAGCTAATTATAAGGTGAACAAAGTCGTACTCCAACAGCACCGTTCACAGCATTTTCTCTTTCAAAACTAATGGAATGCATTTAACATTTTAGGAGACATTTGACTCTGAGGGAAACCAGTTGTACTTTCAGCTGAACATGGTTACAGTGAGAACTCTCTTATCAAGAAAGTTGGGACACATAATATTTCCTAGCTCCATTATAGAGATATCAAGAGCAGCCCCAGTCTACGTGTGTTTAAGCGAAATCATTTCCCACTGATTCCGATGTGACAGACTCTCTCTCGCTGCACTCGTATATGCGTTTTTTAATTTTTTTATGTTAAGGCGAATGGCTGGTCCCCCGGTAGGGTGAGTGCAATGGCCGCCAGACATAACGACGAATCTGTCAAACACAACGGTTCACCTCAAACGGGGGTGCACCAACACGCCAACTTCGCTGGGGAATCGAACCCCGCCCCTACCAACAATGAACAAAAGACAACGCACAAACGAAGAATTGCATCTAGGAGATGCAACGCCTGACTTACACTCCTAAATGACGATCCGAAAAAAACAACAATAAGGACTCAAAAACAACTGGACAAACCAAAACAAGCACGACCCAGCATAAGGGTGAAAAGCGACCCATAAAAGGTCGCCCGTCAACGCTGACTCATTCAACGTCAAGACGTTGGTTCACCCCAGAAAAACGGCCGGGGCATGCAAACGCAACACAGAACAAGAACTTAAATATGAACAACCTAGGAATCATTATGTATGAAGCCACCACACCATGAGCACCCCACTGACGAACAAAATAACGCCGACGGCGGTCAGACCGAAAACGACGGAAAAACAAAGGAAGATTAAACCGGACCCGAGACTTTACACGCTCCATAACATCAACCGCCGAGGGACGAACACCCCTAAACCGAAAATCATTCCAAGCCCCCCCAATACAAAACCTGCAAACATTTAACATATAGATAAAAACCCGAGGAACCACAGACAACTCATCAGCCGAGAAACCAAAAAGCGCATGACGAACCAAGAAAGAAGGACAAAGAGGAGAAGCCACGACAAGCCACTGACGGCCAGAGGACAGTGAAAAAACAGATGTTGAAGAGACTCGACAGGAGCAGAACAAAAACAAGCAGTAGAACGAGCATACCCAAAGCCAGCAAGCCTCTCGGCCGTGTAAAGGACCCCGTGTGAAATTTTCCAACATAAATCAATAACAGGACGATTCAAATCAAAAAAGAAAAGCTGACGCCAAGTACAAGACCAGTAAAGAGAACCAAACAAAGGAAAAAATTTCTCCTGACAATGAGGAGAAACAGCATTTTCAGACAAAAGAAACAAGTAAGCAGACTTCGTAGACATAGCAGAAACAGGACAAAAATCAATACCGGAACCAATGCCCAAAGAAGACGCAGTAAGGGATCCTTTACACGCCCGCCAAGCAGTCAACAGAGAACGATAGAACGGAGGCAGAGAATCCGGAGAAAAACAAAGCGGAGCAGAAAAAAACGAGATGCGGAGGAGCGGCAAGCCGAGATTGAAGAAAACCAAAAAACCATGAAAGAGACCCATGAAGACGGAGAAGAAACAAAACGACGAACCCACTGGACATGAAGAGCCATAACCTTACACTGAAAGTCAACGACAGAAAAACCACCCAAACAAGAAGGCTGAACAACAACACGACGAGCGACCAAGTCCCGCTTACCGCTCCAGAAAAATTTAAAAATTAACGTATTTAATTCCACACTGACCCACCGGAGAACATGGATAAGAGAGGCCACGTACCACACACGGGAAAGGGCAAAAGCATTGATAACAAGTGCCTTGCCCTTATAAGATAACGAACGCTGTCTCCAGGAGTTCAAAGCATTTTCCACCGCGGTGATACGCGGCCTCCAATTGTCCTCCTCAAGATTGCCCGGAACCAAAACCCCCCAACACCTTCACCTTCACCGACGACCAAGTAATGTTAACCTGTGAGTCAGTGCGATCGTTCCAACAACCCAACCACAAACCTTCGCATTTACCATAATTAAGTTTAGCCCCAGACCCCCTCTCATACAAAAAATAAACATCAAAGACAGCCAAAATACCAGGAACAGAAGAAACAACCAGCGTAGTGTAATCAGCATAAGCAGAAACAACAGGCAAAGAAGATGAAGAACCAGGAAGAGACAGACCAGAAATCAAACCATTCGAACGAATATTACAGGCAAGAACCTCGGCGACTAAAACATAAAGGAGGGGGGACAGGGGACATCCCTGCCTCACCCCACGAGATAACTGAAAAGAATTTGAAATATAACCATTTATATTTACACAACTACTAACATAATTATAAAATAAATCTACCCACCCAACAAAAGACTGCCCAAAACCCATTGCATATAAAGTAGAACGTAGGAACGTCCAATCAACCCTGTCAAATGCCTTTTCTTGATCAAGAGAAAGAAGAGCAGCAGGAGCCCCAGAAGAAGAGCAAAAATCAACAACATCACGAAGAAAAGCAACATTTTCACCAATAAAACGGCCAGGAACACCACAAGACTGATCTTTATCGACAACCAAATGAATAACCTTAAGAAGACGAACAGCAATAGAACGAGAAGCGATTTTGTATTCGACATTCAACAGGGAGATTGGACGCTAGTTTTTGGGATCAAGACGATCCCCTTTCTTAAAAGATAAGGTAATGATACCTCGACGCTGAGAGCGAGACAAAGAGCCTAAACCAAAAGCAGAATTCAAAACACAAACTAAATCGAAACCCAGAACATGCCAAAATTTTAAATAGAATTCCATGGGAAGGCCATCACAACCAGGAGCTTTACCACGGGCCATGCCCTGATGTGCCCCAAAACACTCCTCCTGGCTGAGAAGACCTTCGCACACCTCACTATCATCAAAAGGAAGAAGCGAAGAAATGTTGGAAAGAAGCTCAGCACGAGCATTAGAGTCACAAGGAGCAGCAGAGAAAAGATCCGAATAGAAAGAGCGAAAAACATCACACAACCCATCCTTATACGCAACCAAAGTACCATCACTAGCTCTCAGCGCCGAGATATTACGGTCAGTGCCGTTTTTGTTTTCGAGCCGGAAGAAGTAAGCAGAGGAGGACTCACCCTCCTCCACCCACCTCGACCGGGCACGAACTTGAGCACCACGAGCCACTTCCAGATCAAGAGCACGAAGACGAGACAGAGTAGAGAGATAAACAGGAAGGAAAGAAAGACGACCAGAATCAATATGAATTTTTAAATGGGCAGCCAGTCTAAACAAAATATCACGTTCCACTACTTTACTTTTACTACGGTTAACACAATAATTTATACTAATACGCTTAATATGGGATTTGCCGCTGTCCCAACACCCAGTGAGGGAAGAAAAAGAAGACTGACGAGACTGCCAATAAGACCAAAAAGTTGAGATGAGGTCGATATACTCGGCCTCATCCAAAACAGAACGATTGAGCTTCCACAACCCTGGACCCAGAGGAACAGAAATGGGGAAAGCCCATGAAAAAGAAAAAGCACAATGATCAGAGAAAGGACACGGCAGAATGTCTACAGAAGACACATAAGGCACCCAAGTATACGGACAACCCATGAGGTCAATGCGCAATGCAAGGGCCCCATCAGGCCAGAACCAGGTGAAAGCAGAATCATTTGAGTGCCTTTCACGCCAAATATCCACCACACAACAATCCGAAAACATAGCCAACAACAAAGCAGAACTTTCCCGAGAGACATCAAAAGGACAAGACCCACGGCGATCCCGAACACGGTCCAGGACCGTGTTGAAATCGCCGCACAAAAGAGTAGGAACAGCCTTGAGGATCGATAGAGTCAACACAACGAACCAAAAAAGCGTCACGATCTGGATTACGATCAGGATTATAGATAGAAGCAACACGGAAAACCGAACCACGAAGACAAAACTCAACCAAAACAAAACGACCATCAAACTCGCAAACAACAGACTTACACTCCAAAACCGAACGATACAAAACAACCACACCACGTGAATGATTCGTACCAAGAGAACCAGCACACAAATAACCAAACCGAGATAACCACGAAAGAAGATCATCATTAGAGACGGCGTGGGTCTCCTGTAGACAAACTACCGAAGGAGAGAGATGGGACAACCACTGGAGAAAACCAAGACGCTTGTCACCATCTCTCAAACCATTAACGTTAACAGAAATAACTGTGGGAGCCATAATAAAGCAAAAAAAGTGTGAAAAAGCCATGACGAAAAACTAAAAGGTGGCGAGACAACGGCAAAATTAACGGCGCCTAGCCCTGAGGAAGCACGACGGCGGGACCTATGAGGTTCCGGGCTAAGAGGGGGCCTCTCGTCACCGGAACGAGACCGGGAACGAGAGGACGTACGGAGGGCCATCCCCGAGTCAGAACTTCGAGAAATGACCCGGGGAGGAAGAGGTACAGCAAAAGCATGCGAAGGCTGGGAAGAGCCCCCAACCTGCCCCGAAGCAGCAAGATCGTCAGTGGAAGACGGCAGGGCTGCCTTCAACTTCTGTACCATATATACTCGCAGCCTTGACACAAGAGGGGGAAGCAACTCCCCCGAAACACTACGCCCAACTTTAACCGGAATTCTAGATCTTAAAGGTTTAGAGTCCACCAATGAGGCCGAAGCGTCATCGCCCGAGTCGATCCCATCTTCCGAAACACCCGATCATTGTGTTACGGACAAAAAAGACCCCGAAAGGGGAGAAAAAGAAGGGGAGGACTCCAGCACCTCCTCCTGAGGCACACCAACCTGACTGGTGGAGGCCCCCAAAACACTAGCAGAAACCTGGCTATGAAAGGGATCCAGAACCCTCTCTTCAGCCCCCCCGGCCGGAGCCACCGGGGAGGAAGGATCAGAGACAACCGAGCCAACTGCAGGCTCAACAACACCAGACACAACTGGTACGGCAACATTATCAGCCGCAGCCCCCCCATTCACATCACTATCATTTCCGCCATCAACAATATCATCATCACTGTCCGCGTCCGTCTCTGGTCTACCCGGAACATACCACACAGGCTCCAGAACCCTCTCTTCAGCCCCCCCCCCCCCCCCCCACCCCCTGACCCACTGCCCAGCAACGGCTGGCTCACCATCTCATCGAGCTCGTTGACCCTTACGTCCACACACATAGACTCTGGACCCAAAGCGGAACCAGAGCACTGCGAAGAAGACGCAGAACCCACCCCCCACAAGCAACATCCACCCCCGGGGCCGGAGCCACCGGGGAGGAAGGATCAGAGACAACCGAGCCAACTGCAGGCTCAACAACACCAGACACAACTGGTACGGCAACATTATCAGCCGCAGCCCCCCCATTCACATCATTATCATTTCCGCCATCAACAATATCATCATCACTGTCCGCGTCCGTCTCTGGTCTACCCGGAACATACCACACAGGCTTCGGGCAATTTCGGACGAAATGCCCAGCCTCATGACATCGTTTACAGTCAGCTGCCTTGTGATTATCATTGCAAATATCACAAACTAGTGGTTGACCCTTATACCACACGCGGCAGTTTACACCGTCAATAATAATATTACGCGGTAAGTCATGTTTGCGCACTATGCGCACCAGACGGGTACCTGTACGGACCCCAGGTACGTTGGACCACTGCTGGTGACGGAATTCCTTAACATCACCAAAAAACTTTAAAGCCTCTTTAACATGGTCATTGCCCCCTTCGAAGGGAAACAAGTATACCATCACGAAGGTGATAGAAGTTGAAACCACCACGTTACAACGAACGTCCCCAAAAGAGATGAACCCGGCGTCCTCATAGGTCTTTTTGTGAGTTGGGTCTATGAATGATATACGAATTATCCCCCCTGGGCAGACCTGGATCGAATCCACCAGGCCAGCCAGGGAGTTTGCAATGATGCCGGCAAACCCGGCATGGGAAGTCCCAGCCGGGAAGCTGGACTTTACGATAATAGTGCGCGTGTTGCGCGGAACCATTATGGAAATATATTTTAAAGTCTACTACAAATACCAGTATAATATTTTAAACTAACCTTAAGATTAAACCTTAAGCAGCTGCTAAAGGACTAATCATTAATAAATAATTATTTTCAGTTTTATATAATACTACTTTTCAAAATGTAACCTCACTCAAATAATAAGATATAATATGATACTACAAATATGGAGTAACTAAGCAAGTATTCTATTAATAATGTCTCACAATAAACAAATAACCAAGTAACAACCCCTTGGACAAAAAGCACAAAGGGAAACTAAGCAAATAGTAAGTAAGCGAAATATTATAACAATTTAATATCACTCTTAACACCCTTAATAAATGGAAAGCAACAAAAAATCTCAAAAACTCTCTTAAGGAGTCACCTAGAAACCAAACAACACACCAAAAAAGTAGAAAACCACACGAAAAACCAAAAAGGACACTTCAAAGATAGCCTAAATGAAGTGCCAAAAAAACGCGGGCTCAAAGAGCCCTGGAAGCGAGAGAAAAAAAGACTCGGCTTACCCCGGGTTACCGAAGAACGCGGAGCATTAGTCCCCGGAAGGGTCACCGAAAAAATGAAAGAAAACCAAAAAAGACAAAGAAAACCACGACAAAGACCTTACCACACTCCAAAAAATGAAAACCACACTCCAAAAATGAAAAAATATGTCCAGGCCACACACGCAAAAATGGAAAACTCCAGTGCAGGGTTTGACTTTTCACGGCCAAACCCGCGTATATGCGTATGATTCGTCATTTTTCAAGGTGCCGGTGGAATAGTCACACTATTTCAAATAATCACTACACCTATTCTTATTCCGTAATAGGGTCAATAGAACTATAGAAACAGCCTCAGCTCAGATGGTCAAGAGATCAACAATCGTGTGTGAGCAAGAAAATTTAGCGCCCGAAGACAATTTCTGTAACTTGATGTCAAAAGCATGATCACCCCACAATCAAGAAAAAGAAAAAGCCCAAAAAGTTGGATGCTCTTCCGAAGTTACCACATGAATCCCCTCCCAAAAGGAGTCAGCATGTGACAATTTGCAAGACGCTGGATCATTTTAAGTGACTTTGGTTTAAGTTCTTATCCCGGATTCCGGATTCCGGGCTGGGTACGACTCCCATGCTTATTCAGGGCCTCCGAAAGCAATTCGTGGGAAGGGTGGGTATGACTATCCTAAAAATCTCGATATAAGTCAACTTAACACTGATTTCTTCTTACAGCACTACTGGTCTGCTGTTATGTTGTTCCTTCAGGCCAAGACTATTGGTTTATGGGCGGTGCGTCTCACGCCGCACATTAACCAAACTTTACCGGAAAATCTAGATGTCACGTGAACTCGTGTATTAAACATTGCGGTTCCCAGCTGCATGGGAAAGTTTAATGTGGTACAGATATTCAGTTTGTGGTATTATGAGGTTACCAGGAAAAGGTTGAGATAATTTGGCCATTATAAGAGAATGTCATCACTGTTAAAGTGAACTGACCGTGGGACATGACCGTACTGAATAGTAATCGGATGTACACCAATTGTTGGCTGACACTATTTATGCAATTTGTGGTGAAATTGGAGGTTTTAATCAACGACTAAGTCATAAGCAGGTAGGACGTATTGCCAAAATTTCGATTCTTGCCGTAAAAAAGTTAAAATAAGAATTCTAAGTGACTTGTTTTTCATATTCGATGAATATGCAAATTAGTCCATGGGCCAAGTGGCTAAAAATGGCGGATCGTTACCACTCGTGGGGAGGAAGGCCACCATATATCAAATTAAAGCTTATCATGTGTAGATTTCAAAAATATATGATGGAAATGTTGCAAGAGTAGCTTAAGGGAGTCACGTGACCTTGAATTTTGCATAATTAGCATAAATTGATATACTAAAATGCGGCTTTTAGCAAGTAATTCTCTAGATTCTGCATAAAATAAAGCAGGAAGTGAAAGATAAGATATAATGTCTGTAAAGTGTTTTGTCACCTTTAAAGTGTATATGACACAAAATTTTTTATTTCGGTTTTTGGTCCTTTGATAAGTAAAAGAAACGATTCTGAGCTTAAAAGGGGTCTAAAATGTTAGAAAGTTCGTTTTTTCGAGCTGAAAAACTCGATATTTTCGCTTCAAAAGTGTCGCCGGAAGCGCGCGGCCAAAAGGTCATGTGACTTGCTTGTGTGACGTCAGTCTACTTGACTCGCAGCAAAACATGGTGGAAAGCAAGAGAAAACCTGTGAAGAAAGGAGGACGATACTGTGTGGTCGGAGCGCCCAACGGTGAAAGCTGTACGAATACACAATATACGCCGGGAATCTCCACGCATTTGTTCCCTTCCGAGCCTAGTGTTAGGGCTCATTGGGTTAAATTCGTTCGTCGACATCGTTTTGATTTTCGTGAGCCAGTCGGCAAATCTGCATCTTTGTGTTCAGCTCATTTTGAGCAGAGTTGCTTTACCAACAGCTTGGCGTCTTCGCTGCCAGGAATGGAAGGAATTAAAATGAAAAGGAACTTAATTCCAGGCTCTATTCCGACAAGGGACACTGTATTACGAGAGGGCCCGCAAGTTCTGAGCGAACGCCAGAAGCGACAAGTAAGCCATTTTTTTTTTCACATTAAGTCTCATAATCGTTGTTATCAAAAGCTTCAAGGCTTTCATGTGTCATGGCTGTGTACGTATGTGAAGAAAAGCTAGGTATACTTTGTGAGGTTAAATAAATCAGCATTGTAATCCTATAATCTTGTGGTTACTGAAAGTGGAAGTACTGTATGTGAAATCGACGTTTACATATTACGTTATGTGTTCTTACACGGCAGGTTTATTTTGCAGTTTGCAGGTTGCAGGTTGAACCTGCAACCTGCAACCTGCAGGTTGCTAACCTTAGGCCTAATTAGGCCTAAAGAAACGTTTTTAGGCCTAAGGAGGCCTAAAGAAACGTTTTAGGCCTAAGGTTAGCTATTCATGTATGATGTAATAGTCACGGTAAGTTTCAACCTGCAACCTGCAAAATATACCTGCCGGTTTTACATGTATGTAGGCATGCATGCCTTATGCGTGTTTGCACATCTTCTGATGTATTTTGGAGAATTGTTCTGTAATGTGTGTATTTAAGTCAATTTAATCAAATAACCGAATGAAAGAAACAAACATTGTCAAAGTGATTTGCTATAAAAATTTTCAGTCAGTGACAAAACAAGTCATCTGGGATGGGGCTCTTTCCATTTAGGTTTCCCTTTCTGTGTCCAAGACATTGCACTATAATAGTACCTTAAATAAGACTGCTAATTTAAAAGTTGCAGACCTACCAGAGAGTAATATTGATGAAACATGAATAGCGGCAGTCAACATTTTTTTCATCGCTGATGTATTAGAGTGGATTTCAATTGAGTGTCATAAGTAATTCACCTGTTCCTGAGTAACATAATTTGTGACATTTTGAGAAACATGCTAAGAAAAAAAGCTCCTCTGAAAATGCTCCTACAAATTTTTATTTTTAGGTTACGTTGACGCAATGAAGGCACTCCTGTTTACTTTGCCTAAGTCAGAAATGAAGGAAGTTTTAGAAAAATATTCTGTGCCCAAGCTGCTTAATCAACAATTCCCAGCTAGGAGAAGTAAAGCAGAAGCTGTTGAAGTTTACCAAACACGAAGGAAGATGAAGAAAACATCACTTTTTCCATCTGGTTTGTTTCTGTGATTTCGAAGAATTTTATGGATTCTATTAGTATATTCAGCAGTCTTTTGTTTACTCTTGTTGTGGTTGCCATTGGGAGCTGATATAGTTAATTTGGTTCTCACACAGGTAGAGTGATCAGGTCATCCAAATATGTTTCAGAGCAAATCCAAATGTCATACTTTGCAGAGAAATTGACTATATGTACTGCTAGTTCACTTGTTATGCCAATACATAACCCAGCTTCACTAAGTTTGGTGGGGCCTTTTGCTTCAAAAAGCTCATCTTGATGTTTGGACATTGTATTATTTGTTACAAGCTTTAGTCAAAGCTCGTTTTACCAGAGCTCATCGTGCTTTCATTTTATTTGTTTACTCTACAGAAGCTGAGCAGTCTACCCTTTAATCCAACCGGAAAAGCACCCAGACCAGTAGTTGGAACACTTCACGAAGGCCTTATACTTGTTCAGTATGCCGTTGCATGGTCATAAAGGCAAATGCAAAAAATAGTGTTGTTAACCTTTCGTAAACCCCCAGTAAATGTTGTGATCTTTTCTGTTTGTTAGTAATTATTTTAAAAAAAATTACCATTTGGATAGTGATTTTTTTAATCAAAACTAATACAAATTTAAAATCTTATCTAGTGCCAAGTAAACCCAATGTACAGTTGTGAAGTTTATGAGAGAAACTACTGAATGACTGTTTGTGAATGGGTTTTTTTAATAAATGTATTCAAGAGAAAATGAGGGGACAGAGAGGGAGGCTCCTGCTCCAGCCCTTGGGATATGTCATGTCCACAAAAGTTATTTTTAGACGAGCGGAAGTCTTTGTTCTAGCGGAAGTCTGTCTTCCGAGACGTCCGCATGCAGGCCAACCTCGGTCTGATGTTTGAATGAATATAAATATTCATCATCCTTCCACATGCGCCACCATTTTCTCTTTTCACTAAGAACCTGAGAGCGAGGCAAGACTTCATGTGGACGTCTCGGAAGACAGACTTCTGCTAGAACAAAGACTTCCGCTCATCTAAAAATAACTTTCGTGGACATGACATATCCCGGCCAACGCCCTGAGCCTCCCTCTCTGTCCCCTCATTTTCTCTTGATGTATTTTGGTTCAAACAAAGTGTCTTTGTCAGTGTTCTCTGCATTGAGAAGTTGCAAATCCTCTTGACTGGTGGGACTGGTATTTAGTTCTAATACTGTGATAGACACAAGCTGGGAGTGGCCTGGTGTTATCCCAACCCATGTAGCCACAAAGCCATCGTGTGGTCCATCTGTATGCAACAGCTCTTATGTACCTGAAAAATAATTTGAATGGATCATTTCAGGGTGCAAAAGGTCTGTGAATATGTTTTGATATTAATTCTGAAGGGACTCAGGGCCTTTTCTGCATAGCCAAGAACAATGGACCTCCGCCCCTTGTCCTTCCCCTTTACCTTCAACCGTTAATTCCTTATGTTTGTGTACTTAATCAGCGACAATAATAATTTGAGGCGGCACTGCAATTAATTTTTGCTAATGGATTGGAAACTTAGGCTATCATGTGAGCAAATGAGTGCTATTTGTTATTGTTTTGAACAGCAATATTAAAATCGATATGCGAACCACCGAGAAAGCAATCATGCTTGGATGACTGTACAAGAACTACTCAGTCTTTATAATAATTATTATTATGACTATACCTATGTTGATCATTCAACAGCAATTTTTTATTCTATTTTCACGCTTAACATACATTCTGGCAGATTTTGTACTCACTCATTTTCCGACACTCCACCTCGGCGGCGGTAATTTCCTCAGTCCTTATTTCTTAACAGTGGCGCCACTTGAAGTCAGAGTCCACATGTTGGGTTATTCAAGAGATGTTTTCAATTGACCCCTCAAACATCATCTTTGCGGACGTACTTGTAACTTCCCTGCAGCAGCGAAATTCCAGCGAACCAACTAATGTCTCGACATTACACCGTTCACATTGACACCTGAATAAACAATAGTACGAAGTTCGTGTCATACACAATCCTTGTAAGCATGGAAGCGACGTCTATTAAATTTGGTACTTACCAAGACTCCACGCTCACACTTCCTTCCTTCCTTCCAAAACGGCCGGAGTGAGTCCATCGACGTCCCTCTCTTCCTCGGAGTCGCCATCACCAGTTTCTTCTGAAACCACTGCGAGTGGCTCGTCTTGATAGGGAATTATTTCTGATTCAATAACTCCCCAATCTTCTCCAGAATCTTCACTTTCCATCTCACTTTTTGAAGAATCGAAACAGTCGCTTACTTCCGAATCGTCAGACATTTTTCCCTCGAAAACACAGCAGATGCGATCGTGTAAACTGTGAGAACTTACCGAACAAAACGGGAAATGGACAATGCAGTCAAGTAGACTGACGTCACAACCTTACTCTCGTTCCCAGTCCCGGCGACAATTTTTCAGCGAAAAAATGGCTAGTTCAGCGGCCAAAAATGAGGGAAAAAACTTTTTCCCCTCATTTTTAAAGCTGAATTCGTGAATTACACATTTCGATGCAAATGAAAACGTAAAAAAAAAATTTCTGTCATATACACTTTAAGGATAAACAGTCACGTGACAGTGACGTCACTTCCGGTCGTGGTTTAAAAATACCCTTAAATTTTGTCTATTTTCCTTATTTGTTTTTGTGTTTTTTTGCGTCTTTCTGTTATGTGATTCAAAACTACATTTTATAACATATGAAAAGCAGTAAAAGATAATGTAAGAAGTGTTATTTCAGATGCATGATTTATCATTAAGCGATTTTTCACCGGTATGGTGACCCTATGGCGTTACTCTTGAAAAAGACTGGGCACAAATGTACAAGGAAGCCATCTTGTTTTTGTGGTAAGTACAGTCCTCAAAGATGTGAACGATGAAAAGATGGATTCAAGCATACCTTGTAAAAGACAAAGAACTGAGCCTTATTGTATAATACATTGTACTGATGACAACACAACGTTAATCAGTCCAAATTCTCTTGACTCATGGAAAACGTTGCAAAAAGCTGGTGAAATCAGAGATCACGAAGGCATTCTTAGTGTACAGGTTACCGATGACCAAATCCCGAATGGAGTATTTTACCATCGCAAATGTCGAAGCACAGGGGTGTTCGTGTGCAGAAACTGGCTTACGAAGCATTCATGAGGTTGGCATTGCAAGGATTTTATCCTTGGCTTAACAAGTCACACCCAGCTGACAGTCGTCAAGTACAAACATGTCTTGATGAAATTGGTACCCCAGCTGATGAACTGTGTAAAGAGAGACACGATGAGGTTTTCAAGAGCCGAGTTTTCCAGCGTTTTTCTGACCTTTTTGCTGAATACACTCTTCATCTCCGGAATATCAATGGCCCCCTTTCAGCATTTTGGATGTCCTATATAGACATGATCGAGCTACTACTTCACATGATCCGTGCCTCTAGAGAAGGTAATTGGGAACTCCATCTCTCCTGTGTCCGCCAGATGCTCCCATGGTGCTTTTCCTACGATGCTATCAACTACGCAAGATACATGTCAGCTTATTACAGCGATATGACAAGTCTACCAGATGAGCACCCTGAGGTACACGAGTTCATGAGAAACGGTGGATTTTCAGTTAAGTTGAGCAACGACAATACATTTGGAAGAATTCCCGTTGACCAGACTCTTGAAGAAACCGCGAATAAAGATACCCAAACACCTGGGGGTACCAAGGGCTTTAGTTTGAAACCTGGAGCAGTACAAAGGTACTGTACTACTTGACGGGAGAATTTATAATTAGAACTTTGTTCCTGCGCAGTTTGCGCGAAATGGTCGGCTATGCCAAAGGGAAGCACGGCCATGCTGACCTTCACTCGTCTCGCATTGCCCAAGATGAGAAAGATGTGGCCGCAATGGTTGATTTAATCAAGAACTGGACAGATCCATTTGCAGGTCATGTGCAACTGTCCAGCATCTCAACAGGAGCTGTTGCCACTACTGCTATAGCAGAGGACCTTGCGACCGCCTATAAAGTTGGAGAGGCAGCCTACGCTGATTTCAAGAAGACCCGTCTCGAATCACAGCCCCCAAAGGTAAGGTTCAATGACAAATTGAAGAAGCAAAAGCTGAAAACCTTCAGTGCTTTATCGAAGACCAAGACAGTGGAAAAGTGTAAAGACACAGAAACTGTTCTGCGCGCTGATCGAAATTTGTTTGCGCGGATGATCGTAATTGCTGAAAGCCGCAATCTGCAAATGCAAGATGCGTTAAAGCACCCATTAGGCCCTCTTCCTGCTTCCCTGGCCTGCAACAATGTCTTTCCCCGCAAGACCAATAAGGCAAAACTTGGCAAAGAATTAGAGAAATTGATACAGCCAACAACAGAGGTAACACGGCCGTCAGCTTACCTAATAGATGGGATGGCTCTGGTCCAAAAGCTAAAGGTAGATTATCTCACATTTGGTGAGATCGCAGACAAGATTCTATCTAGAGTGTTGCTTGAGGGAGAGGGTAGCAACAGAGTGGATGTGGTATTTGACGTGTACAGAGACATTTCAGCAGAGAGAGAACTCAGAGGTGAAAATGATGCTATAACTTTCAAGAACCTTGCGGCTGGCCAGAAGGTCAAGCAATTCAAGGATTTTTTACGCAATGGTGACAACAAAACAAGTCTTGTCAGGTTTGTTGTGGAACACTGGCAAAACACACCGAGTCGCAAGAGACTGGAAGACAAGGAGCTGCATGTAACATGTGGAAACCGATGCTACAAGATCACTGCCGAAAGAATAGAGGATGAAGAAGAGCTAAGATCTGAACAAGAGGAGGCTGATACACGACTTCTTCTGCACGCGCAACATGCAGCAAATGAGCAGCGATATAAGTCAATCATTGTATCCTCAGAAGACACAGACGTTAGAATCCTATGCCTTGCGTTTTCATTTTCCATTGATGTACCGATTTATCAGCGTTGTGTTTCTCAACTGAACGCTCGGTATGTCGACATTGGAAAAATAGCCCATGCTATTGGCCAAAATGCGTGCAAAGCACTTCCAGGTTTGCACGCATTTACGGGTTTTGATGCAGTGAGTGCCTTTGCAGGGATTGGGGAAGTGAAGCCCCTGAAGAAGTTACTGAGTAAAAAGGAATACCAACGCACATTCGAGCAACTTGGAGAAAACTGGTTGATGTCTGAAGATCTTTTGATGCAGTTAGAGGCATTTGTCTGTGATATCTATGGCGCAAAGAACGGTATCTCAGACGTGAATCAATGCAGATATTCGGTCTTCTGTGCAAAGAAAGGTAATAATAATAACAATAATAATAATAATAATAATAATAATAATAATAATAATAATAATAATTATTATTATTATAAACTTTATTAAAGTGTCATATGAAGGTCGCTAATCGGAGACACCTTGCTATCTGCATAATATTAAGAAAGTAGACCACAATGACAAAGAATAACTTCAGCGATAAAAATAAGTGTTTTGTCGCCCCATACATGTACCTATGATAAATATTCATATATTCATTCAGGTGAAGCGGAATCCTATCAGCTGCCTCCATGCCAAGACAGCTTGTATAAGCATTGCCGCCGAGCCAACTATCAAGCGGCGATATGGAGAAATTCTCTACGAAACAATGACGTTCCATCTCCAGTTGGTCATGGCTGGTCTCTTGTAAATGACGGAGCTCAAGTGAGATTGGTGATAGATTGGATGAGCGGACT